>CM052973.1:9128270-10328270 GCA_028554685.1 Agrotis ipsilon | reverse complement strand
ACAATTCAACTTGTATTCCACTGCAAGCGATGCGACTGGTGACTGATCGACCAATGAAAATGCCTGCCAACAAAGCTAAACAAGTTTGGTGACCAAGAAAATTTATCCAACCAACATACATAGTTGTTGCAAATAAGACAACACTGTTGCATCTCCCTTCCACAAAATGATTTGATTTCATGATGAACCAAGATTTTATCTTCTTTTTCTACTGGTAACCAGCATCCACAAATAGATACCCAATTACTCAACCTAAAACAAAACCAAAGGAAAAATGTTTAAAGAAAAAAGCGTAGGAATATTCCCTGGGCGTAGTAAATCTTACTTATTTGTACATGTACGCGTATGTAAACTGTAAACAGGCTTGTAAATAACAATGCTAACGAGGTGCTCGCTGTAAGATACATGAGCTATGGCGGAATGTCTGCTAACACACTAATGTGTTACATGTCATACAGGCATGCTTACGTGGGTGGATATGGAACTATATGTTTGGATCTAGTGATGGCTTAAAGTGACAACAAATGTTTCTTACACAGAGTATGTTATTAAAAAAAAACGTTGCTCACTAACATACACAAATACTCAGATAGTCAGTAGATCATAAAATGTTTGTTTCGTGCCAGAATCGAACCCGCGACACTTTGCGCAGCAGTCGATGGCTCAGCCACTGCGCCAACTGTGCCGTCCCGTAACGTAATTATAGAGTGATCGTTACAGAAATGATATAAATTTAAACCTATTTGAAGGAAAAAGCTTTTATTATTCAGTACTACGCTTTCAAAGAAGTTATTTGAGAATCCAATAATTTATTTTATGAAGGAAAATAAACAATGGATATGATTTGATATTCGTAAATAGGTAGTTTTCATTTTTATTTTTATTACCTAAAATCTAGATTATTTTTCTTTGTGATTATTAGATTTCTTGCCCTTCTAAGTAGTCCTCCTTTCGTAAATGTTCTATTGCTTAAACAAGATCAGCATTTTCTTGAACAAACATCGTCCTTTTCTTTATGTTTCTGTATCGATACCAAAGCAACAATAAAGTCCAAACATTATGCATAAAATAACTATCAGAGCTGGTTTTATCACATCAAACCGTTATAAATGCGTCGAATTCCCTGCGCTAAGGAATAAATTTACTAAATTCTACCGGGAAAAGAATAGTGGGCCTAAATTTACGGGCCAGGGGAGGGCAGTAAAACCTCGTTAGCTTGAGCTATGTGCCATCTGAGACTGTATTATCTAGCAGTATATCAGTAACTTTTAGCCACAGTTTTGCCCGCAATCAGTTGTTTTTGCGGCAAAACTTACGGCTATTTTTCTTAAAGATAAAGTTGACGGGTTAAAATGTAGTTTTTTTCGGGAGCTAAACTGTGGAGATAAAGGAAAATAGATTCTTTGTGTTTTAGGAAAAGAATTTAGAAGTTTTCTGTATTGGTTTTGGGTATATTGTCAATCTATAAACTGTCGCCGTTTGTAAACCTACACAAATATAGTCTAGAAGCATATCAAGGCAAAACATCCACATCAACATCAACAACAAAATCCTTTCTTCTCGGTGGTCGAAACGTCAAACCACGAACTCCTTGTTACGAAAAAGAGATATTCAATGAAATCGTTTACAAAACTTCTCAATCGTGTGATCAAATCATCAAGCCACGGACAGGCATCAATCTTGCTGTCAATTATGATCGGCTTGGCTGCTCGCCAGGCGTGTATCTAAATGTAATTGTCGGGACTGGGATTATCTTAATACTGCTGTATTAGCGACTGAGATATGGTTATCTTAAGTGTACACTTGGTAAGGGTGTTGCGGTATTGAGACGGAAGATTTGCTGAAGTCGCGGAATGGACTGATAAGGTGGTAAATGTTGGTACTTATTTAAAATTAATCCTTGAAGTTTAAACAGTTGATTGATGTTTTTTTCCAATAATCTATTATTAAAAAATATTGGTAAGTACCGTATGTGGAATACCTCAGGTGCCATTCCCTCCGATGCCGCTTCAGCAGGTGCCCAATGAGGAATACTTTAATTTGGCCTATTGAGAGAGGTAAATAAAAATCGAATACATTTTTAGTCTTGCGTATTTAATATACATTATTTTATATGCAAGTTTGGGTCTTTTGATGGATGGATGCGTGTTCCGTTTTCCCTCAAAAACCGGTCGAACAGACTATTCATATCCTAGAAATCCAGATTAAAACCATTGGATACCTTTTATCCCAGTATTATGTTCCTGTGGGATTCTATGTACATGGGCGAGGTTGCGGGCAAAAGCTAGTTGGTAATAAGTAGTAATTGACTTATGTTGAGCTCCTTGTGTTATGAGTTGAGCTACACGGTAACTGACACATGCTTGCACTGACTGGACAGGCCCACTCAAATCTGTGTGGTTCTTTCTTCAAAAGACCACCTCAGACACCTGCATGGTTCTCATATAACTTTTCGAATACAAAATTGTCTGGACTTTAAAAGAGACTGTTACCTCTGAGTTTGTTTCGGATGTTTCTTCTCAGAGTAGTCAGGTACGAAACACCGGCCTCATCTAGTTTTAAAAATAGTGTCTTTTGACGTGTAAAAGAGTTTGTCAAAACCAATTTGCTAAATAAACATCATTTATCATTTATATAAATAGCTGACAGAAATACTAACCTCTTTTAAAGACTACAACTCGATAGCTTCTATGTATGTTTTAGAAATAATACTCGTACTTAATATTATATTTGACTTGGATTATCTTAATACTGCTGTGTTAGCGGCTGAGATATGGTTATCGCGAACTTACAGTAGCTAGGTACTCCTTGTAAAGCCGCTGCGGTATTGGAATGGGAAGTTTGTTGAAGTCGCGGAATGGACTGATAGCGAAGTAATTGGAGGTACTTATTCTAAATTAGTCTTTGAAGTTTAAATAAGAGGTAGCTGTTAAGATTGTTATTTTGTCTAGTTGGTTTGAAGAATTTGACGTAGTGGTGACTTTGAACTACATATTTTATTGTAGTGTAATAAAATAACCTTAGATTTTGGTCACCATAAACCTTCCAAGGGTACATTGGATGACAACACTGAAGGGACAGGGATATTTAAGTCAACCAGGACAATTTTGGGGGTTTATAAATCGTCAAGCGCTCTGGATGTAGTGGAAGGGTACACGATAGCGAGCGCATTTCATGTTTTTCCACTTAAAATGAATGGTAAATGAATGGTTTTCAAATAGTAGGTACCTACTTGTGGCATTCCGTGGGATGATTACCAATTTTCATGAGGGTGACGCCACGGGCGGGCATAAGCTAATTTTTCATAATGATGAGTACAAGAGTTCAAGGTATTCTCGTAATTTTTAATTGTAATTGTGCACATAAGGCTTGCCAAATAAACCTATTTTCTCTCTTTCTTTACAATATCAGGTTAAAATAAATATGTTGAACAAACCTACAATGGTATAATTTTGAGTTATTGGGCATTGGTTTAGTAGCTAGATAGCAAGACGTTTTCGGTCTACAAACTCAGTAAGTATTTAAACTTCTACTAACTACGTAGAAGTTTATTTTAATTTATTCAAAGGCCTTCAAAATTTCAAGTTGCTCCTAGTTAACTCAGCGGCTACTCACGCAGACATTAATTCCATAATTTGATCCGTAAAACTTTTCTCGTAAACTTCGATTATCGACATAAACATTTGACTGGTCTGTTGGTCTATGTTGTGACCCTGACTGCTATGCCGGAGGTCGTGGGTTCGATTCCCACCCAGGACAAATGTTTGTGTGATGAGCACGATCATTTTATGTTTATCAGTTGTCTAGTACCCATAACACAAGCTCCGCTTAGCTTGGGACTAGATGGCGTTGTGTGATAGTTGTGGAATATTATTATTATTATAAATAACACTAGTCCGTTAGTTTTAAAATATATAGCTGCAGGGCCATTAGAGTCGGGTTCTGTGACCCACATCCGAGGGTTTGACAAGGCCATTTATCATGAGATGGCTTGGGGGGGGGGGGGGGGTTGGTGTGTTCCATCACGGTAAGTGCAGAATCCGCCATTATCATGCTCAATGATTCACGTGTACCTAACGGGAATCCGAAAAAATACTAGATTTTTTTCGACTTTGACTGGCATTTGACTTGACTGTTTTAAAGTCAAGGTTGTTTAAGGATAATCTGTAGAGGAAACAATGTATAGCAACTATTCAAACTGATTTAAATGATGGATGAACCTACTTGATCTCATTCTTAGTAGTTAGATATGTATGTGTTTTTGAAGTTCTATCAAAAATATTTCCCAGATACATTTTCTCGGTAAGCGTGGCTTTAAATTGAAAATTCACCTATTGATCATGAGATGCGTCTATTATTTGGGTGTGTATGATGTCACGTGTTATAATTATTTTATATGGTACCTACAACAACGAATCACCTTCATGACTGTGATCTAATGTTTATTTGAAATAACATTTATTATTTTGCTCTTAAATAACATTTGGTATAACGTTCAGCCACGTTCCTCCCGAATTATACCAAACAAATTGAATAAAGTAACACGTTTAATAAACCAACTGAAAATCTATGAACTCATTGAACCGAATCGAATCAATTTACTTCTAATAGCACGACGATTACTTATAAAATGTCCAAGGGGAGGTGCGGCTATAACGAACCATATTCTTCATTATAAATTGCACGATTAAAGGAAGGCGCAGATTTAAAACGTCGTCCATTACTCGTTCGTTTTGATATTAAATGCATGAGGTGTCTGAAGAAATATTAAAAGGAAACTGGTCACGTTTAGTTGCTGTCGGGACAGCGCTGTGTTGTTGTCGCAAGTTTACGGATCAGTTTGTAGAATGTGCACCTGTTTTTGTACTTATTGATACTTTTAGAGATGGAAAACTTTCGTTAAAAGGGTCTACCAAACCTACTACACTAAATCCTTCTACTAAATGTATACTTTTACTGTAAAATAACGATTGATAATGATGTTGATATTCATCAAAGATTTTGTCTTTGGCAATGTCAATTTTTAGGAAATTATATGAGTAATTTTTGTACAGGTAAAAGCCAAATTATAATAAAAGAAAAAGTGGAAAAATCTGAATGTGTGGCATAGAGTCCATCTATTAAACGAATAAGCTCATGATACAATGTAAATTTTTTGTACTGCTGGAATAAGATTCTATAGGCACATTCTATTCAGTTTTCGATGTACTCATATACTTATACTAGCTTCTACCTACAAAAATGAACCCGGGGGAAAAACAGCGTAAAATAAACCTTATTACTATAATGACAAGCTAGTCTTCTACAAAAACTTATGTCAAAACGCTCCACATAAAATAAACTATAAACATAAAACATTTAACTAACCGCTTAGATGAAAAGCACACTGTACAGTTAGCGGTTGACGGCAACCCCGTCCGACTAATAGTCCACATTCATTTTATTAAATTGCTCGATTAAAACCGCCATAAGCCGCACTGATTTAACTACGAAACGCGAGAAAGATCGTACAAAACAGTCTTCTTTGACAATAAATTAAAAAAAGTCGAGAACTTGAGTTTTTCGTTCCAAAAATTTTATGCTGCACGGGTTTTTTACCTTTTTTTAAAAAAAGAAACTACTTGAAGACAAATTCAGTAAAGACTGTAGAAGTAAAACGAAGTGCGGTTTGTACAGAATAAGTTGAATAAGAATGTACTTTGGGGGTTCAAAATAAAATAATACATGTAAAATATGCTTGAAAAACTAAAGCACTATAAACCCCTTCGTACACTAGGCGACGCAAGTCTCCGATACCTTACGAATTTGGTATCCAGGTGACTATCGCAATATAAATCCATAGAGGTTCATACACAGGCACGCGTCTTTGGACACCAAAATCGTAAGGTATCGGAGACTTGCGTCGCCTAGTGTACGACGGGGCTTATACTATTTTTCGTATTAGTCCGGTGACGCATAGTTTGATAACGAGAAAAACTAGTTGACAATGACGTAGGTCGCCTAAAATTCCCGTTCGAGCTACATTTATATGTACAAAGGGAATAAAGGTGAAGTAGAGTTCACATTTACAGCAATAATACACGAACGATGACGAGTTCTCAGAAAAATGGATATCATAAATTGATATTGAAAGAGTAAGTGAAGTACTTATTAGTTGTATCCTCGACAAATAAATATGAGACAAGCTATCAGTCAGTTATATTGCTCCCTATGTAAGTAGTCGCTGAGTGAAACATCGTCTCCTTGTCGCGAACGTTTAGAGAAGTACAAATGATTCTTCTGATGTAACACGATTTATAACCCAACAAATGGCCTGAACTTTGCTGTATCTTTTACACAACTCCGTTTTGAATTTTCAAACAACTAACGGTAACTAAGAAAAATAACAAAATTATTCGGGTTTTCATATGTTTTCATATGTTATATCCAAAATCTTTGATATTTCAAATACACAACATTTGCAAAAAGAAAAGTCCGTAATTATTTGTCTACAAAAACGTCAGATGCGTAATCCAAATGGCGTATCTACACATTTACATAAAATATTGACTATTTAAAAATAAAAGTCTCAGATAGTTTTTGCAGTAATATTTTTTAGTATTTTATCGTTGTGGCTGGATTCCAGGGGATTTTACTGGGAGTGACGCGACTGGAAGGGGTCCAAGAAACTTGAGGCGTAAACATGACAACGTCCTTTGCAGTGGAACGGTAAACTGAGGCAGAACAAAGGATCGTGACGGCTAACACTGACATGAAAAACATTAAACTTGGCCTGTGGGAAACTCCAATTTAGACTGTTTTGGGATATTATATAGAATCGTGTGAAGAGAGGTCGGTTAGACCACGAAACTTCTTGTACATATTTTGGATAATTTGCAAAATAGCTGACTTTGATATAAAAAGATAATGCTCAAACTAGGACTTTTTTTTGTGTCGTGGCTGCGTTTAGTCGGAAAATTTTCTTGTAGATCATAAAAATATTTGATCCGCGCGGGAAACAAACCAGCGACAATAAGTTACTCAGCGGTCAATCATTTAGCCACGATAACACACACTGTCGATACTTTGACGACACGGTCCTCACCAAAGTACTCGTATCGACAAAATCGATT
Source organism: Agrotis ipsilon (assembly GCA_028554685.1). Taxonomy (NCBI): domain Eukaryota; kingdom Metazoa; phylum Arthropoda; class Insecta; order Lepidoptera; family Noctuidae; genus Agrotis; species Agrotis ipsilon. The sequence continues at coordinate 10,321,158 of CM052973.1, read as the reverse complement.
TATGTGTTGCTAACTAGTGTGGGTACGACCCACTTATAATATACATAAATAATAATTAGCTTTTATTAACCGACTTCATTTATATTTGAAGAATATAATTTAACATCTCAAAGAAAGTGTTTCACTTTTTGAAAGAAAACTATTTTCAACATTTCACACAACGAAAATATCTCTAGGACATCCGCAAACGATCTAATATAGTGCTCCCACAAATAAAAACACGAATAAAGCTGACATGTCGGCATAAAAACGAGATAATCATACTATTTCAATGTTAACGGCTTTGTATACGTATGATATTATTGTTATTTACGTGGCATCGTAAGCCTGAATGTCGGCCATCGTAGTATTACTGACGTATCCGCAAAGGACGCCATTCGCCATTATTACTTCACCATTGCGCCGTTTGGTAAGAAAACATTTACACTTTACCGTTATGGTTGCTCCCAGGGCGCGTTTTGCGATAGTTAGATGTCCTAATAGCAACATTACCTTCGGAATTAGATTGTAGGGTTGTCGATTCCTGCTAAGAGACTTTTTGTCGGTTAGCTGTCTCAGTAAAACTATGGTCATACACAGCGACTAATCGCTGCGAATAATACTCGCTACTGCATGTGTCCGAAGCGTCAAGCTTCTCGCTGCGAATAGCACGTCACATACAGCGACTACTCGCGGCGATTTCGCATTCAAAACCGATTAGTCGATGTGTGTGACCAAAGCAGCTTGAGCCGAACTGTTTTATCGTGGAAGTTAGCAAAATATTACTTTACATTCTGTTTTTCATAACTTCCAAAAAGCTGTTATACGAAATTACAAATAAATGATTCTGTACGAGTAAAAAATAACATTCTCATAAAATTATTGGAATGAGCACCTTCTGCTTGAACTTAATTAGCAAATTAACAAACACGTTTGACTGACCACGACCAAATTACAGTCGTACCCACAACAACGCAACAATACGAGAGTGTGCTCACCCAGAGTTGGCGCTTAACTCGAAGCTAAACTAAAATCCTTTGTTCGTATTATGGCATTAATGAGGTACGAAGCGTTTCGACACCACATAACACATTGTTATGGAGACTATTCGAAACAGGAACGACTGACTACGGTACCACAGAGTAAATAGTTTACAGAAAGCCTGCTCTTGTATTCAATACACCTTTTTCTTCGTGGTATGGTTCGTCATCAAATGGGGCCCACCCAGGGCGGGACTGTCAGTGTCACTGTCAGACTTCTAATAACTAAAATCCACGATGATCTTTCAGTAGCCCTTTACGTTTCAGGGTCACGATTACCTGATAGGAGAGTCTCGTGACCCCAGACAGTCCCGCGTCCCCATTCAATACACATATGTGAGTAGGTATAACACGCACTCCATTTAGCTCATTGAAATATTTTATTTTATTAAATACGATTCCGATTTCCTACGTAGCTACTTATAGAATAAAACATAATTTATTTTCACTAATGATCAGTAATTTTGGGAGTACATTTATATACACACGTCCGCACAATTTGTCTTTTCCAACAGCATGTGTTCTTGCAGCATCGTCGAAAGTCGTATTCGTCTGAAATCGCGATACGTTTACATTTCTCCACGTTCTTTGCGTCAATTTCCGCTTTCGTGAGGACTCTGTATCTATCTACTCCGTGACAATACACTAACTACTATTGAGCGCATACAATGAAAGTTTATAGGCGCTGCGTCGGACTAACTTTAACTTGGCTGCTTCTTGATGATGTGTCTTTTTCATGCTCCATTAGCAGAGGAAGTTATGTGTTAGGAAGTTTTGTTTTACAGTCATGTTTTTGTATACCAGTTTACGATAGTTCTAAAATATGTTTTGACTGGTTTGTCCTATCTATAATAGCTTATAATAAAGAAAGGTAGATTCAAGTCACCTTTGTAATCGTGGTAAAATTATCAAATGAATCCTTCTGGCCAGGGTGGAGGAGAGGGGACTATCAGACTGACTAAAATCCCGGAGTTCCTTTAGTAGCCACATACCTACGTTTCAGGGTCGCAACCCCGGCAGGCAATTATAAGTCCCCTAGGCATCTTTCTCTCTTTGTATCGTCTGTATCAGGATGCCTCTGGATGAGTATCACGTTATTCCGGTTTCCCAAAAACATTTGATCTTCTTCTTAATTTGATATTATGGGTTAGCTCACAGGTTCATTCCATCTGTTTAATGTTTACTCAACTTTATTGTAGAAAAGTCACATCAAACAAAGAATGGAGGGAGGAATTTGCCCAATACTGAGACAATATAGGCTAGTAATAAAAAAAAGAGGACAATTTTTGTCACTAACAAGTAGATAACACGAGGTAAGGTTTTTATTATATTAGTACAGTCAATACACTCACTATGCTCTAAATATATTTATAAAAAAATATATAGCGTCATCTTGTCATAAATACTCAACGGTAGTTATTTCTGAGTAACATGCAAGATATTTTAAAATCTCATTTTTAGAGAACTATTGTGGAAGGTGTAGGAGGCAGAATGTGACGCTCATTTAAGTTTGTTGTATTTATTTTCAAATATTTTATTTTTATTAAATGGCCTTCTACTCGCAAAATATGCTTTATATATTTGATGTATAGAAACTGTTTTGCAATGACGCTCATTGGTTGGTAACTTTAGTTAGTTCATACGATTCTTTAATACTTTCTAATCTAAACAGGTGTTACCATGTTTTTTCAATCTATATAGTCCCACTTCTGGGCAAAAGTCTTCTTCATAACCTCCAATCTTGCATAAACACTCTAGTTGTTAAAATTATAATACAAAAACAAGACAATATGAAACAATTTACAAATTCAATTTAGGGGGATCATTTTGCAGCCAAGTAAGTGTGCGGAGCTGGTGACTGTTAAAGGCGTTAACCTGTATTACAGATCACCAGGTCCTCATCCCAAGAACAACAGGAATAACTTAAAATAATAACAGGAATAGGATAATACTGTATTTGATGGAATTTATAAACTAAAACTATATCTGAAGACAGATTTAGCAATAAATTATATTTGGTAACTAGACAAAATTTTCGTCAAAATCCAACAAAAATCAAACCATATATCAATCTGAATCTGGACTTGACTTTCCTCATTGAATCTTCCTATTCACAGAGCCATCACACATATAAATCGGAGACAAGCTACCTGAGATTATAATCAAAGGCAGTGCGAAGTGGCTTTATGGAAAGAGAAGCCGGTGTATCCGGGCGGAGATTGGCCCGGCCAATGTTATTGTGTATCGGTAACTTTACCTGCAAGCCGGATATTGTGCTGAGACACTGACGGAGCTTTTGAGACAGTGATCAGGTGATTACCAGAGATTTACTGTACAGGAACCGTGGTGAATTTGTGAAATTGATTGAATGTAAAATCACGGATAAATATTTTTGTTGGATTTTTGGGTTTAATGTTATTGATGGCAGAGTTTGGGGTTTTATTAAACAGGTTTTGTAAACGAATGATAAAATTATGATTTAAGTTGTAATTCTACCAAACAAATGTCTAGACCGAAGTCCACTTTTACCTCATCCAAATGAGGTAAAGGAAGTTGGTTAAAATCATAGTATGTGAAATTCAATGCCTGCCCAATGTATGATAGGTTAGGTATTTTGATGTAGTTGGTATTTTTGTTTGGGTTACCGGGTGCCTGAAGGCGAGTGACATAACCGTAGGCCTGTTTCGCCAAAAAATAATGACTCAGTGTGATAGAGCAAATTATAAAAAAAGTATTTGAATAAACTTTACACGAATTTGTAACACAACTATAACTGTAGTAAACAAGTAAACGATGATACCTAGTATTTCTTTATAGCAAATCTACGTATTCTTTACCTAATGTTAACCCTGAACTTTCGGTAACATAATCTTTCACTATGCACCTCATAAATAATATAAAAAACATATCAATGGAATAAATATTATACTCAGGTATATTCTACGATTTGGATACAAAAAGAAAAATATTATTCCACATTATTCCCTGAGGCTAAGTCGTGGGTGTCACCTGTCCCGTCCATTTAGACTTTGGACAATAAAGTATATTTTGATCGTGTATTTTTATTTTGGACTCCAGAGAGCTTTTATGTATTGATTTTATTATAATTTATCTTTCGTGTGCTTGTTTTTTAATTATTTATAGAATACAAAATAATGCAACTAAAATATAAATTTTCCTTTTTTATTTCTCTCTTTTTATAACGTTGCTTCATACTAGGATTTTTTACTGACTCGTGGGTGCTTTAACAAACATAGAAACTCACAAACACCCAGACCCAGAACAACTATTCGTAGGTCATACAAATATTTGTTCCGTGCGGAAATCGAATCCGGCGCTTACTTTAATCATAACATAATAATCATAACAGTACTTCATCACAGATCACCCGAAAAAAGGAAAATATTTGTGTCCAATCAATAAAATGACTTGCATAGCTGGGTTCAGTATTTGTATTGTAAATTGTGTCTAAATAACTGAACTAGAAAACAGCACAACAAACGTAGTTTATAAAAATGCGATGAACCAAGAAGAATCCACGCCACAAACGCTGAAACAGTTTCATATCTACCGTTCAACCGTATGTATTCGTATAAACACCGCATCACGAGCAAAAATAAAACCTGAAGTCCTGAACAGACAGACGATATCAGTGTGTATATACCAGATATGATGATAAAGCCATCCCCTATGTCAGGCCAAATCCCTTTTTCCAACGTAAAGCCCTTTGCTTCTTTTTTATTTTTATTTAAAACACACGCCAGCTATTCTTTTTTCGTTATTTGCTTTTCGTTTTCAATAAAATCTGTGTCTGTTTTAATTATTTTTCTTGCGGCTTTATATTTATGTTGTTTTTCGCTGTTAATTAAGTAAGTAGTGGATTTAAAGGTTTGATGTTTTGTTGTTTGTGGTGGTGGAGTGTATTTTTTAATATTGTAGTTTTTTTCAGAATGGCAATGATACTTCAGAAGATGGATGATATCATACAGCTAGTTGTTTGATCATTTAATTGATCTATAATAATTTTAAACCGTTTGTTAAAAGATTAAAAAGTTTATTTCGGAAAAATGTATGGGATTTTAATTAATATTTTGCTCAAACAACTTGCCCTAGTTTTACAAAATTATTTTTATTATTGACAAACAATACCTATCATAAAAAGTAACCTTTCCAAACTTATTTAAATACTTAACTGAATCATAGATGCTGTCAAAATATTTAGCGTTCGGAAATCCAAACAAACAATTTTAGGCAAGATATTCCTAGAAAATTCAACCAAAATCCGAGCGTCACTGTTCATGAAAAATTCTTTCGATTTTCGGCTATAATTTGTCACTTAATAAAGTGACAAGAAAGAAGAAAGTTCGCGAGGGTATCACCGGCAAACATTATGAATAATTAAGTGCATAAGGAACAACTTTTTATTCTACATTACCTTCGCAAGTAAGATAGGTCATTTTTCATGCGACGATTTCTTGCGAACACGGAAAATCAATTTAGGATTTCTTGGTTTTCATGTAACTGGAATTCTAGGGTGTAATGACGTGAATAACGTTTCTTTTCATAACAGCTGAATTTAGTTTTAGCTTACTAAAGTATTACAAAAACACAAAATCTTTGAGTATTTTTTAGAGTATACCCAAAGGTTGAAACGGGTCCCTATTACTAAGACTTCGCTGTTCGTCTGTCACCTAGCTGTATCTTATGAACTGTAATAGTTATAGACAGTTCAATTTTTTAAAAACCTCTACCACAATTTTTTTTTTCAGGATATAAAAAAAAATGGGCCTCTCCATACAAACTGTCCAATCAAGTTTATAATTTTGTATGGTGGGTCTGATTTTTGGAAGATTGTTTTAGTTTCATCTAGTGGGCAACCCCTGAAACTGACATACTGGGTGTACGGGCTGTCCCTTACACACACTTATGTTCCACTTTAGAAATAAAAAGCTAAAATAAAAGTCTTTTTTTATCGTTTCCGTAGATGATGGTACGGAACCCTTCGTGCGTGAGACGGACAAAAAAAAAAATTATATATTATTTATATTTTAAATTTTTTGCTGCCTAAAAAATTTAAAAATTACAAATTCTTTCAGTCATTTTTAAATATTTCTTGTTAATATAGGCAAGGCCTTATGAAGTACTTTCTCCGGTAGCAAAAATATCCCTAAAACGTTAAGTTATTAAGTAAGTTTGAGATTCGAGTCTCGACCGTTTAATATTTTAGCTAAGTTTGTGCACAAGTGGTCTGACTGTTCGACTTGAGTTGTACCCCTCCTTCGAGCCCTTCACTTATTTATTCATACTGTTTTGACGGGCCGTCAAACTTTTATTTTTCTTATTGATGATGGCGAGCTTCGTCGACGAGCTCGCATTTATGTTCGCCCGCCATATTGGCTGATTTTACGGTTTTTTTTTTCTGCGTCGTAAAGGCTCCTAAGTTTAAAAAGTTTTAACACTTCGCCAGAAAGTTTTTTTTTGTACCCCATAATAATTTTACTACGTCTGGGCATTTGGGCAAAGAAAAGTTTCAAATGGGTAAAGGTTATTTAAAATGGTAAAGCACTTTCTTAGCGTCTCAATGAAAATTTAAATTAAGTCGGCGCCGGCGGTTAAATATTTGCATATCATAAAAGAACATAATGAATTATAGAAAAGGTTAAAAAAGATAGTCTCGAAAAGATCGCTTTTAGCGTTAAGACTGCCTATGGTGTCACTCTATGTAAAAGATATAATTATCTGTAATTACTCGTAATTGTACGGTGTACATAATCAAGAGGTTTTCTATCTATCTACACTTTGGCCTAATCATGGTGTAGCCTACTTTCCCAAACCTTACCTCCATTCTAAATGCATAGCGCTAGCTGATATTAGTAATCCTGATAGAAACAGAACAAGTACGTGCCTCGCCCGATGAGGCCGCTCTAATGGCCGACACAAAACTTTCAGTATTAGTGTAAAACTATTTCTCTGCAAAGCCGACCGACAAGTTGGTAGAACGCATCCGTTACGAAATTATCGGACGCCGATTAATTAGCTGGGGTAAGTTTAGAAAAGTTGGAGTAAAATTGTAAAAAGTCTGTTAATTAATGAAAACACATCTGTTTTTTCTTTCTTAACTTTTGACCTTTTGAACTAATTTTGAACCGATCTACGATAAGAGTAGGAAGCATACGTAACCAGCAATACGTTTTAGCACTTTAAACAATTTCGTTTTTTTTTGGTCTTCCTCGCATTACTAAGAACATAATTGTTGAGAGCTTGATAGATGTCGATAGCTGATGCGGCGCTGGTAATTGGTGCCAGGGAAGATGAAATAAAATATCGGAGGTAGTAGGTGCACGTGTGTATTGTACCAATGTCGCAGATGGAAGGGGAGAAACAGTGTTGCCACTACAAGTACAAAGATTTACCACTAATTTGATGTTGGTGTTGCAAGATAATAATCGAAATCTCCAACAATAATAGGTAAGTATACCTAATTTTTATTATTGAGAAGTGTGAGATATTATTAAGGTGATTATCTAAGTAGTATCGTGCACAGTCGCGCAATAATATTTTCAAATTCTCTTTGTGTTCCAAAAAAAACAGGCTAGATTGTTAGTCAGGAAGTGTCTGACAGTCCCTTCCGCTGTGATGTGATGTTTTTTTTTAGGAGCCTCCAGACTCTGACTCACTGCTGGAGAAAGGCCTTCCTCCACTCCTTCCTCTCTCCTCCTTCTCCTTTTCACGATACTGGGCGTCTTCCTTCCAGTTCGGACGAGACCTGTCCAGTTCGTCCCGCCATCACCTACGTGGCCTGCCACGACCTCGCCTCACTGTGTTTTATGAAACAAAAGCGTCATATTATTTTCAAATAATCCATCGTGTAATAGATGAGTGAATACTTATAACCAAAATGGCGTCGCTATAATGGATGCTCTTTAACGTGCGAGATTAAATTGAAGCTGTACAAGCGTTTTAGAAGAATGAGCTCTTTCATGCAAAATAGTATGGTTTCTGTTATAGATATTTTAAAATATATATTGGTATTTACTGTAGCATGTTTTTAGAATTGTTTATAAATATTTTATAGGAGTAATATAAAATATTATATGAGATATATGGACTATGTATGTAGGGTACTGTGGCCCTGGAATGCAAAGAAACAGAGCGGTTTTGTTTATTACGAATCTGACAGTCCCTTCCGTTAAATACAAGGTAGGAAACATTCAATGATTTTTCATAAAATAGAGATAGAAAAATAAATTGATTGATTTTAAATAAACTGAATGATCTCCTTGACACAAGCGTTCAGTCTTTTGTGTTTAATTAATAGCCCGCACTAATCGATAAGTTACATTCGTTTATGTATCCATTGTCAGACATCCTATGAACAGAGCTGTAAAAAAAAAAAAAAACCCCTTTTCAATATTTACAAACAACTCCAAGAAAGTACTTCTAATTTCCCTGCAGACGGTTCCATACAAACACTGCCAGTATATTACAAAACCGTAGAACATAAATTAATCATAATATGCGTGGAGTTGATCCGAACATCGAGACACCGGTATCTCATTTCCGTTGTACACACGGCTACACATTAAGCTATACAAAACCAGTATTAGCTGACCGTTTATTGTGTGTAGAAATCGTACAAAGCGAGACCAAGGCAAACTGGTTTTGTATAGGTTGATGTGTAGCCGAGTGTACTTCACATGAGCCCGCGGCATCCGTGACCCAATGCACGCTACAGAAGGGAACATTGTCTTGAGAAAATATTTGAAATTATATCTCTATGTTTGTTTGAATTATAAAGGAAAAGCGGGGGTTGTGATCTGCGCAGTCGGCATATACCTAATGTCAATTTGTGGTATATATAATTATCTTACTAGATGTGGATGTTTTGACATCAGTACCTGTAAAAAGAGAAAATATAACAATTAGTAATGTAACTAAATTAATTAAATAAGAAGTAGCAATGGAGAAAACTCGATGTCGTGTCGTGGTAGACCCAAGCAAAGATGGCTAGACGAGTTGGACTGCGTCATGAAGAACAGGGGCCTTAGTCAAACAGCATACGACAGTAAACGACAATCGTTATCGTTCATCAATCACCAATACATTTTCAACTTTATACCCCAGCGCGTAAAGTTGAAAATCTATTAAAAACTGCTAATCGATAACGAACAAAACAAATGAAAACTATCTGTGAACTTCAATAGATTTTCAACTTTACGTGGCCTACCATGACGTCTTAAAGGGAAATTAGTTCCAGTGTGAAAACGAGGGGGTGCTAGACGACTTGTATAGTTCTGTCTCTTTTCCACACTGGTATTAATCCTGCTTTAAGACGTCTCCTAGGAATCGAACCTGCGACATACTGCACAGTAGTCCAATCGCTCAGCCACTGCGTTAATCGCGCCGTCGAAATGAAAAGTAAGAGCAATAGGTGTCAATGGCCAAATCAAATAAATATGGTTAATCTAATAAGTCCTGAACATTCCTACTAATATTATCAAAATGTGAAAGTTTCTGAGGATGGATGTTTGAATGTTTGTTAATGTTTTACGCAAAACTACTGAATTAGGGTATTTATTACGAACGAATTCAATTCTAATCTGTACAGGCTTCTTCTGGATAAGCTCCTTCCATCGTTGACCTTGCTCTGTCATCCTAGACCTAGACTAAGGTCAAGAGCACACGCGATAGATTTATCCCAGTTTAATATTCCCGCAATAAATATTGAGGTGTAGCGGGCGAAACCGCTGGCATTACCTAGTCGAAAATAAACTTCTTGTCCCAAAATAGCGTTATCGTTTAATAAACATCTTTCAGAAGCCTAGTTAGTGAAATTTAATTTGCGATCAAGTTCATTACAATCTAGATAGGTAGGTAACAAAGTTATAACGAATATTCCGATTTTCCAGACATCCGTCGTGTCTAATTATGTTTTAGGCGGGTACTTTAGTTAGGCATCGTTCGGAGAATACCTGTGTTAAGTAGCTACTCGTGAAAATATGGACAGAATTAATTTAATGAATTGGTATCTATTGAAAACTGAAAATGTAAAATATAATCTAAATATAACCTCCAACGTTTATTGTAAAGAAATCAAAGTTGGAATTGCACTAATTTTAATTACATACATTATTACATTTACAAGGCAACGGCAGACCAAGTAGTTGGAAAGAAAATTCACAGTATAGAGAGAAAGTAATGGAGGAGAATTTTGACCAGGGACACGTTTTCTGACCAGGAATGTGTTACTGGTCAAAAACCTCCTCCATATTATGGTTTATCGTAAAAGTAACATACTATACTGGGGCCCGTTACCAGTCTAACCGGGTTTAACTTAATACCAATATTTACAAGTACATACTTACTGAAATATACTACAAGATTATTTAAAAAAAAAGCCAAACCGCACTGGGCCCGCGTGGTAGATTATGGCCTACTCCCTCTCACAAGAGAGGAGGCCTGTGTCCCAGCATTGGGAACGTTATAAGCTGATGATGATGATTTCAAAAAAAAGCTCTAAAAAACAATACTCCAGCTTTAAATTTTAATCAATAAAAATATTCGCGCTATCGAGAAAACATAATGCTACACAGATTCTTGTGAAAGAATACCAAAACCACATGGCTTCTGTTCGTTCTTTTTAATTAAAAACGTTCCACAGGTTTTAATGAACTTAAAAAAGTGCACACTAATTACAAGGTAGGTTAAAAATATCCGACCAAAATCAGGTGTCGATTTTATTTCATATCATTATTGGAAAATCTTGGACTCAATTATAATGGGTGCTCATCCGTCTCTTTAATTACGGCTCAATTTTCAGAAGTATCAATTTCCTGGTTGTTAGATTTGTGAGATTTTTTATAATAAATTATTAATTAGTACGCATTAAGACGATTTCTACCTATTAAGGCCAAGGTTTTAACCTACAAATGCCAATATAAGTAATTAGTCCTAGTGATACATTACTTAAGTTTAAGTTTCTAGTATGTTAAGTAATTTGAGGGCCAAAGCCTGCCGGGGTCGCGTGATTTATTTCTTTACCGTGACCCCGGAACATAAAGGGCTATTGAAGGACACCGTGGATTTTAGTCAGTACAAGTCTGACAGTCCCCCCCGCCCTGCCCGGGGTGGGAGGACTCATTTGATGATTTAACCAAGTAAAAAAAAAAAAAAATGGTTGCTGCCTAACTTATTTGTACTTCATATTCGTAGCTGTGACATATATTTATGTACTTTCTCAAACAAACAAGCGAATATCTATATTATGTAAATGAATATTCTTATGATCTTTTCTCCGATCACAGAGCGTGGCATAATCTAGAACAAACTTAGGTTTTACTAGACTTAATTTGTGGTTGAGATCAAGTTACGTAAGAAGAGGAGTCTTGTTTGTAAGTCGGGGCCTATCTGCGATCAAGTTCAGCGATAACACGGTCATCAGATTCCGCAACATTCACCAAACTATGTAATATACAAGCAGATTGGTTCAACATGGGACAAATTGGAGGCGGATAATCAGTATCAGACTTTCTCTCCTTTGTTGGAATATTGGAAAATAATTTGTGTTGAATAAATAATTGAATATATGGATTTTAGCATCTATTCCCATCCAATACCAAGAGCCAATACCATTTTATTAGTTTATTTCCGAATTTGTTTTGTATTCCCAACGTACCACAGTTGAAAACCAATACCAAAACAAGTTTGAAGAAATTACGTACAGTGAGGTTCAGTAAAATTAAAATGCTTTGAGTGATTTTATTAAGGGGTAAAATGACCTACACAGTTTCAAAGAACACCGGCGATATCTCAAAAACCCGCTATACCATTTATGTCCAAACCTACTAAGGTTGATCCTCCTATTCCTGTTTGCAAGGTTTAAGTAACCTAACACGAAGGGGATGGCAGGGTCTTTCAGACCGAACCTTCGAACATAACCTGTCCGAGTCGTGGTGCCCCAAGTCCCGAGCTCGTTTCGCTTGCTCTTGCATCGATAGTATGTTATTTGTGTAGCTGAGTGTATGTATATGTCACGTTTTGGTATTCGATAGTAATAGATGTTTTGTTTAAAAAAAATGTGGTACTCGTTGGGTATAGAAAATAAATTCGGAAATAAACTAATACCGAATGGTCTTGGTATTGGATGGGAATAGACCGATTTTAGGTAGGGATATACAGTGAATCCGATTCTGAGCCAATTTTGAAGTATGTATGTAGAGTATTTAATAATCAATTTTAGTTTCTAGCCTTATCAAAAGGATATTAACCTGACAAAGTCGCCCACATTATGCCGACCATCCTTTTGAAGTAACTTCAAGCTATTTGGGTTCCAAAGAAGTTTATTTTTACTTCTTATTATGTCAAAGTCGCTCAGTAATAAAAATACTTGTGATATGTTTTATTATTTTACATTTGAATGTTTAATTTAGTGTTTATCATCTGCCTACACATAGATTTTGGATACATAATTTATTCATACGATTAAATATCATGTTTATTTTTCTGTATATTAACTAGCCTAGTAATTTTGCTCTTTACCAAAAACAATTTTAGTTAACTTACACACACAGAATTATTTTTAAAATCGCACTTATGCAAGCCTAGTACTTTTACTAGTCACTCAACTGTATAATTTTCATTAGAACATCATTCGTTTAAAAATCACACTGTATGTGAAATGAGTGAAATGGTAAAATCATGAAATGAGTCCTCCAACCCAGGGCAGGACGGGTGGGACTGTCAGGCTTGTTCTGACCAAAATCCACGATGTCCTTCAATAGCTCTTCACGTTCCAGGGCCACGGTTACCTTATAAGATAGACCCGCGACCCCGGTTGCTAAACTAAGCTACCATTAGGCTAGCAATCGCCGATAAACGAGCAGAACTTTAAAAGTGGGCCGAGTCGCCTCATTCAGAGCTTGTATCAAATTACCGAGTTACTTCAACATGGCGGATAGCGGGCAATCTCCGCTTAAATACCCTCTTGATAGTTCAAGTACAAAAACAACGTAGATGAAATACTCAAGGTGTTATTTAAGACTGTTGAGAATTTTTGTTAAAGGAATTTAGGTCGAGTAGCCTTTGTGATGATTTTTTAGTTTGAAGTTTAGATTTTTGAGTTCTTAATGAAAATGGCGTAGAAATAAGATTTTAAACAATACAGTTCTAATTGTGTTTCTTGAATGAATTGTTAACTTTTTAATATTCAGGAATATAGTTTTAAATTGATTACTTTAATCTTCTTCAATTTAGAAGATAATTGATGTTCGTAAAGTAACTTTGCAAATAAATTTTTGAAAATATATCTAAAACATTTCTGCATTAGTTACAATATTGTATTACAGTTTACGAAATGGAAAGACTTTTAAAGTAAATTCAAAATAGAAAATTAAGTCAATCAAATTACCAACTATGTAGTTGGTCCTAGAATTTCCTTTTTTTTTTTTACGTGGTAAAATCATCAAATGAGACCTCCACCCGGGCAGGGCGGGAGGTACTGTCAGACTTGTACTGACTAAAATCCACGGTGTCCTTCAATAGCCCTTTATGTTCCAAGGTCACGGTGATAGAAATAAGTCCCACGACCCAGGCAGGCTTTGGCCCTCTGAGAGGGGGCCACGTCATCCAAGAATTTCCTAAAGCCAAAGTAGGACAAACTAATTACCCACATCAACTCCCCCGAATTTTGAACTAATGAAATTATGATGAAATGCTCCTAAACAGCAAGTTACGAAATATAAAGGAGAGCGGCGAGCGCCAGTCAGATTGATGACGTCACTTCACGTCCCGCCGCCGAACCAGATAATTGATATTCAGTAAATATTGGCGGATAAAATAAACCGAAAATTGAGTTTCCAAAACCGGCCTAAATTAATTTGCAAGTTCATAACAGCTTCGCGTCGACGTAAAATTTTTATTAAAGGCAAATCCTCGAGGTTTTCAACGGACTTTGCGAGTCGAGTATACCTACAGTAATGCCTGATGAAAACATCATGTTTACACTTTTTTGTTTATTATAAAATAAAAATATCTTTCTGAAATTATTCTATACAAATGAATACATGTAGTACGAATATCTATTTCTACTTTTCTTTTCTTTTTTTGTTTACAGAACGTTGACCAACACTGAGAATTTCTCCTGTATCGTGGGTGCGTTTACAAATAAAAACAAATTATATTTATTTGACTTATTTACCATTAAAGACTTAAGATAAAAGATCTTTCTAGTCTTACAATATAAACGTGGAATCTTTTACAAGACGTAGCAGATAAAACCATAATAAAATTATCTTTAAAGACAACCGCAAAGCATTGTTGATATTTTAACGACTCATCCTTCCCTTTATCCACTTTTAAACAGCCGTCGATTAAACTCTTTCGCTTCGCATAATATAAAACGCTAATTACCTTCAGGCCGGCTCATTACAATAAAAACGTTGAATAATTTCAGAATGTTTGTGTAAAAAGAAGTTGTTACAATGCAAATTTGGCAATTTTCCAGTTTCATGACACTGCAATGTAACTTTTAAATGGGTGGCGAACGCATTATGTTACTGTGGAAACCATTTATTTTGAGATGAAGAAAAGAAGTTGGAATCTAAAGCATTTCTAATATGTACTTACAAATATCGTAAAGAAAAACTGACATTATAAGCTTTTCAATAACCAATAATCATATTAATGTAAGGGTTGTAAATATTATTGAAAATGTATTTACTTAAATCATTTTTTTTAATGTGATTGTTATCACAATAAGGTCGTCCTATTTTAAGTTAAAACGAATAGTGATTAATTTATACACAGTGTTTCGTATAGCGAATATGTGTTCAATGAAGTTGTTATATATTATTTTTATATTTTTGTTTGTATTCATTTTTTCTATTTATATGTATGATTTGTTATGTGTATGTACTGGTGGCTTATCCGAATAAATGTACATATTTCCTTTCTATCAACGTAAATAAACACTCGTTTCTAATTTTGTTTTCATAGTTTTGCATATGTATGTAGATTTCCGAAAAGATAACTAGATAACCGTGGAATAATTGGCTTATCAGCTCACAAATTATGATTAAGTACACAACAGCTCTATTATTGGATTTTCATACTCAATATCAATAAATTGAATACGCGATAAATCGCTGCATAATTTACAAAGGAGAATGCAGTTTAATTTCAGAATAAAATCACTGAAAACCGTATCGTATACTGGAATTTGAGATAATTCCGATGAAACTTCGGTTTCCTTGTTATATTGCAAAAAACCCGTGTATTATTTATTTTCCAATAGCCAACTTTTAAACGCAGCGCGGAACTTGATATATTCAAGTTCTAACTGCAAAAATCCAGGCATTCATTTTTAGTTTATTATTTTGTTCGTTTGCAGTCGTGTGGTTTTGGATATTAAGTTTCCAGTTGACGGTCGCGGGACTTATGAATTTCCGTGACCCCGGAATGTAAAGGGCTATTGAAGGACTCCGTGAATTTTAGCCAGTACGAGTCCGTCAGTTATAGTTTTGAAAAATAATGTAGATGATTTTTTTCTTTTGTTACATCAAAGCATTTTTACAAAGATATAACGTATCAAAATTCTAGAGTGGGGATTGCTGACGTCACAAACAAGTAAAAAACTCTACTTGCTTGCGACGTATTGGTAATTTTAAAAGTGTCGTCTCGTATCTTCGTCAATTTTAGTGTACTTTTAACCGTAATTTTTTACCAAACAAAAGAATGGCAAGTATTTTTTGACAATATAACATGTAGACTAATACTTAAGATTTTTTCAGTTAAAATACTCTATAGTGGAACGACTATAAATATAACCAACCAGGTTAGGTATCCTGAGTACTGTTAAAATAGAAAGGTAATTAAGTGCTAGGTATATTCCCTGAAGAGTTTTCATATTGGTACTTTATCTAATTAAAATCCTTGAAGTGATTTTATGAACTAGTAATTAAATTATAACTGCTTTGAAGCTCGTTTTTAAGTGTATTGACTCGCTGCTTAAATTCAAAACGGCCACAATTCGAATTTTTTTCAAATCGTTTTTAATGCAAAAATCGTGTCAATTCTGCCTATATTTTTATATTCCAAAAAGACACCTAGTATTTTCGCATTAGAAATGAGCAAATGGCACAACCGCCCTTTTTCCATTTTGTCACTTAGGTGGTTAACTTCAGATCAAAGCCGCCATATTTCGGGTTGCGACCCTGCAGTCAGCGGGAGCGCACTTTTGTTATGTGAAAAAGGCCACATTTCAAAATACAACCGTATTGTTTTAAAATTACATGTAAGTGTATCATAATCTTGTAAGGAAAAGTGCCGTATTTTGTGATATGTCCATTTTGAGTTTGAATAAATCGTGTTTTATTATTACTCTTTTAAGGAAAAGTGCAGTATTTTGGAATGCTTCTGTTTTGCATATAGAAGTATGGTGATAGTGCCAGTATTTATTTAAACAAATCTACAAATTATATTTAAATTTTAAACTTAACACAGTAATTACAACTTAAACCAGGCCTGTCTCACTCCCTTTATAAAAACATATCGAAGCGCGGTGGATCCACCCGAGTAGGCGATCGAGAATGGACGCACGAACTCTTAGTTCGCAGTCTTAGTTTCTTTGTTGATACGCACACTATTAACTCTTTGTATTAATGATATTATTTTTTAGTATTAAGAGAGCAACTTGTTTGTTGAGATATTTTAACGATATTTTATCCTTTTGAATCATGTTATCGATCTGCGCATTTAGGAAATTATCAAGAATTAGTTGTATTCGTGAAAATGTAAACAACGAACTTTTGAATTATTACAAATGTGAAAATATAATTATTGTAAGTTATTAGACGTCTTCCGGTCCGTGGTCGCCACTGGAGGTATTTTCTTCGCCATAGGTTATCAGTACTATAAGCATATGTGGCTTACCCATTATACCCATTGCCACTTCAACTCCCAAATTTTACGATCTATTTGGATGACTCTGATTCTTTACCGAATATCGTTGTTCCGGATTTTATTCCGTAAAGAAACTTAAAGCCTAGCTCTTTCCATTGCTCGTTAAGTGACTCTTAGTCTCTATCAACTACCACTTTTCAGAGCCGTATGTCCTCACTGGCATCATACTTTTTTAAACATCCATATCGTAAGACACTGTGAGATACTCGACGAGAAGATAATATCACGTAGCTTCCCAAACACTGACCATCAGAGTTGCATTCTTCAGGCGCCCTCTTTGTCGAAGTTGGATCTACCTAACTGAACAATCTGTCCAAGGTAAGTATAATGGCCTATATTTTCAAGAGTAGGTATATTCCCAACAACAATCGGTTAGGGTGCCACATGGACATTTAACATGATTTTTGTCTTGTCCATGTTAATTTTAAGGCCGACCTGTTAGGAAACGTTCGTGAACAGTTTCGGAGAAACAATGTCTCCCTGTCTCACCTCTTTCTGTAATTGGATTGGTTTCGTGCTCTCTTCCTAAAGTCGGATGGACATGGTGCCATTTCCAAATAAACACTCCAACTCTTCGATACACCAATAGTCGAAATGAAATCGTTGGACTGCAATACTGCCCAGGTTTCGATTGAATCAAAGGCTTTCTCATAGTCCACAAACATTAGATATAATAGCCGATATACTCCTCTGTCTTCTTTATAATCTGGTGGAGCGTGTGTATGTGGTCTATGATACTAGAACCTTTTTGTAAACCGGCTTGTTCGGGAGGCTGGAAGTCACCAAACCTGCGTTCGAAACGGTTCGTATTGACTCTCGATAACATCTTGTTGTGTGCACGGGACAGAAGTGAGATTGTTCTATAATTCTTCAACCCTTTGTTATCCTTGTGTTATCAACCTTTATAGGGTTCCATAGCGAAATGGCAAAAAACGGAAACCTTGTAGATTCGTCATGTCCGTCCGTATGTCACAGCCACTTTTTTTTTTAAAGTATATGAGCTATCCTGTTGTAATTTGGTAAATAGATGTATTATGAGAACCGTATTAAGATTTTCACACAAAAATAAAAAAATAATAAAAAAATTGAGGGTTCTCAGTACTTAGAATTAAATGTCAAAAAAATTTTTTTCACCAAACTCATACGTGTGGGGTATCTATAGATAGGTCTTTAAAAATGATATTGAGGTTACTAGCATCATTTTTTTCTAAACTGATCAGTTTGCGCGAGAGACACTTCCAAAGTGGTAATATGGCTGCTTTATTTATAAAATTCATAAATATTAAATATCTTTTTTATAATCAAAAGGGACTTAATGTGATTTATTTATTGACTGGGTAATCTTACACAAAATATCAAATTGCAATCAAATAGAGGCTTGAAATATACATCCGATGATATATAGCACATAGATATACGACGTTTATTAATAAAAATAATAAACAAAAACCGAAATGAAAACTTTGATGGGCTCTCCTGTAAAAAAGTGAAATTTCGATTTGCGGCCGTTTTGAATTTAACCAGCGATAGTTTTGCATATGTATGTAGAATCGAAAAGATAACTAGATAACCGTGGAATAATTGGCTTATCAGCTCACAAATTGTGATTAAGTACACAACAGCTCTATTATTGGATTTTCATACTGAATATCAATAAATTGAATACGCGATAAATCGCTGCATAATTTACAAAGAGAATGCAGTTTAATTTCAGAATAAAATCACTGAAAACCGTATCGTATACTGGAATTTGAGATAATTCCGATGAAACTTCGGTTTCCTTGTTATATTGCAAAAAACCCCGTGTATTATTTTATTTTCCAATAACCAACTTCAAAACGAAGCTCGGAAAGTATATTAAAGTTTTCTCTGCAAAAATCGTGGCATTCATTTTTAGTTTATTATTTTGTTCGTTTGCAGTCGTGTGGTTTTGGATATTAAGTTTCCAGTTGACGGTCGCGGGACTTATGAATTTCCGTGACCCCGGAATGTAAAGGGCTATTGAAGGACTCCGTGAATTTTAGCCAGTACGAGTCCGTCAGTTATAGTTTTGAAAAATAATGTAGATGATTTTTTTCTTTTGTTACATCAAAGCATTTTTACAAAGATATAACGTATCAAAATTCTAGAGTGGGGATTGCTGACGTCACAAACAAGTAAAAACTCTACTTGCTTGCGACGTATTGGTAATTTTAAAAGTGTCGTCTCGTATCTTCGTCAATTTTAGTGTACTTTTAACCGTAATTTTTTACCAAACAAAAGAATGGCAAGTATTTTTTGACAATATAACATGTAGACTAATACTTAAGATTTTTTCAGTTAAAATACTCTATAGTGGAACGACTATAAATATAACCAACCAGGTTAGGTATCCTGAGTACTGTTAAAATAGAAAGGTAATTAAGTGCTAGGTATATTCCCTGAAGAGTTTTCATATTGGTACTTTATCTAATTAAAATCCTTGAAGTGATTTTATGAACTAGTAATTAAATTATAACTGCTTTGAAGCTCGTTTTTAAGTGTATTGACTGTTTTCTGCGGTTGTTAATATTATTAAGTGTCTTAGGAAATATTAATTAGCAGTCTCTGCAGAAAAATGACGTCATAACTTGCGGTCACTGAAACCAGAAGCTATGACTTTGTGCTGAAGTAAAGTTAAATACTTTTGCTTGGCATTCTGCGATTACTCATTTTTAGAGTTACATGAAAATTTATTATTTAAATAAATCTTAAGACACAGTTTTTTTTTCTTCCATCACCGTGACCCCGGAACATAAAGGGCTATTGAAGGACACCGTGGATTTTAGTCAGTACAAGTCTGACAGTCCCTCCCGCCCTGCCCGGGGTGGGAGGACTCATTTGATGATTTTACCACGATAAAAAAAAAGACACAGTTTTCACTGTCTCTGTTTTACCCACTAAAATTAATAACCATCAGTGACCAAATCAAACAGCTTACTATTCGTATCCCGTGAACATGTAACAGAAAGTCTAACAGCATGCAGAATCTGACTATGATTGCTAGGCCACAAACTAAAAACTCATGCGGCAAGGGTACTGCAACCGTGACTACGGAGAAAGCAAACAAAAAAAAATATTAACGAGAGCGACTTGTGGAACTAAACTCACGAAACAAATGAGTGGTGTTCTACATTGGGTATCTGGCATCTACAAAAAATAAGAGTCGTACGTGATATAGTTAAGCTTAGGCGCCATTTCAGCTATCCAATGTGGAATAACTCACAAAAGAAATTGAAAGAGTTACTACCATGTATCTGTATACTGACACGAGGGGACGAAGTGAGGCACGCGCGAATGCAACTCGCGTCACACACAAATCGCATTGCCTGAGGTCGTGAACGAGTCGTAACACTGCAGTCGGCAACTTGGTAAATATCGCGGGTTAGATCGCCCATAACTCAGCAAATGCAATCTCTAGTCGGCGCTAAAGCCGAAACGTTTAACTCTTCGTTCGGCTTTTGTTGGATCCGAAATATTCCGTAAAGGTGAAAATTGTACGAGAACTTGGATGTATTTTGTCGAGATATTGTTTGATATTCTATTCTGTGTGTATGGTTGATTAGTTTGCAACATAAACACAAACTTATGCCTTTTGATCTGTATAAGTTAGTTCCAAAAAAATTCATGACTTTTCACCTGTTTATTTTGCATTTTGTTTTTTAATGTTTAAAGATGCTGATAGACTTGAACTTTCACTCGTAACCCAACATTGAGAATTCGTCGTTTTTTATTTTGCTGAACTGAACAACGTACAGAGCTAAGAGAAGAGCCAAACATCACTACCAAAATTTATTTAACTAATTCACGATCTTTCTGGCGAACGCTCTAGTCGATAGTCGTCACATGATTCCTTCAAATCGGGCTTTTCCATTTCACAAGTAACTTTTCACAGCACTACCCTAATTCCGAGAGCTAGAGTCAATGGAATCAATTGAAACGAATGGAACGCTGCCAAAAACTTCACCTTCAAATTATTACAGGTACTCTACGCTGTAGGTTATCTAATATCACATTCATTCGTGAGCCGAATGAATGAATCTATTGAGTCAGCAGTTCTCAAGGTTTTTGCTGCGTGGGTCGCAATGCCTCATTCAGAAGCACGTCACTCACATTGGTTTCTATTATTTTGCTTAAAAGCATTCTCTCAATATAAATATTCGGTAATAGTTCAGCTTTTTAACATAAGTTTTTGGAAATCGAATGTGAGGTTCTGAAAATTATGTCCTACGTTCAAATTGACACAACTTAATATAATTACAGAATATGTGAACTGATCTGTACCCCTTTTTTATCGTGGTAAAATCATCAAATGAGGCCTCCCACCCCGGGCATGGCGGGAGGGACTGTCAGACTTGTACTGACTAAAATCCACGGTGTTCTTCAGTAGCCCTTTATGTTCCGGGGTCACGGTGATGGAAATAAGTCCCGCAACCTCGGCAGGCTTTGGTCCTCTGTGAGGGGGCCCCTTCATTTGCTGACAGCTCTTTAAGGCGCGCGTGGAACACCCGGGCATGGTCCATGGTCGGACAGCGAGTTGCCCTTTACTCGCTGTCCGCATGCCCGCGATCTGTACCCCTAGCACGAATTTTCACTATTTTACTTTCTAGTACTTACAGCGTCTCTTGTATGAAACAGTGGAACAGCGCCTCTGATGTGCGAAGAAGGAACTAATTTTTTCTTGAAAATTGTCAATTTGAAATTGTCAACCTTCTAGCTTACTTTACGTCTCAAATACTGCTAAGTTTGAATATTATAAATAGGTTGTCTTATGGAATCTTATAGCTAAATTGTCAATTCTTTATTAGTCAATATATTTGATATTTAGGTTGACTTTGAACTGATTTCTGTATGACTGAGTTAAATTTTTTTATTAGTAAAAAAGCTACATTACTCCTGAGTGACAAAGGTTATATTTCGTTTTAAAATTGCTCATAAGTGAAGCCAAGGCAGGTAGTTAGTATAGATTATTATAAATCGTACGATATCAAATTAGTGAAACCACAAACAAAATTGCTCACACGAGTAAAAGTAACATCGAAAGAAAAAACAGTTCCGTTTTCCTTAGCAACGGGGTAGAAAAGGAATGGCGGGTCGCAATGATAAGCGTCTTGCGGCCCGCAGGTTGAGTATCATTGGAGCCCAAGTTCCATCCATATATCTCGCCATTATCTGGGTACCCTGCAATTCAAAGTTGGTCTAGATTCCTCTAACATTAGAGACCTGGTTTCAAGTTGCTCGTTCGCTCGTGTTTGGGAGATTCTGTAACCGAGAATGCTTTTAGCGATCTGTGTTATGCAACCGTAATAATATGTTTGGAAATATGTTACGCTATTGAGATGCTTCGCGTATTGAAGAATTTTTCAATTTGTCTGCTTTCCTTTTGAATGTTACGGATTCTTTTCATAATTCGAAAGTTTTGTGGAATTTTATAGAAAATATTCGAAAATATCCGTTATTGTTACTTCATTCGTATACACGTGTTTAAGTTTT
Organism: Agrotis ipsilon; assembly: GCA_028554685.1. Taxonomy (NCBI): domain Eukaryota; kingdom Metazoa; phylum Arthropoda; class Insecta; order Lepidoptera; family Noctuidae; genus Agrotis; species Agrotis ipsilon. The sequence goes on along the minus strand of CM052973.1, from coordinate 10,298,671 downwards.
ATAATTAGACGAAATAATAAGCTATATTAATTTTCCTCTTAGCATCAATGTAGCCCAGAAGCAAAGATGAGAATTAAGATGGAGCCAGGTCTACCAGAAGGAATTCCCGCGCAAGACGGAACACCATAAAACCTATCAGACTTCGGCAAAACGGTGGTCGTTAAAACGCCACCACACATGCTTACACGCCTGTAGTCCCGATGGCTGGGGTTTGATCTCTAGAAGGTGGATCCCACTCACCCCAAACTCTTTATAACCATAAGATGAGTCCGTACAACCTATAAGTAAAGATTTTTATTTACAACAATACCTCCAATACAAGTTACCCAAACTTTCAATCAGTGATAACCTAGAACACTAGAGTATTGTGGAAACTTATGAATTTCGCAATAATAGCGCAGTTTCGAACATGAAGACACGGCGTTAGTTCTCAGCGATTGTAAGATAACTTGTTCGGTGGAACTAGTCTTACTGTGCTCGTAGTTTCTACGAGTTCGCACTTCGAGGTGTTCATTCGATATTAAATGTTATAAGTAGTCCTTGTACCTATTGCTTTGTTTGGAATATTGTCAGTGGCGTACCTTTTATGGGCCTCAGCTTCTTTAACTGCGCCCTAGACTGGCCAATTGGCGCCCCTACAGGGACCGCGACCTGCGCCTGGGCATCATTGGCACACCCATTTTTGGCACTGCATTGTATTTGAGATTTCAGCTTTTTACTTACATACTTCTATTTGCTTATTTCGAAGTAGGTACTCGTTTCTTTTGTTTATAAAAACGTTGTTCCCACACTAGGCATTTCTCTATATCGTTGCTGCATTTACAAACATAGAAACTCACATACACACCTATACCATGAATCGGAGCAACTACTAATAGATCATAGAAATATTTGTTCTGTGCGGATATCGAACCCACGACACGGTGCGGTATAATTAATTCAGCAAAAAATAGATTAGAGATACCTAATAATTTTTGTTTTTTTGCTAAATTGACTGTACCAAACGTGTAATTACAGACAACAAGGAAAATTGTTCCATTGTAATACAGTTTATGGGTAACAGATTGAATCATTTTCGTGTTACAGATCACAACATGTATCGATACATCAATTTTGTAATGTTGTTATTTTGAATTGGCAACTAGGATTTTTTTTTAAGTAGATACTGGAGAAGATGATCAAGAATAAAAAGTGTCTGCCTTTTTTGTATTATTTTTAGATATTAGTTTTAGTTTAGTACCTATCTTTTGTAAATATTTAGTTGGTAACACTTGTATATTTCTAGTTTTAGTTATAATAATGTAAATTTCTTTTTTCCAGAAGCTAAAGATTAAGAAATTATTTTTGGATAAGTTTTGAAAGTATGCTAATAATTATGCTAAGATACTTGGTTATTATTAGTAAAAGAAGCTATTTATAGTAAAGCTATGGAGTGTCACAAATATACAATTAATTAGATTAATAATTATGCAAAATTCAACTCACTGTAGACTAATTTTTTTCCTGATGTTTGAACTTATACCATGAACTTCTGCTTTTGACCCAAGGATTGATTGGTAGATAATGCCATGAGACATTAAGTCCGCCTAATGTACCACAAAGTATACTACTCAAAAGAAAATAAGGGCCAACTGATTTTTGTCGATTTATTAAATAATATTTAAATATTACTGGTTATAATGACTGAATCTGATTAATATTAACGATTTTACTTGGAAATACACAAAAATTAAGTTTGTATTCCAATCAATCGTTAAATTAAACGAAATTGAATGAAAAGTGGGGAATTGCAGGAATGTATCAACTTACACAAAACATCAAAAAACTCGAAAAAATAACGTCTTTAATGTTCCAAAGTGTTCTTTAAAGCTTCTCTTTTAACTCTGTTCTCTCTGTGCTACTCATTTTAATGGAGGTGGAATGTTCAGGATTAAATACCAAACATTTTCTTTGGGATTCTCTACGAGCAAGTTTTCAGACAATTTATGAGATCCAGCTGGGTGTTGATGGGAATTTTACTCTCTTTTGCACTCCTCTTTAACTCATCTCTTAAATGCTGAATAAATCTTATGTAAAAATTCTGAGTAGGCACTGTAATATCGTAATTCGAACGTCAGCGAATGTGTGCACTGTTAATCGCGTCGTGTCCGCTCGAACATTATCCTGCTTGAAGATGAACTCAGGTACTCGTTGCTGTGCGAATGGGATAATGTGGTGTTGCACCACATTCGCTACGCAATTTTGAGCAGTTACAGCAACGTTATTACGAAGTGCGAGCTCAGTTTTGCGTGATAGAAACAACCGCCCTAGAGCATAATTCAGATCTCATCGGAACAGTCTGTTTCAAGAGTGCAAGGATCTGAAACCTGTTGTTTAGATCTTCTCTACACTCTAATGAATCAGTCTTTATTAAAAAAAAATAAGCCTACAGTCATAAATAACAAGCAATGAAGCCCTTTCAAAACAGTTAAATAATTTTTCTCTTTTCAAATGTTTCACGATTTGCACCATAAGCTCCAGTTAACTGGAGGAGAACCAAGCATCTTCTTGAGTATTGTTAGTCTTCATGGAGTCGATTTGGAATAGTCTAGTCAATTATAGGGGTGCCTGCAGCTCAACGCAATGGTGTTTTTATGGTCCGCGCGGTAGATTTTCGGTCTATTTGCGCGGTTAATCAAACTTATTGGTCTTCTTAGGCTTTACTTACTTACTTTCTTCCTGGATCACGGCGTCTGGTGATATTACCCGTCTTTTGAGACCAGTTTCAAACTTTCTAAACCACTGGTTTGGAATATTCCACCATAAGACCTACCTGTTCTGGCTATGCCCCCCCTGAAGCAAGGTAACACCCCAAGTGGCTGTTTTTGCATCGATATGTCTCCGAATAAATGGCATTATGAGATTAAGCAATCGTTATAGCCTACTTGCTGTATAAGTCGAAGAAAACTCCGTTAGAAGTTTGAAAAATAAAAAACACCAAACCGTACATTCGAAGAAATCTCAAATATCTAATTTAAAAAAAGTTATGAATTTCCAATTATGCAGTAGAAACAATATTAATACTTGAAAGAAACCATAACTAGGTATTTACCATCTATAATGTACACAGAATAAGAGTGATACTTGATTAAAGTGCAATTCAATAAGTGGCCCCTATTTTGTTTTGACGAGTATATAAATAAATAAAAGAAAAAGAAAACAAGTAAAAACCATTGAAAAAAAGATAGAATCTACACGTGCCTCCGCATAAATATAAATGGTAGTTATACTTTGACAATATCGATGAAAAATACAAGAGCAGATTTATCGGGGCAGACAAGCTGAGTCTCATTCGTCTCAATTACGCAGACGGGCCATCTGTCAATCAGCCTCCCGATGGAGTGATTCGTTACCGATTTCATTGGAAGAAAAATAAAAAAAGAATTATTTGTTGGATGCATTCTTTGGCGTTGGATTGGATTACGCGGTTGGTTGAATACTCATAACATTGGGTATTTTTATTTCTTCAAGTCTTTATTACCTACTTGGTTTTGCATTTTTTTTTATCGTGGTAACATCCTCCCGCCCCGGGCAGGGCGGGAGGGACTGTCAGACTTATACTGACTAAAATCCACGGTATCCTTTGGCCCTATAGCCCTTTATGTTCCGAGGCCACGGTGATGGAAATAAGTCCCGCGACCCCGGCAGGCTTTGGCCCTCTGTGAGGGGGGGCCCCGTCATTTTGCTGACGCTCTTTGAGGCGCGCGTGGAACACGATGCGCCGTCGACCCGGGCATGATCCATGGCCGGACAGCGAGTTGCCCTTTACTCGCTGTCCGCATGCTCGCGCACTTGGTTTTGCATTTGTATTATTTTGGTTTTTGCTAAGAAGATTGTGCACCTTTTCTCTTTTGGGAAAATCCTGAAGTCAGAAGTAAAGTGTAATTAACAACATTTTTTTAATGAAATGTTTAAATTATCCTTATTAATGAAACACTGTTGACTTATGTAGTAGAGAGCGATAGCGTAGAGGGAGCGATAGTATTAATAGAGATAAGAGCAGAGAAAACTTTGTACTTTCACGCACGCTAGAGTATGACATTTGGCATATTTTTAAGTTTATATTTTCAACTAATAAATTAATTTTGGTCACTAATGACCTGTGATGTTAAAAGTGACCTTAAATAAATAAATCTAAAAAAAATACTAATTATTGATTTAATTTCGAGTTGTGCAGAAAACAAAGAAAATTGAAAAAAGAAAACACGTGTAGTGTGTTAGTGAATTACGGTCGAATTATGACTACTAGCCGACCACTAAGTTATTTATGTATAAAACTCATATTTATAATGATATCACTAGAACAGCCCTCTCATTAATCCCAGCTGCTATACTTATAAAACATGTTTACAAAAACCTCGAACTGATTAATACATATTTCATATCGGCCGATAAATAATGTACGGCCGGCATTGCCAAAAAACCACCAACTTTTAAAAAACCATTACTTATAAAATTTAATCATGAGCCAAATAAGTTGCCGCCGGTTTTCGTACTTGGCGTCGTCGTTAAAAAAACTGTTTTTAGGGTTCCGCAAGCAAAGGACACAAACAGGATGTGTAGTTATTATTGAGTCTGATGTTTCTGCTTATTTGTCATAGGACTATGTCTTATAAATTGGGAAACGTTTCCACAGATCTTTCATTGTAATCTAAACTAATATTATAAAGAATACGAAAGATTTTATTGTTTGTTTGTACTGAATAGGCCCTGAAACTACTGGACGGATTTCAAAATTTTTTTGACCACTTAGAAGCTGCTGTGACCCTAAGTGATATAGGCAAAAAAGGGCGGGTGTGAGCGGGCGAAGTCGCTGGCAGAATCTAGTAACAAATCAACAAAAATGGCTTAAACAAAAAACTAGTCGTAGTTTTAACCGCTTTTTGATTCAATAATTGTGTTTAAATTACTTATAAATGCATTGCTTAAAATAATACAGTGCTATGGATTAGTATAGAAGTCTACATATGTGAGTCCAATTCACATAAAGCCAGTTAAAAAAAAAATAGAAAATTTAAATTGCGTTGGGCAGTGGTTATTATCTTTCTTTTAGCGAAGTTTAACGCTTAAAGCGCGTAGTTAGCCAGTTAGCCACGTAAATTGTAACAAAAGTGCTCACTATTTTGTATGAAAGTTTTCTTTTGTGCCAGTTTTTTATGAGTCACATTCATGTTAGTGCAGGAAGGTAACAGTTAGCAGTTCTTTAGGAAAATTGTAGAACAAAGGTAAATTATAATTTCTTCTCGTTTGCCAACAGAACTTACAGAAATCATGTATAATTCTTTTGATATTGGTTTGTGTGTGTGTGTTTCTTATTTATTTATCTAAGTAAACACATACATAGATACGTACTACACAAATAAAAATTTTAAAATGGGAATGAAGAGTAGCTTCAGGCACAAGTACTGCTTACACTGCTCTTTTTTTTACGTCGTTAAATCATCAAACGAGTCCTCCCACGCCGGGCAGGGCGGGAGGGACTGTCAGACTTGTACTGACTAAAATCCACGGTGTCCTTCAATAGCCCTTTATCTTCCGAGGTCACAGTGATGGAAATAAGTCCTGCTACCGACGCTTACACTGCTCTTACAGATTTTTTATTACATCAGACCTGAATTTTTATGTAATACTTCATGTTAACACAAACAAAAATTATTTCTTTCAAGATCTTTTCTTGGTCATTTCCCTTCAACATAGACAAGAAAAAGTATTCATAAAACATCAGCTCAACCAAACGCCAACTAGTGATGTGCCAAAAATCCGACGCATAGATTTCTATCCCCGTCATGGCCTACGGAAGGAAATATCGTGCGGATGTCCGCGCAACTGACGCAGGGATGGGGGATAATTCTCGCGTGGTATGGGCCCTATTAGAATAACGTAAGCCCCTTAGTAGGCACCCTGGATGCCATTCAAAATAATGATGGTCGGCGTGGTAAGAAATGGAGCAGGTTTGTTTGACTAAGGGCAACGTAAGGAGGTATGAAGAGCAATTTATTATTTTCGTGTAAAAAAATGGAGATTGTAAGATGTGATCTAGTTTCTGCCTACGAAATAGAAAAAGGCGTAATATAATACCTATAATTTATCCAGTTATATATAATGTTAAATACAAAACCGAATCACTACTCAATCTACAATTCATTCAATAAAATTAATTTATTTATTATATCTTATATTTTGTCCGTCACCACAAATCTGTCACCCTGAATTGTCTCTGCTCGCTTCGCTAGGGATGTATCATGCTGCGAGGCGAGTTACGGATTTACGTTGAATGGTATGTTTACTTCACCCACGTTTACAACGGAAATTATCGCACAGGAACGTAATATCGAGATGCACGGTATCCTCTACTATGTTGTACACGACTATCTTTTAGTTAAATTCTATCAAAAGGTTATATAAATTCCATATCTCTCAAAACCCAAGTCAACTAAATCCATTTTCTGAATAAAACACGGACTAATCAACGTAACTGTCGCGACAGAAGCTCACATAAAGTTGCTAACAAGATTAAACCGAACTAAACCCGTGCTAATGCATATCTGCACTCTTTAAAGAGATTAGAGACACCGCAAATTAATTAAATTCACATAGTTTTACGTTAAAATATAGGAGGTAAGGTGCAGGTGGTCGGTGCTCCGGCACGGACCGCAACTGCATGGAGTAGTGAGCAATTGGAGTGTTTAGTTATATTTATGGCTCTATAAACATTGCATTTGCTCACCAACAAAATGTCACAGAGACACATGTCTCGAGTCTTGTTTGAGATGTTGTTAAGTTGTAATAACTCTATATAGTAGAACTTACGTTAGAGAAAAAGTAAGGTTTTACTGTTAATAAAACAGTTTAATACTATGATAATATTATTAATGAGAAATAAACTTAACTTGAATGTATGTATGTCTGTCATCTTTGAAAAAGTGAAAGATCCAAAGGTGACAAACCTTTGTGATCGTTGAACATGATGAGATTTGTCACATTGTATCATTACTGTCAGGACAAAGCATAGTTTTTATTTAAGTAGTACGTGATATGTTTATGTTTTATTCCATGGCCAGGAAAAGGCGGGGACAACATCTACTGAAGTCAAAGCGCTCTTTCATAAAAACACATTTGTACAGATTTTATAACCACGCGTTATTCCTCCATTCGCTTGCTAATCTCCGCCATGAACCCGCGCCAAGCTACGCTCGTAAATAATCTCCTTTTACGACCCACACCTTACAAAGTTTTAGCAATCGAAGTCTTTTACGATTACTACAAGTTATACGAAACCGTTCCAATCCTTTCTATGTTTTCCGCGATTTGATTTTTATGTTAAATAGTTTTATTGGTATTCAAACTAGAGTTTTGATAAGAGTCGTAAAATAAAGGAAATGGGTTAGATTTGTACGGCAAAACTATCTTTAGGAACATAGTAGTTTATTGGAGGTCGTTGTGGAAAGTGAACTCTAAGCTCTCAGATAAACAAGGGAAACCTTGAAAACATTGGAGTGTTTTGTGTCGAGATACATTAGTGTAAGCCAAACATTTCAAACTCGCTACACAAGATCAAACTAAACACCAAAACGGTTACAAACGAGAACTAGAGCGACATGACAAAACAAGTTAAAGCCAACATGCCAGCCAGCATTAAACAGCGGCCATGTTTTGAACTGTTCTAAAAACTAAATGAGAGAATTTAAAGCTGGCAACACGTCCGTACGTAGGTACACGTTGCACAGATGCCTCCCAGTACGTTATTACTCAAGTTCCCGTGATAAACACATGCGACTCATTGTCTAAACTTTCCCATGAGTAATGGACGTTTACAGCTTTTAAAACTGTCCCAACAACGATTCAGATGTTTGAATGTACGTGATGAGAACTACGGACGAAGTAACGGAATGTGTACGACTGTACTGTTTCTAGTACAAGGATTGAAGGGGAATTTTGTGAATTTAATTTTCGTTTTTGTTCGAGAATTTAGTTTAGGAGATCGGAGTGTTTAATTGATATGCTAATAGTTTTACAAGTTCAACTTGTAATGAATTGTTGTAAACTAATTGAAACAAAAGTTTTCTTTTGATTGTATGCGACATCAATGCTCTAAGTTATGAATGTAGAAATTACAGACAAGTTATAGAGCTAATCTGCATCTTAACAACGTGAATACATAGAACATTATGGTTGTTCTAACTGTGTTATTAGTTTGTAAAGCATCTTCTCTCATCTATTCTATGTTACATCTATTTTCAGTAGGGTTGTTTTATTTAAGATGTCAAATACAATAACACCCTTATTTTTCTTTGCCATTGAATACCACACTATTACAATGTTCGCAGAACAAGCTTATGATTTCCAGTACTACATAACACTCACTATGTAACGTCGACTTCCTAGAATTTCACAGCAAATACTTCGTTCGAAAACTCTCCACTGCAAAATACTTATGAAGTAGAGCATTTTACAAGTGTTTCTGAGAAAGACCTCGCTAGGAAATAACACGAAACTCAACAGTAACAACATTTGGTTGTATCACATTGTAAACTCAAAATAAAAATGATAAAACTGTACCATTTGGTCTAGATTTTAAACCCAGATTGTGGAGAAAAATTCAGGGAATCTGGTCGGAAAATTGGGGATGCAAAAACATCGGGGCTTAAGCATTTTTTTGGTGATTAATGTTTTTTCAGCATCGCTGGCCGGTAGTTGCGGGAATTCCTGAATCCCTTTTGTTTGATATGCCTCGTTCCGAAATACCAAGATGTAAAATTAAAATTATGAGCGAAAGGATTTTTTCGACAGAGCTACATTTTCAATTAGACTTTTTTTTACTTGATTTAGGTTAACTGATAAACTTAACACAAACAAGTAGTTTCCATATAAAGTGGTTTCCATAAGCCCCATTTTTGGAAGAAGCTTAAAATGTTGGAAAACTTCCAGCGAATCTTTTAACAGGATCAATTTTTAAGAAACAAAATTGCTTATGTTATCGTTCTTCTCAGTTATTGGTTTCTTAAATGCCCGGTCAAATGAATTGTTTTTTTTCATTTTTGGCCAATAAACGGCGCTTTAAAAACAGAAACATATAAACAGAATCGTCCTAACCTACGGTGCTTAGACCTGGTCGCTTACCGAATCGCAGAGGTTCCGCCTTGGAGTCTGCCAAAGGGCAATGGAACGCAGTATTCTGGGCATCAAACGACAGGATAGAGTTCGCAACACCACGCTGCGTTCCAAAACTGGCATCCTGGACGTCGGCAAGAAGGCTGCCAAGCTGAAGTGGGACTGGGCGGGTCACGTCAGCCGCATGAATGCTGACCGCTGGGCGAAGGCCGCCACACAGTGGGTGCCTGGATATGGACGGCGCCGCCGAGGCCGGCCCAGAAAGAGGTGGAGAGACGAGTTGGACTCGTACCGTGAGGACTGGTTCGAAGTGGCGCTGAACAAGAACTCTTGGAAAGGCTTGGGGGAGGCCTTTGCCCAGCAGTGGGACAGTGTAGGCTAAACAAAAAAAAAAAACGTAGAAAACATAACGACTCATCCGAAGAATAAAGTCCGATGTTACCATAGTGCAAAAACAGTTTAATAGCTTGATGAGATAAGGAATTAAAACTCTACAAACGTGTGTTTTTAGAATTTTGATATTTAATTTAGTTCCGGAAATATAGAATCGAATAACGTCACATCTGAAATTTGTTCCGCGGAACAAAGCACGATGTGTATAAGTGACGGTACGCAGGCATCTGGGGCCGCGTCCCTTCGTCAGATCGGCCATTGTTTGTTGGAGGGAGAATATTTTCGTTTGCATGGTCTTATTTTTAAATACTTTTTAGTCTAAGTCACACATTATGTTTATATACGTTTTAGTCTAAGTAAACAGTTGTGGACTATCGATGTTTACATAGAACGGTTTTTGACGGAAATATTCAGAAACGCATTTTTTTACGCGAAAGTATGATTAAATTTATAAATATTCGCTGGTTACTAGTTCTTTCTGCAATCATAAGTAGTAGAAACATTAAAATGTGGAAGACTTATGAACTTTTAAGACGATGTTATACGAATTTATATAATCTTCTAAGCGTTTTATTTTAAAATATAACGTTTTTGTACGGAATCAGTGATATGATTTATGGGTTCCATGTTAAAATGGGACATTGTTACTGGGAGAATGAAATCAATTAGGACGTTGTTCGTTTAAAATGTTTGCTAAATATAAAAAAAATATATATTTATGATTAGGTAAATTAATTACTAGGCGTTTGCGCCTAGTAATTAATTTACCTAATCATAAGTCAGTCAGTCATCAGTCTTGCACTTCATATAAAAGGTATTTCTTGAATATACTATTTTACAGTTTTATTTTATCTCATATGTTAATTTTGAAGGAAATATCGATGAGCCCTTTTTGTGGCCTTTGCGTCCTGATACAGAGGAAATAAGCCAATAGGGGAAACCGGGGCAATGCGGGCCCCTTAAGGGAAAACTTGAATAAAATCTGAGATAAACGAGATAATGAAAAAAATCAACAGCCATTTATTAGTGTCATTATTCCTTACTATCATTAATCTTTAATAATCATCTTAGGCTACCAGTCTTTAGTGCAATTAGAACTTTAAAAAAATAGGGAAACTGCCTGTTTTGCCCCGTGTCTGGGGTAAAATGGGCATAACAGGCATGTACAACTAAAACCGAGCACAAAAAGTACAATTATTCATTTTTCTTCGTCTTTTTCTTCCTTCCGTTTTTCTCACAGCCACTGGTTTTCTTGTGCGGTCTTCTTCTTTATCCTTCTTAGTCGGATCAAAATTATGGGGGATGTTATTTTTTGTTGCCAATTGATAGGCCCGTTTATAGCTTAATCTGCCACTAGCCACATCCTATACGGTTGCTTCCATATCCTCCAAGCTCCATTTGGCACCTTCTGTCTTCGTTTGGTAGTGGCGAACCATAATTATATCTGCAGAAAAAATATCAACTTAATGACAATACAAAACGGGCAAACGGGCCCCTGCTCATTTTGCCCCGCCCATAATGCCCCAAAGGTCAAACAAAACAAATTATATCGAAATCAAACGAATATGTGGTGGTTCGTTCTCAACTCTTTGTAGTTATTTAGACACATAATTGAACATAGCAATTTACTTAATAACTGGGTATTGAACACAAACATGAATTAGCTATACCACAGACTTAAAACCAAAAAATTATATCAAATGCATCAACTTACGTAATGTCGTGCTGTCGTCGTACGATGCGCATCTTCACGCACAAAATCACTTTTCTCGCTAGCGCTAGGTCGACTGGAACGCGACCCGACTAGTTCGGAGCGTCTCGGTTTATTATCCTTGGGGGAAGAGAGGGTGCCCATCTTACCCCGGGTGCCCGTAATGCCCCGGCTTCCCCTAATTAGCAGAAATATTAAATGAAGAACTTCTACGTGTAGATCATAACACCAAAAAAATCATCGGTGATACAAAACAGGCTGTCTCGTCAACTCAGACTGCAGAATATATTTACAGCAATCAATCTAGTACATTTTCTTTGGAATACCTTCTAGTCTCGAAATACCACCTTAAATACAACATGAGGACTTAGAATTTTCTCATCACAATATCTAGTATCTACCCCAGACCATTTAGAACTATCAGAGCCAACTCCTATCACTGTTCATTCGATCTGCGATAACTCATGTAGACAATTTCTCTGAGATTCCTTTGTCGTCAATAGGCGCCACAAACTCCCTTGCTACTTTCCTTCTATTGGAAGTCACTGTTGTATGAATATCTTCCAATCTATATAAGACTAATACGTAATTAATCGCGTATACTTTTTAGTAAATTAATCAACTACCTTACTCCAAAACATACAGTGCCAGTACGCATTCGTACTAATCGTGTATAGATCGGAATGAAAAGCAGTTGCATGCTTGCCATTTTGATTTGTTGCCATCTCCTTCAATGCCATGGTAATACCTATCTGCATTTCTATTCTAAACATTGCATCATACAAGCCCATTTTTTACGCGTATGAACCAGAAGAAAACGGTCAACGCCAGGGCACCCCAAGGGTTGACGACGGTAATAGGCATCTCTGTTGACTTGACATTGACCGCCCTGCATCAAAGTCCCCGCCTCCACCAACACTGCTGAAACCCTGCACTACACACTTTCTATTATTTCGCAAGACTGAATCAAGTCGATGGAGCCTCTCTTGGCGGGACTCCTATATCTGCCAACATTGTTTATAGGAACCTAACCAAATGGTTCAGTACGGTTTGGTTCTGTTTTCGGTCCTCACCCTTGAAGTCGGTTCTTCTCGTTCAAAAAAGCACAAAGGTCACAATTAATATATTTAATTAAACATTTTAAACTCTTGTCAGCCTATATGTAATGAAAAGCAACTAGGTGATCGAAGCATTCAGTGAAGTTTCATCATAAAAATAATGAGTTTAATTTAATTTGAATGTACATGTGAAATCTCGATTCTCCTTTCTGTCTAAACAAAGGCATTTATTCATATTGCAACTGAATTTGCAATATGAATAAAGGTTTAAAAATGTTTTGTGCGTTGTTCTAATAGGTACTCGCAGTTTTTTCTTACCTCTAGGTTTTAGAATAAGTTGAGCCGTATGTTTGAGTTCTTGACTGTTGGAGCGTTTTGTCAGCTAGGGTGTATTATCTAGTTTTACCATACAGATTAATTATTCCCTAAGTTTGATGTGATTACTGTTATAGGTAATGCTATTTAATAACAATAAATATTAATCCTTACCGGTATACGTTAAATACAATGTTTCTTACATCAATGTCAAGTTCACTAAAATGATCTATGCCTGAACTAGGTATCCTGTATTTCAGGCAGAGGAAGGTTTAATAACGAGGCATAACGGTTATGTTATGCTTCATATTTGAGATTTTTTAAAGTAGCCTAGCCTTTTCCCAACCGTATTGGGGTCGGCTTGCAGTCAAACTAGATACAGCTAAATATCTGTATTTTACATGGAGCGACTGCTTATCGGACCTCCACAACCCAGTAACTGGGTAATACCATACCCCATGGTAAGATTGGTTGTCAGTCTTTTAAGCTTCTGACATAATTATCCACTCCTTTTTGAAATATAATAAACTTTTTTAATTATAATATCAATTTTATTGACTCTAAGGAAAGGTAATTATTGAACACATCTAAAATTATACTTAAATATTTCAAGGAAGGTGTTCACATAGGACTCATCAGGGGTGGGATATTCCATAAAAAAGACACTCATGTTAATATAGAACGCCACTAAAATCAGTTGTTTCCGTAAAACAACGTCTTATATTCCCTACGGACGCACTTTTTTCTTCGTTCTTTCGCTAAAAAACGTCTTATGTTTATATGGAACTCACTATATCTTAAATTAAAAGGATTATAAATATACACTACCGGTCATTTAACTAGTCTAGGGTGATATAATAACTTGCCAAAAAATCAAAATGTCAAGTATCGTAGTTTAAGAGTTATACAAGTCAACAACTTCTATAAGCTCTACTGAAAACTAGCAATCTTGCAAATCGGACGTTATTCTTCGGATGAGTCGATAAATATTTATACGCATTAACATCTGCGTCGCGTACTATTGTAAAGAATTTTTTCGGAAATAAAACTTTCAGACTGGTACTGAGGAAAAACTACAGTCCCTCTACAGTTCTCAAAAGTCCTCAACATCCCAGGGTCACGGTTACCTGTTTAGACATTCCCGCTACCTCGGTTGAAGTCATCGTCTTAGACATACATATTCTAAGACTATGAATATTCAATCCTTAATAGTAAATTGTCGATTCACAGTTGTTCCCGCTGTATCAAATCATGCGACACAGTCCTAACGCACACAAATCAGCAGTGCGCAGTATGTTTACAGAAGTCAATCAGCTGGCATCAACACTCGCGCCGCCCCCGGCTAAGTAATATTGGATTCAATGAATATCTCACGGTGTTAATTTTGAGGGATGGGACACGGCGATTGAAGGGAATTAGTCGATTTGAATTTGTAGAGTATTTAGTCGATTAGTTGGAATTTGGGAAAATTATGTGCAATGATAAATAGGCATTATAAAAAATGTAGTAGGATGTAATTTGATTTAAATTGACCCGAATTATGTTATTCCTAATGGTATTGATATAATTTACAGTCTCTTAAATAAGTATGTCAGTTTTGTTCGCATTTTCTCGTCTGTCCGTTCCCGCAAATATCAACTCAAAAAGCAACCCCTTTGGGGTAAAATTTCGCAAAATCCCTTCTTTGTGAGCACGTCCTACAAAAAAACCCCATGCAAAGTTTTAAAATCACTTGTAGTTTCTGAGATTTCGTGGTGAGTGAGTGACCTTTCGCTTACGTTTATTAAAGAAGATATTTTTAAAATACAATAATTTTAACCTTCATATGAAAAGTTTACAAGCAAACTTCAAGAAACGGTAACCTCAAAATATCTCAAGTACGAACATTTCACTTTCGTTTAGTCGACATGTATTCGATTTGCACCGGCGTCTCAATCCTTCCCTATCAATTAATTAGAGCGGCGACACAGCTAGCTCAGGAATTTCCACTGGATCCAATATAATTGCCCTTTAATCATCAACTTGGAATATTGATAATAAATGTTTGTACCGAGTTTCAGCGTTCCGTTGACATGGTTATTTGAATTGTATTATTAATTTCTGAAATGTTTTCATTGAGCATAACAGAGAGGCTATATTGACTAGTCTAAAAATGGAGCAGTAAATTATTTTCATTTTATTATTGGATCGTATAAAAACAAGTTAATATACAAAATATAATGTTTTTGTCTACATAAAGTTTTTGAGTTGTAACGTTTATTTTTCATATTAATTTGCTGCGTCAGCAGCCATGTTAAGATATAAAATAAATGCTTAAGCCGGCCACGCGAAGTAGGTGCTCACGCTTGGTTTGTTACTAAAGTACTACTTCAGAAAATACAAAGGTATAGGAGGATTATTACAGACACAGTAATAGTTTCCATTAGTAACATAAAAACAATACTAGGAAACAAAATAAAAAGACAAAGAAAGTCACTGTCATTAAGCCGAGCTAATACTAATAAAAGAAAAAAGTATTAACTAGCCTTGTCTGCATTTGCAATAACATAATTATAGAAAATGTTTACCTTAGCAGTTCGCGTCGGAATAAGAACTGCTCTGATTTTATTTGGATTCACTCGATTTTTCTAATTTTACTATTTTTTAACTTGTTAAAAAAACTAGTATGGGAACTTTTTGAGGTAATTGAGTTTTAGAATTGTTTTCATATTTTTAAGGTAAATATGGTTTGTGAAATACAGATAGTTAATAAATTATTTGACTTCTGTACCTATTAAAAGCTGTATAAAAACATTTTATGATCAACTTCCACAAAATAATATATTTTATCAATACGACCAAATATGTTGATCGCCATAATAATATACCAATAATTATTATAATTGAAGCAATTTACGAGCAAGAACTGTTCATTTACCAACAGTAATCATTACACGCGTAATAGCAAGAGTTCATTTAAATGAAAACAACAACATCATTAAAACTACGTATTGCATGAAATTGATCATTGCACATAGCCCACTTTTGGCATCGTTAAAATAAAACATACACATTACGAACCGAGCAGATTTAATGAACCGCCAGTGTACGATTGATCCGTACAGCTCGAATTAAATTCATTTCATTGGAAGTGTAAACGTAGTTGCAAAATAATCTGTGAATATTTTATATTATTCGGATGGAATTAAATCACTAATATGGAATATTGGACGGACGGGGGAAGTGGCCTCGGGTAAGGCTTTTTATATGTCGATAAATATGTCGGTTACATGCCGAAGTTACTTACTCTTGTTGTCCGTGTATTTCTTTGTGATGTAGTTTGGTAAGTAAACATACTAAGCTGTAGGTATAGTGATACGGTAAACATCTGGGTAGGTACCCACATATGTCCTATTCGTAGGTAAGTGTCGTGTTATATTCTTGAAAAGTTATGCTAGTAGATCTGTTTGTAGTCATAAACATTAAAGTTTGAAAGATTTTCCTCGTAAGTTCTGATCAGGTTGATTTAATGAGAAATAGTGTAAGCTTTTTTCTTTTTACTGATTTTTAATCCCTTTTTAGTAAGGTAACCAAAATTAATAAAGTTCTAAAAGTACTTGTGTTTACGTTACGAAATAATATGTAGTTCTAATTCCACTAATTTGTGTGGAGAAAATTATTTGTATTTTTATCGACATCAAACAAGTTTATTATTTTTTAAAGTTACCTACATTTTTGAGTGTCTTGCATGGGGCAAGGCACTCAACATTCTAATGTTTTTTTTTTGAGATATTTTTAAATAGTTCAAAATATCTTCAGTTGTACAAACGCCTTTTAAAATGGTTTAATGGTCAAACGAGTATTTTATTACCTAGCTTCTAAACACCTTTAAATCACCCCCATTCACAAGACACACAATAATTCACGTGGAGAATGCCCAAAATCCTCTGCACTTAACGCACAAAAACGTGCACACAAAGCAGGTAGGTGGTTGAACCACCCTTTGTGTAACACGCACAAAAAGCTATATCTTACCAGACTAAGGGCCACCTAAAACCGTAATGAAATATTTTTGACGACCGGGCTCAACCCACGAAAGTTTAATGAAAATTTCATAACCATCTGGAGCTGCGTCATTTTATGAATGTAATAATGTGTAGTGGGGTACCTATTACTAGTTCATATGTTAATTATGTGATCCGCAATTATGTGTATTATTTGTGTACATTTTTTAAAAGTTATGTAGTTTTAAGGGGATAGATGGCCTAATCTTGGACAAACTTATGTCACGTCACGACATATCACGTTCTAAAACAATAATAAATACGGCTTTAGGTTTTTTTTTAATAAAAGAAATGTTGCTTATACCAATTTAATAGACATAATATATTTATAAAGATTCCACGCTGTAAAAAAACAGCACCACACGAAAATTCAAAAATCATCATTATTACCACCCGTATGAGATTAAATCAACACATATACTCGTATATATGTAAATATCAACAATACATTGGCTTAGAGGCTTATCGCGGGGCGTCGCGGCTGACAAAACATGGCATCGCTTGATTACGCAGCATTCATACGGCGCTTACTGATTCAATCAATCAAGTGGTATGTCTGTGTGATGTGACATCGGGAACTTTCGATTGGTATTGTTCTGCCGCGGAGGTGACAATTGGTGTGACGTGTAACACTATTGCGAAGTGTTAACACCTTGTTAATTGGCGAAGGGTGAGGGGGTAAATTGTTTACCTTGAATAATTCAGTAGTCAAAATTAGCAACACCATTTAGTGTCTCTAAATTCAGTAAAACTTAAGGGGAACTAAAACTACCCTTAAGAATGAATTGAATTTCAATCTTTTATAACTGTCATATGTGCATATGTGGCTGTAATTATAAGAGACAGATTTTTATAAAAGCTGCCAGTGGGCCAGTATGTTGGGCCAAAATAATGAATTCTAAATGTCGCTGTTTACATATTGGGCCAACGTGTGAACACTGTTTGCGAAGCACGCCAAGATCCTTTGATTGATGCACGAAATTCCACATTCGGTTGTTGTACTTGTAGCGTAGTTTAAGCCAATTTAATATAAATACACACATTTTTCTCCAAGAGTTAAGTCACTCATTGTTGTAAAATTTTCCTTTAGAATATTTTTTCTGTATTTTTATTACTATATTTCTTTAATGTTTGTGTTATACTTTATCATGTTGATTCACTGTATGAAGACTTAGTAATGCGGTCTCTATTCATATACGTTCAAAGCCTTTGTACATGAATTGATAATGACTGGGTTCCTGAACTTTAGTGGTATTTATTTTATATCAAAAATGTATTAATTGTAGTATCTTGGGTTTTAAAGAAAAGCAAGCATTTATACGCAATTTCTTTTAGCACCGTGACGATGCTGTGTCGTCGCCTTGTTTACGTGTGTTTAAATAACCCGAACCTATGAAGTGGGTTGGTTTCATCCGCCCTGCTGGCTCTGTCCCCTCAACTGGCCAGATGAGAAAAAAATATCATCGGCATATAACGGGGCAGATGGCACAGGGTATTTGAATTGATCCTATCCACTCCGTTGCCTCTGTGTCGTCAACAAGGATTGGTTAAGTGACGTCATTATTATTTAAAAAAATTGTATGGCTAAATCTTTGCCCCAGGAATTTATTTCAGCCTCAGTTAGTGCTCACGAGAGGTGCTCAAAACTTTTGAGTTTCAGAATTTAGAATACCAAAGTTGTGTTTTTTTGTTAGCTAAATAAATAAACATGTCCTACATGATCAATACTCGGACAGAGATGGTGATTTGCGTGTTTTTAATTCATCCTTATTTTATCGTGCGCAACGGCAGCTACAACGTGACGAATTACGTGCTAATTAAAGCACAATTTCAAATTTATTTTACTCAATATTTAATATAAATAGATACTTTATTTGCCTTACAATAAAGACATCTATTCACCACTCAACTGAAAGAACTCCAAGTAGCACAATCCGTGTCTCGACTATGCACATTTTATATAAGCTTAATGTGATGCGACAGTGCAGGCTCACGTGTCGCAACGTTTTGTCGTGTCATGAATGCACGGCTTTAATGTCGACATTTGTACTAAAGAAAGTTTAATATCACCTTACCACTGTTCTTTGTGCGTTGGACTTGCAAAGTGTCGACTATGTGATGTAGAATAAACATAGAAAGACAAGGAATGTATATTTTTTAGGGCAGAATATGACAATTAACTCTATTCATTAAAACTAAATAAGCGTATTGTGGTGTAATCGAAATCGTAATGAATCGCTGTACACCATATTGTTACGTATTATCACGATGTACAGCGATTTTGAAAATCTGAATGTGGTCAGCAACTTTTGATGCTGATTGTACCATAATAATGTAGGTACGTTTTTGAGATGTGTCTGTGCCACAATATACATACATGAACTTATACCTGCGGGGAGCAGGTATGAGTAGTAGTATGGAGATGTGTAGGAACTGAAGAAACGCCATTTACTATGATCCTGATACTCTGTTTGTACATCTGGCCGTACATGGCGTACACACATATCAGTTGCGCGAGTAGAATATTTTACTTTTTGTCTACCACGCTTACGTTTAACATCATTCTTTTCAGATGACATGAGTTCAATTTTATCGTTCTCTGAGAGTCAGTGGTGGATTCCCTTTGTCAACAATATTTTTATCTACATCATCATCATCATCATCAGCCTATTGTGTTCCCACTGCTGGGACACAGGCCTCCTCTCTGAGAGAGGGAGTGGGCCATAATTTTTATCTACGCCACTCTAAAATATAGGCATAAAAATCCCACAGGTATCATTTTCACGAAAGATTGAAAGCCATAATAGCTTACTTCAAAACTGAGTCCATTCGTTCAGAAATCAACTGCCCGATTGAGCTGAATTAAAATGTAGCCGGTGAATTTTATTCCAATATAAAAAAAGAAGAAATATTTTCCCCTGCTATTTACCGACAGCGATTTTCAAAAAGATCGGTATTTTTCCGTTTGTAATGCCGCTGAAAAGTTGCAGTTTCACTGGAAGCGACTGGCGGACTAACAAACAAACATAGCGTATTTCACTAATAATAAAACGTCAAAGCGATTACATGTTTGTATTTGATTCGTACACAAACCGTGTTTGTATTTTTTGGTACAAATTCGTGTTTTGAACTGGATTTATTTTCTAGCGTGTGTACTATTTGGCGATGTAAACGAGCCGGGTAAAGCAGGCTAATATTGTCACAAAGTCATTTAGTTACAAAATTATACCTTTTTTTTAAAACCTTGGCCTAAACTAGGATTGTTTCTTGTGTCGTGGCATAGTTCCATTTATTTGTCTGGGTAAACAAAATATTAATGCTAAATCAATGTTCAGGGAGTAGGAAAGGTTTTTATTGTTGCAAACATTGAAATTTAACCTAGTTCTTATAATTATAAAATAACTATCATTACAGTTTGTATCACCACAGACAGCAAACAGATGCAACTACATCTGTTTGTTATGTCAATAAAAATGCACAAAAAGCAACTCAGATATTTTTTATTTTATTTTAACAGTTTATACAAGTTTTGGAAATTAATTTAACACTAAACAATTCATTAATGAATTTTCAAATACTACGAGTTAATATGAAATTCATATAAATGACTGGGACACTCATTTAGCCATGTCCTTTATAATTATCTTTTGCAAGTTGTGAATGTGATATTGGATCGAGGATAGCTCTTTCTAATTCCTACAAGAAGTTTGACATGTGAGTTAGATATATACATATAATAAGTAAGTACTTAAAGTCAAAAAGGTACAAAAAAAAGATGAAAAGGAAAAAAGCTAATGACTTCACCTTTTCAGTAAAACATTTTCTCGTACCCTTGACATTCACGACTTATTTCCATCCGAGCAGAAAAATAACTTAAAAACTAATACCAAACATCTGCCAGGGTTACAAAAACCTAAGTCGTCTATCTCAAAGACAGTCCAAAAAAATATTCGTACAACTTGAAAAACCATTTTATTTTCGTCACAAAAAAGCCTCCGACTTAGTACGAACGGTTACATGTATTGCGGTCCCACAGACCAAGGTTGTTAGAAAAAGTGTAATTTATTTTTCTCGAGACATGTCAAACGCAGATAGTTCGACAAACATGTCGATAATGTATTTATGTTTTGAAATATTAATAGTGAAACACATTTTATTTGAAGATAAAAGTAAAAAGCGTGGTAAAGTACTTGTGATTTGAAGTGTAATAAAATGAAATTTTTATTTTATATTTTGTAAGTCATATCAATATTTCTTTTGTGATATACTTAAAAGTACTGAAAGTCCTAGAATATGGACTATGAACGTAGGTTTGCAAATTCAGGAATGCTGCACACGCGAACAGAATAATTTTGATACACGATTGTTAAATTCATTCGTTCACGAATTCATTCCTTTGTGCGAACTCTTTCGGTATTGCTCACTAATTTATTTGTTATTTATGATTTCAGGAATTTCAATTTGAAAGTAAAATTGAATCGTTTTTTATTGAAACATTATTTTAAATTAAGTGCTACGCCCGGCTACGCCGTAGACCAGGGCGCTACGGCGTAGATTCGTAACTTACGTAGCTAAGCTACGAGTTTGAAGTGCTACGGACTGTGCGACAACTACTACTATACATATACAATAACCATAGTTTAGTATAATATGTCATTATTTTCAAAATACCAACACAATATTCAGTTGAAAGATAAAAGATACAAACGATTTAACATTTTGTTTAACCCAAACACATGTTCTTAATTTACTTTTCCCAAATTCATAAACTTTATAAAACCAAACATTTGAACTCAACAATAAAAATAACATTTACGTTTCTAACACAAATGTTGACAGAAAGAGATTCGCTTCAGATAAATTTACATTGTAATAAATCCGTGCGGTGTAAAATTTTCGTATATTTTCTATTATGTCTAACCAAACAAAGGGTGATAAAATAAGGGTGGCAAACAAAAACGGTCAGATAAAGAATTATCGTTCAGGTGTGGGTAAGATAAAACCTCGGCACAATTATCGCGGAGCCCTTGAGAATTATCGGCACGGGTTGAAGTCGAAGCGATAATAATTGTTTGAAGTCACGTATAAGAGAATTGTACTTCATTATACTTCATGTGTGTTAAATAGGCATTGAAACAATGGAAGTTATATTTAAATGAAACTTGTATTTAAAAAAAGTACCTACAGTTTCTATTCTTTGAGCTTTAATTTTAAAAATGAGTATTTACTGCATCTTTTAGAAGTGGCAGAATTAGAGACAAATGTGGTTCAAACTGGCTGGTGATTGAATTAGTTCGAATTCATAGGGAGAGACTTTTCTTCAGCAGTAGAATGACACAGACTGACAGTTCCTTTTTTAAAAATAAAATATTTCTTGTATAGGAATTTTTTTTTGCATCGTGGATGCATCTACAAACATTTAAACTCACATATACCCAGACCAGAAAGCAATACTAGTAGATAATACGATTATTTATTAGGTGTGGGAATCACATCCACAACAGGCAGCTTAGTAGTCAATCATTCAGCTAATGTGCCAAAAGTTCCGTCAAATGGCCATTTTATACCTTAAGTTATCACAATTTTGTTTTACTTTATTGTAGCGACCCGTCCCGGCGTCGCACCGGTGCAATCTCTACTATGTCATGCATGTTATATTACCTGTAAACCTTATCTATTAAAAAAAAAACCCATGAAAATCCGTTGCGAAGTTTTAAAGATGTATGCATACATATGGACAGACAGCGGGAAGCCACTTTGTTTTAAAACTATGTAGACAGTACATTTATTTTTCCTAAGCGTCAAAACAATGGTCGCGGGACTTATTCCATCACCGTGTCCCCGGAACATAAAGGGCTATTGAAGGACACCGTGGATTTTAGTCAGTACAAGTCTGACAGTCCCTCCCACCCTGCCCGGGGTGGGAGGACTCATTTGATGATTTTACCAAGTAAAAAAAAGCGTCAAAACAATACCTAACAAAGCTTACCACTAATCAAAGCCACAGCTTGTGTTAAAGCTGCAAAATACATGCGCTAATGAGTAAGTTACCTTCAAGCTATTGACACATAGATGGACTAACAAGCTAATTATTGCACGCTCATTATACGTCACGATAATTAAGAGACGCTACACAGTGCTTGATTGTAAGCTGTTGTCTATAAGGCTTGGTATTTTTGGTAATCATAGTAATATAGGTCATTTATTTGTGGTAATTATAATATGACATCGGGAAAATTAAGGGTAAAAGTAAGGTCGAGAGGTATTTAATTAAAAAAAAATAGTGATAGTTTAGCTAGAGTAAGTGGTTTTAAAGAATTTGTGATGGCTTAATCGTTTCTATAAGCTTGTGAAAAGTTACGGTTAGATTTATTTAAATTCTGATTATTTGTGTTTTATTCATTAACCATATCTCAGAAGAATATTGTTCAAGTAAGGCAACTGATTATTTATTAGCCATTACATTACTATTTTTGTTTTTTCTTTGTGCCATTAAGTTTTTAAACTGACATGGTAACTAATACAATCATTATTACTTGAAAATAAACATGATAAAATATGAAAATACATAAACACAAATACGACATTATATTTGAAATACATAATTTATAAATATATAATATTTAAAATGCTATTTATTGTTCTATCTGCATCCCCACGCGTTTTTTTTGAGGGTAACATAACTGTTTACCTACCCTAGTTCTGACGCCTCCCTAAAATATATCCGTCAGCGTTGTTTGCGCTGTTACATAGCTTTGAATTTTGCATGTTCTTTTTAAGTACCTAATGTATTTTAAAAGCATTTTTATGTATACTTAATTAAACTAAGAGGATTTAATGTAGGAAGGGCAGTTTGCCCTAAAAAAGGGACGATTATATCCTAATCATTAAGTATTTTATTTTTACCTGCAGGTTTTTTACTGTTCCTAACTTAATTTGACTTTCTAAAATAAAAGCACCGTTTTTAGCTACTACCATCTATCTGAGTTTGTATCAATGTGAAAAAAACTTTTGCAATAAATCTAAGTACCTCGACTGCTCGTGATTACGTCACTAATTCATTGAGCAGTTTTTAAAGGCCCACCTCTGAAAAGGCCAGGTCACGGCCTCGAAATAAGCGGTGGTTTAGAATTTATTTTTGCATTCTACAGATTTATGGAATATCATTATTACTTTTTAGAGTACTAAAAGGTCAAACTATTAACATTTTTAAGGTCTTTCTTTTGTAAGATGGCGGAGCTATCATTCATTTTAGGTTTCGGTTTTGGAAAGACTTAGCTCGTGAACTGTAGTAGGTTACATGTCGACTGTGATTACGAACAGTATCGAAACTGCAAATCACGTACTTTAGAGGTGAACAATTTAAAATATTTAGCCTCATCAAATTAGACCTCCAACCCCGGGCAGGGCGGGAGGTACTGTCAGACTTGTACTGACTAAAATCCACGGTGTCCTTCAGTAGCCCTTTATGTTCCGGGGTCACGGTAATAGAAATAAGTCCCGCGACCGAAAAATATTTAGCCTAAAAGTATTTTAACCTAAAATACAGTTGCAGTTTCGGAGTATTTAAAAAAATCTTGTCTTATCTTTAGTACATTTATATCTCATCATCTGCCTAGCTGTTTTCCAATTATATTGGGGTCGGCTTCCAGTCAAACCAGATACAGCTGGATATCAGTATTTTACATGGAGCGACTGCCTGTCGGATCTCCACAACCCAGTAATACCATACCCACGCTAAGACTGGTTGTCAGACTTTAGAGCTACTGACTAACAGTAACGACTGTCAAAGATCTACAAATGGCAGCCGGGACTCTCGCTACGACAGGTGGTCACCCATCCACAGACCAACCTCGGCAAGCGCGGCTTAACCCCGCAGATCGGCCTGTGCGGCTGTAATTATTTAGCCATGAGCTCCTCATATACATTTATAACTATGGAAAGGAATATACCTACTGTACTCTTTTTAAAAAGCATGTACGAATACTTTTTAATATAAAATATCGTTCAAATTGATACACATAAAATAAATTGAAGCGTACGAAAGTCCCTAGGACTTGCTCGGGCCAAAGTCAACTTGACTTCGCAAAATGGTCACGTATGGCTTAAACTACTGGGTCACGTGCATACTCTGAGTGGGCCAGCATGGTCCAGCAATATTAACCACTAAGAGTGAAATTTCATTTTGTGTCCACGTTCGTTCATTTCACTTTTGAATTACAGTTTAGTTGTATAATTATGAGGTTTTATGGCAAAATGTACTCTATGGTGTAACGTATTAGTGTTATTTTAGTTGACATAATCGTAAAATGTAAAAAAAAAACACATAGCAACGTCATATGTATTTTATTCTAAAGAAATGTTTGGCTTGAAATATTGGTAAAGATGCATAATAGAGAAATCAGCCCTAATTAGAGATTATCTAACTCTATTTTAGGGCATTATCTACTTCGATGGCGTAACCGTATAAGTGTGATTTTAGCGCCAACAATATCGTAAATCCTAAAACTTCACATGAAAAACCTCATAATTTATGAATTTTGTTAATATTGGCATGAGCATAATGAAATCCAGATTAAATAATAGTCATTTGTTTTTTTAAAAATCAGTATGAGTCAAGTACTCTAGAGTGAACAAATTCGTTATTATGTAATTGACTGAAGAAGAATAATAATTAAGAATATAAGAAAAATTCTAACTCATTTTTACCTATACTCTTGTAAGAAGTGAAAAGTATAAGTTTCTATCTCAGTATGGGGAAAACATAAAAAATGAGTGGTTATATAATCCGAAAGTTGTGTTGACTCGGATTGTGACTTTAGAGATGCCTTATGGCATTAGTGTCCGCCCGTATCCCCGTTTTTTGCACATGAAGTTTAAATAAATATAAAATTTGATAGTGCGTAATAAGTAAACTAAAAATAACTCATGTTTTTATTTTTTTGTTACTCAGAGAAAAGTAACTTTTCTGCGAAAACTATTAAGTCTTCTATTTTCAAACTACTACCCGTGCGACAACGGGACCGTCTACTGTTGTACTGTAGCTATAAATAAATAGTAACTATATCATTGTGTGAATAAAACACAATAGCAAAAGATATCGTAGTTACCTCAGCTTTGTGGCCTTTAGAAAGAAAACTCACAGCTTCCGTATCGCTTAATCTTTCTGTCGGCGAGTCCGTTGCTCGGCGATTAAACACGTCTTCCGAGATCGATCGCCCGAGCACTGTTTACGGTCTCTTTCTTATATTTGTAAAGGTATTGTGAGGTATTGTTGTAAATTGAAAATGTTTTTAGAAAGAAAATTAAATACTGTTAATACCTAGAGCAATAGTAGCTGGTTATTATTAAGCTATCTCGCTTGCAATCTTGATCGCGATCTCTGTCTGTAGAGCTGTCCACGTGTAATAAAAAAGGACGGAATTTTCCTATCCTTGGATAGGAAAATGATAAATTCTTAAGATATCCAATCACAAGCAGTCAAGAAGAATAAAACAGTTTTATTTAGCGACTTTCAAGTGGTAGGTAACTTAGGGACTACCAAAAATAATAGCTACAGGACAACCAAAGGGAAAAGGCGGGTTGGTAACATATTTTAAGAATATGAGGGAGGCGTTTGCCCAGTAATGGGACAGAAAAGGCTGTTAAAAAAATATATATCAAAGTTTATGAAACGACTTTTGTATTTACTTACACGTGAAACAGTAACAATGATCCATCCATCCATCCATACTCACTAAAGTTTAATAACGTTTAAAGATTTATTAATTGATTTCGAGAGATATATTGATTGATTGATTTCGAGAGATTATATAAAATACCAGCTCCTTAAAAGGATCGTTTACCAAGACAGTTGATTGGAAGGGAAGTCAAACGACATTTTAGGGGAAACAAAGATACTTATAATTCCATACAAGTTTCTTTGGGTTACAATCAACTCCGACAAAGGGGTAGTTAATGACCCTTGCAACGGATGAGCTGAACATACACACATGTAAAGTTTCTACATAAAACTTAGATCTTGGGACTGCTTGTGTGGCAAGGAAAAAATATAATGTCATTTAGGAATTTGTTCGGTATTGTAGGTGTTGTAGATTTGTAAACATTAAAAATCACTTAGATATTCATCATCATCATCATCAGCCTATAATGTTCCCACTGCTGGGACACAGGCCTCCTCTCTGAGAGAGGGAGTGGGCCATAATCCACCACGCGGGCCCAGTGCGTATTGGTAGATGTCACATATCTTCGAATTTTTAGTTCTAGGACATGCCGGTTTCCTCACGATGTTTTCCTTCACCGTTTTGAGAGCAGTGGTGATGAAATAAATTACACAAAGTAATGCGCCTGGCGGGGTTCGAACCCACGACCTACAACTCGTAAGTCGGGACCGATACCACTGGGCCACCACTGCTCCACTAGGCCACCACTTAGATATTACATTAGGGTATAAATAACTGTTCCAAAAGTGCTGCCGTGTTTCTTTAATGTATTATTTAGGTTATCATATTATCAAGTGGAATAAAAGATTTTAAATTAAATTAATAGACGGTTAGGAAATCGAAAAAATTTAAATGTTCTCTTAATGTTTTTTTTTTTTATTCACATCAAGACTTTTTTCACGAATTTACCCATAAAATGTTCACAAGAATAACTGCATTATATTAAGCTCTGGCATAGCACTAGTACCCATAACATTACAAATGACAGAGCTAATATAAAGTTACTAAAGATTATTTTACATTAAACAGATAACATAATTATGTATCTTCTTACGCCTTCTATATACATATATCTTTTGATGACAGCTCTGTTACATGTGTAATCAAACAACAAAAGAGACAGTACATACTGTCAAATGTCGTCTCCTTGTAAGTTTGTAGAACAGGAGCTTTACAGATCGGACGAGGGTCGCCCGTCCACCTCCATCTTTCTTTTATCTTAACTGATAAGGCATCTTTATCTTTATAGCGACTCCTTGTTTTACTTCAGCGTAATTGGATTATGTACTTAGAAGATTTATTTTTGTTACATTTTGTTGACGTTGGACTGTGTGACGAATGACTAGTAAGGAGGCGAATTAGAAAATGAAGTAGAATAGAAAAATATTGAAGACACATGTTCTAACCTCAATAAGATAAAGGTAATGATTTAGAATAATTATTTAAAAATAAAACCATGAAAAGTAAGTTTACCAATAGTAACGCCACGCTTGAATTGCTGTTACGCTGTGATGCGATCACGTATGTGGATTACGCGTACTAGTGCGACGCAATGCAGCGTACATTACGTCACATTTACTCACTAAAATACGCCGCCGTAGGTATGCGACCGATATCAAACTAACAGAGCTCTTATTACGAGTTTTCAGTATTCTACTTTACAGCGTCTTTCCAGTATTAGCAGCATTTCTTGTATGGAAAAATGGAACAGCGCCTCTGGTGTACGAAGGAAATAATTTTTTCCTTGAAATTAATATCAAAGTTCCAGTTTACTTTACGTCACAATAACTGAAAACTCCATGACAAGGCCTCAGGAATTAAAGTTGAACACTAAATGTAATACAAAGCTTTGAGAGTTCCATATTTGATTTAGAAGCACGTCTCAGTATTTGCCTTTTTGCAACAACAGAAATATGAACGAATGCCTTTTTTTAAACTCAAATCGAGGCAACACTTGTCAAAGGGACGTTTGTATGCATCGCCTGTCCTTGTAAAATGCACGTGTAAAAATGCGCGTTATATGCTCAAAAGCCGTGTTCGCTGAACTGAGAACATATGACGACAAATATGGAAAGTTATCTGACATGTCAAAGAGAACTGTTTGTTGTTGTATTGCTTACACTGTCAATATTGGATTTACTTGTTATAATTTTTTCCTGTATGCTGTGCTTGACTTTAAATGAAATGCGACGTGCATATTTTTATTTTATTTTTGTGCCGCTTTTTGTATTTTTTTTATTTAGTTGTTGGATTTCATTTACGTCTACTTATTGTAGGTATTATAAATGTTTAAAAAATTGTATAGTTAGAATAAACTTTTTTTTTTCTGTCAAAGGTTTTTAGATTTTTTGTGGAATCAATCGTATGAAATGACTAGCAGTTTCAACCTCTGCTGTTTGTATATTTTGGTCTTAAAAGGCTATATATAAAATCACTCAAGGACTACGACTATCCAACTTAATTTTTTTTTTCCTTTGATTGGCGCCTTCAGTCAAACAAACTCTTCGCAGCCTAAATATTAGTAAAGATTACTCAATGTACAAATATTTTCCTATCTTCAAAAACAATGAACAATACTTCAAATATTTCGAGATATATCTATGAAAATATAATTATGTGAAGTTAAATATGTCTTAAACCATGCCATGCTCGAGTGTACTGTAACGAGATTGATAGACTAATTCGCACGTCCATATTTCATATTGTTTATTATATTTATCTATGTTTCCTAAATCGACATTATAATGGTTTCTGCCGTAGTTCTACGACGAAAGTACGTTCATCGCATACATAGATATACCTGAAAGTTACTATCTATTTTGCAGAAGAAATGTTTAGAATTATACGAGACCTTTTTTTTTAGCATGGCAGAATCATCAAATTAGTCCTCCCACCCAGGGCAAAGCGGAATGGACTGTCAGACTTGTACTGACTAAAATCCACGGTGTCCTTCAATAGCCCTTTGCGTTCCACAAACGGTCACGGTACCGCGACCTAACTAAGCAATTATTTTCCTAAAAAAAGATAAAAGTTCGAGAAATTAAAGATTTTCTTTGTCTAAGCTCTAAACTCATTTCGTTAAAATCTGGCATACGCAGCGAGCAGATAATTTTCCTTCGTTGGATTTGTCTCGGCTTTCCTTAAATTGTTCTCTTTTTTCCTTAGGGACGTGTTTCAACGTCCTAAGTCCGTGTTTTCCCGTTAAGTGGCGTCGTTTCGACGTGGCACTAGAATACGCCGCGTCTAAATCCGGATATTTCAGCGAATTTTATTTTCCCAGGATTGAGCCTTTATATTTGCTTTTTCAATTGCTTACGTACTCAATGGTACAGTACTTTAATCTATATACGTATATATTTCAGTCCTTTTTTCTAGATACACTGAAATGGAACCTAAAGATGCGTGAAATCTGAACAATGTGAGCTCAAGTAAGATGACATATTATTTCAGAAGATAAGTTTTGTTTGGTTGACAGGCCATGCTATTTATACTCCGCTACATTGAATTTCCTTTGGAAGTAAGTAGGCTCTTACATTTGTATATTACATCGTGCGTATTTATGAGTAGGTAGACAACCTATATAATATATGTACTGAGCAAATAGTTATAGAGAGGTGGTATTAATGATAAGCATTTCAATATGACACCTACGTAAATATCTATGCTAATTATAAACTTAGAGAGTCACTTTATTAAATAGCTAATAAAGCGCTTTAAAGCCAGCACTTTATCCGGAGCTCCATTCCGCGAGTGAACTTTCATAAATTAACAAATTCTCTAGCTCGATCCTTTGAGACGGAGATGTATCAAGATAAATCCAAACTAAAGTCAGCTAATTTTGTTATAGGGGAGTATCATTCAATTAACTTTACACCGCATTAGACGAGCTCCGAAACGTCTTTATACATTGTAAAGGCGAAGTTTCCGTTTGCTAAAGCCCCAGTTCAAACAGCGATGCGCCGAACTAAAGCGAATTTGCATGTTGACACAGGCGCCCCCGCGCGGCTGCGCTAGTGCGCGCTAGTGTACGCTCATAGAAATAAGTTTCACAAATACGCGTTGAGTAAATATTTGTTTGATATCGGCGCATGCGGTTTTTGTTGACGCTTCCTGTGACGTCAACGTGACGAACTCGCGTCGAACGTCACCGCGTTTTGGCAGATTTATCGCGTTTTTACTTCACATGCGTTTGTTTGCTTGTGCGAGCTGTCTCAATACTTTTTGTTGTTGACAATAGAAATACAGATAAGGTTTGGGGTACAGCGACTCACGAATCACGATAGCTGTAAATCTGGGAGATTTAGTTCGCGAAAGAAGGATACAAGATTTGTTGTTTATTTTTTTACGGCTTGAGAAGAATTGCTAGCAACGTTACTAAGGCCATTTCAACAGAAATACTTTGCCCGCGATTGTCAAATAAACGTTTACAACCATTGTATAAAAATAAATGTTGCCTTTATGCCTTATTAAACGAACATAAACCGCTTTTCATCTTAGCAAATTACCGTGAAATCTTCACGTACCCAAAGCTAATTTTCTATAAAGGAAACGTGTAGGAAGTTTACAAAATGTCCCGTACGCTGTGTAATATCTTGAATGTCGGCCGGCGCACAGCGGGGCGTTCTAACGGATGGACTGAAGCAAATGGTGCAGATGTTTGTAGTGTCCTTATGTTGTTCCACTTGAAACTGAAACGGTTTTAGCGTAACGAAATTTTGGATCCTTAGGTTTGTAGAAACATGTTTGTGTCTGAGCGAGTGAAGTGGTCTGGTAGAACATTGGTTTTGTTTCATTATTTATTTTCAGAAAAAGCCACAAACTAAGGGTAAGATTGTATCAATGGCAGGTCCATAAATAACAACACAGAATAAATTTTCAAACAAAACACCATTGCAACTGAAATAGAAAGCCGTTTAGAAGAGTACGTCCATAATGGAATACAATATGAAGAATCGTCGTAATACCAACAACATACGAATTGAATACGTCACAATTCAATACATTCGCCTATCAATTCCGCCCGAATAAGTAGCATCAATGTCCCTTTCAATTACTCAAAGATAGGTAAATGAAAAGCGGGTTCTGGTTTTAAGGCCCCGTGGGTTGAAAAGGGATCCTTGTTCGGTCGAGGAGGCCCGGCTCATTCTCTATAGATGATGGAATATCGCTGTATGGTACCTATCGGGAATTATTCGCTGGCTGTTTTCGACAGAAATGGGACGAGTTGAATTTACGACAAAACTTGTCTAGTCCGTGGACTGGGGAGTCGCCATTTTAATAGTTTATGGCTTATTGTTGCCGATAAATTGTGGCTGTGGAAATAGTTCGGAAGATTTTTCTGAACCTCTTTTGTTATTGTTAGTATTCAAACTGTTTATTTGCTACTAATGTTTTTCTATAATATTTTGAAGACAAAAACCGATTTGCACTGTGAGACATTGCGTTTCAATTTTTATTATCTCGTAAATCACAAAAAATATCATTCTAAACCAATTCGATATCTATTTCAACTGTTATTGCAATTTTATTCGCTCTCAATAGCCTTTTCGTCCCTATTTTTGGGCTAAAGGCTTGTAAATATAAAGGGAGGTAATGTATAATGGCCACGGTTAGTTAGGTGGTCGTTGAGTTTTAGATGGTAAGCTTTGACCTTTAAACGGAAGGCCACGTTTTAGAAAAGTTGTTCCTTTGAAAGGAAACATTTTGTTTGGCATTATTTAGAAATCTACTCTATAAATAGTTTGTGAATTAACTATTTGATTCCTGGGTTGTTGGGAATCATTATGTGATTGGTTTGAGATTTATGTCGTGTTTTTGCTTGCTTTTGATAAATGAATAAAAACTAAGGTACGATAAATGACAACCAAAATTTGATAACATTTACCCTGTCGTTGTGAATGTATTTCGCAAAATATCTCGATGAAACATTGACAGATGGACGTCAATTTACCTTCATGAATAAATGCACCGGCATTAACCACATACAGCCTAAATGACCGAACCAATTTGGAGGCCATTTGCGTATATTCCGCGGCTCATCAAGGCCTGTACTTAGAAATTAAATAAAAAGCCAATATGGCGAGTTTTGACTGCTCAAATTTTCAAATAATGACGAAAAGTTATTACTGGTGGTTTTAGGCCAGTTACATTCCTTTACATTATAAGATATTGCTATAAACATGCCCTGCATACCTACCCACGCATTTTATGTATGCCAGTACCAACAGGGACTGTTTTTTATGACTCACAAACTGACATAAAATGTGACTTGAGTACCGATTTTTCACGCATTATTACGCAGGATGGCAAATATAAACAAGAATATACAGCCGCTGCGAGGAAAGACGAATAGCAGCTTTGTAATATGAGCCTAGTATGATGAAAAACATAAAAAAGACTGTAATGTTGGTAGGTACAGTGACCGTAATTGTCCAACTAATATCAACATAAACTAATCTAAGATACAACGAGGCAACGCTGGCAGTCTCTTGGGCACACTACCTACTTCGTGATAGTTTATTTAGTGTTAATTATTTCAGCATATTAAAGATTGTTAGTTAAATATTAAACTTAGATTATCTTTTTTTATTAACCTACAATGTCCCACTGGCTTGGCAAAGGTCTCCCTCATAACCTTCTATGTTTTTTTTTGTGTCTTTCCCCTGCCAATCTGTCATAAATGCGTCTAGATCGTTTCGCCAGCGTTTTCCAGGTAAATAAAACGTTAACTTACCAATAGGAGCAAACAAGCTTTACCTTTGTATAATAGTTTAATTATCAGCACTCAAACAAGAAACATCCAACAGCATTCCATTAGGGGGGACTACACAAGAAGTGAATGTCAGTACCCGAAGGGGACAGTTCAAAGGCGAAGCCGCGACAAAGACGACAAATTTCCTCGCCTTTCACACGGAAGGGACCACCAGCTATTGGAAATTATTTCTCCGAAGCCATCTGCTGTTGACGTAAGTAGGTCGCGATATTTTGCTCCAACACTTTTTACAATACCTCCTTGTTTTGGCCCTTTTTGGGCGGCTGCCTTTGCACAAAATGCACTGATTAATGAGTAGCAATAGGTGCGACCTACTTGGCTCGCTAAAAAGCTTTTTGTTTCGTCTTGATGCACTTTTATCCAGTTACACAATGAAAATGGAACAAAGTGCACCTGTGTACTAGGAATTGTTGGCTGTAAGTTGTGTTGCGAGAGTGGGTCATTATTTTATTTGTTAATTTTAATTTATGGTGGACTATACTGCTCTTAAAAACTATTGAATTTTGGCTTTAGTTCAGCGTCTGATAACAATTATTCTGTCTTATTTATTGCTGGCTAATTGTGATGTCATGTTTTATACTCGATATAAATTTAATTGTAAATAATAATTATTAAAAGATTTTACGACTTGTATGTGAGTGCGCATTGATTTTATCAGATCCCTGATCATTTGAATTATGTGAATGGCTTAGAAAACGAAAATTAGTATTAATTTAACCTCTTTAACTTTATCAAACCACTATAATAGGTAAAAGGCAATGTGTAACCACATTTTTCTACTTCAATTCAACGCGAGAAGTTTTGTTAAGTCCCACAGAAATGTCACGTTCACTAAAAGTACGTAACAAAAAGCTAAACAATATGAAGTACGTGAACAAACACGTCATAAAAGGAAACATTTATCTGATAACTGTAACGTTACTAGAGCGGCCATGTTTCTTGTCTATGGTCCGCAGTGTGACCCACAGACACTCGAACTTGCCGTGTTTCTGACATGGCGTGTTTATTTCCCGCGCTTCGTTTATTTTTCTTAAAAGTTTCTGGCCATTGTGTCCTGTCCCGTCTGTTTTATTGCTCAACACTTTAGATTAAAGTGAAAGGTTTAAAGTGTTATTGGATTATTTATTTTATTATCGTTCATTTTACAGTCTTTACTTTGTTATTTCCAGTGCCGTTCGAAATTGAAAATAGAATTTCGTTTACAATTTATCGTCGTTCTATATTTTCAATTTTATTCTGAGTTGTCTTTGAACTTAGATTTTATTTATTTGGTCTCCATAAAACAGCTTTACATACCTCCATCAATCAGTTAAATTGTGCAGACTTACCTGAAAAAATAAAACATGTTATTTAATAAAACGAAATATAAATAAAATCAAGAGCAATGGCGAAGGCTTTCCTTGAATTGGGGATTTGACAAAATGTTTTTTATCCAATTTTAATAAAACACTTCAAATTCAGGGAATGTTACAGTAATTGCCTTTGTTTACTAAATCTATTTCGAAGAAACAATGTGGGCAAACTAGAATATATGAAAAACATTTGCGTATTTAATCAAGTATTCCTAGTTAGGTGTTATTGTGAATATTTCAATTTGTCTCTCATCTCTTCATGGCTTAAGATTCTACTTATCCTAAACTACGTTTCCTCCATGAAACAGTACCATTATGGCACAGTCAATAGGAACCTGATATCCAGGTATATTGTACATTTAAAAAGTTCTACCAAGAGCTGTTTAAATCGTAGCCGGGTATTCCCCGGGCGGCCATTAATCCATCATTGTGTCCAAGTGCTGAGATCCGGCCGGACTCTGGCTTTTCTAAAACCTTTCCGCATTCTGCTGGGGTAGTTACGTTTCCTGCCTACTTAAGAATTGTGTTATTTTTGCATATTCAAATAGAGACTACTATTTAACAATAAATGTTTTTTTTTGCAATAGAAACTTTTGCGCTACAATAGTTGTAACTTTTAAATTATTTATCAACACACACAATATATGAATGTTGCGCCTAATTTCCCTTTTTTTTTTTTTTTACTTGGTAAAATCATCAGATGAGACCTCCTACCCCGGGCAGGGCGAGAGGTACTGTCTAATTTCCCTATATACGATTCCATGTTAATCCAGTACAATAATTTAGCAGCACCAAAATATATAGTAACGTTTTCAAATGGAGAATTTGAGCATGGCAGACGAAAAACTGTTGTACGAGTAAAAGATCAAATAATAATTCCTACACGAAAAATAATATTGGGGTAGCTTTGACCAAAACAAATCGCATTGGTACTGGATGCCCATAATTATGTGATAGTTAAAAAAAAGTGAAAATTTACGAATAACACCATACGAGGCAAGTATTAAATAGATCCTGTCACGGTGAAATTATTTAAAGCTTGGTCTCTGTTGCACATTATCTACTCATGTGGTTGGAACGTTGTGGTTACCGTATCGGATAAGTGACGTTACGTTGAAAGCTGTGTGGTTTGGTGTTAGGTGTCACCACAGTGGCCACACTTGACATTAGCCTTACATGACCTAGACAAACTTACATAATATCAGGGATAGTGGTAACGCAAATTAAGAAATGTATGACATTAACACTATTTAAAAACACTGTGTAAAGTCATGTATATGTATATTAATCCTGTCTAATTGTAGGTTTTTTTAACGTGGTAAAATCATAAAATGAGTCCTGGAACCCGCGGGCAGGGCGGGAGAGACTGTCAGACTTGTAATGACTAAAATCCACGGTGTCCTTCAATAGCCCTTTATGTTCCGGGGTCACGGTGATGGAATGAGTCCCGCGACCGTCTAATTGTAGATACGAACCGTTTTAAAAGAGATTTCTACCTAACCAAGTTATTTCGTTGTACTGTTTTAACAACAAACTGCCTTGAAATTAAAGAACGCCTCGATACTGCAAATAAATAACGTAAAGTCTTATCTCTGAATGAAGGACCAATCCATTACTTTTCTAATTTGTTCAGTAGGCTATCTTCAAAAAAATCATAAAAACATTCTTTAACTTTAGCTGTTCCATTATTTTTAAATGTATCCGTCTCAACCCATTTTTCTTGTTCAGAAAATTGGAAGCATGGCAACACAATCGTTTACTATCTGTGAACGATGTGTCAGATCGTGCGCGATACATTTGTGGTGGTGGACATGATACATGATGGTTGTCGCAAGAGGTGAGAGCAATGGATTACAAACATTAGCGGTCGTTCGATTTTTGTAAGAAGTTGTTGGGTTAAACTAAATAATTGTAGTGACACGAAATACTTATCGGAAGTAAGAAATTAAGGCCAAGTTTAGAGTATTTGCAGATTATTTAGAGAATTTAACGCTAAAATCGTATTCACTTGTTTTAAATATGTAGTATTTGTCACGTTATGTAGTACATACTGTTAAACGTAAATCGTGACTGGAATCCCAACCCTACGCATCTTGGTACATCCTTAGTGGAGCAAGCAGAGACAAGTCAGGAATGGTGCAGTTTTCCATTTATTAATATATAAGGTGAGATTACGATTACCTAATCTCACTGAGCTGAATCGCTGATTAAAGTGCTCGACTTCTAAACCTCTGAAGCTCTAGTTACCTCGTCATACTTTGCAACTTAAAAGAATACCTCAAACCGAGGCAAAGGTAGAACTTTACTGCTATAAAACACGCCATAAATCATCTCGCCTTTGTGAACTTCACACTATTTGTATGTACCTACAAATATACAGTATAATAGAAACAAAAGACTAGCGCGGTAGCCGTGGGGTAAATGGCTCGGAACTGGAATCGTTTTAGTGAACTGCGTCCGACCACGGATCCTCACTTTGTGCCTACGGACTCGGGCTAAAAGTTGATGCCTCGCCGTGAGCTAAATTGTTATTATCTGCGAGTCTATGTACGAATACATTTAAATATTTTTTCACACACTAAGAAAAGGAATAATAGTGGTTCATGATTAGGCTAATTTAAAAAAAAGAAGCTTAGATGCCATTAGATGACTCTAAATAATTTTGAGTAAGGAAAAGTAGACTCTTAATGTCCTATTGAACCTCAATCGTAAGTTCTTCGAAACACCGTCAAGTTTCAATATGCCTCAACGCTTTAATAGTGGTCGCCACTGTTGATTTTGGCCCTCAAGAGCTGCAGTGGTTTGAGAATAGTTCGGCGGAATTGCACACCTTGTAATGTTGTTGCTATTACGATCGTAATCTTTTTATATTTTCTTTTCTTATAAGTGATGGAAACTGTATTAGTAAACCTTTTTTGGGAATGACTATTGACAACAACACAGACCAATCAATAAAGGTCAAAACATCACAATGCAGCACCTTTGCCTCGTAAGTTATGCCTCGATGGCAGCAACGCTTCGTCGGCAGCAATACCTCGCTTAATCGAGGCCACGTCCCTACCAGCGTTAGCACGTGGATTTTTATGAGACGGCATAAAATTTCACTTAACGTAACGTACGTACCAATTCGGTTTGTTGGGCTGGCTTCATTTCGTATGCCTAGAGCGTCATGTTTCTCGCATCACGTGGAAATGTGAGCTTTTGTTTCGCATTTGACGTGAATATACATAATTAAAATGTTATGTCTATGCATATAGGGCACGTTTTCTGCATTAGAAACATGATCCAATTACGGAGATGTTAAAGGCCTGTAGGTTGTTAAGGCCGTTACGGATTTTTACTTTCAGAGAAACAGTTTTCAAAGTCTGTTATGCTCTTTTATAGAGTTGAGTGTCATACTTAATCTTAAAGAAAAGGTGAAAGAACATGCAATATATTTAAAATTAAAACTGGTATAATAATTCCTCATCATCATTAGCCGGAAGACGTCAACAGCTGTCCATAGGCCACTCCATTAGACCACTAACGACTATTTGCCACTTGAATCCATCGGTTGC
The DNA here is from genome assembly GCA_028554685.1 of Agrotis ipsilon. Lineage (NCBI taxonomy): Eukaryota > Metazoa > Arthropoda > Insecta > Lepidoptera > Noctuidae > Agrotis > Agrotis ipsilon. Next base: position 10,260,598 of record CM052973.1, on the reverse strand, counting down.
CCGCGACTCTCACGATGTCATCGTCGGTTCATCTAGTAGGAGGCCTGTCTACGCTGCGTCTACTTGGTCCCAAATCATTATGAATAAAGATTGAAACCCTTGACGATTCTCATTTAATTCATTTCGGGTCAGTTTCACCGGTCCGGCCCTTAGACTTTCACACTTGTACTCCATGGATTACTACGCGATGTCATTTCAAACAAGGCTAGAATTATTCATATACCTACATACCTACCCAATATTAACATGTCTGTAATTCATTTGTGTTCTTTGATTATACGCACGCCACATCAATTCTTAAGATAAATAGTGTTGTATCGCAAAAGTTTTTCAAGAATTACTTACACGTGCTTCAAGACTTCTCATAAAATAAAACATAGAATCTGAAACTGGCTTAATTCAACTGGCTCACTCAATTTATTAGAAGTGTGTCGAGGTACATTATTTTAAATAAAGAACGTTATTACGTTCAGAATTTATTAGAGATATTCTCGTCTATTTATTTTGTCAACTTTCTGAATGCAACCGACCTTGCATATCTCTAGGTCATTGATTCAAGAATTAGATTCGAATTTCAAATGTTACTTTTTCTGTTTAACGACAGAGATGTTTTGAAGTGAAAAGTAAATGCCAGGGACAACGTTTTTTAGATTATTATGTCGTTTATGAAAGCTTTTGGAATACGGGTTTCAAAACTACACATTTCTCTATTTATGAGATATCTCCATATCTAATCAGTGCCTTCAAAAATATTACAAGATTTGGAATCCACTCAAATTGCTAGCGAACTTCTTTCAAAAACCACGTTTGTGTATTCAAAATATCCACAAATATGGTGATTTTCCGCCTCTAATTTTGCTTGCTAGTCGCATACGGAGTAATCAGCAATGCTAGCAAAGCAGTCGCATTGCTAATTCGCGGTAATTGCGACCAGCCGCGTCATCTCTTCATTAGAGAGCTATCCGTCACTCCCTGGGACAAAATCGTCGACTGATCATTTCCGTGGTCAGTCATGTTTTAGATACCCGTACCCATTCGGCTTCTGTAGTGGAGCTCGTGGCTAAATAATTACACCCGCACAGGCCGATCTACCGGGTTAAGCCGCGCTTGCCGAGGTTGGTCTGTGGATGGGTGACAATCGGTCATGCGAGTTTCGTCGTCCGTGGCCTCGGAAAGCACGTAAGGCAGTTGGTCCCGGCTGTCATTTGTAATCTTTGACAGTCGTTTACTATTTAGTCAGAAGCTCTAATGTATGACAACCCGTCTACCATGGGGTATGGTTTTTGCCAGTTACTGGGTTGCAGTAGAAAAATAAAAAGAAGAAAGAGCGCATTGTGGTTTGCAAAATTAATGGTCTGCAAATGGATAAAGTAACTTCGAGTTTTTCTCATTAGTAATTTATCCTGCACTGTGGGTGCGTTTGCAAACATAGAAACATGCATACAGAAACACCCAGAGGCCCGGAACAACCAATTGCAAATCATGCAAATATTTATTCCGTGTGATCGAACCAGCTTATTTCCAAAATTCAACTCTTACTTTAGATGTCACAGCATACTGCCTGAACATTACTCTAAAAGTGACATCGTTCTTTTCTCACATCATTTATTACCTAAACACCTAGTTAAAGATATCAATAGTTTAACTAACGTTAGTTGGTGAACAAGAGAATCAGCGCCTTTGTTGTTTAACCGTGGTTAGTTCTAACCGCAGAACAGATGTAGGTTTCCAGGGCGATAGGTAGGACGTTACCGCTGTCTGTTACACTCCGGTTAACTTAATTACTGTCAGTTGGCACTTCGGTACCTGTAGGTACACCTCCCTAGGTAGTTAAGCTCACCTTTTGGTGGGTTTTAGGTCGGACATTCGATTTTCCCGTAGATATTGGTGTTGATTTTGCGAAACTAGCTTGTATCAGGTATTAAGATCTACTTGTTGGCCGTGTTCGCTGTCAAGTTTGTTCAGTTCCCTAATTAGGTTGTGTTTGGCGAAAAATCCTATTTACAGAATTTTGTTTCTTTGAAAGAAATAAATCCTACGACATTCACAAAAGATTCGTGCTAATTAAAGCTGCTTTCAAACGATATATTTTCGATTTTCCTAGAGGAGGATCGTCAAACACCGATTGGGCTCCCAACCTCTTTGTACGCTCAACCAAATCGGCTTTTGTCTTTGTTGATGTGCCTTGAATGTCCCATTTGCTCGGCTGAGCGTTCCGAATGCTTCAATGTACTACACACGGCAACAAGAATTTATTCCAACTTAGAGGAGAATTTTCGAAATGTTTTATCAGTTAAAAGACTTGGATGAAACGGTACCGTTTCAATCTTCTGAATATCCTACCATTCAATATCATTGCTAAGCACATTTATAACAATTTGACTTAAAAATCTAGATAAAAGAATTGAATTCGCATAAAACGGTAATAACTACGACACAACTTAGTTACTCCTTCATTAAGGTCTTCATTAAAATGGACGAAAAAGTGTTAAATTGTAGGTAGGGGCTGTTCTAATTTGTTCAGTAATTGCGAGGGATGCCGTCAGCATTAAAAAGCGATCTGTCAGTGCTACGGCAAATCCAGCAGACTGATCATCCCGGCGATAAATCGGAACAAAAGCTCTTTTGGACAGTTTGGACTTTTAAATTGGTTGAACTTCATTTTTATGGTTACTTTTTATGGAGAGGTCACTTTGTAGATGTACCTCTGAAGGTTTTATGCGATAACTTCGGAAAAGACATTTTATTACCCTACTTTTAACATAATAATTACCGTATTTAGAATACGGGAGCCATCAACATCGACATCGATGTAAACAAGTATCTTTTAAAGGTTGACAAAAAAGTTGTATCAAAAAGAATTATTTTCCTAAAAGCCAATATAATCGCAGATGAAAAAAACCAAATCCAAATCTTAACTTCAATCATAGAGGTAAAGAAAAAAGAAACAAATTCAATGCTAAGCTTTTAAGGGGTAAGTTAAATAAAGGAAACGGGAACTCGGGGAATAAATCCTGCCGGTATCTGAAGCCTGCTTTGAAATCACGCGGAGCAGAGAGAGGGTAGACAGAACTTTCTTTATTTATTATTTGACAAATCCCGTAATTAAACTCCATCGTATTTTAAGTGACTTCGCCTTCATTTTACGTTTGCTACTTCCAATTTTATTTGGGAGCGTAATCGTTTTTCGAGTTTGTGGATTTGTAGGGCATTATTGTTTTAAAATTAGGAGCCATGAATAAAGAATTACTGAGTCGATATTAATGGGTTTTTTGTAACGAAAGTGATTTACAAACAGAATTAGATTATTTTTATATTAGCCTGTATGGTATGAATACTGGGGCTAATGTTTTATTCATATATGTAGTACCTTGATCATAATTTATATTTAAAATAATGTTAGATCAATAAATTCTGTGAGTAATATTTAATAGTTATCCTTCTGATGCTTGACAAGTTCTTGACTAACTCAAAACCATAAACTCCAAACTAATACCGACCCCCAAAAACTTGCCCCCACGCTCAATAATTGTGGCACGAAATATGAGTGTTATGTGTCCCAATACATAATAACAGCAGTTTCATGGAGTCGCCCAAAGTTTTCAATCGAAGGGCCGGTCAATGATTCCTTGCTCGGTCTTGTGCGCCTCTCCAAAGTTTCCCTATAAAAGCTTCGAAATATGTTGTGATATTTCTCGGATAACAAGCAAAGTTTCGTCCTTTGGCGGTCATAAAGGCAGGGGTGCTAGATGTTTGCCCGCAGTTGGACTTGTGCCAAGAATTTCTGCTTCCCTCACGCCTTGTATGAATGCGAAAAATAAGATGTATTTGATAATCCGAATTATTGTTTCGCTGATGTTGTTTGAATGTGAAAGGAGCTGGTAGAGTGCGGTGAGATTTTGATTCATATATTATATTATATATCATTTAACTTATAGTTGCCCATATGAAAATAATATCTCTGATGATATGTTTTCTACTTGTAAGTAAATTGATAGGTACATAACGAGGTGGTTCTTATAAGTTTCTCGCTAATTATCAAAATAACTTTTGATTTTAGCTTATTTGAAGTAGAGATAAATAGAAAACACTCCCAAAAAAAGAATACGTGTTTTTGTTAGAACTTGTTTTTTTTTAAACTTGTTGAAAGGCCACCTAATTATTTCGGCATCAAAGCTAATGAGAAGTATTTTTTTCCTTTATTCTGTCCCCATTCGTGTGTTAGACAAAATATTAAATAATTAAACATGAAAATTAATCTGGAAGCCGTCGGCAGCGCTGTCAAATTGCGCTGGATTAATTTTGATTCATTTTGTTGCTTCCACCTGTTCTAAATTTAATTATGTCGGAGTTCGCTTCATAAGTAGCTATCTAATTTCACATGATCTAGAGACTTGAAGGAACTAATTAAATTCTTTGCAGGTTGAATTTGAACGTCTTCTCGTTTTTAACCAATCAAAGTAAGTTTTAGTGTTAAAATTTAATTAAATATATTTTCTTGTTATTTATTAGTGTATAATTTCAGTTAGACAGTTATTAGTTTCATGGTAATAATGTTAATTAATAATATTTGTTAAATGTGCCCCTCGGGATTTTAAGAGGTACGCGGAGGTGCGTACAAAATATGCTAAGCAGGGGTTGGTCTAAATTTTCTATTACCTGGTTCTATCTTGGTGATATCTTTAGATCCATTTTGGTGAGACTCTGTAGTAGTTTGTGTTGGGTTGCCTCGACCTGTTGCTACCTGTCGGGTCTCCTTACTTTGGAGCTCATTGGTTTTAGCTTTGGGGATCTTTAAATACTCACTCGAATATTAAGAGTCTCTATGATGCCTGATTAGGTTTATGTCTTTAGGTGAAATATGTGACGAGATTACCGCAATTTTAAAACAAAATGGGCATTTGAAGGTATGAGGTAGATTTGAGTCAGCAAAAGCCTGGATGAAACGGTGCATCGATGGCAAATTGTCACTTTACCTGGATTATAAAGTGAAGCAGACACACATAATAGTATGCATGATCTTTATACTCTGTGAATTCTTTTTTATGATGACAATGAAATTACTTTGACACCTCCTTCACTTAAATCTACGCACTACACAATGTGTAGTGTTGAGATTCCCGATCTGTCGGTTCATTTATGCATGTAATGTGTAATCTAGAATAATGCCCGTAACCGGTGATTGCGGGCCTCCCGGGAACCTTACTAACGGGAACTAGAGCGAGACGAATTACCGGGATGGCTCATTACATAAAGTAATAACTTCAAGTAATGCTAAGTACCATTTGTATCGAATAGGTAAGACCGAAAAGGTTTTCGGCGAAACGATGAATTAATAGATTTGAATGAATTTGCGAAACTATTGCTCAATGATTTGCTATTTTCGTCGTGAATTCAATTTGTGTACTGGCTGGCATTACGTAAGTAAATAGAAGAAGAAGTATACAGGATATAGCCACAATTCAGTGGAGACTTTTCTCCCTGTCAAATGAATGGGCGTCTGGGAATTAAGTACAGTCACTATAATCATAATGAGAGCAGTCCTCCACAGCACTGGCAGGAAGACATAAAGTCCCCGCGATAAAAAGTTGGCCTTAGTCTGCAATTACAGTGGCAGCGGGGCGGGCAGCGGAATTCGCTGGCGGGTAAAGCAAACACATAGTTTTTGAATGAGGTGCACCAAGTGCGGGCGAGGTGGTAGAGCGGAAATCTAGTCTGTTTCGTGATACGGCTCCCGCTGCCCGCCCCGCGCCACTCTATTTGCACACTTTGAATATTCGTGGATATGCAACATCTTCTCTCCTGCCCATTTTCACAACTTATTGCACACTCTAGTATTTGACAATTGCAAACAATAGGTTCAGGTAGCTACTACTATGTAGGTACTAAATCTATGTTTCACCCAATTTACTTATTTATCTTCTGTCAGTTCATTATCTCACCATTCATTGACAGCTAAACGTATTCTTTTCAAAGTTCGAGTGCACTGGCTTCTTCTGTACATACAAGCTCGCTGCATTGTCGCTGTCATCCTTGGTGACCTACTATGACATTTTAAAGTTGAAGAGTGCCACTATGGAAACGAGATGGAGAAGAATACCTACTTGTATAGCTCTGTCTTTTTCCCGCTGTGGAACTACTCACGTTACAAGATGTCATAGTAGGGCAATTGACCTAGACTGGAAACCAAGCAGATTAAAAAAAAACAAGCTATGACGAGTAGCAATCAATTTATGGTCATTTATATTAATGACAGTGACACCACATACAAGTAATATTGTTGAAAAGTGTAAATAATTGATAATATTTAAATATTCAAGCCCGATGCTTCAGCTGTTAAGTAATTAATTAATTATAACGATTAACACTGATCATTCACCACGGTGTAGTTTTATTTGTGTATTTAAAATATCATAATCTACAGGCTTGGCACTATATGTACCTAGGCCATTAGGCTCGTTTAAAATGTTGCCGCGAAGCTAAATTGTTATAGTTTTGGTATTCGGTACATCACTACCAATTATTCAATGTGCAGTTAGTCATATGTCGCCATTAAGCAGGTGTTTGGTGTTATCGACATTATTATTGTATAATACTCATGTTAAAAAAAGTGAAGTATGTGAGTACTAATTCTCTGTAACTATTGAAATGATAGTGAAAATCATCGCCAATTCATAGTTTTTCAGTAGAACGCTAAACTTTTATAGAGCCAATTGGTTTCATTTTATTTTTATGCACTTCTATGAATCCATGGTGGATCAGTAGTATTAAAATAAGAAGAGAAAGCTAAAAATAGATGATTACTTAAGCCAGCTTTAAAATAAGTAGTGTTTTTAATGGACCTTAAGCTTCTGACAAATAAACAGGAAAAGATTAGCAAAATCCTCTCAAAATCAAATGTACCATCAACAAAGTTACTGTAAACAGTATTTTTCCACACTTTGACAATATTTCGTAATTTTTTCGGTAAATAATATCATCAAACGAATCTTCCCGGAGTTGTTGGACAAGACAGACTCCTGTTGACTTAAATCCACGGTGTTACTTCAATTGCCCTTCAGGTTCGAGGGCCACGGTTATCCGTTTGGACAGCCCAATAGTACGACCCTCCGTTATAATTTCAAACGTGTGTAAATGATAATCCCATAACTTTATCCATCTCTTTAAGAAAAACACTGGGACATAACTTCGGAATATTCATCGAATATGTACGATTTGTGGTAGCAGAATAATGTAGTTCCTACGTGACACGCAAGATGGTGCTGCTGTCACGCATTGGCCCAATTTATGTAGATGACGTGCCCCTATGAAGCGCACAGTTTCCTTTGTCGCAAATAGAGAAGCAGTGTGTACTACAGAGAGAAGATTTGTACAGACGCCAGCAGATCAACCAACTTCAATTTGTCAGATTTATTTAATAGATTTTCAACTTTATCACAATAGTGGAAGGTAAAATTTAAATTTCACAGATTGGGGTTGATAGACCTGCTGGCTGGTACTTAAAGAGCACAGTGAAAAGTGAAACAGTCCGCGCCAATACTGAAATTCTGCGGAATTTTTCTGGTACTAGATTTTTTTTTAATGAGAAAGACAATTATTGTGACGTAATGACAAAGACACAGCGTCGCGTCGAAAGGCCTTCAGTCGTAGCGTAGTCTTTACGTAATCTTCTGACTGATACATTGCCTGTACGGTTGTTTGGACGATAACAAACCAAGTGTACGGTAAACACGTACATATTTTTTATTGTGTTTTTCAAAAAGTATTTAAGTAATTTTTAGGCTAGAAAACAAAGAATTTCTATAATTTATTACATGATTAACTATAAAAAATCTCGTTATCTTCTGTGGAATATTTCTTTAGTATTATCATTTATGTATTACACGAGCAAAGTTGACACTTGTCGTATTTAATTATTATGAAGATAATATGGAATACCTTGTTCATAATTTAAAAGCGTTATTTGAAAATCTTACATTCGTTCAATAATTTAGAGGCATGCGTATGCATAGGTTTAAATATCATTAAATCATACTCTATGTTATTCTAAAACTATGTTCAGTTCGGGAGCAGGTTTATTTCTCAAAACATTAATATAAAGATAAAAAATATTAGTGGCTCAAATGATCATATTTTAAATCATTATGACCCGTCTCGGCTTCGCGTAAGGGTGGCAGAGTAAAGTTGCAATCATGCACCCCGCCTCCTCCTTCGCTAGCATTACTGCTTCGCAGAAGGAGTTGACTACTTGCCATCCCCGCATTATGGCTTGGACCAATGCAGGGCGCGGGAGGTCACCGCCGCCAATGGCCTCCTTGAGGATACGGCGGTGCTCTGGCCAAGAGGTCTTTGTCGGCGCTCAACCGTGTCCACCGAGCGACACTCGCAGTGGTGACACTCACGTTGCCTCCCTTGTTATCTGACACAGGAATCTTACAAAACACTCTTGTCCAGTAAGGATCTGCGTCAGGTGAAAAGTGACGACGCCGTGGCACCGCACCAGCCACTATCCAAAGAGGAGTCTTACCGCTGCAATTGCGACGTGCCCGTATGAAACTCCGTATTTGAGATTATCTTGTTGAGACAGACAGACTCGGCAGGAGAATTTGTCGTATAATATATATATATGACTGGCCTGTTGGTCTAGTGGTTAGTGACCCTGACTGCTATGCCGGGGGTCGTGGGTTCGATTCCCACCCAAGACAAATGTTTGTGTGATGAGCATGATCATTTGTTCTGTGTCTGGGTGTAATTTATCTATCTATACATATAATAAAATAGTAGGAAAGTCAAAACTGTACATTGAATATTTTTTTAAAAGAATACTTGGGGTGTGATCTACAATCGATACCGAAGCCAAAAATATAGTTTTTAGAATTTTTGTCTGTTTATCTGTTTGTCTGTTTATCTGTTTGTCTGTTTGTCTGTATGTATGTCCGGGATAAACTCAAAAAGTACTGGACGGATTTGAATGATTCTTTTTTTGTTGTATAGGTATTAAATCTGGTCAAATTATAGGCTATAATTTATTTTGAAAACTTGAACAATTGGCGCAGAACCGCAACAGACCAGCTAAACTATAAGAGATACAAAAATGGTGCGATAGCAAAAATTGTTCCACGTGATGAGCATTTTCTGCTGAGAGAATTAGTTTGAAGATCTGGAACACCTGATGTGGAACTCCAAGAGCCCAGCTACACCATAACATATACAGGAATAACGTCTCAGCAAAGTTGTTCGGCCTGATGAGTACTCTCTGTGGACATATAAAAATTGAAGATCTGGAACACCTGATGTGGAACTCCAAGAGCCCAGCTACACTATAACATATACAGGAATGACGTCTTAGCAAGAGTTGTTCAGCGTGATGAGCACTCTCTGTTAACGTATAAAAATTGAAGATCTAGAACACCTAATGTGGAACTCCAAGAGCCCAGCTACCCCGCGGTGGTGGACGCCCACGGCGTCGGACGTCACAAGACGATCTCCGGCCACCATAGGGGCGGGCATGCGGGCGGCGACCCCGACCATGGACGGCGCGTCGTGTTCCACGCGCGCCTTAAAGAGCGTCAGCATAATGACGGGGCCCCCCTCTCAGAGGGCTAAAACTTGCCGGGGTCGCGGGACTTATACTATCACCGTTACCCCGGAACATAAAGGGCTATTGAAGGACACCGTTGATTTTAGTCAGTACAAGTCTGACAGTTCCTCCCGCCCTGCCCGGGGTGGGAGGATTCATTTGATGATTTACCACGAAAAAAAAAGAGCCCAGATACACTATAACATGTTTTTTTTCAACTGGGCGTGGATGGCTGTCTTCGAAACTATGAGGAATATCGAAAAAATTTGAAGACTCCTTTCAACAATTCTGGGAAGTAATCATATATGGCAAACTTAAGAAAAACGTATAATTGAAAAAAAACTGATCAATCTTCAAGGCGATGACTGTATTCGAAACTAAGTTAACCCTTTCTTCTTTGAAATCATGCTTATTTTTGTTCAACTCAACGCCCAGTTGAAAAATTCGACCTGTATAGGAATGACGTCTTAGAAAGAGCTGTTCAGCCTAATGAGCATTAGGTATCTATTGATGTATTAAAATATAAGATTTGGAACACCTGATGTGGAAATCAAAGCTATCACTAATTTCACGGACTGATTTCCGATGACGATATATTAATACAATTTTTATTCTACTGGCCAAACTCCCATGATTTTTTTAACAGGGAACTTGGAGTTGGGTATCAGACTTTTCAGATCTTCGATTTTGCCGACCCCATTGTCGCTAGCATAAGCAACAAGATCCGCGTACGAAGTCGCGGGCAGAAGCTAGTCTATAATATGTATGTATTTAGAAATATTATATAAGTATGTTTATCAGTTGTCTAGTACCCAAAACACAAGCTCTGCTTAGCTCGGGACTAGATGGCGTTGTGTGATAGTTGTGGAATATTATTGTTATTGTTAATATTACTTAGTGATAAAAAAGAGAATTTGTAATGATAAAATTCTTCTTGTATTTAATTTCTTTCACATTCTTTAAATGCCTTAGTACAGCTTTAAATATCAACACACACCAATCTACATGACAATTTGATATCATGTTTGCCGAAGTCTATTTCATATCGTTCCTTTGGTAAGTAATATTATTTCTCGAAATTTATTTGTTAAATAGAAATATAACTTTCAGTCATATTTTAGTGCAACTGCTCTTGGTGCATTAGTGCCACCAGCAGACAACGTTGACGGACCTCTTATTCTAACACCCCTCATCGAAAATGGAGAAACAGAAAAAGCAAAACAACTATCCGCGGTGGAGCCGAGCCTGTTCGCTGGCATCAACAGTCACGCCGCGTACTTCACTGTTAATAAAACTGGAAAATGGAACCTGTTCTTCTGGTATTTCCCTGCACAAGGAGTTGATTTAGAAAGTACGCCGTTGGTTATCTGGTTGCAAGGAGGGCCAGGAGGTTCATCATTATATGGCTTATTTGATGAAATTGGGCCGATTAGGATTGTTAATAATACAGGTAAAGTATGATGTTATCTGGAGACACAACAACTTTAATATATGAAATGATTATAAGATGTTTAATAACCTTTCAGCCGAAAAAATGCCTATTACGTGGGGATCCAACTACTCACTTCTCTTCATTGACAATCCAGTCGGAACTGGATTCAGTTTTACTGAGGGAGGAGAATACGCCGCCAATGAGGATGAGGTATTAACTTGTTGACAGTATCTTGGATTAAGACTACTTGTTACCTTAAGAAATCCAAGCCTATGGTACCCCCCTATCCACGATAAACAAGGAGGAACCTTGAGTTGTTATGTAGTGAAGTACTACGTTTAGTAGGTAAAGCAAAAACCTTTTCACTGATCGAATGCAAGTGCGAGCGCAGCGAGCTCGATTTTTTTGTACTCTTTCAAATACAATAAATAAGGTTTAATTCGCTTTTATCCGGACCAAAAAGGAATTAATTTAAACTCAATAAAGATATACTAAACTAGCTGAGCTCATGTTGCAACAGCGAGCGAAGCGAGCTAGAAAATTTAAGCATTCCGCCTCGGATAGAATTGGCTACTTTATAGGTGTCATTGATTTTAGGGGTTATAAACTATATTTTCAACAAGGTTTATGGTGCCCCTTGAGACGTGATGCCGTAAGCAATTACTTAATTGGATTATAATCCAGAACGGTTTCTAAGAGAACTTCTCCTGTGACTGTCGAGTTTCATACTGTTTTTATGTAGGTTGGCGCGTGTCTCCTCAGTCTCATTCAGCAGTTTCTGCAAGTATTCCCGGAATTGAGAAAAGCACCTTTAATCCTCACTGGCGAGTCATACGCTGGAAAATATATTCCGGCGTTTGGACATTACATACATAATAATCAAAATAAATCAATGCCAATCAATTTGAAGGTTAGTTCAATTTTAACTTGTAAGTATCTTTTCATAAAGTTGTAAATCACTCAAAACATTTGACTCATCAATGCAGGGACTAGCGATCGGAGATGGCTGGACAGATCCACCGACACTACTGCATGACGCTGAGTTTGGAGTACAAGTGGGACTCTTGGACCATGAACAAGCAGAAGTAGTTCACAGTTTGGAAGAGAAAGCAAGAAAGTATTGGAATGAAGGCAACTACGTAGATTATAAACAGGTTTGTATGTGACCAAGAAAAAAGACGGCAATTTATATATTCCCGAGTCCCCGATAATCATGCAGTTTATGAAGAAAGGATGGCTCACGTTATTTCCTGAGCCAAGTCATTTATATTTTACTAGCCTGTCCGTCCGTCCCGGCTTCGCACGGGTGGAGGACCCGGTCTAAAACCCGGCCCCGATGGTTACAAACACAACAAAAAATAATTATCTGAATCGGTCAAGCCGTTTTCATGTTATGTCGTGACAACGGAAAACGGGTTTCATTTTTATATATATAGATTATTATATAAGAACTGATTTTTTATATACTTATGTCGAAGGTATGTTCCGTAGAAATGGAGATCCGTCAGATAAGCACATGTCAAAGAAGGTCAAAACAAAGAGTAATTGAACTATTGTTTTAAATTGGGACAATGTCAAACAATAAACACTCGAAATTCACGATTATTTTTTGTTTTAAGTTAAGGAGGATTTAGCCCCTTCGTACACTAGGCGACGCAAGTCTCCGATACTTTACGATATTGGTATCCATTGACGCGTGCCTGTGTCCCAACCTCTATGGATTTGTATTCCGATAGTCGCTTGGATACCGAAGTCGCAAGGTATCGGATACTGGAGTCGCCTTGTGTACGAAGGGCCTTAAGGTCATCGCAAACTATACCGACGCTTAGGCTACTGCTAGCTGTAAGCGTGCTAACTTCGCGACGTCCGCGAGGTTCAAGCTCGCTGTTGCCTTGACGGTATAGTGTGCCATACTCTTTAGACTGGTATAATTTTGTTTTAGGCTGCCGGTCAAGTTTTTGATGTGTTCACAAAGTTCGCGCCCGTCAATGCCTACAATTATTTACGAGAAACCTTCGACAAATCTGATTCATCATTCATTACCTTCTTGAATAGAGCAGATGTACAGAATGCTCTTCACGTCAAGAAAATGCAATATGTCGATTTTAGTGCCGATGTTTATTCAAATTTAGGAAATGATATCTTAGACACTGTCAAGCCTTGGCTAGAGGAGTTGTTGGAGCATTACGGAGTTATGTGCTACAAGTAAGTGAAGCTGCATGCAGCTTTGTTCTCATGTTGTGTTTGTAATGTAAAAGTGTGATGCAATGAAACACATTTTAACGGTGTAATGACCTACCTACTCTTGCTCTTGTTTTCTTAGTGGGCAACTAGACGTGATCGTTGCGTACGCGCTGTCGGTCCACACGCACAGAAGTCTCAAATGGTCCGGCGCGCAGGCGTACCGGGACGCTGAAAGAGTTCCTCTCTACGATGAAGAAGACAAATTAGTAAATTCGTGAGTTGTGATCTTATATTTTTTATCCACACACGACTTAAACCTCTCTTAGGGCCTATGCACACAACGTTTTTAAAACGCGCCGTCGACGCGCATTTTGGAAACGCGCGTCGACGGCGCGTTTTTGTCCATCAGAGCAGTTTGTTGTCGTGATACAAAGTGTCAAACGCGCATTTGCATCGCTACAAACGCGCGTCAACGGCGCGTTTAAAAAACGTGGTGTGCGTAGGCCCTTATTTGTTGGTTTTAACTCCTCAGGTCCCAAGGAAACAATTTTTTAAACAGATATGTATTCTCGTTATAACTCATTATTTTTAAACTTTTTGATTTCATATTGCGAATTTCAAGGGGCATCTATTGAAGTGAAGTCTTGCTAACGTTTATGTTATGTTTCAGTTTCGTGAAAGCGAGCGGCAACTTCATGGACGTGATGGTGCGCGGCGCGGGTCACATGGTGCCCGCAGACAAGCCGCGCGCCGCCAAGCAGATTATTGACATGTTCATCAACAAGTTCAAATAGTTAAACTAGAATGGTTTTTTTTTGCATTCTAAGCAATCAATTTTGTTTAGAATATAATAAAGTACCTTACAACGATTTTTTTTCATTCTTTAGATTAAAGTAATACAAGGTTCAAGAAAAAAATAAAAAGCTGTAGACACTTTTAAGAGCTCTCTTAAAATGAACATTGGCTTTGAAATAAATTAAAGTGTTATGATGAGGGAAACTATTAGCACTGCTTTAACTTAAGATATTAGTTGTTGTTCTTGTGGTTATGGTTTACGACACAGCACCAAATTCACATCCCTCTGCCCCGTTCCAATGTGATAGCCACTTATTAGGTTTGAGTTACATCTTCCCACGTGGCTCCGGAGTCGATTCAAGGATTTTCTGGTGGACCACAGAAGTTTCGATCCTGCAGGAAGATCAGCCTTTGTCACATCAGTCGTAGAACTGACAACCGATGGGGAAGAAACGTTCTCGAGTGGCGACCATGGACCGAAAGACGCAGCTAAGGCAGGCCTCCCACTAGGTGGACCGACGGCATCGTGAGAGTCGCGGGCAACCGATGGATGCAAGTAGCAAATTGTCGTTCGGCGTGGCGGTCTAAGGGGGAGTTCAGCAGTGGACGTCTTCCGGCTGATGATGATGATTATTAACTTAGTAAATATACTCCTGGTATTATACCACTGGTGAAATCAGTATGAAAATCCAAGCCAATCCAATCCAAGAAAACGTGGTGGGTAACTTTATCGTAAAATATGAAGTGATAAAAAAAGTATTTGGAATGATAACATTCTTGTGATATTTCATTCTTTAAATGTCTTGGTGCTGCTTTAAATAACACCACACATCAAACTACATACCAGTTTGAAATTATGTTCACCGAAGTCTATTTCATATTAGCGTTCCTTTGGTAAGTAATATTATTTAATTGTTGACGTCTATTTATTAACCGACTTCAAAACTCAATTTGGATGATTTTTTAAGTTTGTTCACGCATACGAACCGATTTTAAAAACTATTTAATTTTTTGAAAAATAAAAAAAATACTTCTGAAATGGTCCCTAGAAAATTGTATGTATTTGACATAATTTTAGTGCAACTGCACTGGGTGCAGTCGTGACACCGGCGGACAAAGATGACGGACCTCTTATTCTAACACCCCTCATCGAAAATGGAGAAACAGAAAAAGCAAAACAACTATCCGCAGTGGAGCCGAGCCTGTTCGCTGGCGTCAACAGTCACGCCGCGTACTTCACTGTTAATAAAACTGGAAAATGGAACCTGTTCTTCTGGTATTTCCCTGCACAAGGAGTTGATCTAGAAAGTACGCCGTTGGTTATCTGGTTGCAAGGAGGGCCAGGAGGTTCATCATTATATGGCTTGTTTAAAGAAATTGGACCTATAAGGATTGTCGATGATACAGGTAAACTTTCCTAACTAAGATTCACAATAGAATATTTGGGCAAAGTTCCTAAAATGTGTTTAATTATCTTTTAGTGGAGAAAATGCCTATAACGTGGGGATCCAACTACTCACTTCTCTTCATTGACAATCCAGTTGGAACTGGATTCAGTTTTACTGACGGAGGAGAATACGCCACCAATGAGGATGAGGTATTATGTTATTTTCAGTATTTTAGGGAAATATTTGTTCGAGAACATTCTGCTGAGTCTGTCGAGTTTTATACCGTTATTTTTTGCAGGTTGGCGCGTGTCTCCTCAGTCTCAGTCAGCAGTTTCTGCAAGTGTTCTCAGAATTGAGAAAAGCACCTTTATTCCTCACTGGCGAGTCATACGCAGGCAAATATATTCCGGCGTTTGGACATTACATAGATAATAATCAAAATAAATCAATGCCGATCAATTTAAAGGTTAGTTCAATTTTAACTTGTTCATGTAAAGTTGTAATTTACTAAACCAATTTTGACTCTATGCAGGGACTAGCGATAGGAAATGGCTGGATAGATCCCCCGACATTATTACACGACGCCGAGTTTGGACTACAAGTGGGACTCTTGGATCCTGAACAAGCAGGAATAGTTCACAATTGGGAAGAAGAGGCAAGAAAGTATTGGAGTGAAGGCAACTACAAAGACTATGTTCAGGTTTGTATGTGAGCAAGAAATAAGACGGCAGTTTCTTGTATCCCCGATAATTAATACAAGTATATCGATTGACATTTATTCTTTTTGTTTAAGGCTTCAGATAATGCTTACAGTTCCTTCACTCGTTTTGCACCAGTCGGTGAATTCAAATAATTACTAGAATTCTCCGACAGCTTTGATACATCATTCAGTATCTTCTTGAATAGAGCCGATGTGCAAAGTGCTCTTCACGTCAAGAAAATGCATTACGATGCTCGGAATGTCAATGTTCGTATTCATTTATTAAATGATTTCCATGAAACTGTTAAACCTTGGCTAGAGGAGTTGTTGGAGCATTACGGAGTTATGTGCTACAAGTAAGTGAAGCTCATGCAGTTTTAAGATCTCATTTTTTGAGGATATTATACAATTAAAGGCTTTGTTAACGTTGTAATTAGACGAATCTGCTCTTGCTCTTCTATTTCAAGTGGGCAACTAGACGTGATCGTTGCGTACGCGCTGTCGGTCCACACGTACAGAAGTCTCAAATGGTCCGGTGCGCAGGCATACCGGGACGCTGAAAGAGTTCCTCTCTACGATGAAGAACACAAAACACTAAATTCGTGAGTTGTGATCTTATAATTTATATCCACATATGACTAGCGTAGCGTACTTAATCATCTACAAAAAGTACACTAGCGCCATCTTTGAAGTGACGGAGAGAAACTAAGATGCAAAAATGTCTACATCGCGCAATGAAAGTTAACAGCGAACTAAGAAGATATGGAAAAATTCCGACTGTGAATGTTGGGCAGAAAGACACAAATCCCGTCTGGTCAGAATGTACCTTCCTTTTCACCGGGTAGCGAGTAACTTTCCACTCTGTTCCTCCTACCCCCCGCAACTAGAACCTCTTTTGGACGCTGAAGATATATTCGCAGTTGTGCAGTGAGTTGTGATTGTATTGATTTTAACTCTTCATGTCTCTAGGAAACAATTTGTTAGACAGATATATCGTCGGGGTTATTTTACATCAGTTTTTGTTTTTAACGTTTATGTTATGTTTCAGTTTCGTAAAAGCGAGCGGCAACTTCATGGACGTGATGGTGCGCGGCGCGGGTCACATGGTGCCCGCAGACAAGCCGCGCGCCGCCAAGCAGATCATTGACATGTTCATCAACAAGTTCAAATAGTCACAATAGAATAAGTAATCCATTTTAATAAGAAAATTATTAATACCTAGAACTATGATATTTTATTTTGAAGTAGTTTATTTATACTCTCTGTTGTTTAAAGGCAAACATTGTTTAAGTAAGAAATCAGCTGCAGACACTTTTAAGAGCTCTCTTAAAATAAAAATTGGTATTGGTTTTCAAATAAATCTTAAGGAATGAATTAAAATTTAGTATTAGTTGACATGTTCAGTTCAGCGTCAACAAGCTCAAATAAATTTTCTTTGTTGAATAAAGTAAATGCGACTTTTTTTCATCTTTCTTTCGTAACAGCTTCAACAAAAGAAGACTACAGTTAGTGAGGAGTTAAACAACTAGGTATTAGTTATTAGTTTATTTGTAGTAAAATTCTTTGATTTGTACATAGCCGCAAGCAACTTGTAAATCGCCCCGTTGAGTGATGATTGGAATGTTAGATTGATTCTGAACCGGTTGTCATGGGGCTAACCTTAGTGGGTTGCTATTGTGTGATTAGGTATTAAATATATTCTAAATTGAATATTACCCGACTTCACACAAGCAACTACAAGCTACGAGGTTTCTGGGTACTAGCACTGATAAACTTATATTAGCATTTTAATAATTATTATGATGAATTCACCGCCACAGACAAATTTAATGATCATGCTGATCACACAAACATTTGTCCTGGGTGGGAATCGAACCCACGACCGGCATAGCAGTCAGGGTCACTAACCACTAGACCAACAGGCTAGTCAAATATTTACCTACTACTTATATTCATACATGTTTTTTTAATAACGTTGCCCCACACTAGGAATTTCTCCTATGACGTGGGTGCGTTTACATGCATAGAAACACACATAACCAAACACCCAGACCCGGAACAATTAATTTTACGTCTTGCAAATATTACTTCCGTGCGGGAATCGAATCCACAACACGGTCCGCAGCAGTCAATCGCTCAGCCACTACGCCAACCATGCGTCAAATAAATAATATTTTACTGTTTAATTATTGATAGCTACTAAAGAAATTGTTATGTACGAATTGAAGAATGTTAATAAAATACGACACTTAATAATTTATTATGTATGATATTTTTTGTTATTTTTATTGAAAATTTAATTATTTTCTTTGCAAAACCTGACAGTGTCTATAAATACTTTAGTCAATAAATCAAATAGTGACATCATGACGAAAACTGTGTCCTACTGGTTGTCCCTACATCGAACGAAGTGTCAGAATCATTTTTTTGCGTATTTTATAATTTCATTTTTCTACGTTTCGCAGCTGTAAAATAACATCTTGTATCAAATAGTGACATCAGTTGACGATAAATGTGGTCCATACTGGTTCCTCTTATTCTCGCACGAATTGTGGTCTAGATTGATCTTTAATTGGCAGCTCACCGTCCGATAAGGACGATTGACACAGTTATAGCCTCAAAGAGCAACTGGTATAACCGACAGACCCTGATTTCTGCCATGATTGTGGTAGTATTAATAGATTTGATCAAGAATCACAAATTAAACGTATATGTCTTATCCCCTCGTCAGTATCCGCCATTTTTTATTGGATATTTAACATGCTAAACGGACACGTTTTCATCCAATGGCCGATTGTAGCGAAAACGGTAAACCAGGCCACTGAGATAGGCACCGCGATAAAATGTGTGCTACCTATAGACAAATGGAGATCATTCATTGTACAACGCTGACGCCATTTGCCCTAATGACGTAATTCAAGATCAATCGTTCCATAGAGACTAAACTCCGCGTCACTTTATTTTATGGATAACTAGCGACCCGTTCCGGTTTCGAACGGTTGCAATTTCTACTATATTATGCATGTTACATACATAGAAACCTTCCTCTTGACCTCTCACACTATTAAAAAAAACTGTATCAAAATCCGTGGCGCGGCGTTTTATAGATATAAGCATACATAAGGACAGAAAGCGGGAAGTGACTTTGTTTGTGTAGTGATAGTGAAAATATATAAGTTTGAGAAAAATTGTAAAAAAAAATACAAAACTATTTAACTGTGTATGTTATTTTTTCACCTGCTAATTTAAAAATAAACCAGCGAGTTATTTTGGGTATACAGAATCTATTAGGACTGACTCACTCTACTGTAACTGGATTCATACAACACAGAGACTGACTAATCGTGCACGTAATATTACAGGATGTGATCCAGAATCTAGGTTAGTGGAGCTATAAAGATATTATGTACATAGATATCGCTATTTCCAAATCAAACTCTTTATCTGCATTTTCGTGGACTAATTATTAGCAGAATGTCGAGTTGCCAACAACGATTATACTCCACAAATTTGAACTGACGTGAATTACTTATATCAACAACAGTTGAACATTAAATCCCATTGAAAATTCGCTCGACAAACGAGATTGCGACCTAGTTGTCTGAATAATCCCTACATAAGCTAGATATCCTGTTATCCCGTAGCACGCGAGTGGCGGGACACATCGCTGGCTCGAATCCAACCTGTCGGATGGCCGCCTCATCTCGATGCAGCTCGACATAGCCCGTTGGGGCTAGTTGTATCGCGTCACATGGGACAATGCCATGCCGTCTCGGTGTCAACCCGCTATGACTCCAATTTGCTATAAAGCGGTGGAGCGCCGCACTCACTTCGCTACCGCCGCCCATTTTGCGGCGTCGTTAAAATTTTATGTTCAATACGGCTTTGATAGCGGAGTAAAGCTAACATTATAGAGAAAATTAAGATCTATGTTTTTTTCTGAAGTGGTTACTCAACCGTCAGCTATTTCTGTCCGCGTGAGTGATGTGTACTTGTCATTTGAGACACTCGGCCGCTTCACGCGTGACGTTTTGATGCATTTGGCATTTGCGTCATCGGAAATGGAAAATATAATTATATTAACTAGCAATTTCATAAATATTTAGATGGCTGATGAGTTTCTGTTTGGACAAGATTCATGATTAAGCAATCAGAATATTTTGAATTGCTTCTGTAATCAACGTTTGGCTATTTAAAATTATTTTGGAACAGGATAATCTCAATTAAAGTTGAGTAAACAGATTGCTGGCGTGTTTCCAAGTCGGTCGGGTGGCCGGCGGCGGAGGGTTGAAGTCAACTCAGCGATTGTGATCCACTCACTCGCTAAAAGGGTAGAAAGGACCCGTCGCCCACTCGACGGGTTAGAGACCCTTGAAATAGTTTCCATGTCTGTTTTGGATTCGTATACATACATAATAGGTTTGTTTTAAGTTTTATAAGGCGTCGGAAGGAAGTCAATACGTTTGGCGAAATTGCAGTTGCAATCGTCAGCGTACGTCATTATTTCATCTTGTTAAAATAATAATGTTTGATCTAACTAAGAAAATTAACATTAATGAGTCGTTTCCAAGAACACTTTGTATACAATTGCCATCACTAAACGTAAATCCTACCTGAAAGTTGATCCAACATAGCCATTATTATAAATTGGTTATTTTATGTGCCTACAATATTACAAAATACCATCTTACTAATCGGCTTCCGACATCGTCGTAATAAGTCGCTGCGTCAAGAGATATCTCTTAGGGCCTATGCACTCCACGTTTTTTAAACGCGACGTCGACGCGCAGTTTGGGAACGCGCGTCCACGGCGCGTTTTTGTTCATCAGAGCAGTTTGTTGTCGTGATACAAAATGTCAAACGCGCGTTTGCATCGCTACAAACGCGCGTCGACGGTGCGTTTAAAAAACGTGGTGTGCATAGGCCCTTAGGCTAAGAACTCACGGGGCAATTTTCGCCCGCGCCCGCCGCGGTTGCGGGCCCGCAACTTCTGTAGAATACAAATATGAATGTAAAAAATTAAAGCACAACTAACGACGCGTCCTAGTTAATACTTCGCAACCGCTTCGGCTACGTTATCGCGCAAATAAGCGGCTTCGTGAGTTTAGAAATAAAACCGCAGCTCCGCAACCGCGGCGGTCGCGGGTGAAAAACGCGCCGTGGGCTCTTAGCCTTAAGCTCCGCCCATAGTGGTCTATGCGTCAGTTTTATGCCCATGGGGGCAGTCCCAACTCATTATCTGCAGCTCTGAGGCTTCCACCGCTATCGTGAACATGAGATAAATGCCCCATATTTCATTTTCAGACTAAATATTTTGGCTGGAGATGAAGGGACTTTTTGTTTGTAAAGTCTATGTGTTGGTATAAAAGTACTCAACTTGATGCTTTAACTAGTAGATAGATAGAATACTCTTTATAACGCACACCATACGCATTATAGATATATCAAATTCACAATATTTTTAGGGTGACATAATTGGCAGTCTTATCGTTATAAGCAATCTTTTCAAGACAACCTTTGTATGGATTTGGAAAAGTGTAGTACTTTTACTAGTAGACATTTTTTTCCTCATACAATTTTACAACAAGCTTGCGATGTATCAAAATACATCAAGGAAAAATATACAAAAAAAGAACTGAATTAATCACAGTAGGTATTCATTATAATTAGGGTACTTCTTCTAATCCACCTCTGTGAAGTATCTATTGCATGATCTACATTTTCTTTACCACTTAAGTTCAATGCCATGACGTATCGATGCACTTGTATTTTTATATGCTTTTGTGTTGACTGTCAAAACAGATTTTGAGTACTTAACTAGTATAATCTAAAACACCTCCCTATATAAATCATCCTCTAAGTCTACGTTACCTACAGGGTGTTCGGATTCCTTTCCTTGAGAAGTAAGCAGTTGAGCTCGGCTGTCATTACTAGCTTAAACAAGAGAGAATGTAATTTAAACCTCGCTGAGAACAGGAAACGTAGAGATCTTAACTGTTTTATGAAGGTATACCTGTCTAGTTAACCTTTCAAAAGCCACTGTCTGAGTTAGTAAGATACGATCCTATCTCTAGTAGGTATATAAAAATCAATTGCTGTTCGTTAGTCTCGCAAAAACTCGAGAACGGCTGGACCGATTTGGCTAATTTTGATTTTAAATTATTTCTGAAAGTCCAGGAAAGGTTTAAAAGTCGTTTTTGAGGCGGTACGAAGTGTGTCGGGTCAGCTAGTAATTATAAAAAAAAAATGTTTGGAGTAAAAATATGATGTTAACCCGCGATCATGGCGCTTGCAACAGCTAGCGTCGAAATATAGGGAACTCAAAGAAATATTGAATGATGTTTAATATTATATTGAAAAATCGAGCTTTATATAGTATAATATATACAACGTGTTTTTTTTGATATCCCATAACTCTAGGGTATGATTGAGGCCATATCAAAGGAATCACACTGATATGAGTTTTGTTTCAAAACCTTCGTTATTTGTTTTTTATTTTTCATACAACATAAATCGGCAAAAGTCCACGATTATTATGTAAAACACCCTTAGTGAAATATGACACACGTCGCCTTTTCTTGGCTTTAAATATGAATGATGGTTTGCATAAAAAGAATTACTTGTATTTATCAATGCACTTAGATACCTAAGACACATCCGAGGGTCTATTCTACTTGCGAAGTTTGGCAAACCTCGCAAACGTAAAGTCGTCATACTGGTGACATTTTTTGACTAATTTAGATGATGATATTCGAACGAGCTTGGCCACCTTTCTCGGAGTTTAGTATTTTTTACCTCAGAATATAACCCTGAGTATGGATTCAAAAACGAAGTGATATTCAAAAGATATACAAGTAATAAGTGAAAACTTTATTATTTACTAGCTGCTGCCAGCGGTTCCCCGTACAACTCGAAAATTATCCCACGGGAACATAAAAGGTATGGGTTGAGGTTTTTTTTTTTTATAAAACTATCCTATGGTGTAATAACACATCCATCCCCATAAAACTATCTGTTTACCAAATTTCTCTAAATCCATTCAGTAGTTATTGCGTGAAAGAGTAACAAACATTCATCCACACATACAACCTTTCACGTTTATAATATTAGTAGGAAGTAGGATGATTATGGTGACAAAGATTTTCTATGGAAAGAAAAATTAACATTGTGCATCCTTATTATAGCTACTTTCACTACCCGGACACCACCCACCCACTAAATTACTTAATTAGTTAGTACTTATTAAACTAAAAATAAACCTAATTACTGAATAATGTAAAGGTCACCTTTGTTCAAGGTTTGTCTTCATAACAAACAAACAAAATATTGTAATTAATTGCGTAGGCGTTGCTGCTTATTAGTTATCGTTTATTATGATAATGAATTAATTAGATAGGAAAGCTAGGAAATTGAGGTGATTCCATACAAAAGGGAATTTTGTAAGTTAGTTACACATAAACTAAATAGAAAAGCAGAATCATCCGAACCTAAAAAAAGCAGCCACAATTCATAACTATTAAGTAAATTGAAATTAAATACCCAAAAATAATGATTCATTTTTTGAGCCGGTTAAAAACCCACCGGTACAAATTCAGGTCATTACTCAAATCAAAACAAAACACTGAAGGGTCATTAAGATTTGATAAGAGCGTCCTCTAAACGGGCAATCGGGAGAAAACAACATTTTCAGCTCGTATTTTTAATTAAATTGAAATATTCATTCGTTACTGTGCCTACTCACCGACATTTATCTAAGGACAGAATTTCTTGAAACAAAAGGGTCCTTCGTCAGATTAAATTTCCGTTGGGTCCACTTGAGCCCTAGAATGCCCTTTATTACCCGTTACAAAAGGCTCCAGTGCTACAACGTTGGAGCCTTTTGCACTAGAATATTAGACTCCACTCATTCGTTTCCTCGTTTTACTGGGTCGAAAGAAGAATTTTAATGGCTTTTTTATTTTGAGTTAGTGAAACGAGTTTGTTGGTTTTATTTGTAGGAATATATATTTTTTTTGAGAACAAGAACACAAAATAAGGATTTTCGGACGGATGAATCGACATATTTAACTGTCATTGCAGCTAGTTATAAAATGTTCATATTTACAAGTATAACCTACAAATATGACGTTGCCAAGATAAACAAAAATAATAAGTTGTTCAGAAGGTATAGTGAGTTTATAATACCTTTGTAATATTGAGTAACACTGGTAACACCTCAAGCTCAGCGTTATTAGAACCATTATATCACTCTCAAATAGTTACTAAGTACTTGGATTATTAAGAATATGAAGTTTGATAGCCTACAACCTACAAGGCTCTAAAGTGAATAAATCACTTATTAAAGTCTTACCTACAAAATCAAGTAACTTACTTATAAAATCTACCAGACGTTAACATTTTTGGGATTTTCATATTTTTTTCATTTAAGTTATCATATTGACCAATGAAAACGCAGAATTCAAGAAAAAAATATTAAAATTTTCTCAGCTGCGGAACCAAACGGTATTGACATTCATTTTATTATCATGCGAGCAATATTCCTTCAAAATAGGGATGTTACACGTAATACGGTTATTTTGGGAGTCAAGAACGTCGCGAATTGCCACTAAACGCTTTTATTAGGTTACAACGAACTGTTTATTGTGTACGTTATAAAACAGAAGTGACTAATTTGTGACGAATTCGTCTTTCCTGTTATTTTTGCATAAGGTTTAACTTTTTTGAAACTTTTTTACCGATTTTAAAAACAAGGTTTTTGATTCGAACAAATATGTACCGTAAGTTTATATGTGCATTGTGCATGTTTTTCTATATTTCTCACGAGATGGAATTTGGATCTGATTTTTAAGGAGCTATAAACTTTACTCCTTATACTATGCGTGATTTGTAAAGTAAATGGACTAGGTCAATATAACATGGACTGATCATTTGTTTTATAAATTCTGGTTCTGGGCTCTAGCTGAGTGATTTAAAACTTATCTTTAAAATAACTAAGAATAAGATAAGTTTTCAAACAGTTTTTTTTGCACTTCCACCTTTATCAAGACGGTGACATAATGATCTCTCTTACGACAGTGTGTCTTATACAAGAATTCAATAAACATTAAATAAATGAACTTTTAATCCATTCCAAATATAAACAGAGTGGAACCCTTGATTCCATTTTCATTAAATATTTGCCGATATAAAGCTCAGGACATGTCTTGTATATTTTATGGAGGGAATCCGGCGCTCATTAGCCTAATCCCGTTCGATCCGGACCGACGGAGAAAACTCCGAAAAACTGGGAAAACTTGGCCCCTTTTTCCCTTTTTATGCCTTTTAAATGGCGAAACGTTGTTTGATTTAACTGATAAGTTGTAAAACATTATCTTAAGTACGTACCTACAGAATGTTTTATGCTATTTTCTTATTCTTTAGTCTCGAAGAGGGATATAAACAAAGTTTCTCGCTTTTAGATACAGAGTGACATTTTCTCCATTGTTTCTGTCTATTTCAGTCGTTGTTTTCATTGTGTTATTTCTGAACGAAAAATAAAATAAGGAAAGGCTTTGGTCGCTGTGTAGTTTTGAAGGTAATTTTATTGTTGATATTATTTTACTTTGTTGAGTTTGTAAAGTCGAAACATTTTTAAGTCGCGTAGAGTTCTGTTTTTTTTTCTCTTTGAGCATTCAACAAGGTTTTTAATTTACGAACGCGAACAATGCACAATACTAAATAAGGTACCGACTACAAAACAAAGAAGGCACTTGTTTTTTTTAATGGTTTTTTCGGTGTTTATGTAATTTAAACACAAATATTATTCTGAACTCGTTTGAACCAGGTGTGGAGTTTGACAGCTTGTTATGATAAAGATGATACAAACCTTTGCTAGGACCTCTCATAAATAAATAAATCGCAAGAAAATAACACAATACGTGAACAATCACAAGTTCTAACGTTTCCATGACGACCTACGTAATCAAAACTTTGTTTACTCAAACGTGTATCAAACAAAGCTAACAATAAATCACTGCTATGAATAATCAGCTATAAATTCTTCCACCACACGTTAACGGACGGTTATCATCAGTTTAAAAATGGAACGGAAATAAAATCTAAATATGAACTTTTACGTACCGACACCTACCACAACCTATACCAATCTATCTTTCTTTAAACGACTATCAACTTTACCACAAAAGCACAGAGCTTATATTCAATTGGAAATTTGTCAGATTGGGTATGGGTCTGTACATCGTTGAGCACACAGTTCAGAAACACCTTTAGTTAAAGCGGTAATGGAACTGAGATTTAAAAAGTAATCTGACACTTGTTTCATCACGTGACCTACTGACACTAAGGCCAGCATAAATCAAATACAAAAACATACGGCCGAGTAAAAAATAAATTGAGCTGACACGTGCGTTACTTGTTCCATATGCTCGCCGGTATATTGACTCCCAGCTGATTCATAACAATCTGTATTACATTGCATTCGATAAAATTAAATGGTTCGTAATACGTTGAACACTCGTATAGGCCGGGGCTGGGGCATACCGAGTGGAAACAGATGGTTTTAGACATGAACCAGTAAATTTTTGGGTAAACAGCCTTGTCAATGATGTGAGAGCTCTTTCTAAGTCGCCTTAAGATACATAATAGGTTAGGTACGCTGAAAAAAAATTAGTGGAAAGGAAAAATCAATTGCGAGCTGGACTTTTGATTTAGTATAGGTACTAGAGGCCTTACCACGAGCTCTTAACGCGATCCAGTTTAGGCTATCGGAAAGACAGAGCTATACAAGTCGTCTAGCGACATCTCTTTCCCACAGCTTAAAGACTCACGCTATAAGAGTTCATGGTAGGCCATCAGATGCCTTACTAATTGGGCCATCACAGTCATGCTCGGTAAGGTTGAATTGTTCATAAATATTTAAAATCTAGGTAATATCCTTTTGTGCTGCCAAAGTACACCTCAACTTCTGGTCAGATTTTTTTGAGTTTGGCTTACATTTCCTCAGATATAGAATGTTGACCCGCTATCAAAATCTAAGCTATAAAGCTCTCCCCCTGTACTACGATTTACATTATCATTTCAATGTAAAGCACGAGCTGACTCTAAAA
This sequence comes from Agrotis ipsilon, assembly GCA_028554685.1. Lineage (NCBI taxonomy): Eukaryota > Metazoa > Arthropoda > Insecta > Lepidoptera > Noctuidae > Agrotis > Agrotis ipsilon. Next base: position 10,233,414 of record CM052973.1, on the reverse strand, counting down.
TTCGACCTCAAGCTATGTACTCAGATCACTTCACGAATAAACTGAGCGTGTGTGCTATAGGGTATGAATAAGACAACGCTACGGTTTCATAAAGGCAAAAACACATCTGATGGTTAAAAGCACGAAATCAGTATCTTATTTGTTTTTAATTATAGTCTAATATCTTATGCTACTATTATTAGGTATAAATGCAAAATTTCTAAGAATAGATGGATCTTGGTTACTCATTAACGTAACGTCAACTGATGAATGGTTTTGGATGAAATTTGGTACAGATTGTACGATACGACAGTTTATAACTTAGATTAACACATAAAATAATGATTGCCCCGATTTTATCTTCTCGTGGAATCAATTTCAGAGAGTTGAATTTTTTGAATTATTTGAATTATTGCCACAAATTGACAGATACTTACAATTTTTTTAAGTTAAACTCTGTAAAACCTTTAGAATAGTTATTTACTTTCAATCTGTGAAACCCGACAAAGCCAATGGAGAAGATATTTCTTTAACATGCCAAGCGTCTTGTGAAGCATATTCTCTTCTTACGGATGCACTACAGTCTATACTTTGTCTCATTCATACTTAAAGGCTGTTTCATGTAACCGACTAGTAGGGTAATAACGAAAGACGGATTTATACGACGGCAGTGATCCAGTACTAAAGTCTTAGTGAAGTTTGGATACCACAGATCTCTTTACAGCCACATGAATACAACTGTAGGATTGACAATTGAATCTGAGGTATTTACGAGCATTCCGTGTTCTAGAACTGTGTCTTTTGTCTTATTGTTCTTGGGAAACTTGAAAGCAAATGTGAAATATTAGAGATTTTCTAGCTGTCTGTAGATTAAAAAGGAAAGGGAAGCTTTGGATCTAGGGGTCGAACCTCTTAGCACGAAAACCGTGGAGTGAGCTTTCAGCCAAAACTGTGAATAGAAACCTCGTCAGGAAACCGGCATTGCCTAGAGTCAAAGATTCGAAGACTTGTCGCATCAATCAATCCGTTCTGGCCCCACGTTGTGGGTTGCAATCGACTGGACTTTTACAGTGAGGAGGCTTGGGACCCAGCAGTGCACACGTTGCATGACTAGAATGCTTTTTTACGTGGTAAAATTAATCATCAAATGAGTCCTTCCACCCCCCTACTCTAAGACTTGTACTGACTAAAATCCTCGGTGTCCTTCAATAGCCCTTTATGCTCCAGGGTCACGGTGATGGAATAAGTCCCGCGACCATGATTAGAATGCTGGACTCTTTTTGGACAAAGAATTTCATTTTAGGTGGCAGTGCTGCCGGATTCTGGGCATTTCTCCCGTAGACAGCGACGCGGGTGAGTTTTTGACGCCCTTTGATTATTATTTTCTCCCCGTTTGTTACTTTACATATCTATTATTTATCATGTTTTTCGTTTAACTACGCTAGGAATTTCTTATGGATCGTGGGTGCCTTTAAATAGATTTAAACTTACAACACAAATAACGAATAAAGTAGTTAATACTTTTTATTAATTTCTTTCAGTTTTGAACGTTGCTAATGATGAAAGAACATTTTAAGAGCATAACGTAAATGGACTGCACGACAGACTAACTTCATATTTATATTCTAAAATGAAGTGACGACTCTTCGAGTGACGTCATCAACGACGCTATATTACTAGACTTCGCATGCACGACCTAAGGAACAAAAACTATTCTGTCAACTCGCTGAGGTACTACGTAAGCGAGGGGGACGGGGTACTGCGTTGTGATTGGCTAACTCAAGGTCTGTCTCAAGGTATTTTTATGGCTCACAGGATTGGTCGAAATAAGACGGATATAAGACTTTTCTGCCTAATGTGTTGACAGACATCGGTCGCCTGTTATTAGGAGTCTAGTAATATATCGTCGTTAGACGTCATTAATGTACCGCTTTATTTCCTTTGAACAGCCAGAAAATTACTGAAGTACAACTAGCAAATTGATTTCAAGATATTGTTTGAGTTGGAACTGGAACTAAAGGTGTGTGTAACTACCGTCGTTTGGCAGACGTTCTTATGATTTTCTGTTACCCTCCATAAACGTGGTTCTGGTGTTTGGGCGCATCACCTCTTTATGTTTACGGTTATTAGACAATTTGAAAATAGGGTAATGACTTTCTACATTGTTTGAACAGACGTTTATTATTGTTGAGTTGTTTAGTAATAAGTAATATTTATCGAGAAAGTGAAGGTTAAAGTATCTACACTCTTGTTAAAAGCTGTCCTTAACTATTTTTTTCGTAATAATTTGTATAAGTAAGTTACTAAGACCAACGACACTTACATAGTACTTCTTTTTTTTTCCAGAAACTGACTTCCTTGAATAGTGAACCTTGGTGATCAGGAGTTCAAACTCTATATATTTACATAGCTGTCATCAGAAGACGCAAAAAATTATGCCAACAAAATATTCTTAGACCGCTCGCCAACGTTCTTTATAGAATATTTATTTTCTCTTTAGTATCAATATTTCTTTGTTTGGTTGGAAAAGTTTCTAGATAAATATTCGGCTACATACATCACTAGACCTTACTGTAGCCGGAATCGTTCACCGAAGCGATCAGCTTGCTTCTCAACTATTGACTCTTATAACTTACGAGCGAACGATGTCTAATCAAATCGAATCAATATTTACACATTCCTACTGAGAAGAATATCTGCTATTACTTATTCTTAATAAAATATACCTATATACTTTTATCAGCATTGAATAATTTAAACATCACATTATCGTTTAGATAAAGGCTAATTTAAATATAAACATTAAAGATTGCTCAGTTATAGATCGATAAAAGTTAAACGACCATCGTCGAACTGCAGTCGCTATTCAAATGCGATGCGATTTGGAAGGCGTCCATGGTAGAACGTCCAACACGGGCACCATTATAACCATACCAGCATAAAATGGACTGCTCGAAACTGTAAAAAAAATTGTTCGCGGAGGTCTATTTAACCTGGTCACGTTATACCTGGGAGAGAGCAGTGATGAGCCAACTCGCAGTTACGTCCCTCAATCGCCGGCTGTTAAGCTCTGAACGGGGCCTTATGGCGGGAAAAAAGGAGATAAAACTGTGGAGGTGTGGAGCTATTCTGTTTAGCTGATTCGATACGAGCGACGAAATCGCTTGCAGGTTGGATGTGGTTTTTGTACTTTGAGGTAATTTCGGAAAAGTTGCGGAATTAGGATTAACTTTTTGGAAACCCAATCATCATCATCATCTTTCTGCAATGTCCTGCAGAGTAAAAGCCTCTTTCTTAGATTTGATTTGAAGCATCCTTACAATATGACGCCTTAAATCAACGACGATATACGAGTACTAGACTCCTAATAACAGGCGACCGATGTCTGTCAACACATTAGGCAAAAAAGTCTTATATCCATTATTTCGACCACTCCTGTGAGCCGTAAACATACCTAGAGACAGAAAAGACCTTGAGTTAGCCAATCACAACGCAGTACCCCGTCCCCCTCGCTTACGTAGTACCTCAGCGAGTTGACAGAATAGTTTTTATTCCCTAGATCGTGCATGCGGAGTCAAGTAATATATCATCGTTGCCTTAAATCTTCTTGTCTGTAAATTTTGTCGCAAAGTAAATAATAAATGGTCGACAAACATCCATAAGTATCTCTCCAATCTATAAAACCACACGAACCACTAAAATTTTATTACAATCTACTAATCTTAACTATGCTAAACTCGTTACTAACTTTAGGTGTGATGTCATATACCTTTGTATTTATGAATATTAGAAAACTTTGGCTAGGCGTGGAACGTTTTCTAGGTGAGGTGGCAATTTCATAGAAACCGAGTAATCTCATCGTATAATTTATACTTGGAGAGATACGTACTAGATGATATTACTGTCTTACTGGAGGCAAAACATGTTTTTAAGGCGTAGACGATAATTTTGTAGAGGTTTCGAGGTCATTTGGACACTAGGTTTTATGTGTGTGTTGTGACAAACACAAAAGGTTATGTACTGATTTTTATGCCACGACTTAATGAAAAAAATACTTTGGTTATATTCAGAAATATCTAAGTACGAGTATATACTCGTAAATGTTATGACGGGCCCTCTTTAGAGAGCCAAAGCTTGTCGTGGTCATGGGACTACCGAATTACTGTGACCCTGGACCCTGGCTATTGAAGGACACCGTGGATCTAAAGTAACTACAAGATTGACAGTCCCTCCTGCCCTGCCCTGGGTGGGAGGACACATTTGATGATTTTACCACATTTAATAATATTAAATGAATGTTTTATATAGAGATATTTTAGAGTATTTGAGGTCATTGACAACGTGTTTATAAAATTCCACGTAGTTTACATTTTTGCCATTCTTCTTTACGAAACTGAATAAATTACGGATGTTTATCGAAATTACGATGGAAAAATACACTTGATAACATCATAATTTACAAAAAGAAACAACTTTATCACGGACTGCTGTCACTTTAATGTATTCGAAGCTCTAAAACACTCTGAGCTATTTAAAGCCACTAAATCATCACATATTTAAAGGGGATCAACTTACTACCTACTATGATGTATTTATGTAATAGCATTTTTTTAATATTTTGTATAGCTTTTATTTTACTTTTTTACTAGTTTTTATTTGTATTTTTTTTGTACCCTACCAAATTGTTGTTTTACACCCAAAGGTTGACTGGTAGATAATGCCTTGTGGCATTAAGTCCGCCTATGTACCATTGATTTGTACATGAAGTCTAAATAAATAAATAATTAAAGCAAAAGTTTGTGAAATAGTTAAAGGTTAAGATTTAAAGTCTTTTGGATGGATGATCAATAAAAATAATAATAATCTCATTACACCCATTTATGGATCTTTGTACGAAAAAATGGCTGGATTCATTGGGATAACAATGATAATATTCTATAAAATAGATTATCAGTAAGGTTACTTTTTTATGTTGTTATTACTTTCCTATAAGATAATATTCGGCGTCCACAAGGACGATGCCGCACGCATCAGCTAGTTTCTAATAAATTGGTGGTCGGATAGGCGCGGTCACTCCATATAAAATTGTGATAATATTCAGCTACATTAGGTTTGAACAATGGTGGCCCAGTGGTATTGGCCCCGACTTACGAGTGGTTCATGTAGGTCGTGGGTTCGAATAGGTACCTAGAACCAGGCGCATTACTTTGTGTAATTTATTTCATCACCACTGCTCTCAAAACTGTTAAGAAAAACATTGTCAGGAAATCGGCATATCCTAGAACCAAACAATCGAAGACATGTGATATCCTCCAACCCGCACTGGGCCCGCGTGATGGATCTTGGCCCACTCTCTCTCTCAGAGTGGAGGCCTGTGTCCCAGCAGTTGGAACATCTTTAGGCTGGTGATGAAGGTTCAACTGGAAGCCGACCCCGATATAGTTGAGAAAATCTAGGCAGATGGTAGAAGCGATGGCGATACGAAAATTATTTTGAAAGGTTAATATCAAAGGAGGAGCTGGTGGCTAAATAATTACAGCCGCACAAGCCGATCTTCCGGGTTAAGCCGCGCTTGCCTAGGTTGGTCTGTGGATGGGTGACCATCTTTCATAGCGAGTTAACTCCGTGCCTCGGAAAGCACGTAAAGCCGTTGGTCCCAGCTGTCATTTGTAGATCTTTGACAGTCGTTACTGTTAATCAGAAGCTCTTAAGTCTGACAACCAGTCTTACCATGGGGTTGTGATGTTATTACCCAGTTACTGGGTTGTGGAGGTCCGACTGGCAGTCGCTCCATGTAAAATACTGATATCCAGCTGAATCTGGTTCGACTGGAAGCCGACCCCAATATAGTTGGGAAAAGGCTATAGGCAAATGATGAATACCTATATCAAAGCTTGGTGTTCAAATTCATTGGTATAAATGTGTGTCCAATGTTGGACATACGGCTTTATTAATTCATGTATTCCAATGTCCGTGGAATGAATTTTATGAGCTATGTTGATTAGGATTTCGGCTTTGTTGTCCGTTGTAAATACTGAAATATTGCTATCGTGAATTCTGTGTCAGTATAATGAATTTGTGTGTGCGATGTTTATTTATTCAGGGTTTATAATTATTTTGTAAAAGAGCCTGTATTACGTGAAAAGCATTTGACAGAATAATAATTGTCTTTCTTAAGGGAACACAACTCGCCCTTATCAGAAACAGATCAGAAGACAAACTAACTATTCGTTAAATCTTAAACATTTAATTAATGAAACAATAAATTTAACAAAACAATAGTTTTAGTATTGATCAAAAAATTCACCCTTAGTGAAACTCACAGGTGCTATAAGATTTATCATAATATTTCACCTGTAATACGCGAAAGGTCAGACAGAGGTATACCTAATAATACACCTCCAAAATCCCTCAGTTAGGTCATAGGGACGAGCCTATTATCGTCAGCCAAGCACAAACCCAGATACCGTGATAGCTGCTAAGAAATCCCTTATATGGGATCGTGGTGCTTATCAGACACCTACCTCTAGACTCAGCACAATGCTAAAACCTTATCACATTGATGTTCGCCTTGGGAGTCGACCCAATGATATCCAGAATCTAGTACACATGGATACTCAATCCTAGAAACCTGTGCAAAACCAGTTTATCGTGGTCTCGTTTTGTGGGATCTTTACGCATATACAAAGGTCAGCTTATACTAGTATTTAAAACTGCTCCTGAAAGCTGTCAGTTGGCAATGTGCAGACTAGTTTCGTTGTCGCTTTGTTTTACAATTTTTGGCCTTATATTTTAGTTGTTTAACTAGTTTTTGCTGCGATTAATTATCATTTTAAGAGCTGATTTTTCAATAGTCAGATATCTTTTATCTGAGGAATAAAGATAGCGATTTAACATAATTTTCTATAGATAAGATGTCAAACCGACATTTTAGTCCTTAGTGAATGAAAAAATATATAAATTCAGTATCAGACGTAAGGTATACAAATATACACAGTTACACACTAAGCATAGTAAACGAAATAAATAAGCTTGATAACAATTTTGTTGGAGCTTACCGAATTCACTGCCGCCATCATGCATGGGCGGTGCCGGCTACCGACACATCCTGTAACAAATAATGCTGAAATTAACACGTGTAACGTCAAAATCGTATACGCTGATGAGAAACATAAAATCAATTGAAGTGCATCATTAAAAATATCCACAGTTTTTTTATTCAGGTAGTGAAATCTTCAAATGTAGTCGAGTCCCGTGTAGTGCAGAAGGAACTGTCAGACTACTCAGACTCCACCTAGTTCCTTCAATTGCCCTTTGCGTTCCAGGGTCAAGTTTGGATCCAAAAAAATATCCACCCTGAAGTATTAAAATCACCAACCATCATAGAAATAAACTACGTAAGACAAAAATAGTGTCGAATGTGAAAACTTTACGAACTGAATAATCATAAAGTAAATTAACCTAAAAGCAATATCGTAAACGGCGAAACGGGTCGGCCTTGTTGACATGTTGTGTGACTCAATGAGTCAATGCTGTCTCGCGGGGCGACTCGTCTTACACGTAGGGTTGGTACTTGTTGCCTACCTATTAAGCCTGAATTACTGTTACGTTGTAGTCGGTCGCCTACGTTAGTCTCGCGTACGTGTTCCATATAGCACCATACTGCGACTCTGACGTCAGAATCGCGTACTGACTTTCTTTTTCGCACTAAAAAAGGCGACCGAACGTACGCGAAGAAAAAAATTACACGTACAGATGATAAGTTTAATGCACATCGACCTTTAGAAAGAGATCGTCGGTTTATTTCAACTTTGTAGAGCTTTGTTTCTGTCACACATTATTAGACAAATATTTATTTGCAAAGATCTGTACTTATGTGCAGCAAATGAAGGCTACGCTGCTGAATGGTGGCATAGACTTATTATTTTATTTGTTCCTTGCAGAACAGTCTAAGGTCTGAGACCATACTGGGTAGTCTTCAGCTGGCTTAGACTATATGTAGCGTCTTCATGTCGATACTCAAATGTTCTCAGGACATTATTATACTCACTAGCTCTATTATTGACTTTGATTAAATGTTGAAAGGTGCTGGTGGCAAAAAGACTTAATACTGGCATTGTACAAATCTAGATGGAGAGAAACATTATTTAGAAAAATATCACTCAGCCACAATCAATACAGAAAATGTCTAAAAACTCAATTATCATTCACATTTCACTCATATTGATAGTAAGTAACGCTAGGTTATTGAAATATATCCACTCGAATTCAGTTGAAGTTATTCCATCAGCATGAAACTATTTTTTTTTCCACTGATGAAAAAGAACGATAAAAATGTTTGTTATTCAGTCACAGCCCTACAACAAACACTGTGCAGTGTCCGACAAATATAGACCTAAACACAAGCGCATAGGTTATGAAATCACTCATCATAAGATGTAAGATGCTCGTCTCGCGACAAATAGAATGGTAGCGTTCACAGTCAGTGGGGCAAGTTTCCAAGTCCATTAATAAGATTGAATCAGACGGACATTCCGGGGCACAATGTGCACGTGTGGAGATAAATAAAACTTGACGATGTTAGTGGATGCAGACAGTTATATTTTGACCGTCAATAGCGGGTTTAGGACGGCTTTGGAGACGACTAGACTGTGTGATTCCACCTTTATCTTACAAAGAATTCTTGAAATGGTATATTTGTTTGTATTGTTTTTCTGAAACTTAGATATTTCTTTATTTATTGTAATATAATTATACACAACTCAAATTAAAAATAAATACGAACTATGTAGTTATTTTATGATAAGATATATATATATTTAGATAGGTTATATGGATTATATCATATGATAGGTATGTAATATCCCAAATGAATGGTTCTTTTTTTGTTGAACCTACTATGTTTTATCTATGCATCACCCTAAGGTAGACTGTTAGGAGAATGCCTATGGCATTAAGTCCGCCGTTTGTAAGACTTTGTGCAATAAATAAAGTAGTATCAGTTTAAATACATAATTATCAAACATAATTTCAACAAACATTAAAGTACTACATGAATTTTCTCTTAAAAATCATATCATAAAAATCTAAATTAAATTTTTATCGTACAAACGGGTTGACTAACCGACAATAAAAAGAAAAAAAAAACTAAAAAGTTCGAGAGCTTTCCGCGCTAATAGAGGAAAAGCCAATAAAAATGAAGAATGGAGGAAGGAGCCAATATCACAGTAACTGGTTGTTAAGGAGCTTTTTGTTAGAAAATTAAAAAGTGTTCCCTTTAAAAGGTTGCCGGGTAGCCTATTCTTTCCGTGGTAATACAAGTAGCAAAATAGATATTCAAAATTCAAAATATAATAATTATAATACCAATATCTTGTAGACACAATTAGCGTAGTGGTTCAGCGATTGACAGCTGCGCAGCATTCAGAGGGTTCGATCGCCGCACGGAACTAATAACATGGTTTTGTATCACTAACAAATAGTCATTCTAAGTCTGGCTGTTTGTGTATGTGTGTTTCTATGTTTTTACTCACCCACTATACAGAAAATAGTGCTAGAATAGGGAATCGTTTAAAATAAACATTTAATTTCATTGACAGTCAGCCAACAATAATATCTACGGCACGTTTCAGACCAATAATTGTGATGTGTAAAAAGCCATATTTAAATATACGTTTGGACCCAAAAGAGCATAGCGGAGGGTGTAAACGTAAATCTAAAAAAAAACATTATTTCACCAGTTAACAAGTGCGAGCTATTTAGTGACGACACGTCAACTGTCCCATGACGCAAGTGACGTCATCACTTTTGACTTGTGCCATGCCAGTGCGCTTGAGTGCTGCTGTTTCACGATTCATTTAACTTGTCAATATTAGTTATTGGCCGTAAGAGATACTGAAGCTTGAAACACAGGTCATTATTTTAGTATGTAACGAATTTTAGTACATACTTAATATAATAATAATAAACGCCCCGAAACGCTCACAATTTTTTGTCGGCCTTGGTGGAGCGGAAGAAACGCCGGGGTCACGGGAATTATTTCATCACCGTGACGCCGAAACATAAAGGGCTATTGAAGGACTCCGTGGATTTTAGTCAGTGCAAGTCTGACAGTCCCTCCCGCCCTTCCCGGGGTGGGAGGACTCATTTGATGATTTTACCACGTAAAAACATGGCCTACAGTAATTTCACCTGAACCCAGTTGTAGCTGAATTTCATGAATATAATTATTGTTATATCGCAAGTTATATATTTGATAACCAGCCAGTCCCTATTTTTGCAAAAGGTTCAATATAACCATAAACCAGTAGGTACTATACACATAATTATACAGTTAAGGCTTTTAGGGTGGCCAACTTATTATTAAATGAATTAGACCACGGAACTCTCAAAAGGTGCTGCCCCCGATAGTTGAAAAGACGCATCTAACACTTTTTCCAAAATTGAGTTATATACATTGCCGGAATCAGGAAAAAAAGACGCATCTGCCTGTATTTTTAATATTTTTCTAACTTCCTCCAGTGTGGTTTTAGCATAACAAAATAAGGCGCTTCTGTGCATTTTTTTACACCCGATTGAAGATGAAAAGACGAATTTATGTGAAACTTAATTAAAAAGACGCATTTATGTAGATAATGTCCTTTTACTTTATAGTGTTTTTTTTAGTTCAGTAATTTAAAAGGCACATATTTCTTCCCTATTTCTAAGAGGAAGTTTAAAAGGCGCAAATGCGTATTTGCGTTTAACACGCTAATAAAAAAATGCTTTTACATTAAGAAAAAAGACCGCATCTGACCAATTGCGCTCTTTATACTTCGTAAAATTGTTTAAGCATAGGCGCATATGCCATAAGCGTCTTAATTATTTACGTTGAATAAAAAAAAGAAAAATGATACTTAATAAAAAGGCGCAAGTGTGCAGAAACGTCTTTTTTTCGTAGAATGGTGAATCAAGCAAGGATTGTGCGGGGGTCGGGCGGGGTATGTTTAGTACGGCGCTTGACCATTTTCTACGTCAGTTGCGCCCGAGAAGGTTGTAGGAGCACGATGTGTCGCAGTCGCGCAATATTTCGGAGCTTGATTTGTCGTAAAAAAGTAAGAATTTTTTATTAGCAAGACAGGAGATAATTCCGACAAGAGCAACTACCGCCCAATATCTTTAGCTACAACCACAGCTAAAGTACCTGACGGTCTGCTCGAGAGACAGATTAAAAACACCCAAATTTAAATGACTCACAGTTCTGTTTTAGACCAGCACTGGTTACTGAATGTGCAATTATGTCTCTCAAGCAAACTGTCAGGTATTACACAAATAGAAGTACGCCTGTTTACGCAGACTTTCTTGATCTCTGCAGGGCATTTGACCTGGTTAGGTATGATATTCTCTGGCGTAAATTGAACAACACAGGTGTGCCGGGTGAGATAATCAATAAACTGTTGAGCTAAGCAACATCGGAGTGGGATGCTCGATTGAAAGTCACTGTATCAACAGTATTAGCTATGCAGATGATATGATGTTGCCCGGGCCATCAATGGCCGCGCTCAGGAAACTGATAGGCGTGTGTGAAGAGTATGCTAGGGTTCACGGTCTCTTGTATAATCCTCACAAAAGCGAACTACTGGTATTTAAAGCCAATGGTCGTAAACTGGGAGATGTGGCACCTGTGCTGCTTAAAAGGGTCTCTGAGTTTAAATACCTTGGTCATGTGGTCACCGAGGATTTAAAAAATGATAGGGACATTGAAAGGGAAAGGAGGGCGGTCCGTTGTAACATGCTGGCACGCACATTTGCGAGGTATAGTTTGGAGGTAAAGATCACTTTGTTTAAAGAATTCTGCCAAAATCTCTAAACCTGCAATCTGTGGGTCAGCTACACTCAGCGGGCCATCAACGCTCTCCGAATACAATATAATAACGTGTTCAGGGTGCTGCTGGGGCTTCCACGCTATTGTAATGCGTTTGCCATGTTGGCGCCCCTCGCATACAGATGGCTTCCATACGGTGCTGCGGCACGAATCAAAGAAGCAATCGAGCGGAACCATGGCTCAAAAGTCTTCGCAAAGAATCTGTCTATTGGGCAAAGCCAAATGAAAAAGCTGAAGATTAACGACGGCAGCATCATTTCGACAAAACCGGTGATCCCGAGAGAGCTTGGGAGGTTTTACGGACAGTTATACACATCAACACGACAACCCAGTGTCGGTACAACTCGAGACACTTGAGCCAAACTGACTCGACACTACACTGAGTCATCAGCCTGTACGAGATTAGAATGGCTCTTTAACAGCTCAAGAATAACAAGGCGCCGGGTGAGGACGGAATCACAACAGAACTTCTGAGAGCGGGTGGAAAACCGGTACTTCTAGTGTCTCAAGACAAGGGTGTTTAACCAGTGTGTATTACCAGTGATTATGTGGCTCTGAAACGTGGTCTTTGACTGCTGGCCTTTTAGAGAAACTAAGAGTCACTCAACGAGCAATGAAAAGAGCTATATATATATATAGTTTCTTTGCGGGATAAAATCCAGAACACGGATATTCGGCGAATAACCAGAGTCACCGACATACCTCTTAAAAATTGTAAGTTGAAGTGGCAATGGGCAGGCCACGTCGCTCGTAGTAGTTTTATTTACAAATAACAAATTAGGTTATGGCTTATATGATAACGATGAACCTACTTCACTGTACTCTAACAGATATTACTACCTTACGAAAACAATATAGGATTAATAAATAATTTTATAAACATTTTATCTAAGCCAAGGGTTATCTACATACTTTCTAATTCTTAAGATAAAAGGCGGATATACCTAGATGTGCCCATTTCTGTTAAAAACATATACTCGATAGAAAGCGTTTGAAGTTTAAAGGACGCATCTAGCCATTTACGTCTATTCAATTAAGTTTTTCATATTTTTCTCCATTTTTTATGCTAAGATGAAAAAGTTTTTTCATTATTTTTATTATAATAATTTAATAAATTCATTTTATTATTAAACCAAGTTGAAACCTATTATAGTGGGCATTATTTCCAACTTTTAGTATGTAAATATTTTATTTTATTCGAAGACAGCAAATGATTTCCCATTTCATTCACTAAAACATTTTTTTCTCCGTTTTTACTTTTTGTTAGATCCGTCTTTTCAACTATCGGGGGCAGTGCTGTGGTCCAACTATTTTTAAAGTTGGACAACTGCCCCTAGTGAAAGCCCGTGGTCCAACTAGTTGGACGGAGCAGTTGGACCACTGCCCCGCACTCCACTGTAGACAGTCCTGCGACCCAAGGCCCAAGATTAAAGGTAAAAGGAATGTACCCCATCTGCACACTTGTGAGTCTTTGAGCGAATCATTTGACAAATATAGACTTCCAACATGTATTTTTTTTAAACGTGATATCGATAAACCTAAGCGTTGATCAACTTTTCATTCCTTTCAAGCACATGGAGGAATATCAATCATGTCAGTTACTTTGTATCTATTAATGTAGTAACCGTTAAAAGCGAATTTTACGATAATAATTTAAAACTTAGACTACTCCAAATTCTAGACAATGTAGTCCATAAAATAAAATGAAAAACACAGTCACGTTTAGTCACGTGAAGCGAGCGATAAAATCGTTGGTTTACGACTAAAGTTTAGATAGCGGAGACGAGGAGAACTTCTTGTTTACGTAAAGCACGTAACCGAGCAAAACTTGTGAATTTAAACGCTTTTATGTCTAAATCCTTCTACAAAACCGTGATATATGCGACGCATGAATTCATGAAACCAAGATTTATTTGAACTTAGAATCTGCGTTATCTTAAATTGTTAATAGGATCAAATAATAAATCTTAAAAGGTACATAATGTAAGTTTCAAAATGAAAAATTCTTTAATTTTTATATCAAGTAGCTAATCTAAAAACACTGTTCGCGTAAGCCTGTGCTTAAAACTTGCGTAGCAAGAAGCGTAGCACGTGCCTGCTGCGTAGCACTTGCTACGCTGCTACGAAAGTATTTCGTAGCACTTTTACTAGAACTTGAGTTACTACTTAGTCTAACTTAACTGTTATAAATAAAACCAAGTGCACATAAAGGTGAAACTCTTTATACATAAAAGTAACTATATTTTATCGGTCGATAAGGGACGGGCGTCGCAGCACTGGGTTTAAAAATTCATTTATAACAAGACGTAAGCCGGTGCCAAGAGCTGGACCAAGATGATTGATAGCCTGTCAGAATGGATGCCTCTTGTTATGATATATTATTACAATATTATACCAGCTGCGTATATATTCTGGACGGATTTTTAAATGTTAGAGAAAGTCTTAGGTTAAGGTTGGAAGCTCAAGGTTAATTTTAAAAGTTCAACTCAAAGTCAAATATATTTCAATTGAAATACAAAGATCTGGTGCTCTACCTAATAGACTTTTATATTTTCTAGTGCAGTTTAAATCTTCAAACCCCAACAAACATTTCCTATAAAAACAAGTTTATTTTAAATGGATTATTTTGTTCATGGAAACAGATACATATCCGATTTACGAGTAATACTGAAAAGTTATTCCTAGTATTTGTTTTAAAGCAAACAAAATAAACTGTAATCCCAGGAATTCAGTGTGCCCAGTGGAAATACTAGTTTTAAATTTTATTCAGCGTAAAAACTAAATAGAAAATATATATTCCCGTTAGTCTTTCTAAACGTAAAATGAACTAACTTTTTCCCTGAATATTTCCGATATTTGGTTTCATTCTTTATGAAAATAGAAGCAACAACGGTTTATTTATAGTTTGAAATAATTTTCAGTTTACCCGTAAAGCTAGCGTTTAAATCCGTTCAACACTAAATAGGAACGGTTTTTGCCTTTATTGATACCATTAATATTAGAATTTTGGAAGACTTAAAATTTAAATTAGGTAAGCATTGTTTTTCCAGCGTTCTTCTATGACATAAATTTCAACAGATATTTTTAGCTTCTAGTAAAAATACCTTTTATAACGAATCTGGTACGAAATAAAACTAGTGGTTATTAACAAGTGTCAAAAGTATTAATCTATGAAAAAATTGTTGAAAACAATATATATTTAGCTAATAGTGTTTAAGACTTTGGTTTGAAAGCAGCTGAAAATAGATTTAATAATTTTCGCTTCAGAAATAAATTAGTTCTTAACTTCAGTTAAAGGATTACAGTTTGGTATCGGTTAGACATTATTAAGTCTTAATTATCGAACGGCACGTGTAAACAGAAAATAAATTAATTTTAGAAATTAATAAGATGCCTCAATTAGTGCCAAATGAAATATATTTCGTGTAGTAAGACTTTTATTTTGTTTGATGGATAAATTCAAAATTTACTTGCCTATTCTTTAAGCCTAATTATTTCTGTTGCCTATTCTAATCAGACAACGTTCCCACTACTGGGACATGTCTCTTCTCTATAAAAGTGGTGGGCTTATTCATCACAAGAGCCAACTGCGGATTAATCACATGTTATCTTCGAATTGTTGATCCTGTTGTTGTCTTTTTTACGTGGTAAAATAAACAAATGAGTCCTTCCGCCCGGCAGTGCGGGAGGGACTGTCACTTGACTTATTAAATTCCACGGTGTCCTTCGGTAGCTCTTTGTGTACCGGGGTCGTGGTATACGTATGTCCCGCAACCTTCTGTTGTTGTCCTAGCAACATCAATGACGACGACGATCATGAAAATATTGAAAAAATGTACAACGAAAGAAAAATCGTCTATCTTTGGGTGATTGTAACAGGCTAAGCAGAATTAGTAATAGACTAATGCTGCGTAGCTTATTGAAGATAGTTACCGTGAACTTCACAGGTCAATGCCCCTGTCGCCCTTTCGTGTCTAAACAAAACCGAGACCAGTTTTCATTAAAAATTATTACAAAATAAAGACAAAGCTTTCTTAGTTATGAAGGCCCGCCATCATTTTTATCACTTTGGCTCAAAAACTTTAATAAAGAAGTCTAGGGACACAAAGTAACTGCAGGTAAATTATTACATTTTTATGCACAAGAAGTGTTTTTAATTTTGTCACGTACAACAAAGGCGAACTGAGGTATTCAGGAATATAAATCATAAAAGGATTTATGAAGTGATGTTATGAAAACAAGGAAGAGCTTGGCGTTTAGATTGTGAGATATTTTCCAGGCATTGAAAAGGAATTTTTAATCTAAAGTGAAGTGAAGACTTTTTCAGATTTTAATAATACTGTCTGAGACACTTATAATAATGAGAAAAGAAGTTAAGGGTGATAATACCAAGTATTTAACTATTCGTTACTTATTAGGACGGAAAGTTCCTTACAAACAACTTTGCCTTAAAACCTTATAAAAAAACAGTGTCATTCATGCTTCCAATGGATCCCATAAACAAAATGGACATACATAATTAATAGCACATTATGATATAAGTGCGGTAAGTTGAAAATTACAGCTGAGGCGATATTGCTAGCCCTCACCTACGGCTCGGTCTATAAGAAAGCAGTGGCTATAATTATCAAACTACACGTACATCATACGATGTTTTATAACACATTTGTGAGGAAATAAATATTATACAACGTAACCCTTGTGTTTCAAATCAAAGACAAAAAAAGGTTCTAATGTCGCAAAAAGTTAATACTATATCAGTCGTATCAAAGGCATCGACTCAATTAATAAATTAAAACAGCTGACAGCGTTCCTATAATCAATTTAGTTGGACGCACAGATTTGATTTGTCAACCTTCGGTCGCCCCAGAATGACTTTTTGCGCAAAAAGGCCAAGTTCGATTCGGATTTGAGTAACCAACGATCCGTGCTGTATCCATCGAATCTTTAGGACTACTTTGGGACCCAAAGGGTAATAGGCAGGAAAAACAGAAGAATGCTGATATGTGTGTCTGTAATCTTCCATGGGACTGACAATCCGCTATCATTGAACCTTGATTTCTCACGGCTCAAGGTCCATTTTTTCCATGATTATTTATATGGTAATTTATGCATTGATTGATCAATTCTATCAATGCTTTATTTCCTTGTGATGGACAAGAGGTTGTTTTAACCTCTCCTCTAAGGCACGAGTCCGTGTACAAATACTAATGTGACTTTTTCTATACATTTGTGCCTTTTAAGTTTATCTTGGAAATCATTATCATTGGTGAAATGTCGTGAGGAAACCTGGACTTATACATAATAATCCATATAATTCTAAAGCCATGGCAGAAGCCCGTCCAGAGACGGCTTAGTTATCTCTGGCACCAGATAGCGGCCATTTTGTCACGAAAAGAAAAATGCAATTATAAATGATATACCAGATAGTTAAGCATTATAACTTAGTTTGTGTTCAACTAGACTGCTAACCCAGAATTTCCATAGGTGTGATAATTACGGGACTATTATTAGAACGCACAGTTGGCGCAGAGGCTGTGCGAGCGACTACTGCGCAGTGAGCTGCGGGTTCGATCCCCGCTTGGAACAAATATTTGTAAGATCTATAAGTAGTTTTTGGTCTGGCTGTTTGTGTATGTGTTTCTATGTTTGTAAACGCACCCACGATACAGGAGATATTCCTAGTGCAGGGCAGTAAAATTACTGTAAGTATACATCTTATGGTACGGACCACTGAAACGTTATCAAAACTCTACTTAAGGAGACACGTGTAAGAAAATAATATTTATTTATAATTTTCCTCAGTTTTGATTCAATATAAAATATCTAGTTTTATTTTATCTCTATTTTCGACGTCTGTGTTATTTTAGGTTTCATTTACAGAGGCAAACGGTGGCCTTTCTTGAATAAAAAGTAGAGTAATATTGCAAATAGAAAAACCTGAACGTTATAATGGATATTTTGAGAAAGGGTTGTTCAAATAAGTTTTGTAATCGGAATTTGAGTTATTAATTTCAATGAAGCATACATAACCTTTTAATGAGGGACATACCTTATTTACTAACGTTCGCCAAAGAGTATCTTTGGAGCAAATTTTTTGTTACTAAAATTATTTATTCTAATTGTCGTCAAAAGACTACCAAATTGAAGACATAATTATTATCTATTAAGTTACTTGTATCCTGTTTTAGAAAGTAGCAAATTGTATCTAACTTTAAAAAACATTCTTACAAGCTACAATTTCTAAGTAGGTAGTTTTAACTGGCCATTTTGTTTCAAGTTATTAACCTAATCTAACCTATTCAACATAATCTTCAAATGCAAGAAAAAGCCAATTCCGATTTAAGGTCCCTCTTGCAATGTGACGTCATACTTATATGCAAGACTTAATTAATGGAAAAACGCCCTTAAGGTGGGCTCAGTATAATAGCCATAAGTAACAATAACAATTAATTTTAACACAAAAGCTATTAGTCGAATATGTAATTCAAATAAAAGAGGATAAGCTTAGAGCTTACGCAATTAGTATTAGAATAATACGATTACAACAAAAAACAATACCAAATCACACAAGCCTGTCATACTGAGGTAGATATAAAGTGAAATGGCCGAAACCATTAGCAAAATTGAATTAGTGGCCGCTATATGTTGACAATGGCACTCCACGGTGGAACACAAAGGGGAATAATCCGTAAAGAACGAATTCAGACCAACTGGTCAATACATACGAGTATGCTTCATTCACTGTTTGCCTGACAAAGACCATAGGGGATTAAAAAGGATGGACGTCTAGGTTAATAAATACGGCCTGTCCTGTCTGCTTTGTTTACTTACTCTTTGTTGTTTTGAGGGGCAATATCCCATTTGTCAGTTGAAGGTACTTTTTTGACCCAACCATTTGATGAATTAATGGTTTGAAAATCATGGCGGTGGTTTTATGGGGCAAAGGTAAATCATACTTTTTCAACCATACTATCTACCTTATGTCCGTGGCTTTACTCGCGTGGAACTCGTTACCTGTCCCACATGATCGTACTATTGAGATTAAAAATGACAAACTGCCTTCCATCCTCCGTCCATCCACTCAAATCTGTATAGATAACATAAGATGTAACATGTAGAACAAAAGTGACTCGTGTAGCAATTCAAAAGGATAAATATAAGTCTCTAAATAATGATTTTATGATACCTAATAATGTCCTGTCATCCATGTTTTTTACGATCTAGTAAATAACTGAATATTTAGACGTCCATGTGACTGTGTGCTCACATTTTATCGGATTGGCATGAGATATGTTTATTGCTTTGGCCCGAATCTCGGTCAAGTTCCTATATGGGCCAAAATGGACGTTTAAAATTGGCGTCTGATTCATACCATTCAGAGATTACGTTTGATAAAGCATAAACGTTACGTTACTTATTGTATTACTAAACGAGCTTACTGAACAACAAATCGGAATAGTACTAGAGTATCGGAATTACCTGCGTAATAAAAAAAACCAGTCAAAACCAATTAGTAGGTTATACTAATTAATGCCATAGAAAAGTAGTCTCAAAAGGACAATAGTAAAACATTTCACCTGCTCTCAATAAAACTACTAATTAATTTACTCATCCAACATAGAACAAAGCATCCGTTTTCAATAACGAAAACGTTTACTTGAAAGCTCAAACGAACTCCCAAATTGCATTGCTTCACATAAAGAAGACTGAAGTACTTGACGGTGCAATACACAACTGAACAAAGCACATTAGCTCGTACACACGGCTACACATCAGACTATGATAGACCAGTATTAGCAGACCGTTCATTGTGTGTAAAATCGTAGGAAACGAGACCAAGACAAACTGGTTTAGTATAACTTGAGGTGTAGCCGTGTGTACAAACGTTTGCCAATTTCTTTAGAGCCTTGTTAGGTACCGTATGTGAACGTAAAGTGCTCATTACCGCATAAGTACTTATACAGACGGACGTTTTGACGACCAGTAACAACAGTACGGTTTCCAATTTGCTAACGGACAAAGTTCACAAACACATCTCGTGAGTATTGCGTACTGTGGCCTTTTCCGGCCGTCGGTCGTCGGTTCTCGGACTATTTTTGGAAATGATCAATGGTGAGTGACGACCTAGTATGACACTTTCGTTCGTCTTACGTGGGTGTTACAAAATGATTCAGTGATTTGAAGTAAGTCGGGTATAACGCAATGTTATCATTCGTTCATGGCATTGGACTGATCTAAAGTTGTGTCCAACTATGGACTAACTCAAGACAGGCTCGTGTAGCTCGACACCGTAGAAACAGGTTTTGTCGATGAAAGAATAGATGTAGAAAGATTACTATCGATATTTATTTATTTAAACATTACATTTTGGCGATGTCGAAAATGTAGATTTAAAAAGGTACTCTTGAGTCTTGGCACACTTGAGCAAAAAATGTCGAAGCGTATAGAAATAACTTCAGTCTATTCAAAGATGATGAAGTACGAGTGCAGCGGACGATATCAGATATTGACTTAAATTTTAGTAAGAATACTATTATTTCAGGTGGAGTTTTGTCCTGCAACCGCAATTAGTTTTTAACCGTATAACTGGTCTTTTAGTTAATCAGTCGCTCGTCTGTGTGCGCAGTAAGGTCGGCCGTCAATGGCTGTCTGCCGGAGCCTTGTTTAATATCACAATAAAACATTGTTTTACGACAAATGCCGAACAATTCCGAGTAACAACGAAGCGACGGGTGATTCTTTTATTTTCTCCACAATAGTGTCAATTGTTCTGGTAAATGTTTGCTGCAGTTCGCGTGTCTTTGAAAAGACGCTCGCTAATTTGATTGCTGGTGCTCCGAATTAGATTCTTTGTTATGACATTTCCTGCTTTAATTAAGAGTTAAAAGACGACAGAAAAAATGTATATTTAATAGTACCTACCAATACCATAATTTTCTAAAAAACAAGGGGGATTTTACGAAAGCTTTTCTCAAGAACGTCAAAACTTTCCGTTGATTTTCAGCATAATCTTGTAAAACCAACCATTTTTTTTCCGTTCGTTTGATCTACAAAATTAAAAAAGCCCGCAACAACAAACGTTCTTGGAATTTGATCTGCAAATAAGACAGTATGAGTACATAAAATATCATGTTTCGTGTAGTACGTCAATGGATTCCTTAACTATCGTTGGCGTGACGTCAAATTTCATAGTTTCCGGTGGCCATTTTGTGTTTATCTCGCGTTCTATTGCTTTATTAGGGAACGACGATGGCTGGTGTTCGTAAATACGTAATGGTGATATGATGCATGATGCACTTATTGTATATGTTTAGAGTTTACGTCATAGAGCAGATTATCTTATTTGGAACTGGTAGCATTATTACAATAGTTTTCCTTAAATGTTTCTCTAAATTGATGACGTACCCTTTAAGTGTATTAGGCACATCTAACCTTAACCTTACCGGGTTCAAAAAATTTAATGGAAAGGGTTCTCATTGAGTCATTGATTCTTCTGGAATCTTAGCTCTTCTTCTGCTTCTAGCTGCTTCTTCTGCTCGAAGCAGCATGAGATCCCTTATCCGATTCCTTGGTCAAACAGATTGTCATTGCGCTTTTATCAGTAAGAATTCCTCAATATCCACAGCCACGGATATATATCTGGCGTTATGGCCGGTTGATAGCAATTATGATTATGAGACTATTTCATGGGACTTAAATACAACTGGCAAAATGTAGGTCTACTATCAGATATACCTCAGCCCAACTCTTCAGGGATTTATTTATTTGCTCTCATGCACATCATACACTTGACATTGCTGTCGGTTCCAGTACATGAACCCTGTCAGGGCACTACAAACCTCAGCGCTGGTTTACCATTGAGTTTTCACAACAATTAAATTAACATTAGAACTGAGTCAATCTTATAACAAATTACAATACAAATAAAAAGTAGAATGTCACTGTAATAAACAATATATAAATAGTCGTTATGTCTTGCGAACATTTGAACAGACCGGATCTACTAAATTTTACTAGAAAGAACAGAGATTACAAGCTTAATGTTATATTTATCTCAATTTATCTCTTACACCTCAGTAACTATACCAACTTATCATAAACAAACCGATCGGCAATAACTAAAATCATCGACGCATACCGCCATACTTCCTGAAGCCAGTTTCCTTATAGACATAATACCAACATGTGCTGAGACAAAGTGTTTCCATGGAGATTCTGGAAACATCCATTCTATGGGAAAATTCCTAGACAAGGGCCACGTGTATACTAAACTGAAAAATGACTTCGCACAATTGTAATTTGACAATAAATTATAGCCAAGGTCACTCAGAATGGTGAAAGAATTTTCAATTTCATTTGAGTAGTTTCAGAGATTACCAGCTACATACAAACTTACACAGAAAAAAAACTTTAATAGACTGGAAGACAATGCACAAGGCATTAAATCCACCTTTCTTATCCACATATGCAGAAAGTATTACACAAATCAAAATAAATAAATAAACGATGTGTTTTTTTACTTCATTATTAAGTACTGAATCGTAATAAATTAAGTCTTGCAAATAATTTTCAGACTATTAGAACAAATTGAGTGTCATAACGGCGCTCTGTTATACAAGAGTAGAGTACTCGCTATCATCATTCATCATAACAATAATTTATGAATGAATGTTGAAATGCGTCCAATACGAGGCATGAGCCAAACTATTACAAGTAGTCTACGATCCAATCATTTCACGCATATATGAAGTAGTTCCTGCAACTGTCTACGAATAGTACTCGTATTATTATACTGACATAGTTTTGTTAATGGACTTCTGTGAAATTATTATCCTAAGACATTCGTCCACTCGTAGTACTGATAACAGTGCATACAACTCGGACTATGACAAGCAATACATCACTCTTTGAATTTACATTTGTAAAAAATAGGATTAACACGGTGTCAGAAAAAGAAGTGTGGGCAGACCAACGGCCCGGTGGTAGGGTGGAAGGCATAGATAGATAGGCATTCATAGACAGGAGGGTAAATCTTGGTTTGGACATGGCACAAAAGAGAAGGCTTTTACTCAGCAGTGAGTGGTTGGAATAGGGCCGCCAATAATGATGATGTCACGATTTTTTATTAATATTTATTTATCAGTTGGCGCGTCAATATAAAACAATACGCACATTTTAGGTCGTTGAAGTACCTAATGTTAATAACAAAAAAAATCTCTTGCAAAGTCACTTTTTACATTTCCCCATAAATTACAATAAAATTGTGTCTCCTACTACTTTGGCTTACTTCCTGAATAACTCCAACCATGAAATTACGTTCACATTAAACTTAGTTTAGCCGATAGGTGTCGTATCGTCGATGAATGTATTAGATCAATCATGGTTACCCGATGTATCGCAGTCTGGGTCTGACAGGCACATAGATACGACATGTCACTGCCTGATGAAGTGCTTCAATTAAACCATAGTGTTTTGAGGCATATAGATATGAGGAAATGCTTGAGATGCCGTTAAGAACAGTGGATCGCCGTCAAGTAAGCTTGAGCGACGATCTTCGCAAGGACCAGTAAGAGTTTGCGGACGGCGAGTAAAGGGGGACTCGCCGTTATGAACCATGGCCGGATCGACGGCGCGTCGTGGAACACCACGTGGACCTCAAAGAGCAGTCAGCAATCTGACAGGAGCCTGACTCCTACGAGCAGGAGGAGGTCCAATGCCTGCATCCCCGATGCGGGACTGTCTTATCAGGTAACTGTTACCCCAGAATCTAAAGGCCATTGAAAGACACCGTGGATTTTAGTCAGTCCGAGTCTAACAGTCTCTCCCTTCTGGCCCTGAATAGTTGAATGATAGTAGCCGGCGATAGAGTAAATAAGCGTGCAATTGGATAGGTCTAAGTCCAGCAGTGGAGAAAGGAAAATAATTGTTTTGTCTCACTGTAAATGCATAGGAAAAGGAGGTAAAACTTATGTCAGACCTCTTATAATTGTGGAAACTCTCAAGGCTTCGCAAACGAATGTCACTTCTCTGGTCACTAGTCCTATAACAAGGACTTGACCGAATTTGCACTGGTATTCCAACAAGTGACTTCAGTCAACTCAAAGCTAGTCACGCACTCACTCACGAACTATTTGCTCACATTGACAGCTAAGACGACGAAGAATTGACAGTGGCAAAGGATACAATGCAGGTTTGAAAATCTGTTTTTCAATTAAAATGTATCTAAATTGTAAAGAAATAAAATAAAAAATACTTCTCACAGATGTCCTTGCCGTATTTCCAATAATTACAAACGACAGAACAGTAACTGCCAGCATTATTATAAATACGACATTAACACAAGACCCATGCAGATACGTTCAAAGAAAACCGCTCTTAGCGTAATAACGTGCAATTCCAAGTAATTCTCGCACAAGTGTTACAAAATATGTTGGAACCTGCACATGTTGCGATGCACTAATAATGTCACCGGGATTCATCGCTCGAGGATTGTGTTGCTAACTAGTTTAACATAAGGTGCTGAAGTTGCGATTACGACGAATGGGAACTGATGTAGTGTAGTGGGAGTGCAAAGATTGAGTGAATTAAGTCTAATATATTGCTGAATTGAAATAATGACTGAATGAAATTGATCGAAAAAAAAAGTTTGCACTTTAAAAGACCTCTGACTTAGTTTCTTCTCAGAGCAGTCAGATACTTATTTATAGGTACTTCATGTACAAATCAATGGTACATACACCGACCTGAGCTTGTAAAAAAGACTATAGCTAAAGTGTTTTTAAAACCAACTTTCATAAATTATCAATTTCTATGATTCTTAAGGTGTGTCCAAACACGGCGTGCAAGGTGCGCGGCAGCTACGCGCGGCATTCGCGGGATACAAATTTGCCGCGCGGCTAGTTTAGACCTTTTGCGCGGCAGTGCTGCGCGGCATGTCCGAAACACGCGTGCGGTGCGACAACCACTGTTGTCGCAGAGCTCGCGCGTGTTATCTATTATATTTCGTGTTGTTCGCAAATAAAATTTGATTCCTTTTTGGTTGAATTAGACCCAGTTTAAAATAATTTAATGATTGATAAGATAGTTTTTAAAAGAATTGAATTACGCGTTTCATACATGTTGGATAATTACGAGAACAACTTGAAAATTTGTTTTTTTTTGTTCAGATATCTTAACGATTATGGTGTCAAATAAAAGTTCTAGGTCTAAAACCATTTTATCAGTTTGAATCATGTTAATCGGTTCACGCCTTTAAGAGATAATTAAGAATTAGTATAGTGGAAATATAATGAGGCAGAAAATTAATAATAAGTACCTACTGTTATAAAATGTAATAAGATTAAACTTACCACAACCAGTGACATTACTTGTTTTTTCTCTGTTTCTCTCCCTTCTCTATGAACTCAAAAGACTTTTCATTTTCAATTTTAAAGCTGCTTTTGGTTGTCCGATTTTTTTTGCTATTTCATCCCATATAAATCTTCTCTCACGCTATTATTGTGATATTCTTTACGTCTAGTATCCCATAATGGACCATGGGAGCCATATATTTCAATAAGACGAATTGCTGTTTCGTTATCCATTTTACTTGATAACCAACACTAATATGTACCACCACTAACACCGTTCGCGGCAGGGTGCTCGCGCGGCAGGTAGCTCGTGGCTGCCGCGCGCGGCAGTCGTCCAATCACAGCGCGGCGGGCCGCGCGCGGCAGCCGCGCTCGATTGCCGCGCGATATTTGGACACACCTTTACATCAATCGGTTTATCTTGCGAGTGCCAGTCAGCAAAAAAAGGTTAATAAGCTTTTTTGTAAAAAAGAGTACCTATTTTCGATTCCAAAACGCTCTCCATATCGTGACTTAAAACAAGGAAAAAAAGTTTACGAACTGTGTAAAGAAGAACTGTGTTCTTAGCGGCTTAAAAAGTACCAACGCCGAAGTTTCAACGCGACGCTTTTTAAACGCTCGTGTGAATGGAATTAAAAGTGTCAGCGCTTATAAAGCGGCAACGCTGAGGTTATAACGCGGCGTATTTTTAACGCCCGTGCGTATCGGGTCTTATTCTTAAACCGAGTAAATAAGTAAATGCCACCGACACACGAGCATGACAAGTGACGCCGTCATTTACAGTGTCATACTACCCGCGCGCTGTAGCAATGAGCCTGCGGGTTGAGCTGTCAACGTCAACCCTAGCGTGCTGCAGAGTACGGCAAGTTGATGCGTGCCCTTAGGGTGTATTTGTACCGAAACGCGACACGAGTGAGTGAAAATCGAACTTTATTTACAACAGGAAAATATAGACATTTTCAGTACAGCGCATCACGTGGCGTCGAGTCTCGGTAAGTACTGACCCTTAATCGCG
Organism: Agrotis ipsilon; assembly: GCA_028554685.1. Lineage (NCBI taxonomy): Eukaryota > Metazoa > Arthropoda > Insecta > Lepidoptera > Noctuidae > Agrotis > Agrotis ipsilon. The sequence continues at coordinate 10,207,205 of CM052973.1, read as the reverse complement.
ATCAGATACAAGTAGCTAGATTTTAAATTGCAGGCCTGGTAAACGAAACGACTAGGTGGACAGATGACCTATTAAACATTTAGTAAACTTCGCCTTGAGCCCAGGTGAAAAAGAAGATGAAAAAGCCAGATGAAGTTCTTCTAAACCCGATAAGTCATAAGAACAATCGCATTTCTACAATAATAACTTAGATAATCTTACAATCGAATGTATCTACTCACAATCCAATAGTCCGTGTTATCCAGATTGCCAAAGGAATGGAGATAAGATCGACAAACAAATTCTTGGTCGCTATCCGATATAAGAAAAACAAACTAACAATAAATCCAGTGAATGAGCTCCAATATTTCTATTTACGTCCCAAACGGTATCATTTGAATAATTTCCACGATTCCGCAGATTCCTAATTTCGAGTTGTCTATAGAGATTCGCGACAATAGGGGCTCTTTCTATGGCCGGGGGAGGTCCCCCTTCCGCCCAGTCATCCCCCTCACAAAGTAATGTCTAAAAGTGAATGCTTACGACGCTTTTTGTGAGAACTGCGCCACTAACCTTGTCGGTGACTGGAAGTTGGGATTCGTTTCCGATTCTCGGTAACATGGAGTCTACATTTGTGTTTGTTATGTCAGTTTGTTTTCTTTAGCGGAGCACTTGGTGTTTCGAAATTTTTCTCCGGTCCATTTTCACTGTTGGTTTCCGAGCTTTCCGTGCATTTTCGACATCAAATGTTCATAAAAATTATAAGTTATACGATGTGATCGGAAAACCGTTTGCATGGGTCTTGCTGTAAAAGTGCACAAGTGTTGTAAAGTTGTAACGTTATGAACAAAAGTTTCTTATTTTGCATTCACTGCGGAATTAAAACGACTTTTCCGAATAGAATTTAGAAATGGTCTCATAAAAAGTCTGGTTAACGTTTCAGGTTAGAGTTTGTACCTAGTGATACCAGGTTACCTCGAAGTATACACCCCACTACGCATGTACAGCCTCACAAGACACGACAACATCTGTAAACCCATCATTTAAATGGATCCTTTAGAGATTATCTCCCTGAAACTGAATACAGACATGGAGATACGTGCACAAACATTAGTAAACGAGAGCTTCCAGTATCTATGCAAGCTCTGACGGTCGGAAGTCTGATACCTAGGGCGTGTTTGAGACACGACTGTGTATTGAATGTGGGAAGCGGCGAACCGAATTGAACTGTCCATGTCTCTAAGATTGACTGTCGGTATAGAAATTGTTGCCTTGTAGGCAGAAATATGGCTACCTCTTTGTTCTGTCAAGTTTTGGAAGCATAAGTATCACGTATCTCACTAGTGTTGTATGACAATTACTATGTTTTGTGAGTTAAAGAATGTCAGCATCATGAGGGGGCCCCTCTACAGAGGGCCAAAGCATGCCGGAGTCGCAGGACTAACGAACCCCGTGAACAGCTAACGTGACCCCGGCACGTAAAGGGCCAAGGACTCCGTAGATTTTAGTCAGTACCAGTCTGATAGACCCTCCAGCTCTGCCCTGGGAGGACTCATTTGATGGTTTTACCACGATAAAAAAATATATTGTGAGGTATGGTTAATTCAACTGCTCTTTGAGTATGATGCGATTGAAATAGTATTCAAAATAATGAAATGACATGTTTTTTCACACTATAGTAGCTTCTAGTTAATTAAAATCATCAAAAAATATGAAACATACTGACAGAATTAAGAACAACAGGTACTAATGTCTTGTCAAATCAAAATCAACAGAAACAGTGATCATCATTGCTGAAAACAAAAGAAAACGCCTGTTTTTCAGTCAGATGAGACACGGCAGTGTTTAGAGCGACAATTTATTATTTCAGTGAGACAGCGTCACATGACTCGGCATTCCATAGCTCTTCTTAGCAACATCACAAAAAAACTGAGCGTTAAATAATTCGGACTTATTTTGATCTTGCTTTGTCATACGGACGGAAATTCGAGTGTTGTTTTTCGTGGACATCGCGTGGGGCTGTCTAATGCTAGGTTCCTATATCTGACTGGACGATGTTGTTTTAAAACAACGTGTAGGTGTATGTTGTTCTCTTTTAAAAGTAACTAAATTGTCGACAACATGGTTGGCGCTGCAGTGCGATCGATTGTAACGGTTGCGAGTTCGATTCCGTACATAACCGAATGGACCAAACGTTTACTTTTTATTTATTATAATAATAGTAATATATTAACTTAAGCCTGAAGACATTTATAGACAAATGTTTACAAACAAAGGATATACACATTAAATGAACACAAAATTCAATCCAAACACTGATCTAAGATCACTAATGCAAATGTGAATGATCTACAATTAGTTGGTTCCGAGTTTCTGAGTGTTTCTGTTTGTGTGCGCAAGTTTAAATGTTCATAAACCCATCAGTAAAAATGCCTAGTGTTCCTTTACGTGGTAAATAATAATCAAAAGGGTCCCTCCATCCAGGGCAGGACGGAAGGGACTATCAGACTTGTACTTATTAAAATCCAACGGGGCAACGTTTTTTCCAAAAAGAAACAATTAATCAATCAAAGTGCTTGCAACATCTGTAGGTGAACTAGTTTTCAATCGAAACTACGACATCGTGACTCAGACTCGCGTACTACGAATCGATTTAACCAACTAATCTCTATTCGTTCGACCGCTTTGATCATGTGCCATCTTTCGCTTGAATGCACCTATTAGGACTCCTGCACAGTGAGACGTTACACAAGTCATGTGGGCAAAACAAACAGACAGACGTCTTGTGAGAGCGCTATTGCTACATTGACAGGAGTCGAAGCGGTAAACGGAGTCAAGAAGCGAAATAACAGAGGCAGTGTTTGATTTACAAATTGTAAAATAATGAGTGAAGTAGTTTTGAAGTACAACTTTTGTGGTATCAGATTTATGATGAAATATTTAAAAAGAAAAGAGGAAATAGTTTTAGTAATTAATAATGAACTTATACCATGTTTTTTTCATATATTTTGTATACATATTAAATTATTATAATTATACCTAAGCTTTTTTACATCTAATTATATATATTTAGAATTTTATACGACATGATTCTATAATATTATTTTTGAGAACTGGTAAAGGTGTGTACTAAATAAACTGACCTACTCAATGAATGCTCAATTGTAGGTAGGCAGGAAGCAGTAGGATTTAAGTTTATGTACAATTGTACATGTAATGTATACTGTACTGTACAGTCATTCAGTACAAAACTTGCAGTAAATCGAAGTTTCTTCTAACTTAAAGTTAGTTGCAAGTGTAGAACCCAGTTTTGAACACTTGCAAGTCAAAGCCGGTCAAGCGCTTGCAAGTATAAGCTCGTACTTGCGTGTCTTTGTCACATTACGTCTACGTAGTTTCATACGAGGACCGAGCCAAAAATGTTCTTCATTTAATGGATCACTGGCCGGTGTATCTGTGACCGATTCAATTACTATACATCTGAGAAATATTTTTAAATATTTTCACAAAAGAACATAAAAAAAAATTGTAAGAAATTGTAGCCCACTGGGTATCGGGAAAAGAGTTCAATCTACCGGTGGTCAGGTCTCCAGAGAAAGTCTCCATAATTATAATGCGCGCCGTGTCTAGAAGAATTGCGATCTGAATCTGGCTTTTGATCCTCGTATTTTATTAACAGCTTATGAGTTTATTTTTGTCCCTAGATATTGTATGTAATGAGTGACATTTTTTTTAAATAAATAAAAGATCTAGTTACTATTCTGCTGTTTATAACACAAGAAAGTCTAAGATATCGGCATTGTATTAATAATCCTTTGAGATACTCAAAAAGCAAACATGTTACCACTAAAATAAATCGATTTAAATTAATATTCAAATAACTGCATGACGAAAGCAGACAACGTAAACAAGGCTTTATATTTGTAATAATTATTACACCAGGATATATCAATTAACGGATACATTTTAATTTAAGCGAGTCAAACAAACAAATACATTTTCAGGTATCCTGTTATGTTCAACACGATATACAACACCGATACCATCAATTATATCATTCGTAATCATAGGTGTTTACGCTTGTGTTGCAGATTTAAGTGCATTGTTGATGATTTGAATACCAACTACAACGTTGCCAATAATTTTGTATGTATAGGAAATCAATGCCTAGTATTCCGTTGTTCTATCCGTTGTCAAACTACGAGTAAAGTCAATATAATGCGAAGCAAGTGGGTATTATTATTTACTGTAACTTGCGTACATTATTATTATAATATTTTATAGTGCCATATTTTCCCTATGGTGACTATATTCTATTCAAGACTGTTATCAAAAGACACGTAATTGAATAAGTATTAAAAAAGTTAAATAATCTATTCTAGTTGCTTATTTATCAAACTAACCCACTGCTTCTGCAAATAGAAAATTGATTTCAGCAAACCATAGGTACAGTTGTGAATTCAGTAAGACGAGTATTTATGTACCTAAGAGTGTACCTGTGCAGTTACCTCTGAAGGCTGAAACCAGCAAATAAACATGATCTGAGTCGGTCTCACAAACCGCATCTTGTTGCTTGCATTGTTGATTGTAACGAAAAGCCCTTTACTGAGTTCAGCCCCTCCTTGTAAACCAGAATATACAAACATACGTAAATGTATCTGGTAGTATACACAACAAACATGTGTGAGTTTCCAGTCCAATAAATAGACGCGATTGTTCATTAACTTACTCACCGATAAAGTAAATTAACGATTTGTACGATTCGCTCCCGAAAATTTTAATAACACATTAAAATGATCATTAATTTTACACTCGATAAGCAATTATAACGCTTGATCGGATAATTATGTAGACATGTTTGATTTTACCTTTTTAATTATTATTTTATTTGCGTAAGATTGTGATCGTTATTATGTAAATTAATGTAGCGATATTTATTTAAGTTTCTAGGAGAATAAGTCATGTTTCTTTAGACATACGTACTTAAAGCCAGATGTTATAACATAGTTTCATTTAATATAATTTAAAATATAACTTATTATTTTACACAATTTAAAAAGGAGTAACTAAATTAAATAAAAACTGATTAACTATTTTATATATATTCAGCACAGTTTTATAAAAAAAAAATACCTTACACTTTTCCTAGTAATTCGCAGACATTTTCACAGAAGTTTTAATTTCTGTTCTACTTCTGCGAAACTGTCCCAGTTTCGTTGAATAAATAATATATTTTTAAATGGCATTGTTACCATTTGGCAACAGAGCTAATTTCGCTAATATTCTACTAAGACAAAAAAGAAAAACGTCTTAATTCTAAAAGAGTTCTTTCAAAAGTTGATTGGGTCCGTTTTTGTATAGCCCGCTGTACACATTGCGCCAGCGTGTACAGACCTACTTGGCGGTATGTTGGTAGTTGGTGGGAATACTGGCCGGCCAACCGAAAAATGTCCGTTTTTTGTGCACCAATCAAAAGATCCTTTGATTGGTGCACAAAAAAGGCGTGCTTCACATACAGTATTAACATGTTGGCCCAATGTGTAAACAGCGACATTTGGAATTCATTACTTTGGCCCAACATGCTGGCCCAACGCCTTGGCCCAACATGCTGGCCCAATGCCTTGGCCCAATGTGTACAGCGGGCTTCAGAGTTCCCTTCTATCACATATTGTTTGAATCAAGATGAGGTCTTAAAACAAAAAGCTTCTTCGCCAACAGAATCTTCGTAACGAGGTTTGCGCGGAGAACATTTTCGAAGTTCCAAATATGTTCAACTTTTTTGTGTACACTACCTGTTGTAGGGCCCAATCCTTAAGGCATACGTACATGATGCTATTGAAACTTTAGCTTTATATGGACTCCTTATGTTATATTAGCTGAATATTTCTAAAACCTGCTTACTGAATATACGTCTTACATAGGATGGGGCCTAAGCTTTTTTCTGGAATAAACGTGCCAGCGATGGGCACATTTATTCCAGAAAAAAACGTCATGCCCATAACTTGCAAAGAATTCGCCGCAGTAGGTATGAACCTCGATGGCGCGATTCGAAAAACCATCGGATGTACTGAATCCGGAGGTCGCAAGTCAAATCCTGCTCGCGGTTAGATTTTTTCTTTCCAATGAAAATCTCTGAAAATCGCGACGCATGCATAAATGCGTATAATGTTTATAAAATATTACGTCGAAGATATTTAAAATGCAAGACTATATCCGACTTATCACAAAAAGATAAACATCCGTTGAACACTTGTCTAAAAAAAGTGTTACTGCAAAACGACTCTTATATCAACGCGAAATGTCGTTTTAACGTTGACAATTTTTTTTAGACAAGTTTTTTAATGTATTTATCTTTAATTTGTGGTAAGACGGTTACAGCCTTACTACAAAACTTAAACATCTGTTGAACACTTGTATAAAAAAGTGTGACTGCAAAACGGACCTTATCTCAACGTCATAAACTGAATTTTTTTAGACAAGTGTTCAACAGAAGTTTAAAAGTTTTTGTGGTACGACGGTTAATGTCGAAGATGTTCAACACTCCTCCGATTTGACATGCAATAATTACAAATAGATACGCGTGGGTACATTGGGTAAATTCCACCCATTGCTCCTCTATTAGTCTAAGCAAACATGGTATCTAGAGCGTAATGTATGGACGTAGACAATTACTTAAAGCTGTATAGACTAAACCAGCCGTACTACAGAACCCATAACAATCGATAATTGTGGCTTAGATGCTGTTTTATTGTTATACCTGAAGCTTTATCGTATGATTTCTATTTTAATAACTACTTGAAGTATTTCCTTCCTTTTTTTAATCTTTGCTCCACATTAGGAATATCTCCTGTATCGTGAGTGCTTTTTTAAACAGAGAAACTCACATACAAACACAATATAATAATATGTGTTGATGAAACAGTGCCTCTAGTGTAGCACTTCTTTACGCAATATGTTTTCCTACAAAAATCAAGTCAAAGTTCCTCTGGGTCTGGATTATCTTAGGTATATTTGATGATATAACCACGACAAAATAGGCCTCTCCTAATGTACACCACTGAGCCCTATTCTGATAATTCCTCGTCCAATCTGCCTTTGCCTTTCGCTGGTCAGCGCTCGCGGGCGGTCGATATAAAATACATTAAGTCTACGCCTAGGCCTTTTTCTAAACTTGCAATAGAAATAATTATGTGAATGTAACATTATTTTCAACATGGGAACAACAACAAAGGTTTGGCTACGCAAGACTGCACATGTTTGTTAAATGATATTTTTAGAAAACATTATCGGCCATAATGTGTGCCAAACATATGCAAACGCGACTCATTTGCATGCTTTTCGAAAACATTATTCAATTAGTCGAGGAAAATTGCGCCAGAGTTTTTAATGTTGCAGTTTTAAAATGAACAGAATTAAAATTCTGCATACACTTTTTAGGTGACTGAGTTTCTACGCTGATTTATTATTATTGTAAAAAAAATTTCTATCTCATTTACAGATCTATCAGTTTTACAGTGCGGATAATTGGTAGTTTGGTACTTTTAAAAACAATATTGATGAACGTACTCGTAAAATTAATCATGGCCATACATTCGAATGCGACACAGATTTTGATGTGAAACATCTAACGACAGTTACATTAGACGTTTCAATCCATATCAGACCAACTTTTTAAAATTTCAGCGTATGACGTTGTTACATTAAAGCTAGAAATCATTTATATATAAATTTAAATATGAACAAATACCCCATCGATATATTAGCAGTATGTGTGATGAGGGATTTAGAGCCTTGTAACATGCCAGTGACAAGTCATTAAATTAAGAATGTTAATAACTCTTAAAATACTTTTGATAGAAGTTTCTCCGAGTGCAATAAAATGTTTGTTTACAATTTAAAGTCGTTAAAATTCTGAAAAGAATGAAAACAGTGTTCCAATATATAAGAATAAGAAAGAAAGAGATTTCGAATCTTTGAGGTGAATAAAAATTGAATTCACAAAACAAACTTAGAATAGTGTGTCCTCCTGTAACTTTCTTTCTGTAACTTCCGTGTCCTGAAGTTTGAATGTATTCTATTGAAAAAATCTTTGTAAGAATTTGTTTAGGTTTTCATACTTATTCTTTATTGTACAAGATATTTTCAATGGATTTACTGTGGAATAATATAATTTGAAGGAGTGTCGTGATCCATGCGCACCTCAAAGAGCTGTCAGCAAAATGATGGGGCCCCCTCATAGAGGGCCAAAGCTTGCCGAGGACACGTAACTGTCTCCTAAGATAACCGTGACCCTGGAATGTAAAGGGATATTGAAGGATCACCGTGGATTTTAGTCAGTACGTATCTGACAGTCCCTCCCGTCCCACTCTGGGTGGGAGAAGTCATTTGGAGATTTAGGCACGATAAGAAAGGGGTTATTTTGGCTAGTTAGAAGTCACAAAATTCATATCGTTAAAAGGTGGCCAGCAATACGACAAAGTTACACGAAAACTAGTAGGTTTCTAAAGACATAAGAATACACATTTAACTACAAAATATTCTTAAGACATAACATTGTCCCAATATCCCAATTTTTCCTAATTGTAATAAAACACAAAAATAATAATGTAAAAAAAAAACGAGGTCAGGGCTGCCATAGCAACCTTGATTTTACGCTCCTCCTGGCCGTAAAAGTAACACGTGACTCCTCCGTCCATAATTTAATTTAAAAAAATAAGGAAACTCTTTTGTTCCGAAATTAAGTTAGGCTTGTAATTAAAACATAATATAATTGGGCCACGTTTATGAATGGCCTATTAATTTTAAGCTGGAGTCAAAAGGATTTTAATGTAAGGGTAGGGACGTTTATTCTGTGTAAAGTTTGCCAACTAGTGGTGCTCGCGGTGAATTGTTTGGGATTACCTGTATTGCGATTCCGGTTGCGAACGAAATAATCCCTTGCAAAAGTTCTGGTTTTCATTATTAGTAGCCGACACGCGTTGGCTTTCAGTTGTAAAAGCTCCTACTCATGTTCCGCGTAGGGCGTAGTTATGATCCGAAGTTGGATGAAAGAGTTTTGATACGTTCGGGTGAATCCGTGTTTGTTTTGATTTGAAAGGAAAAGGCCTTCTGAATATTGCCCTTTTTAATTATTATTTTAAAGTTCGTTTTGCTTTAAGTAATGTCTATCTGGAATAATTATATTATCACTATCAACGATAGGACCGTCTTTGTTAGATAGCTGTGTATTCATTTAATGTACTATTTTAATAATAATTAAGTTTTTTTCTATTTATCTTAAGTCAAGGCAAGAACGTTAGAAGGGCAACTGGATACCCGACCATGGACTATGCCTGGGTCGACGGCGCGTTGTGTTCCACGCGCGCCTCAAAGAGCGTCGGCACGATGACGGGGCCCCCCTTTAGAGGGCCAAAGCCTGCCGGGGTCGCGGGACTCATTTCATTACCGTGACCCCGGAACACAAAGGGCTATTGAAGGACACCGTGGTTTTAGTCAGTACGAGTCTGATTAGTCCCTCCCGCCCTGCCGGGGGTGGGAGGACTCATTTGATGATTTTACCACGTAAAAAAAGGCAAAAACGTTCCGGGGCTTATTCAAATATTTATAGATTATTATTCTATTTTTTATAAAAAGGAAAAGATAGAAAAGGCCTTGAATACAAAAAATAAAATTTCTTAGTAATAATAAAAGCTTTCCATTACTGTATATTAAGTGGGAAGTAGTCTAAAAGCTCGAATAAAGAAGCGTCATGGTTCCTGCTTCAATATAAAACCGCAAAAGTCAGCCTGCTTGCCAAAAGCAACCGTCACTAATATACTTTAAGGATCATTTAGTCTAAATGATTGTCTTGTATTCAGAATGTACAAGTTGATGGTGACAATGATTTTAATAACTGCCGGATAATGGCTCATATGAAACTTGGTATAAGTAATTTCATTTTTCATTGCCATCGTCATAGGGGTGCCAAATTCGAGAATTTTTGTTTCTAGAATTTAAGTGTCCATACACGATTGATAAAGGAGTAACCTAGAGAAAACAATTGGTAAAAAAATCCAAAATGCCCATTTTTTGCCTTTAACTTTAGATGTATACGGCCAGAGGTTACGCTCGATCGTGGAGCGGAGCGCAACCTTCGTTCTGAAGCCTTACCGCGAGCTCTTAACGCGATCCAGTTTAGATTGTGGGACAGAGACAGAGCTATACAAGTTGTCTAGCGCCATACCTTTCCCTCAGCCTAAACTGGATCGCGTTAAGAGTTCATGGTAGGCCACCTGACCACGATTGCCCCAAAGGTGTAAGTAATATTCCCATTAATAAAAAGCCATACTTAAAAATCATGGTCAATATGTAAACGACACATTAATAGTATTAATACCGTCTATAACAAACGTTCATAGAACAATGCCATACGTCCATATGTCGGAAATCGTTTGGCATTGCACCAACTAATGGACAAGGCAACAAACATATCGTGTTGAACGGAAATTTTATATCTCTGGTCATTAATATTCAGCCGCATGTTGGCTTTGAATATTGCTTTATTTATTTGTCGTATGTGAATGATTTGGGTCATCGATCGTTTTTCTGAATTGTTGCGGAATATAAATTTATGTTATACTAGCGGTTACGTGCTTCGCTGCGTATAAAATGATTAATTTGTTACAAAAAATGTGATAAATGAAGAATCACTCGACCGATTTTGTGCAAACTTTACTTAAACCATCTACTAAATAGTCCGAACCAAGCTTTAAAATTTGGTTTGGATAAGTGAGCTCGTACTTGAGTTATAAAATTACAACGAAAAGTGGCATTGATTGTTTTACATATACAGAAAAGGGGCTAAATAGAATCTGCCTCTTTTTTTCGTTGAAAATCATCATACGTTCTCTCACCCTGCAAGGACTGAAGACACTTTCAGGGTTGAAAGACTTAAACTAACGCTATTCTTTCAATTGCCCTTAGCTTTCTAGAGTTGCAGAGAATGGATGAAAAAAGCAGAAGATCCTGTGCTGTGACACTCCTTAGGGCCTACCATGACGCCTCAAAGCGGGATTAGTTCCACTGTAGGAAAGAGACAGAGCTATACAAGTCGTCTAGCGCCATCTCGTTCCCACAGTGAAACTAAGAAGTCTCGCTTTAAGAAGTCGCGGTAAGCCACCTGGGTTTTTATTCAGCAGAGGTCTGCAGTAGGCTGAAATAGTATAAAATTGATGATATCCAAAATCAAATCATATTAGGAAATCAGTGATCTTGTCTGCCTAATTTTCCGAGATTAAAACGAGGCAAACCACAGATGGATACTGGGGGCCGATTCTCGTTTTTAGAGATGGTGTCGAACTCGACAAAAATTTCTAACGTCATTTTTTCGACAAATTTTATTGAATTCTAACGTTAGCCTTCGACAAATGGCGAATTTGACATCCCCATGAATAGCAACTTTTAAAATTTGTCAAAAAAATGACGTCATTAGAAATTTTTGTCGAGTTCGACACCATCTCTAAAACCAAGAACTGGCCCCCAGCTCGGCTATAATTCGGGTCCACACACAAAGAAGAAAAATGACATTCAATAGTTGGTACTAATGTACTAAGTGTTGCGAGGCTCAAGAAAATAAATCTTCATGCACAACGCTCGCCAATTATTTTAATTTTGTAACACAGTTGAATAACCTTTGCGTAATTTTATTTCTCTTTCTCTATATTTACTTTGTTTTATGTTGTTTTTATACAAGTACCATGTTTCTAAGAAATTTATTCAATTTCCAACGCTCGTATCTACTAGGTATTATGTTTAAAAATATGTCAAAATATAGTTTTTTAGCGATTTCACAGGCAAAATAAACGTGGTATATGTACTGGTTTGATTTTAGAAAATATTTCTGATTGTTTGGATAGTGCATTTATCTAGAAAGGAATATAACATCACGCTACAGCTAGGAGTGGAAAGGGGACTAAACTATAGAGAATAGTTATTTATTGATACATAACACAGAAGAATAGATTTAAATACTTTAAAATACATACAGTTACACACCCCGGCAAAATTAGAGGAACACAAACAAGGTCGCATGTTTGTAAAATGAAATGATTTTTTTTATTTATCAGATTTGCATCCACATATAAATTATATGAAACCATACATAATTCATTACTTAAAAACAAATAATACCTAATTGAAATAATACATAAACGAAATAATATAATTTGCAATAAATTAATTATAATTGCATCAAAGCTTTTAATGATTCGATCGGTGCCTTAATTTTTTAGGTTCCTATCCTAGTGTGTAGAACAAGCACAATAAAAAATCATCATCATCATTGACTGGCCTGTTGGTCTAGTGGTTAGTGATCCTGACTGCTATGCCGGGGGTCGTGGGTTCGATTCCCACCCAGGACAAATGTTTGTGTGATGAGCATGATCATTTGTTCTGTGTCTGGGTGTAATATATCTATATACATATAATAAAACTGTAGAAAAATTATTTTTGTACATTAAATTAAAACTCAAAAAATATAGTCAGGGTATTAAAGGACAACCAATAGAACCCATTTCTAGCATTTTTAGAATTTTTGTCTGTTTATCTGTTTGTCTGTGTATTTGTCCAGGTATCACGTAAAATATACGAAATTAATGTAGATAACTTTTATACACAAAGATTCAGCGTAACTTGGAGAGGAATTTAGTTTTTGTTTCATTGGAATCGGTTTAGTCTATCAAAAGATATTTGAATTTAAAGTGTTTCAGAAGTTTCTTTGGTCTCACACATTGATTTCGTACGTCAGTCGCGCGATCTAACTTCGAATAGAAAAACTATGGAATGGACTGGAATGGACTGGAATGGACTGGAATGGACTGGAATGGACTGGAATGGACTGGAATGGACTGGAATGGACTGGAATGGACTGGAATGGACTGGAATGGACTGGAATGGACTGGAATGGACTGGAATGGACTGGAATGGACTGGAATGGACTGGAATGGACTGGAATGGACTGGAATGGACTGGAATGGATGGACTGGAATGGACTGGAATGGACTGGAATGGACTGGAATGGACTGGAATGGACTGGAATGGACTGGAATGGACTGGAATGGACTGGAATGGACTGGAATGGACTGGAATGGACTGGAATGGACTGGAATGGACTGGAATGGACTGGAATGGACTGGAATGGACTGGAATGGACTGGAATGGACTGGAATGGACTGGAATGGACTGGAATGGACTGGAATGGACTGGAATGGACTGGAATGGACTGGAATGGACTGGAATGGACTGGAATGGACTGGAATGGACTGGCCTGAATTAAGCGCTTAGAACTAAAAAATACATTGTTCAATTCCGACATCCACGCGAACGAAGTTGCGGGCACAGCTAGTCTATAATATGTATGTATTTAGAAATATATAAGTATGTTTATCAGTTGTCTAGTACCCATAACACAAGCTCTGCTTAGCTTGGGACTAGATGGCGTTGTGTGATAGTTGTGGAATATTTATTTATTTATTTATCTTTCGAAGTAAATACATCAGTACCTCAAACAGCCAAACATGGACGATATAACGCCCACGTTAGTTCTCAATTCCTAAATTATTTAAGCGCTCTAGTTAGTACAACCTGAATCTCAAAGGAATAAAAAGGAAATACTAGAGTGAAGAGAATTTCAGTAAATTTATTACAGTTACAAAACTAACTCGACTATCTTGATTGAATATCAAATAAATTAACGTCTGAAACTAAGAGAGTTAACCTGTAATTGGATACGAAACTTCTGAACCACTGAATTTATTATGAATAGCTATCACATTTTATTTTTTCTTTTATGTTTGCTTGGTTCATTGAGAAGTGTCAATCTATAATTTTCCCACTGCTGGGACACAGACCTCCTCTCTGAGAGAGGGAGTGGGATACAATCCACCACGCGGGCCCAGTGCGGATTGGTAGATGTCACATATCTTAGAATTTTTGGTTCTAGGACATGCCGGTTTCCTCACGATGGTTTCCTTCACCGTTTTGAGAGCAGTGATGATGAAATAAATTACACAAAGTAATGCGCCTAACGGGGTTCGATCCCACGACCTACAACTCGAGAAGTGAGTGATGTACGATAACTGTTTAAATATTTACTTTACAACCAAGAAATAAAACACTATGCTCTAACAAGGATGTCTAAGAAGAATACCTAATATTATGAATTATTAACGAAGGTCGAGAATAGATAATAATAATTTCACATTTTATATTAAGATTCTGCTATAGCCTTTCAAAGCCACAATAATAATGAAAAACAAGTAGTTATAGGTATCCCTTTTATGCAAAAATAGGTCATACAAATATTATATTCTCCAGAAAATTCGGGGACTCTTAAAATAACTTGAAAACATAATATTGAAATTAGCTGATTAAAATTAGTTACCTAAAACCTGTCAGAATTATAATAACCCAGTATTACTCAAAATTAAATTTACCGAAATTGTTTGACTTTTGATGTAATTAGGTTTTCGTCATGTACCTAGAACGGGTTTAAGTAATCTAACTAATATTAAAAACGGGAAATTTTGGATGTTTGTATGGATGGATGCCTGTCACTAATTTACAACGGATTTTGATGAAACTTGGCTCATACAGAGATAGTTTATAGTCTATTAAAACACATAGAATACTTTTAATATTTATATTTCTTTCCCGAGGGGATCATTTTCGATATAAACGCGGACGAAGCCGTTCTCAACCAACTGCTAGTTTAAAATATTTTTGTCTTAAATAATATTACTTTAGTCAACTCTAAAACACGATAGTTACATAGTAAATTAATTTAAAGCTTACTGTATGTAAACATTAAATTAATTTAATGCTTACTGTAGGTAAGCATTAAATTAATGAACTATGTGTCAGAAACATTGTTTCTATAACAGTGGTCATGATCAATGCACAAATGGCTGGTATATAAGTTACCAAAACACCTATATAGATCATTTGAAAGTTCGTTAAACAAATACAAGAAGCTTTGAAATTGATCGTCACTTCTCCCTTCCATTATTCATTACCTAAATTCATCCCTGATCAAAACACTAATTGAAAACAAAGACTGAACAGATATGACACTTGACGCTGTTCAATGGCTTAGAAGTGACGTGACGTGGAAACCTCAGTGAGGCGGAATGGGAAAGCCTGCCGGCTGTAGGGGCCCCAGAGTTCCCTTTAAAGTACTACCACTTTAACTTTGAGCCTGTTATACCCTTGTATGGATATATCGTTGGCTTGAGAGGTCCAAAATTAGCCGGTAAGGGGCACGTCGCATTTGAAATCAAACCGTTTGCAAATATGAAAATAATTTATCTTCTATCTATATCTTCTTCTATAATATAAAAATGGATCGGTCGGACTCGAAAACGGCGGTACCGATTCGGATGTTTTTTTTTTGTTGTGTTTGTAACTACCGGGACCGGGTTTTAGTAGACTTCCACCCGTGCGAAGCGGGGACGGGCCGCTAGTATAAATTAAATTAAGCTTTGACAAAGATTTGCGAATTTTAGGCACAATGCAGTGGTTAATAAAGATATTTTTTGATACTAGACCAATTAAGCTGTTATTTAATTTAAAAAATATTATTTATGCCAATAAAGAAGTAAAATCAAATCTTGAAAAGAAAAGTGAATGCGTCCCGTGGGTAGACTAAATTCACTTAGCTTTCGTCTCTTATTAGGAACTTTATCCTTATTCCATAAGCGTCCTTTACCAAGTATTCTTTATTCTTCCAGCAAATCTCACAATTGCTATTCAAAGGAGTTTCTGGAATTGCAATCGGCTGGAAATCTTTTCCATGCCGATAGCACTAACAGACTTGATAAGATCTTTGGACTTGTTCGCTCTCAGATGCTGACTTGATGCGCCGCTGCGAGTGGCGAAGAACTCTACGGCTGGCTGATCATTTCTGGGCGAGGTGGCTACAAGAATATTTGCCGACATTGCGTCCTAGAGGAGCACGAAGCAGCACGCCAGTTTTCAATGAGGGGGACGTGGTGCTTATCGCCGATTCAACCCTTCCCCATTTAAACTTAATCTTGAAAAGGCCACACTTTTACGAAAGCTTTCGATTACTACGTGTTTTACAAAGATAGTGCATTAAAATGTTACTGATACTGATACTTACTGTAGGCTAACGCCTACATCATCCCACTGCTGGGCAAAGGCCTCTCCTCATGATCTCCAGGTTTATATGTTTAAATGTCTACTAGAAAAATACCTATTTTAAAATTTAAAAAATCGAAATACCAGCCAGAATAGATAAAATGCTCACCGAATTGTGCATCATAAAGTATTGTAGAAATTAACCAATTTGCTGTAATAAAAAATACCTTAGATAAGGTCGACGAAACCCCGCTGCGTGGGGCTTCTATTTTTGTATGCAGGGTTTAAAGGAACCTAACCAAATCGATCTTCGGTTTGACCCATAAATCTTGCTAAAGCGAGTTTTAGATTTGGCGAGTATTTTGATGTACAAAAATAATTACTAATGAGTATTTAAATTGAAGCCTAAACCCAATGAGCCTCGGTAAACTCTAGATACATTCTGTTTTCCAACTCATCGCACAAACTCAAGCTGAAATGTCCCAAACGTCGACGTAAACAAAGACATCAATCAAAGTCCAAACAAAAAAATAACAGGAAAATATTAACGATTCTATTTTCAAAAAAATAGCTTGGAACGCATTCACAATCAAGTTACAATTCAATAAACATCAAGGGTACTTATGACGGCACTCACAGGTCTGGCATGGCGGTAACAAATCTTGTTTGTTGATTTTAGCTCGCCTTTGTCACGAAGAAGATTGGTACAGAAGGTCAGGTTCGTACAACAGGGAAACATAAAAACACTGGAATAAGGGTGTACTACTGTTCATGACTCTAATCTTAGGCGGGTTTTCCTGTCACGCTGACCGCTGCCCGGCGCCGGCGCTGACAGGCTTGTTAGCGCTAATAAGACGGCCGTCAGCGCTGAGCGGTCATCATTACTCAGAAACCCACCTACCTGACCTACGTTACTTACTACATGGCATACTGACCCATCGGCGCTGACCATCAGCGTGCGGTCAACGTGACAGGAAAATATATATAGGACATAGAGATACTTTACATAAAGGGAGTTCAAACGTTCTTCGTAACTGGTACTCGTATTTTTAGGTACAATAATAACTTGTACATAACAATTTCTTGTTCAGATATTTTAGCATGGATTGTAAAAAAAAAACTGAAAACTTTTCTTTTGAAGCATTGTGGGGTTATATTGAACTCGTAAGATTGGCAAAAGCCTATCTGTTCTTTATAATATATCGAATCGTGGCCTATATCGTAGGAGATATTCCTTCGAACATTGACGTGTACCCCGGACTAGTATCAGCTTTCATACCCTGTGTGTGTTCGCTTCCACTACAACGCGGAATAAGCTGGACTTGCTAACGCAAACGAATGTACAGACTACATAACAACTAAATACTCATTTCATTCTGTTATTATAAGTATTCGCTCAAAAGGTCTCTGAACCCACCTTCAGACGACATAGAGGTCTTTTGAAAGTAGCTTTTGTCTATGTGAGTGAGCAAGAGCACGTTTATTACGTCGCCAACCTTCTGCACTTCTCTGTTCTACGTGTTCAGTGCCCACTGATCCGGAATGCCATTGATTGGATAAAGGGTGCCACGCATTTCGTTGAGAGTGAGAGTGCACGACGGGCCTGGCTGAGCCATGGAATTATTTAATACTTTGTTTGTGATACTGTAGCATGAGATGCGAATTTAGTTTATAGTACCTGGATACTGAGCTATTTTTGAAATATCACAACATCTTATATTAGGGTTTCTATTTTCAAATGAAATGATTATGTTAGAATTTTACAAGGTTTTCAATTTGAAGACAAAATCCCTAAACCAAATATATCTAGAAATAGAATTTTACTTTGACAATTCAGATATAAAATAGAATTTTAATATATTTTAGGTCCTTTAAATACAAACCTTAAACACAGATTGTTGTCTTTCAATATTCAGACTTGGATATACGGTCTATAGGTTTTTATAGGAGCTTGAAATTAATTAACCATAATACGTAGTCCATGAAACATAAACAGATCGTTTCACATTAACTCATCTAAAACAAAGCGTCACAATCAATAAACTATAGTGACGAAACTTATTGTTCCAATTAAATAGTACGATTTAGCTTCTTTCCTTCCGTCAAAATCTGGGCGAAGTGCCAAAAAGTACTTTAAAATATTGTTGTTATGTGGACTAATAGCACTCTGAATCCAGTATATTATTATACCCATTAGGCAAGATGTAGTATTCGCTAAAACGAGGAAGAATTTAGAGGACAGTTTTAAAATAAAACTGCGTATTTATATTTAGTTATTTATAATTTAGATGCCACGTAACTGAATTTATCTCTTAAAACATGTGTGCATTTTCTAAGATTGCGCAATGCGTTGCGTGGATACTGAAATTTTGTTAGCTACTTACTTATATATTACAATTACATAATTTTTCATATTTAAAAGTACCTATATGTACTTCAACTAGACCTCTAAATAATTCGTCTACGATATACACGCGAAATATAACGCTAACATACTTCTAGACATAAGTACCAACCATTATAGCTTGTAACATATTTAGAAAGTCAATTAGTGAAAACAATATTTCACAGGAGACTACGCATTTCCCTCTGAACAATTATCTAACAGTTTAAAATAATGGTTAACTTAAAAATAAAAGATAAAAACACTAAGAAAAATCCACGGTGTGTCATTTGACCAGACTATTCCGGTCCGAGGTGGAATGCGTTCCCGACATCTGTTGGGCACTAACTCACTCCTGACGTTAGCCGTATTATATACAACGTCAACTTCTATTACTACGAGAATAACAATCGAAAAACTATATGAAATAGATGTCAGTGTACATTATTATAAAGGCGTTTTTTAGTACCTCTTTGCTTTTTTAGTTACTCTTTTGCGTAAAAACTACGGCTTTGGATGAAAAAATATTATACACAGATAGTTTACAATCTAGATTAACATAAATGTTATGTCTAGATTAACATGTATACTATGTTACGTTTCTAATCCGTTTTAATGTTCCCGTGCGTTCTTAATTTCGAGTTGTAGCGGGTGCCGCTAGGCGAGTGATCTATCACGTTAAAAATTTTATTATCATGCTTTATTACAGAAAAATAAGCAGTGTGTAGCTACTTAATTAGACATAATGTTTTAGAATCGATACAGATAGGCACCCAAAAGTGTTAAATTAAATAAAGTTCAGGAAAAACACCAAGTAACCTTGACTCGAAAAAAAGAGGTCACAATGCTGTGTTAGAATTTTCTCCGCAGAACGTGACATTTGACATAACTTTTCCATAGACAAGAAAAAAAAAAAAAACTGCGATTTATTTAATAAATATCCCAAGCGTGCAATATAATAATGATCTCCAAGGATTCTTCACCGTAAAGGTCGAAATAAACGAGCATGTTAACAAAAGACGTCTCAAGCCGTTATTGTTGTTATTGATTGAAATAGATATCGTATTATTTGTAGGCAGACCACGATGTGTATCTCTCTGGAGATAAAATGGAATCAATGTTTTGAAAAGCTCTAGAGACGTTTGAAATATCGGATAAAAACGAAAGTGTATGTCGTTAAGAGGTTATAATATTGATATGTCTGCTTTTTGTTATATAAAAAGGTTGAGGATCTCTGCTACAACAGAGGAATTGAAAAAGAATAAGAACGGTTTTGAGGCAAGAGTTCATCTTGAAAAAACAGATTCCGATAAAAATACCCGGTCTGTTGTTCTTTAATTTCCGTTGCTAAGAATTTTTACCTCGTCTTAGCATCAAGCTTTAAGTCAATGTCGAAACGTGGGTGTACTATTATTATAGGTAGATAGATAATTTTTGCCTTATTCTTAGGAAAACACACGTGACGGTACGTTACGGTCATGACGATAATTATTCCATTTGGTCATCTTTCAAAATTAACCTTAATTTTTTTTTTGGTATTTTAAAATACACATTACATTTTTTTCTGGCTACGCATTGACTGGAGCGTATATAGACTCTTATTGCGAGATGCGAAGTAACACATCTATTAATATTAATTTCTTTGCAGCCGATCGCATTGTAGGCTTGGGCTCTTCGCTAGCGCCCTCCTATAACTATCGTAAATTCTCCTAATACCTATATAATATAAATATATGTATATGATCCAGACCGATTTCGGCCACAGCTACTTGGATCTATTGAGAGCATCGCTGGTGCCCTCTGGTGACTGACATAGCCAATTTTTGCAGCGAAAGTGCGTCCACATTCACTGCAAGTCAGCACAAATTCTCCTAATAAAAAGTATCAGTATAGGAATCTGAAGCTATGAGTATAAGACTAGCTTATTTTAAAAGAACTGTAGCAACGAACTGAGCATGTGGCTACCATCAATAGTTTCGCCAACAGTTGTTTGATTTCCCCGCAGTTTTGTTTGTTTGTGTGCTTGGATATTTGATCTGTTTGACGGGACTTCGATCAACGGGTCATTGTAACGGAATATACCTCTTTTATTGTGGTTTGGGAAATCATCGAAGCGAAGGGGAGTGTCAGAGTCGTAGTGGCTATAACCAATCTGTTGCTTTTGATTTCAGGACCGCGGTTACTCTACAGAACATTCCTAAACCCCTAGCAACTTGATACCTCTTGTCAACTATTCTAATCTTCACTCAAAGAACTGCTTAGATACATGAGGTAAATAAGTTAAGTCACATTCGAAGCGATTCGATTTAAAATTCAATCAAGTAAATGAGTACATTATTCGTTCGCTACAATAGGTATAATTACTATACAAGATCAGAGCCAAAATAGTTTAATTTAAGAATTCGTATCTTGTAAACATAGACGCTTTTAATTCACCACTTACCGTTTTCAATTGTGTAGAAATGCATTAAGGACAGACTAAATAATGAGAACCATTATAGATTTAATGTTTAGCGCTGGATGTAATGACGCACATTTTTATAATGGATATTATATTTACGTAAAATACGCCATCTTGCTGATTGATTTTTATGAACTGAGTAAATATATGATCGTTGTTGATATTTATTGAGCTGTTCGTCGACTATAAAGATTAAGGAAAAGTAAGCAATAGAAATCATTTTTCTGAACGTCTTTGATGACATTCCTTTCGGGTATCAGAGGTAATAGTGGTATCTGCTATACCAAACATCGAAAACAAGGCATCTCGACCCACAGGCTCAAATTATGACTACTATTTAAAACCATAGACCCGAAGATAACTGTTAGCTAAACAACAAACCTTTATGAAAGGTTTGTTCCATTGGAATGTGTTTCAATAAAAACTTCAAAGTATAACAATCGTTTAAGGCACAAAACAGCATCGATTAACAATCGATTAACCTACTGATATCAAGAATAACATTGTTTACACAAACACACGTTTAGTGCGGGCTCGTAAAGGTCTTGCACTCGCCGAACACTTGAAATAACTTTATTGATGGACCGACCATTAAAGTTTGATGATCGCTGTCATAATGGCCGCTGTTCGGCTCATGTTTACATTGTCGTACACATAAATTTGCACAAGCAAACTGACAATCGGTTTATTAATTATGTTGTGCTGCTTTGTTGATGGCGTAATCAAAGTTTTTTTTTTATTAACTATAATTATATTTATGCTCGCGAGTCGCGATTGAACAGCATGTCGTTTGATGGTAACAAATAAATAGTCATTTGAAAGTATTGAGCTATTGAGTGAATTTCAACAGGTCCTATAAAATCTTCATTTCCGTGGTTTTTTTAATCTTAAATTCTTTTTAAAAAAAAGAAACGCTCTTATTAAAGTTTTTGATAATTTATATATTCTTGCTTAATGTCTAGCAGATAACTTAAAAAACTAACGAGATATAAGGATTTAAAAATTTCGTGCCACGGCGATGAAACATGCGTGCACGGCAATGAAACAAGCGCCCACGGCAATGAAAGAACTGTGGCATGGCAATGAAAGAATCGATCAACGATGAGTACAATATATGTTAAAATTAGAAATACAATTATATTCAAACTGATTGGCAGACTTTGACAAAATAATATTATGCATCATACCGACATTTGAAATTTAAAAAAAAAATCGTCTTGTACATGTTTATTTTCAAGCCTATAGCCCACCCATTGTGAAACTCAGTCGAGGCCATCAAGCATCATGCTGAGTTCCTCCATCGACTTGCCATGACTATGATGTCGTCGACAAATCGAAGGTGAGTGATGTATTCGCCGTTGATGTTGATGCTAAGTCCTTGTCATTCCAGGAGCTTAAAGGCGTCTTCCATTGTGGCAGTAAACAGTTTCAGGGAGATAACACTTCTTACGCCTCTTCTCAATGGAACCGCCTTCGTGCTCTGCTCCTGTACTCGAACCGACATGGTGGCGTTATCATACAAACACTTCAACACTTTGATGTACCGATGGTCAATACGGCATCGCTGGAGTAACTCAAGTACCACCCATGTTTCCACCGATACGATGGCTTTCTCATAGTCCACAAACGCTAAGCATAATGGCAAGTTATACTCTTCGGTCTTCTGTATAACTTGCCGCAGCGTATGGATGTGGTGTATGGTACTATAGCCTCTTCGGAAACCGGCTTGTTCGGGAGGCTAGAAGTCATCAAGTCTGACAGTCATGACTCAGAAGCATGATGAGTCTGTAGTTCTTCAATAGGCTGTTATCAATTTTTTTTAAGAAAAGCACCACTTCACCTTTGCTCCATGCTTCAGGCGTTTTGCCCTAGAACAGGACGGTATTAGTGAGCTTCTGGAGGACTTTAAGTACCGGTATTCCACCCACTTTCAGAAGCTCTGAAGTGACTTAGATATACGCCTATTTAGCTGCTTATATGACTTCGCGTCATTGGAAGACTGCAACTGTAGCAAACCTCGTTCAGACATGAGGTTTAAGGTTTGCTCGGTCAATAAGTTCTCAGGGAAAGCAAAGCGATTAGAAAGCTCGAGTTGATTTCGGGGTTCTGAATATGGGACCGAGTAGGTGGGAGCGTAGACTTCATCAGGCTGGACCTTTCATTGATATTCAGTGAGCCTCTTACGATTCGGTGATCGCTACCGGTTTTTACCCTGTTGATCTCAGAGACATCACTGAATTGAAACTGCTTGCGTGTGTGAGTGTATTTACGTGTGATATAGTACCAAATGTTACGTCATTTTGTAAGGTTAACATGAAAACATCTTTTTGTAGTTGACTGTACAGTAAAAAACTCATCAAATCTAAAGAGAGACCAGAGAGAAACAATCTAGAGTTAACTTGACGAGTTTTGTACTGTCAGTAATCGGTATTACCTGAACCGCAGGTGACAAAAGATGTTTTCTTTGCCTAATTATACCATGGCGATGAAAACACAAGTCACGGAAATGAAATACCTGGCAACGGCAATGAAACTAAATTGTTTTACAAGGCATGGCAATGAAATTTTTTTAATTGCCATGTCTTTTTTTTCATTTCCATAGCAAATTTCGGCCACGGAAACCACGGCAATGAAAACACGTCGATGAAAATCAAGGCTAAAAATATAAATAACAAAAAAAACTATTAATTATTCGAAGAAATAAGCACCTCACAAATTAACATATGAGGAATGGTGTTCTATCGAATGCTTACTCATGAAGACAAACTTATTCAAATATCAGTTATATCTATCCACGGCGATGAAAGAAAATTTTTCCAGTAACATAAAAATTGATTATTTAAATTTATGGTGCGAAAACGCAGGCACGTGTGTACTTCCTTCCACGTTGAGCACTTAGGCAGCACTAATATGCAACGTTTAGCATACCGGTAGGGGGGAAGAAAGTAGTAGGTAAAACAATATCCTTGAACATGATTAGGACACGGCGATGAAGGGTAGTTCTGGGACAAGTGATGTTTTATTAACCATTCGTTGTTTTGTTTAAATATTTGAATAAATGTATTCTGTAGCAATACTTTAACTATTCATGTATCAAATAAAACGAGGTTTTAGTATAAATAACCAATAGATTTTTATCAATGTGAAATAATACGCAACAAGGTGAAGTGTGGACAAACACGGCAATGAAAGATTTCAAGGTTTAATATTTTTTTTTGGAATATCCATTAATCCAATTAAATAAACATTTAGTGCTACACATAGATTACTATTTCACCTACCCGGAAAAAAATTTGAGAACGTTATAACTATGTTTTTTAGTACCGATTTCATCGATGCCACGCAATTTTCGGTCCCGGGAAATTCACTCTATTATTACTACGTATAGAGACGACACCACGCATCACCACTGTGTTCCATCCAGGATGAGTGCGCGCGCGCAAGTTCATTCAGTTATTTGACAGCTCTGTGGCGTGCTCGGCGCGCACTCATCCTGGATGGGACACAGTGGTGATGCGTGATGTCGTCTCTATACGTAGTAATAATAGCTCAATGATTGAAAGCAAAACTTAGGTTATAATCTCATAAGCATCGGTTAATCCTTGTACAATTACATGCCAGGCAAGTAGGTGAAAATAATGTAATCTTTATTATTTTTAAATCTTACCAAAATAAAATAAGCTTTATGTACAATTTATCAAGAAAAACTTTTACCAAAAAAATACTAAAGAATATTATTCTGATAAAAAAACATGGCTGACTGACACTTACTTTGTTAACGCCATGCCAGTTCCAAATATGAAACTACGAAGTGACGTGACGTCACGTAACAGTTTGTACATTTTAACGTCAAAATAACTTCAACTCATAAAAGAGTTCACATACTCGTTCATTCACTTTTATTTAATGGAAAATGTAGTTGAACATAGCTCACGTAATGTCTAGTAATGGGTTTTTGTTTGAAAACGAGCCAAACGCATTTATATCTTCTGTCGATATTGTTTTAACATTATTTTAAATGCAGAACTAAATAATTAAATACTTCATAGACAGTTTAAGTAGGTACCTACAACACGTGGATAATATCAAGGTATCTACTGTTTACGGGATTTGGAATTTTCCGACGCCTACAAGTAAAAGGCTTTACAGAAATAAATACAACAAAGAAATTGTTTGTTTTGCAAACAAATCTTTGGCAAGAAAACTAAGATTTATGACAAAATTGTACGAGGACATGTTAGACCGTCCTATAAATGTTGAACAATAAAAGCCAGAACATAATATTTTACTCAATTTAATGTGATAGGATTCTCTCTAACAACAACATTTTTAATAAGTATGATGCAATTATCCCAGAATGTCTGTGTTAAGCCGGCGAGGCCAGAATGGTGTAACGTGTAATGTAATCCACGATGTAATGTAACACGAATTGTTGAGTGGACGGCACTATGACCATTACATGTAACGTTCGTTGTGTCGTCCACAAGTAGAATTTGTGTTACCAAAAATTATCATTAAAAAAAAGATGAAATGAATAAATATACCTATGTCTAAAAAGAAATAAATAGGCAGATGAAGTTCCACGATAAAAAAATCTTTATACGCACCACGGCAATTCAAATATTTATTTTAAAACTGGCAATTTTTTTCGCGCCGTTTCGTCTCGAGCGCCAGTTTATTTTAGACTTCCTCTTTTTTTTCAAACATATTCTTTTCATCAATTCATGAATCTGTGCGACACGTGACTTTTTCGTTTTTATTTAAAAAGAAGTTTTTAAACTTTGTGCATGGTTAGGAAATTGAGAAACAAAAAAAAAATAGATTCGTGTCCAATTGAGAACCCTCTTTTTATTCGTCGGTTTATTGGCAGTTTACAAACTAAGTCAAGATTGTTTCAAAATTATTTAATGCTAGCCGTGCCCGCGACTTTTTTCGCGTGAATGTCGGAACTTAACGATTTATTTTTTATCAAATTGACAAAGTTACATCCCCTATTTTATCCCCTGGGGGTAGAATTGATCAAAATCCTTTCTTAGCGGATGCCTACGTCATAACATCTACCTGCATGCCAAATTTCAGCCCGATCCGTCCAGTGGTTTGGTTGTGCGTTGATATAAGTATGAAAGTATTAAAAAATACACTAGGAGCGACGGAGCATAAGCTTGCTCGTTCCTAGTATTGGCATGTTGATAAATGGTCACAGACAACACGTCACAACGAATTCATGGTTCCAATATTGTGCCTCAATTTACGTCGAATTATGGAAAGTACCCTAAGTATAAAATTCATAAATTATACATACCCTAAGTTAGTTTCCAGTGTGCCCACAGTGAAAACTTTACGACTACTAATGCCTAATACGACCGACGCGATGACCGATTTCGAACAGCCTACGAGCATCATAACCTTTAAATATTATAACTTCCATAAAGTGAGCTAACCCATCCGAGGCTGGCAACCCTAACTCGGTCTGTTTGAATATTTTATACGAACATTTCTCGGGAACATCCTCAGACGCAGCTGGACTGACGGTCACATGTTCAATGTATTTATACGATTTTTCTTCAACGTTTCTCGTAAATCGCAAAACGCTATGAAATATGACGCAGTTACTATGTTATTATGATCGTCTACTGTTGAGAGATGGTAGTCCAGTTGTACTTACGATGTAATGTATGAGAAAAACAAAAACATCATAAACAATTCAATATATTAGACGAAAATTCTAAGCTAGTGATCTCTATTTGATATATCCTTCCTGAATATAAAAATACACTCATAGTGTTTCAAACCGAACTGCGTCTTTTCGAATAGTGTTTGCAATATTTTCTAATACTCAATTCAATTCTAGAATCTATTAAATATTTTAAAAACCAAATAAAATATAAAAAAACACAAATCGAATGATTAAATAATACTTTATTATTAATTCCACTTTTAAACATATGCTCGGCGCCTTTATTTATTACAGACAAACAAAAATAAATATAAATATGTTGTGATTTATGGCAACATTGAAGCAGCCACCGACAATGAATTCCGTTATTTCATTGAATTATTGGCGCAATTTGGTAATGATTGTATTTACCAGTCACACTTTACACAGTAGCTAGTATAAATAAAATGTTTTTCAGCTGACTTTTCAATTAAACTGAACGCGATCAGCTCAATGAACCGTTTCAAGTACGATCAGTAAAATATCTAAAAGAAATTATGTCAAAAAATGAGATGGTATGGGACAAAAGCGATAGACGTGAACACATTAAAAAAGTTGTTTTTTTTTTTAATTTTATGGAAAAACAGTTGCTCTTTTTTATTGTTTTAAATTCTGAATCCACATTTTTAAAAAATAATCTAAAAAGAGGAAAAATCATAATTTAATCTACCGTAACAAAAAAGATTTGGATTTTTCAGTGTACGCATTTTTTTTTTATGTGGGTAGCTCTACTAACTAGTAGGCCTCCATAAATAATTTACTTACTTTTGCTTGCTTATTATATGTTCTAGTTGACCTTTATACGAAAGAAAATAAGTATAAAAATTATCCAAACACGAGCCTCAAGCTTTTTGGTAAAAAAAAACAAACGCGTGGTCCCAACAGCAAGTTTTGCGACGTTTTTGTTCGCATTACGAGCCGCGCCGGAGCGGTCACGTAGCGACCACGGATTAACGTAAAACGTAGGCTTTAAAAAATTGAATACAATAAAATCTTACTTATTCGCACTTTTCATGTCGGCGCGGTGGAAACGTGAGCTGTTTTCTTTTGTTTTTACAGGCATTACCGAATGACTAATGGATTGATGTTTGATCTTGACGTGTTTTAGGGTTTAAATACTTAATTTTCAGTTAAATTAATTTTTTATGACAGATTACCACATCTTTTAAATGATTTCGTAATAGCTGAAGAAAGAAACACTTAGTATGCGATTCATGTTATTCACAAAGTAAACAAATTAATTAAAAACAAAATAAGACTCTTTCGCTAAAATAAGCCGTAAAAGTTGAAATACCCCTTATCTCATGTATCTAAATACAAGTGCGCGACCACATTCACAGAATAAATAACTAGACACAGATAAAATAAAGGGATAGTTAGAATGCAAATGAAGTACCAAAGAGTATTCATTAAGTACTATACGCAAAATTAACGCAAAAGTAAATAGAATTTCCTCCGCATTTTATTTTAAAAAGTGCCTTTAAATTTGGAACCTTCCCGCCGGCTCGTTTTTTATGTTGGCACCCTTGATCTAAACTCCCATTGAATGCAAGTACCGAATTTTTCCCGCTATGTTGTATAAAAGAAATATTATTTTCTGTTTGAGAAAATCCGTCTTTATTTTTTAATGTATCTTGTTTAACTTTTTGCTACACTTTTTAATATAAAAAGAAGCTAATTAAGAAGTGGTATGACGCACTACAAAATTACTAAAAGAAACTACATTTCTTAAAATTAAACGAAAAATAACGATTTCTTAGAACCCGTAAGAGTCCAAGATGAGGTTATTTTTTATGATATTTATCATTTTCTCGTTCAAGAACTCAAACTCGCCGTCTTAATTTGCGTCCCGTAACAAATTACACACTTTTTCTTAACAAAAAGTTGTTTTATAAAGTGCCTCGAGGAAGATTGATGTCCATTAGTAGCTAATTTCCTAAACAATTTCAGCAAAGGACACGACGTTAATCGAACGAAACATGATTATTCCATGTTTCTTGTAAATCAAAGAAAACGTTTGTTTTGTTGTCAAAACGAGCGTAATTCTTTAAAACAAACAAATCATATTTATACGCGATTGTGCCATAAAACATAACGTAACTGCTAAAGTCTTGTTTTATACAATTAGTATTACGCGTTCATTATCAGATTATTATTTATGGATAGAAAAAACGGTTAAATTGACACCTAAATACCCGAAACGTCATATGAAACACAAAAAACACAAATCGTTTCATTCCTATTGTATTGTATTTCACCTTACGTCGCTTCTAAAATTCTTGGCCTTCATTCCTTTGAGAAAATTCAACGAAAATTATTTCCATGGAATTTGTTAATTATTGTTCTAGAATCTTTGTTTTTGAACGAAATAAATCCTGTCTTTTGTTTAGTTAAATATAGCTCTTAAAATGTCCACTAGAGCTTTCATAGGTGTCAGTTTTACGAAGTTATTTTCTCATCGTCGCTTGTGCCGAATAGTTTGACAATTCAGAACATTACACCGGTCGGTCGGATGGGCGAAAAGGCCGTGTGTTACATTACAAAGGGTGTCAGTCACCTTGTTTTTATTGCTCCTGATTGATAGAGACCCAATTCTTTAGAAGTTATTTCAGGCCGATGGATGCGTAACGCGTTGTTACGGCTACAGTTTATTAAAGAGCTGACATTTGAGTAACAAATCTGTGATAGATCTATAACTAATGTATTTTAGTTCATGATGATTAATAATATTTAACAAATTAAAATAAAGATATAGTTATATAGACAAAAACAGCCATAGCCGCACCAAGGACTATCAAATGCATCAATCAGAATTGAGACTCAAATCATTTCCCGGTCCTTAACCAAAACGATCAGTGACACAATCAATATGGCGCATTGTATTTCGAACGTTCATTCGACCCACATTCGGCTACATTTCCTGGAGATAGCCGAGCAAGCTTCGCATCGAAATTAATTTAAATAGGCACATCCTTGTCTCTCTGCTCCACTGAACGCGATTCGATTTACAATTCCTACACCCCAATAGTTCCGTTTCGTTCAACGACTTAAAATTGCTAGAAAGTTTGCTACTCGAGTCTCCACTCACTTTTATTTATTTCAGATTCGCCCGCTTGCGTAAGCTGAGCTAGTACTTATTTTTTAGCTTTCAAACCTCGTGCTCGGCGATGCGAGAAAATCCTCGTCGCAGCCTCGGCTGTGATAAATTACCTGCAAATAATGGAAAGCTTCTTTAATTATGTTGGTTGGGTAAATATGTTGTAGTTTTTGTCGTATTTTTTGTGTAGGAAAATAATTCAAAATTTAAAAAAAAGATTCAATCGATCATGGCGCTTGCAACAGGGTGGAAATATCGGGAACGAAAACAAATATTTAATAACGGAAGATATCCCGAAAGTGACATTTTAAGTTTAGAAGCAGACCGTGATAGTATAAAAAAGTGTTTAAAATAATTCAACCTATAAAATTACTATCGTAGTGGCGAAGTAACAGCCCACGTCCCAAAGTATATCACTGAATAGACAGTTGAAAATCAACTTCAATGACATCTGTTCGAATGACATTTTAAATTGGATAAGAATAAAATAAACCACGCAATCTGCTGATAAGTGGTTCTACGAACAAGTAGTGACATACAAGAAATATGTCTTCGCAGATATCATGAGTTTCGCACAATACGAAATAAAAAAAAATAGCAGTCTTCGTTAGCAAACCACATAAAAATGTCCCTACGAAATATTTAGATGGGCTCGTAAATCCCTGAAACAATGTTTTGAAAGCGATCGTAGGTACGTATAGTAGGTACAATGTAGTCGCCAAATGTCTATACATAATTTTCAAGGAAATGCCAAGTAAAACGGGACGTCATTTAGATGGATGAAACAAATGGAATCATGTCGGCGTACGCTCTGAGTCTGCGAAACGACGACATTGAAAATCACATTAATTTTTGAATTTATGTTCCATGAAAAAAAAATTTGTCATCTGATTGTCATCCGGAATTCGTTTCTTTGTTGTACTACGTTTCTATTTACGTATTTTACTAAACTTTTTAAGTGGCCCAGCGCTTTTAGAGCATCATAAATTACGTCGAAATTAGGAAAGAGTGACGGTTGTTGATCTATTATAAATTATTTGTTGTACATTGATGCTCCGTTTACCCGTCTAAAGTTGAAGTTTTAATGTTTGAATAACCTTAGGTAGACAGTTGATGGTTAGAACCAAGCTTCCTAAGATGTTTGTAGTACCTAGGTACTTAAGTAGTTTCGAGCGTTGCTAATGCGTTATGTTGGACATCATGTGGACCACAGTTGAATTACTGCCGAACCGACGTGAAACACGAACTTTACCTAACATACATATGTGCATTGTGCATGCATAATGTTGTTAACATAGTCCCAAGTTAGCTCTTAGTCTTATCGCAAAGTTGCTTGACTTTGAACCTTCGTTACAAACACTTAGCTGCAAGTTGTATTGGTCTTTAACTTTTTAACAATAGAAGTTAAAAATCTAAAAAAAAAATCAGTACGTAAATCTTTTGTTTATGCACGCAAAATTCGACTGTATTGTCTTTAGAACATCATGTAGTTACATTCAGAATTCTGTAAATAAAAGTAGGCCGCCTATAACATTACTGTCCCCTATACTAGAGATTGTTCTAAATATTTGACGGGCGTATAGTCACTAGCGGACTCTCGCGTCATCTACGAATAAACACTAGTACGCACTGAAAATAAAATATTATGCGATCGCATTTGTAACGCACGGTCAGAAATAGAGCCGTGTGTCACTACAGTGTACACCGACCTAGTATGGCAGGAGGGACATTATTGTCTCACACATTGGTACCGTATTGTCCGTATTCGATGTATTCTGTGCCAATTTAACTTTTTTATAAAGAAGAATTTCATTTTGTTGTATTCTTCTTTTTCTTCTTCAACCTTTAGTCACCCACAGTTTAGTGTAGGTCACTTCCAAATCATTCCACTTCTGGCAGTGTGTTATGGCTACCCAGTTTCTTTTTTGTTGTATTGTATGGTGCGTAATCCGTATTGCAAAACTATTTGGCTATGTTTGCAAAATTAAGATATTTTTCTTTGAATTCAAGATTTTGCAAATGTCAATTGACTTTAAGACATGTTCACGATGTCATAAGTCTAAAATTTGCCTCACAGCGAAACTAAGCAACTGCTAAAAGTAAATATACGTCAAACAAAACAAAATCAAAGATCAAAGTGACACTATTCAAAGTAGTGCGATAAAACAACGAAATAATCGTAACATGGTGCAATAATACACAGACCATTAATTTATTCACTGTCTGTGAGTACTTCTGCACTAAAACTACAATGTAGCGCACTTGTCTACGACGGACTTCAATGATACCTTTCACGAGGTATTTGCGACCTAAAACACGTTACAAAGTCGAACTGTCCGGCTGTCTGTAAATAATAATAATAATACGCCATCTAGTCCCAAGCTAAGCAGAGCTTGTGTTATGGGTACTAGACAACTGATAAACATACTTCTGCGGCTGTATCACAAACATTTGCGACACACGCTTGCAGTGCTTACCACTAGACCACGCCAGTCTAATATATGATAAAGCAAACCTCACGAACTGCGCTCATGCGTTATACCAAATCGCCACACGCTTTGATTAAAACCGACAATGCAGGACGTAGTCGGCTACGTATAGTGTAGCCAGGTGTCCCGATTTCCGCGGGACGTCCCGATTTTCAAAGGTTTGATGACACGTCACGGTTGCTCCTTGATCGGGACGCTGAATTGTGGTTTAGTCGAACCGGTCTTGACTAAGATTCAATTTTTTAAATATCTGTGAATGCAATTTTGTCCAGGCTAAGTTACTACACAATATTTTTGCTTCTACTTTCTCTCATAAGACTAATAATAATCATCATCATCTCCTGACCGCCGGTAGCCCGGACCCTGTTCCCGGTACTGGTGGACTGCTATTTTTTATATTTTTAAATGTTTTTTATTTCTTTTTTGTAAAAAATATTTAAAAATGTAATTCATTTAAAGATGAATAAAGGAATCATCATTATAGTTTTATATTTCTTGCTTTGTTTTTTTTTTTATCTAGACGTTGTAAGTAGTTGTCCCGAATAGAAAACCAAAATACCGATTTATATCCTTCCGAAAACCACTGGACCTAGCGACACAAGCCATCTACGCGTTGAAAAGAATTCTTGAAAAAAGTGTCTCCACCTCTGAAATCCCATTTTATCTTCACGCTATGACTAACTAAAGGCCCAAATGAGTCCTTTTTTGTTAAGCTCCTCTCACCACATCAATTTTCTACTCGAAATTTGTCTAAGCCTCTCGGGGATTATCGCTTTTCGTACCTCAGCGAGCGCTTAATAAATGACTAGTCACAAAGTACTAATGTCGTGAAAAAGCATTATGTATTTTTAAGCTGATAACACGTCACTCGAGCACGTTCATAGAGTGCCTGAATTCTTTACGACCGCATTGCCTTTATTACACTTTAGTCACGAACGAAAATTGTGTTTTCCATGGTGGAGTGAATCTGTCCAATCTGTTGTTAACATAAGCCACAGTAAGCTTAGTCAACCGATAAGTACACGTAGAGTACTTTAAAAGCTTTTACGAAGTTGTTGCAACGTCGAAGCATTATGAGGCTAGTTGATATTCTGAATAATTCTCTTTTGTTAACCGTAATCAAAGTACGACGAAGCTCCTTTTACTAAAAAGATAACACAGTCAGAATTTATAATAAGTATTGGTATAACGTAACGCACTGCGGCGAAGCTTTGTGAACCTAATCTGTGTTAAAAGAAAGAATATTTAACAGACTCCAATAAAAAAATGACTGAAAATAGGAACCGAAGTATAATTTATATTATTTTGTTTTTAGTATGTTCAACAAAAGATCTTCTTATTTTGTAAATATGATTTACAATAGGCTACTTACTGCAGGAACGGAAATTATTGGATTTCAACCACTCAATATTTTTTTTATGTGTACTATAAGTTCGTCATCGTCTTCCTGCCCTTAACACATTTACTTAGGCTCGGCATTTTCTTCCTTTCATTGTGCCCTGTCAGACTTCACGGCTACACTTAGGTACTCCTTTTTCTTTTATATTCCTGATACAATCCCTCCCATCATTTCTTTGACTTTATGTAAATACATAAAATATATTTATGAACTGAAGTATTTCAAAACATTCACCGAACATGAATTCAATTAGATACAGCCAGGTTTATCTGAATTCGAAAACGTTTTCCAATTTAACGGGTTAAATAATAAAAAAAGTTCCTTCAATATGTGTATTCACTGCATGACATAAAAAATAAATGGTTTCATTATTAAAAGATACTTAATCATAAAAAAGCCTGGCAAAGATTCATATTTAAACAAATCACTGGTTATTTTTCACTTTATCAATGTTATATATTAAGCCAGTTTACCTCGATTATAGAATAAATGCTTCAAAAGTATAAATGTGTATTCAATTGCTACGATTCTTTGAGAAATATAAATGATATTATCTGATGTTCATCTCCATGCGGCCTTTGACGATAAAACTCTCCGGTGATACTTATTTACTTACTATGTACATTTATGAAAGGAATTTTCCACCAAAAAGGATCTATTTACGACTGTCTATCAAAACAGTCCCGCTTTAATCTTTTCAAATAGAGTATTTTCGAGCAAAGATATAAGTACAGAATTACGTCCAAACATAGAATTGTGGAGGAAATTGATTTCATAAACAGCAGCTGTCTCTTCACATTCCCAACCCATATTTACTGTGAAGTAAGAAAATGCGAGTTCGCGTCATTCATCCTCAAACATCGAGTAATTAGAGTGATTTTTCGTGTGTGAAGAGAAATAACGTATCGTCATAAAAGAAATATAGCAAGAAATAATAAAACAAACGATTACTTACCTACATAGTAGACCAAAACCCGAGTTATTCGGGGCGGGGGCGTCCGTGACATGCATGAAGCGTTACGAAAGAGGCCTCGGGCGAACCCCTTTCACGTCATTTCTATTCAGGTCCTGTGCCAGTATCACGAGACCTAAGTGCTAATAGTGATAACGGAGAGTGTTTCAGACTCGGCTCCACCAATAACCGAGGGCCAATTATATCCCGACCTGACTATGGCTGGGGTTATTTTATCAGACGGACCGCTGAACGATTTTAATTGGAAAACTAAAATGTGGAAGCAAACAAAGGCTCTTTGGTAGATCATTATTATGTAGAATTGTAGAAAAGAAATGTTGGAAAATTGTGCGAAAGTGTCGTGTATTGGGATATTTCGAGCGTACCTAGAATGTAAATTCAACTAGTGGTCTACCTTCGCGTGTCTGGTAATTGCTTGCTTCAAACAAGCGCGGTGCCGTTAATATTTCACGGGGAACTTAGTTTGGTATCAATTTAATTGGTGGTTAACTACCTCAAATGATATACACGTGGCCTTTACTATGTCGTGGCCTTCTGTGTGATTTAGATGTGAAGAGTTTCAGTAACTATTTTTGATTGGAATGAAAGTAATTCAAGGGAAAGTTTTAATGATCAGTCTAATTGGTATCAATAAAATATGGAACAGCTGCAGACATTAAACATACAGATAAATTCTGAAATCATTTATATTTTCGCAATTTTGTCCGTAACTATTCGACTAAACCGTTCATTAATTGTTTTTCTAAAATCGGACTTTGTTCTAAAATTAAAATTATCAGAATCGTTGTCCAAAGGCGCCTCAGAGGCCGATGAATTATAAAGCCATGATCACACTGGCACGTTTGCTTGCGGCGACCACTGACAGCCGTACTCATATATTTGCAGCGTGGACTTGGTGGGCGGAGCTCTATTGTGTTTACGTTAGGGCTGAGCTGAGCGGCTTTTTTCCTCATTAATTTTAATGTTTTCGGAGTTGCGGCTTTATCTTGTGGAAATAATTTAGACAGCTATGAATCGTGGTCGGTCTGGTCACAAGCACGAGCTGCGTTTTAAGTCCTTGGTTCGATTTACAGGTCAGGCAGCTATAGATTAAATAGACTCGTCGCTTAAAACACTGGAATTAAACAAAACTGACGAAATGGTTCAAGAGCAAGAATATAATGGTCTTGAGTTTGATAAAGTGCAGTTATTAGATGTTGTAGTAGTGAAACTACACTATAATATTGGCACTGAGACTGCTCTTATATGACTCAAAATAAATTTATTTTGATAAAATAATACACTTCAAAGATACTTAAGAATTAACGGTAAACATATGTTCCGAATATAAATCAGATCTTTACTAACGTGTTTCCATCATATCACTAACTATCTACATCTATGAATACAAACAAGATAAACACATTAACCTTTAACTTTGATAGAAACACAACATAATCCACCAAGATTTCTTTTAAAACGATTTATAGCGAATAAAATATAAACGGTAAATAAAATCAGCCGTTAGTCAGCCCTATAACCGACACTCAGTCGTAGTGTCGCCGCTGGCCGGCCGCCAGAACAAATGTGGAGCTATGAGCAATCCCCTTAATAATCTGTATCGGTTAATCAACCCGATACGGCGGAGGTTGTGCAATTAGATCCGACTGTCGTGTGCAACCCGCTGTCTCGTTAATTCTCTGATTCAGGACATACTGACAACCATTGTCTTGGTAGTCGCGTTTCAAAGGTGTTCTATTACCTGTCTATGCCAACTGACAAGCAAGGCAGGCAAGGCCCTTTGTTTAAAAATTGCGTGAAATATAAAACTGTCAGTAATAGGTTTTTTTTTTTTAATTGTGAACGATAGGCAATGAGCTATGAACGTACAGAAATAATAACAGCACACGTTGAAACAAACTTAAAATACGAAACATTTCCAATGCGCATGCAGCTAGATTCCTTAATTTCCTCATAAAATACGAGTAGTTACGACAAATTAAAGATGATTAAACCGTAAAGTAACATTGACTTTTTTTGTAAATTGCAGCATGTTTTAGTGAACAAAAACAACAAACGCTCACGGAATGCATCGGTAGGTGCATGAAGTATTTAATTCATCCCTCTTTGTCAATCCCGGAAAAGTGGGACTTTTCTACAGTAGGTTAATAAATGCAAAGGAATTCTCAAACAGGACTTACTTAGGTATTTTGAAATACCCGAACAATATTTCCTATTTTAGTTGTAGCGAGATATTTCTTCCAGAAGTGTGCTTCGAGTTCATGCATACGCTCACGGCAAGGCGTACGCATCCAGTCTCACAGTTAGTTACTAATAAAAAAAACTGTTATACAGAATCCATGACCGAAAACTCAATATAGTAGATACCCACTTTTAATCACAAGCCCAACGAGGCGAATTTATCCGTCCTGAAAATGTAGAAATTAAACTGAAATCCGCCACTAAGCATGAACAATTTCCCTCGTTTTCCGAATTATACCTTTAAGCCAACAACTCATCAGTTTTACATACAGATAGCATACAATTTAGTGCCGGCGGCGTGGGCCAGGTAGTGTGACGTCACGTAGGCAACAGACCACACGTGATACTACTGCAAATAACCCACAAAGCCTTTGGGATGTTCCACCAATCACGCTCACTGGCGCTCTAAGTACGTGCATACTAAATATTGGACGAAAAGCGAACGCGGCCCCAGTACGTGACGACTATTGAAAGGAGATTCCATTTTTTGCCTGCCTCCTTTTACTTTTTTCGCATTCAGTGAATATGATATCGTTTTTAATAATTTATGTCTCTGTTTTCGGGTTAAGGGTACGCCGTTTGTTTATACAAAGTTGGCAAACGATGAATGATGTCTGCGTGCATCAAATTTTTCGACAGATAGTTGGCTTTGGTCTCTGTTCTGATTAATTCAAATAATTTTACATAATTATGATACAATTTGCAAATTACTTATGATTGTTTTTGTTACTTGCCAATGTTATGTTGGCACTGTTTGTTTTTGTTTATCATTTGTTTTGTTGTCAGCAATGTTGATGTTTTCTATTACGGATACAAGTCTGGCTTCGTAATAAACTCACAATATGTCAGTAAAAAAGCCATATATGTAGCTTTCAAATTATCTTCAATAAAAGCCGACATACAAATGGGGCAACTGATGTAGCATCAACTTGATTAATACGGTCGCAGTAAAATTACAGCCGTAACGAGAAATGTTACCAGTCAAATTACATCGCTAGACTGACTCGTCTCGGATCTTCATCTATAATTTAGTCCACGACAAACTTTACGAAATTAATGTATTCAATTTTAAATGCGAGCCGCAAAATAAGCAAATCGAAGCCAACGCAGATAAATCTACGTCTCCTCCTCCGTGAGGGATCATAACTTTGTAAGCCACCTGTAATTGACTTGACCGTCTCAACGTAATTTTCTAATTTTACGTCGACGAAATATTAGACTGTCCCGTTTTACTAACTCGCTCCATTTATTTTATATCGCACTCCATTCCCAGTGACGGCGCAATATTTAGATGCCCGTAAGTTGTGAAATTCAAAAACGGAATATATGAAGATTAAGCAACATTTTACTTGGAACTTGCCACATAAAAATATTGCAAGCGCAAAATTGTACGAGCGGGAATGCACAGAACAATCTGCGTCTCATTTTCGGTGGTTCTTTTTAGTACTTGTTATAAAAGCAAGGCAATTTCGCTTATCGCACTTTCCTTCTAAATGGATACGAGAATATAAAATAGACTTCACTACAATGCACCTGTGCGGCGCGAACATCAAAATGTGATTTTGTTTTGTCCCACGTTCGGATGTAAGTGCCATTTTCAGTCTAATACATTACCTGTATAAAATTTGGGGCTAGAAATTCTTTCTGGATTTTAAAATGTGTATTTCGAGGTTTGGAGGACTGCTCTGTGCATTTTTGGCTGTAGTACAGTGTAGCACCAAACATGCTCCGATAAACATTGTAAGAAAAATCGTAGTTCTTTTTTTCATACTCAACTCAGTTGAATTATAAATGATATTTGATTAAAATACCCATAACTTAAGAGGTCAACGACAAATTTTAATAAAACTTCCTTTTCGACTGATGTGCTCAGTCATTTTTTAAAGAGAGGAAACCTTGGCAGGAAAAAAGTAAAGTAAAAATGTTGAGTTCGTGCGAAGCAAGGGTTCAGACCGCTAAAACATTCAGGGACGCGTGGGACGACCCCATTGTTTTTATTATAAGCAAGCATTGCACGCGTTTTGTTCTTTTCCCTTGTTAGAATTATGATAATGGAACCTTTTGAACCGCAGTTGTGTTAAACGATTTAAAATAAAATGATGTTTGCGTTAGGAGCATGAGGGTACTCATGCTCCTAACGCAAACACAAGTACTCCTTAAGGGTCCGCTCATCACAGATAGATATTTGCGAAACGAAAACAGAACTCGATATTTAAGTAACCTTTTGAAAGGATTTCTCATAAAAAAGTAGACTTGAAAGTGAAGACTTAAAAAAGAAAAGATTTTCTTTCTTTGATAACTGTACAAGCTCTTTGAAGAATTTCGCCAAGAATAAATCCGTACTAACACCGCTCAGCTTATTATAAAACAAAGTTACATGTTTAGTTAAATTTGTTACGTATGCCCGACTCCCCGCCTCGGGCCACGATGTCACGCAGTGCTTATGCTCTCTTTTATATTCTATAGTGGAACGAGCATTCCTTCAAACAGACGGCTATATACCACGGAACTTAAATCTCTCATACTAAAATAATAGAGTTGGGAAATAGAACGTCTTTGTTGACACTCGCTGTGTGACACACGGCCATGAAGACCCACAAATAATTCCATTCTTCCTTTAACCTGACACTGCTAGTCTCAAGGCTGTGCAGCGAGAACAAATACATAATTATCGTTCCAATATTATTTGGCCAACCACCGCAAGCCATTTGTTACGGGTAACGGCGCATTAATTTTGTTTTGGCGTTTTCTTTGAGACAATTAAGACGTTACAAGATACTAATAGAATATGAGTTGTGAAAATATCATTACATTCATACCTATGTGTGTAATTTTCAAGCTTTTATTCTTCATCGTGTAAGAATGTAAGTCAATTCATAAAATTTAATACAAGTCAGTGACCTAATTATGGCAGTTTGTCAAAAAAATTTGAAATGCTCGGCAACTCATTGTCTCTGTTTCATAAATACAGGCAATCAAAGTTCCAACTGGATGATGGTGCGAACTATTTAAAATTAAATGGAAATAGCGTATAAATTTTGCATTCTACACAAGTCTTGGGTAGATTAAGGAG
Organism: Agrotis ipsilon; assembly: GCA_028554685.1. Lineage (NCBI taxonomy): Eukaryota > Metazoa > Arthropoda > Insecta > Lepidoptera > Noctuidae > Agrotis > Agrotis ipsilon. The sequence goes on along the minus strand of CM052973.1, from coordinate 10,167,260 downwards.
GAATTACCAAATGTTGAGTGTTACTGAATTAAAATATTTAGAAAATTTATCAGTTTCGACATTAGCTTAAATTAGCTTAGAAAAACAACATAGAATTAGTTTTTAAATGAATAATTATCAAAAAACAACTAGGCTCATTCTTTCCATTTCTTCGTATAGATGTTACTCAAATACTCATACTTTAATAAAGGTAGTAAAGTTGTAACAATAATTCTGTTTATTTTGGCATTTGCATGACACACGCATTATTTAAATAATTAACCATAATAGGCTGTTAAATTGTGTAGTAACTATGCTAATATCAATTAAATACAGTTTGCGGTAAACCAATATCAATTAGTTAATATTATTCGATAATAATAAATCTGTTTTAATCTTACTATTATTTTGCGATTTAGTTCAGAAGCGTGTATTGGTTCTAAGGTCATTATGAACGTACAAGGATTTATTTTAAAAGCAAATCTTATCAACTGATCCTAAATTCTCAAAAATGAACTTAGTGTTATTATTCTTAGATTTTTATTTCAAATGTCAAATATAAAACCGTCACATCTCATATAAAATATCTACCGTATATAAACCTGCTTAACATAACCTCAAAATATTTTCTCAATCTTCGCCAGCATCTCTTAAAATTCACTTGTCTAAGCAAACGCATATCAAGTAGGACTCCGGAATACAGATCTCAGATAATATGATTGGTGCTCGCCGCTCCAATGAGCCATGAGTCACGGGTATAAGTGAATTGGCCGTTGGCGCGACGAGCCGCCATATTGGAATATGAAATCCCCACGCGCTACGCGGCTGTGGCTTTTATTGCCCGACTTTTCCCGAAAAGAGTTGCCGATATCTACCCTCTTGATAAATAGTGTTGTTTTCGCCAAACCGAGTCGTGTTTGTGCCCGTGGTTGGGCTCCACTATCGAACGGATCCACCATTACTGAACGCCACAGTTAACAAGAAAACATCGTCGGCGCCAACATCTTTGTTTATGTCTGAAAGCCACGATTGGTTTATAGCTTGCTTGATTTCAATAAAAAAATGACACAAAACAAGAAATATTATTGTGACACAAATAGGCTGTTTTTGCCGTTTATGGACACGACAACGATCGTAAATTCTGTTTTCATCAATAAGTTATTTATGCTAAGCATTGGTGTAAAGAGAAAGGGGAGGCCTTGTCCCAGCAGTGGGACACAAGCTAGGCTATTAAAAAAAATGTATGAACTTTAGGCTGTTTCAAAGACTTGGTCTAAACTCTATCCGTCTTATTACAAAACGAGGTTTAACTATAAACCCAGGTTTAAATCACGTCAAACTATGGTTTACCTAAAAACGTTATTACAAAACGTGGTTTTGCGTTAAACCATGGACTAAACCTTGGTCTAACTTTAATCCACGCCGCCCCCTAGTTTAGCGGTGGTCTAATGCGTAGCTGTCAAAGTTGTGTCAGTTTTTCATTGAATATTTTTCATTGTATTGTTGTTTTTGTGGTATTTTTATCTAAAACATGGTCGACTTAATGGATAATGATCCTAGATTAACACTTAGGCTACTTTTAATTTCGTTATCATGTTCCCGTGGGATAATTGCCTGACATACTTATCCCAAACATACTTTACTTAGACATACACTAGTAATATTCACATTAATAAAGATGGTGAAATTATTAAAAAGAGGCAACTGTTCTAAAAAATTGAAAACAAAACTTCTTAATAATTCCAAAAAATAATTAGTAAACATGTCATAGTTTATTATGACGCGCGAGAATGTTACGTTCCATTACGCGCTTTAAATATTATGTAAGTAAAGAATCCAACATTAAATAATATGCTTAAAAAATCAAACTACAGTATAGGAAATGACTTAAATCTAAATTCTAAAAAATAATTCAATATTTTTAATATCTCTAAACCTCAATTAATCATAAACGAATTATCAATACATTCTATTTTCTGGTAATATGGAACGTTGCAATCGAATGATATCATGGTGAACGAATGAAATTTGTATTAATCTGTGGTTGGATTTAGACCTCGGTTCAAATGACGGTACTAAGAAGTCTAAGGTTTATTTATGTTTTGTAATACGAATAATTTTAAACCATGGTTTAGCACTTAAGCCTAGACTTGATAGTTCTGGTCTAAACCAGGGTTTTGCGTTGTTTTTGTAATAAGACGGTATGAAAAAAAGAAAAGAATTAAACCGTAACTAAAATTAGATAAGTAACATTCCGGTACCTAATTAGGTAGTATGTACATAACTATAAATCGCCCAAGGTTCGAAATTATAACGTAGAATTGGAAACATCGTTATGGAAATTAAAGACATTAACTCAAAGCCTAATTTAATAATAATGATAATTAAATATCTTCCAAATTATACCAAGAAAATATTACAGGACGCCAAGAGCACTTAATAAGCGCAGGCTACATTTTATCTCCTAATTACCTAGGGATTACCAAAGTTCCACGTGTAGGCATAACAAGAAAATCTAGTTTCTTAGCTCATAACGAGAGTTGAGAAAGAAAATGTCGGAATAAAACGGTAATTACGTGAACGGGTGTATAAATAATGTTTTATATTAGGTGGTAACAATACGACGCCGACGGCGGAGTGCGGGCGCTGTTGGGCGCCATAATGAATTTCATAAATTATCCACTGCACACGCCCGACACGCGAACGTTGTTCCAATTAATCTTGCTTCTTTTGCTTTACGGGACTTATTGGAGATTTTGACAGTTCGGCACGAAAGTACGCCTACGTCTAGTAGAATAATGTTAGAAAAGAAATTAATGTAAGACCATTGAGCTATTATTTCTACGTATAGAGACGACACCACGTATCACCACTGTGTCACATCCAGGATGAGTGCGCGCGCCTATGTTCATACAGCTCTGTGGCGTGCTCTAGGCGCGCGCACTAATCCTGGATGGGACACAGCTAGACACAGTGGTGATGCATGGTGTCGGCTCTATACGTAGTACTAATAGCTCAATGTGGAAGACACTTTTTCTATGTATGAAAAGATTTTAACGCAACGTGCGTGTGTAACTGGGGGAAACCGTGGCAACTTTGTGTAATGAATCAAGGGCAGGGTTATTGGGGTAATAGGTAACAAGCACGACTCGGAAAGCACGCACGGCCTTTTTTATTTAATTATTTTAAATCCTGGCCAATCAGAAGAACAAGTGATGGAAACAAACTTGATTTTTTATAAAAATGTATTAAGTACTTCATAAATGGGTGAGTAATTGATTGAAACGTTAAAGTAACGTCATCTAATATTATAACGGCTGATCTATTAATCACAAGGAATATTTGAATTACCTAAAATACATATCGCTGCTTAAATTCAAAACGGCCGCAAATCGAAATTTCACTTTTTTACAGGAGAGCCCATCAAAGTTTTCATTTCGGTTTTTGTTTATTATTTTTATTAATAAACGTCGTATATCTATGTACTATATATCATCGGATGTATATTTCAAGCCTCTATTTGATTGCAATTTGATATTTTGTGTAAGATTACCCAGTCAATAAATAAATCACATTAAGTCCCTTTTGATTATATAAAATGATATTTAATATTTATGAGTTTTATAAATAAAGTAGCCATATTACCACTTTGGAAGTGCCTCTCGCGCAAACTGATCAGTTTAGAAAAAAATGATGTTAGTAATCTCAATATCATTTTTAAAGACCTATCTATAGATACCCCACACGTATGGGTTTGGTGAAAAAAAGTTTTTTGACATTTAATTCTAAGTACTGAGAACCCCCAATTTTTTTATTATTTCTATATTTTTGTGTGAAAATCTTAATACGGTTCTCATAATACATCTATTTACCAAGTTACAACAGGATAGCTCATATACTTTCGAAAATAAGTGGCTGTGACATACGCACGGACATGACGAATCTACAAGGTTTCCGTTTTTTGCCATTTCGCTATGGAACCCTATAAAGGGTGATAACACAAGGATAACAAAGGGTTGAAGAATTATAGAACAATCTCACTTCTGTCCCATGCACACAACAAGATGTTATTGAGAGTTAATACGAACAGTTTCGAACGCAGGTTTGGTGACTTCCAGCCTCCCGTACAAGCCGGTTTACAAAAAGGTTTTAGTATCATAGACCACATACACACGCTCCACCAGATTATAAAGAAGACAGAGGAGTATATCGGCTATTATATCTAATGTTTGTGAACTATGAGAAAGCCTTTGATTCAATCGAAACCTGGGCAGTATTGCAGTCCAACGATTTCATTTCGACTATTGGTGTATCGAAGAGTTGGAGTGTTTATTTGGAAATGGCACCATGTCCATCCGACTTTAGGAAGAGAGCAGGAAACCAATCCAATTACAGAAAGAGGTGAGACAGGGAGACATTGTTTCTCCGAAACTGTTCACGAACGTTTCCTAACAGGTCGGCCTTAAAATGAACATGGATAAGACAAAAATCATGTCAAATGTCCATGTGGCACCCTAACCGATTATTGTTGGGAATATACCTACTCTTGAAAATATAGGCCATTATACTTACCTTGGACAGATTGTTCAGTTAGGTAGATCCAACTTCGACAAAGAGGGCGCCCGAAGAATGCAACTCTGATGGACAGTGTTGGGGAAGCTACGTGATATTATCTTCTCGTCGAGTATCTCACAGTGTCTTACGATATGGGTATTTAAAAATGTATGTTAGCAGGGAGGACGGCTCTGAACAGTGGTAGTTGATAGAGACTAAGAGTCACTTAACGAGCAATGGAAAGAGCTAGGCTTTAAGTTTCTTTACGGAATAAAATCCGGAACAACGATATTCGGCAAAGAACCAGAGTCATCCAAATAGATCGTAAAATTTGGGAGTTGAAGTGGCAATGGGTATAATGGATAAGCCGCATATGCTTATAGTACTGATAACCTATGGCGAAGAAAAGACCTCCAGTGGCGACCACGCACCGGAAGACGTCTAATAACTTACATTAATTATATTTTCACATTTTGTAATAATTCAAAAGTTCGTTGTTTACATTTTCACGAATACAACAAATTCTTGATTATTTCCTAAATGCGCAGATCGATTACATGATTCAAAAGGATAAAATATCGTTAAAATATCTCAACAAACAAGTTGCTCTAATGCTCTCTTAATACTAAAAAATAATATCATTAATACAAAGAGTTAATAGTGTGCGTATCAACAAAGAACCTAAGACTGCGAACTAAGAGTACGTGCGTCCATTCTCGATCGCCTACTCGGGTGGATCCACCGCGCTTCGATATGTTTTTATAAAGGGAGTGAGACAAGCCTGGTTTAAGTTGTAATTACTGTGTTAAGTTTAAAATTTAAATATAATTTGTAGATTTGTTTAAATAAATACTTGCACTATCACTATACTTCTATATGCAAAACAGAAGCATTCCAAAATACTGCACTTTTCCTTAAAAGAGTAATAATAAAACACGATTTATTCAAACTCAAAATGGACATATCACAAAATACGGCACTTTTCCTTAAAAGAGTAATAATAAAACACGATTTATTCAAACTCAAAATGGACATATCACAAAATACGGCACTTTTCCTTACAAGATTATGATACATTTACATGTAATTTTAAAACAATACGGTTGTATTTTGAAATGTGGCCCTTTTTCACATAAAAAACGTGCGCTCCCGCTGTATGCAGGGTCGCAACCCGAAATATGGCGGCTTTGGTCTGAAGTTAACCACCTAAGTGACAAAATGGAAAAAGGGCGGTTGTGCAATTTGCTCATTTCTAATGCGAAAATACTAGGTGTCTTTTTGGAATATAAAAATATAGGTAGAATTGATACGATTTCTGCATTAAAAACGATTTGAAAAAATTTCGAATTGTGGCCGTTTTGAATTTAAGCAGCGATATATTTTACGCCAAAAAAACTGAGAAAGTTGGTAATAGATGTCATTTTATTGAATCTCATGACATTTTAGTTTAGAGTATATAAGTTACATACTTATATGTATTAGATATGCTGTGTTTTTTTTTTAAATTGTGAGGGTCATAATTAATATAGCGTTGTTAAAAGATAAGATGAATCTGTTTAAATAAAAACTTAACTTAATTTGACTTCTTAAATTAAATGTTAGCTAACTGCACACTCAACAAAGTTCTTAATCGTCTTGCTAGAAAATAGATAAGACGGGCAAAGTTCCACAGTATAAAATATTTATCTGTCAACAAAACTTCAAAAGACAGCTCGACACACAGCATCTATTACATAAACTGAAACGTCGGACTCAAATATTAATTTCGTAAACAAACTTTGCGAAAACTTAATCGTTTGTCAAGTATTAAATAATACTCGAGTATCTTTTTGTTTGTCGAGAAAACAAAAAGGGACAGATCTATAATTAAAGGCCGACTTTAATTAAAGACAGCTTGACATTTCAAAGAAGGAGGACATAGGTTTAATTATAATCGAACACAAATATCATTGGGGCAGCGTCGGCGTCGAGGGAGAGATTGCAGGTCGACGTGGAAGCGGGACAGACATATCAGACGATTTATTAGGGTTATCAAATGTCATTACTGACTTATGTCGCCTTATGACATAAACTCTGCTATAGAGCCCTACCAGTTTAGTTGTTCCGACAGCCAAAATTGGAACTAAAGCTCTCAATTTTAAAACGTATTTTTAAAAACACCGAATTCTCCTCTTACGACGCAGTCATTGGAACAGGTAAATTGACTTCATTAGGATTCAGTGGCTTTTTTGGTCAATCAAACAATTTTTTTTTTATTAAACAATCTACTAAAGTCTGAGCAGTCAGACTCAGTCAGTCAGACACATGCAAATGTCAAATTTACAAATAATATTGCCAGCTGTTTTGTGCAGTGTTGTACCTACGATAACGGTTTGTTGAATCGTAACTTTTTATCTATAATAGACGAATTTAATTTTCATTCAAAGTTTTATATTTAAAATTCACGTACGTACACACGGCTGCACAACGCCATGCGTAATCCGACCATGTTTCGTTGCCTTTAAATTAAACAAAAAACATTATACAGGATAAAAAAAGTATGGTTTTCAGAAGACCGTCGTGTGGGTGTCATCATTATAAAAATTATAGGGCTAAATGATTACCACAACGAGATGACTTCTGATACCTATATACGAAAACTGGTTAAAAATATTTTTCCGAAATTAAAAGAAAACGCAGTACTTTTAATAGATAATGCTCCATATCACACCAGGAAACTGGATTCGTTACCTACTTCTAGTTGGCGAAAAGGGCAAATCCAAGGTTGGCTAAAATCAAAAAATATTTCGTATGACGAGACAATGTTAAAGCCCCAATTAAATGAAATTGCCCGAAAGCACAAAAAAGCCCATGAAAGAAATGTCGTCGACGAGATGGCTGCTGAACGGGGTCACTATTTTGCGACTGCCCCCTTACCACTGCGAGCTAAACCCGATTAAAGTTGGTCTGGGCTCAAGTAAAGGGGCATGTCGCTAAAAATAATAAAACATTCAAAATGAATGAAGTACGAAGCCTTTTAGAAGAAGGACTTCGTCAAGTGATCCCGCAGCAGTGGAAAGACTGTATAGTCCGTGTAATTAAAATTGAAGATGAAATGTGTCATCTGGGCCATATAACCGACGACATTACTGATAGGTTTATCATAGAAGTAGGTGGCGATTCAGATGATTTAGAATATTCTTCAGACATGGAGTTATTATCTGAATCAGATTAACGCGAATACCTGTAATTAAGTTATGTAATTTAAAATAAATAATTTACATTATTAATTTTGTATTATTACGTTTTAAATAAGTACCTACACATTATTTTAGGACAAACACATTATTTCAGGTAACTTATTGTAAAAAAACGATACTTGATTTTATTAACGCTAAGTTTCGGTTGTGCCTCATCACTATTTAAGAATTGCAATAAACTGACAACACTCGTAATGTCAGTTTAGTCTACGGAATTAAAAAACACACTTTACTTTTTATTCAGTCACTAGTCCGCCTTCCGTAAAACAATTTATTTATTTATTTACACTTTCATGTACAATTGTGGTACATAAGGCGGACTTAATGCCGCAAGGCATTATCTACCAGTCAACCTTTGGGTCAAAAGGAGAAGCAGTTGGAATAGGTACAACAATTCTACTGAAACAATTAAAACTACTACATCTAATTATAGCTATTAGAAACTATAAATTATTTTATTTATTTTATTTATTTATTTAAAATTATGTATATAACACCTTAACAGCTATAGCGCCAAATCGATGTTACAACCAAATATAAAATAATAACAATAATATAACACACGAACACAATTAAAATGCCCATAAAAAACATACCATTCAAAATCCCGTTCAAATATTCAAATAATTCAAAATATCATTAAAAACATTTAAAACATACATAATATTAATCATACCGTTAAAATATCAATAAATAATTTAAAAGATAATAATTATAAATAACCATTGAAAATTAATTAAAAAAAAAAAACAAAAATACAATTTAACATACAATATAAAGAATTAAAAAATACAATTCATTTTTCACCAATTTCTATGCATTTCTGTGCTGCTCCTGTGAATTTCATCATGCTGCAGTGAAATATGTCTATCTCAATTGAAATGATATTTAATAATCTAATGGCGCGTGACAAGGGAGCAAATCTGTTCAGGTTAGTCCTAGAGGATGGCTCCAGTAGCGTAATATGTAGTATATACTAATACATATGAAAATATATATCTAATATTATGTACATATAATAAAATTTGACAAATAAATTATACTTATAAACCTACATGAATAAAATACATAAATTAAATGGATACATAACATGACGACGACCATAGCAATAAATGGAAACCTAAGGATTGAGTGATTTTAGAAAGTGTTCCCGAACTTGGCGTTTAAAAGAAAATTTACTAGGAGCTTTTTTAATGTCAAGGGGAAGCGAATTCCAGAGTTTAATTGCCGTAACCACGAAGGAATTGGAAATAAAACCTGTACGGTGAGAAGGTATCTGAAGGATTAAGTTTTCAGCAGCACGAAGGTTACGGTCGTGCGAGCTACCCAGGATCTGAAAAGAACTTTTTAAATAATTAGGTGCACAAGGATCGTTAATAATAGAGAAAAGCAAGCAGAGTGATCTGAGGGATCTTCTCTGGCGGATAGGCAGCCATTTAAGCTGAGAACGGTAACTAGAAATGTGATCAAATTTACGAAGTCCAAAATATAAAGCGAATGCAATTGTTGAGAATTCGATCCAATTTGTTAAGAAGAATTTGGGATACATCAGAGTAACAAACATCTGCATAATCAATAATAGGGAGCACAAGAGCCTGGACAAGCAATAGTTTAGTGCTAGATGGAAGAAAATGCTTAAATCTATAAAGAGATCGCAGTGTGGCAGAAACGTTCCGACTATATAACAATATTTCAGCCAACTATACATTTATGTGCTAAATCTTAAAACTTATAATCAAATGATCATAATCCGTTAGCTTAGCAACCCTACTTGCATGACAAGGAGCGATGTTGGGATTGCCCCAGTTTAGAAGCTATCAAAGCATTGTTTGTCGCGGCGGGTACGTAATGGGCACAGACGTAATGTCAAGCAGGTCGACGAAGATATCTTGTCAGACTGTCTGGAGACCGAAACTAGCGTAGTTTCGCCCTTTCGGGATAATCCGATTGAGGGAGTGACGTTTGTGACGCAAGCGTGATGAAGATCAACGGTCGGCTTAAATTCACGTCATTTTTAACGCTTGAAAGATCATAAAATGAAGTTATTTTGTTTGTGTTGCTTAGCTGCCAATCTTTATTTAAATTCGTGAATACGATGGCAGAATACTGAGTGTTTTGTACTTAGAAAATGTTTTACGAGAAATAGATGTTTCATCAAAAGAAGCGTTGAAATAAAAAATGTAATCTAATGAGAACTAATTGAAAGGCTAGATCTGAGCGTTTTTAAAATTGAATTTATATCTTCGAGTAATTTTTATCATTAGAGTTTTGCTACAAAAAGAATGCACAATCGTACAATATCCAAAATTGATCTAAGATTTAAAATTGCACCTTAATGCTATGGAACAAAGTGAAAATTCTAGAGCAAAGCAAGTCGTTGCTTGCGGCTCATTGCATTTGACAGAAACGAATAAAGGTTAATTATTTTCTTAAATACGACTCCCCTGACTCCGGAGAACTTTTGCTAAATTTTAAACATTAAAAATTAATTCACAAATGCCGTCACCAGACCGCCATTGTTAGATAACTCGTAAACGACTTGTTTTTTTTTTTATTCGCATTTAAACACTTTTGGATAACCCATTGAGTGGGAAACTTTCTACGCCTCTCCTTTTTATTGCGAGAATTTTTATTTGTGGAAATTGAATTTTAAGTGTTCATGAATGGATAATTAAATCTTTTAATGGGTTATTTATTTCAATAATAAAAAATCAAAAGTTCTTCCTTTGACTTTGACAAATGATTTATTTTAAACTGGTGAAAGCTTAAATGTATTTTTCATCCCCCCATCTCGGAAAGGGTACTTTTGCTCTTCGATATCTGACCGTAAAAGCCGTTTTTATCCTCAAGTGAGTAAAAGCCGTTTTTATCCTCTAGTGAATAAAGTAAATTTGAATTTAGAACATCGTATGAACAAAAGAGTAGCAGCAGTAATGGCGGCCGGTGACCGCAACAGCTGATCGCTTGCTGTGGTGCCCACTTGACGTTCGAAGGTTGTCGAGGAAACAAATTCTATTTTTAAAATTTGATGTTACCACATCGCCTTAGGTGGGAAAGCAGAGTACGCTCCTCGGGTGTAAGGCTGCGTTGCCTTGGGCTAACTTGAATCCCTCGCTTCACTAAGGATTTTTAACTTTATTCCCTCGTTTCTTTCGGGTATTAACACTTGAACCTCCTCGCTGCGCTACGGACGGAGGTTCACCCCCAGAATCCTTAGTATCGCTTCGGAATTCAATACGACTCCCTTGGAGCGTAATCTACAATTATTTTGTTAAAATCTCAGACCCGGAACATTCTTGGCTCAGTACTTTGTTTTACCTTTTTTTTTTTGCTTTGTGCGGTTTTCCTTTCACGTCTTATTGTTATGTTATGACAAACCAACATAAAAATAAGTAACTTAATAATACTTAGGTAGTAGTTTTCAACTGTTACCTAAGTATTATTTGTTTTAATTTAAAACTTATTCTGTTCTATAATAATGTCTTAGTTAATACCAAAACTGAAATAAAAGCCTATCTTGTGTTTGTACAATGTACATCTGTTTTATTTCTTTTTGCATTTAGTTATTTCCTCGCTGAGGTGGGATGAAAAGTTACGTGTTGCACTCGAGTGCAAAGATTTTTCACCTTGTGCTCTTTTGATTCCCTCGCTATCGCTCATGATTCTAATTTTGAATCACTCGTTGCACTCGTGATTCAATTTTAGAATCATTCGCTTGCTCGGTCATCAAAATTGAGCACGCGGTTAAAAATCAACTTTGCACTCTTGTATAACAAATAACTATTATACCATTCCCCCTCGAAAAAGCTACTTTTACTCACGGAAAACAGTGCGTAAAAGTAGTCTTTTACGCACTGTTTTGGTGTTTGAATTTAGAACACTTTAGTACATTCGACATCGACCGCGATGCTGGACAACCCCCTTGCTAATATGAAAATTACCCTTAAATCAAACCATTGCTCCGATTTTAACGTCAGCTTGTTGGCGCAGTGACCGAGCGATTGGACTTCTTCGCACCCACGTGTGTGTGAAGCAGACTTAGGTATTAAAAAAAACTTTATTTTGTTTCGTTGAATATAAAAATAATATAATATAATATCGCTCAAATCTTTCTTTTTCTCGTAGTCGTGGTATAAAGTATCGTTTGCAACTCTTGAATAAAACGGATTTAAATCGAGGGCCTGAATCACTCGCGTCGCTCAGGATTTTAATACTTGAATCACTCGCTTCGCTCGTGATTCAATCATCATGAATCACTCCTTACGGTCGTGATTCAGTCATTAAAATCCTTCGCTTGCTCTTGATTCATTTAATGGCCCTCGCTTTAAATCCGCTCTTTATTCAATCGTTGCAAAATATACTATTCATCCGTTTTCTAATATTTAAATGTCGCTTGCTAATAAGGTTAATAAGCTAAAAAACATTTGAATGTAGCAAAAACGATAACCACAACGGAAACGTAGTCCAACATAACTTGGTTGCAAGTGGCACACTTCCCGCAATTTCTCTGAAGCTATGCGAAAAACCACCGGAGTCTCGCTGCAAACTAGTTCCCAGCAAGAACTAACTTTTATAAACTAACTTACAAACTACATACTTTCTGTAACGGGATGTCGCGCCCGCAGCCATATTCCATAAATTAAATCCTTCCATAGAATAAGTGAAACTGGGAAAAGCGTAACGAAAAGAAGGCGAACACACACAGAATTCGTCATAACGCCCGGCGAAACAAGTCGGAAACTTGCCGAAGAATATATTAAAACTTTATCAAAGCTGAAAGTTCCATTTCCTCTCCAAGTGTCGTGGGAATCCCTCCTCCTCCCTCTCTCGGAGGGCTCGGAGGGTACGTCTTCTAAATATACTCTCTGACAGGTGAAAATTAAATTAATCGGATGTCACGTTGCGTGTTTTTAATTATCTCTCAGGCCTTATTAAATAACTCTAGATTCAATTAAGCGCCACGTCTGAACTTCGAAATAAGCTTAAAATTATTATAATTTAAGATAAACAAACTTTATAACTTATATTTCAAAGCCATTCCAAGAATAAATGGTGTGTGACGGCTTAAAGTAATAATATTGGCGAATCACAACATTAGATATATTTGCCTTGAAATAAGTTATTAGGAGAAAACTCCAAAGTCATTTCATTCTACCGAGAAACTCGAACGAGAGTCTCTTTGTGTTCACACTAGTCTAATTAAATCTGTAATAAGGCACTCATTAATATTAAAGAATAGGGAATACCTTCAGCGTACATTCAGAAGAGCTTTCATATTTTAATACAGATTTCACTCGGTTGAAGCAAAAAATATGATTGAAACTTACGTCCGCGCTCCTTATAAATATTCAGTGTAGTATAAAGTTTCATTTCTACGTTGAATCGGAGTTATAAAACTGAGGATATCAGTAGATTAATTGCTTCCAAGTTAATTGATGTCGGGACGTATGTTATGAGCGATTTTATGGAGCATACCAATAACAATTTTACGACTCCACCGTTCTGAGAGGAACAATCGACAATAATAAAAACGCTGATCGGTTCAAACTGGGACGTTATGGAGGAATTTTTAATCTCTCCTCATTATACTTTACACATCTCATTCGGGAGTGCTTCATTAAATTTTTATTAAGCTTTTCCAAGAGCTTCGAAGTGCAACTTGCAAGTTCTTAGTATGTCATGTAGGTCTGTTTTTACCTTTTTTCCTCAAATGATGAACACTTGCAATTATCTTCTTACCTGAAACAATAAAGAAAAATAAATGAAACATTTCCAAATAGATTTAAATATTTAGCATAAAATAATATTTGTCTAAAACTAAATTTCATCGTGGGCATGTAACATTCAGTACTTTAAAAATAGTTGGTTGCAATGACAGCGTAGGAGCTGTTGACATAATGTTTTCATAATTATTGCATGTCTGCATCAACAAAGTTTTCGCATTTTGACGTACAGACAAACTACTTAAAACCGAAATAATATGAAAATTAAATAATTATTAATGGACACTAGTAACCTGCCCCTGCTTACACGCGGATGCAATGTACCATTGTTAAACCCTTACCGTGTATGTTAAACCATTACCACACATAATTTAAAAAATTTAGAGTACAAAGTTCAAGGCACCCATTAAAAATTAAAAATGATTAATTTTACTAGCGGAATTCGTTTAGATTCTTGGAAATTATAGAAGAAAATGTGTCATCTAACAGATTCAGATGTTTTCGTTTCAGTAAGCGTGAAACTCTATGACAGGCAATTATTCATCACGGAATATTTAATATTATATGTCTTCTTTTAAAATAAATCCGTACTCATCGTGTTCTAATTTGTTTGATACTCTAATATCTTGCTTTTGATTTTTAAAGGGAACTACGTTGGCTATATTTTTCTACGGCTAACTTGGTATAAAAGACACATTCATATTTTATTTTCTTTAGGAATTTCTCCTACGTTGTGGTTTACAATATACATCTTCTATCTATCTATCTATAATATAAAAATGGATCGCACAATGTGTTGCTAAGCTCATAACTCGAAAACGGCTGGACCGATTCAGGTAATTCTCTTTTTGTTGTGTTTGTAACCATCGGGAGCGGGTTTTAGAGGACTTCCACCCGTGCGAAGCCGGGACGGGCCTCTAGTATAATACAAAATTACATACACAAACGCCTAGACCCGGAACAACTGCTTGAAGATCAGCCACTGCAACACCCGCGCTGTCATTAAGATGACTAAAATCATTAAAACTTAAACGGGATTATTTTTTCTTTTGAGTTTTTGATATTTCAACACTGACACAATCACTGCAATCGCCATGACCACGGATGCACTGAAATAATTGCGGGTGGATGTTTATGAGCAGATGAAACGGTCTACCCTCTTTCTTGTTTGTTATTGCGTTCGAGAATAGGAATACTGTCACGGTCGTCACTCATAAGTCACAACACGATTCTGTTTTCTCATTGTACCCGCTCGCGAACACTTTTCCTGATGTTTGGTATTATTGTCTACTTACTACCTTAGACGGGCCTACAAAAACAGCATCATTATTATTAAGAAATTTTATTTTTGTATTATGATTAATATCCTACAAGGTTTCAACAATTCCATTTTCATAAATTCCAGATATTCTCCTCAACTTCGCGCGGGTAGTAAGGGAAATTGAATCTACATACAGACAGCACTTTGATTATATAATTCCAGACAGCATTAGTTTTTTTTATAATTTCGCATTGATCTTTATTCATCAACATTGTAAGAAAAAGGCCTTAACCGAAATTAAAAATTTCTGCATCTAGTAGCTGATGGTGAATTTCAAATCACTTCACTACATAGTAGGTACTCGTATAAAACAAAGTCACTTCCGCTGACTTTCTGACCTTATGTATGCTTAGATCTTAAAAAGTATGCAACGGATTTCGATGCGTTTTTTTTTTAATATAAAGAGTGATTGAAGAAGTAGGTTTATATGCACGTAAAAGCATGATAATCTATCTATAATATGTAAATGGATCGCAAAATGTGTTGTTAATCTCATAACTCGAAAACGGCTGGACCGATTCGGATAATTCTTTTTTTGTGGTGTTTGTAACGGGAACCGGGTTTTAAAGGACTTCAACCCGTGCGAAACCGGGATGGGCCGCTAGTTATAGTATAGATTGCACCCGTGCGGGCCGCTAGATCTCTGATAAAGAAGAGCCTGTATTCCACTTCGAAGCAAACATAGGCTTGATAACAATAGCAAGCTTACTTCACAAACACTAAGCAAGCAGCATTAGTTAGGATTGTTCTACACTAGTCTAAATTATTCGAAACGTGAGCAAGCAAACAGCTGCCGTGTAGTACGAGTACTACCGTCGTCATCCCTCATCACACACTCGGTTGCCTCTCAAAAGAGGGGAGGATGCTAGAAAGTTGACTTCTCGTATGTTTAATTAGACTACATAATTATTTGCTGCGAGCCGTGTACTGAAACACTATTATGTTCTTATTGTTCGTTTCTATGGGGATAATGTAAGCCCTTAAAGTCTTACTTTCTCATTTAATTATTTTGAACATATAAGTACCTATTCAGTGCGAGTGTTTTATGTATTCTATGTAAACTTACGCTGGATTTTAACCAACGACGATATATTACTAGACTCCTAATAACAGGCGATCGATGTCTGTCAACACATTAGGCAAAAAAGTCGTGTATCCGTCTTATTTCGACCACTCCTGTGAGCCGTAAACATACCTTGAGACAGAACAGACATTGATTTAGCAAATCACAACGCAGTACCCCGTCCCCCTCGCTTACGTTGTACCTCAGCGAGTTGACAGAATTGTTTTTGTTCCTTAAATCGTGCATGCGGAGTCTAGTAATATACTTCGTTGATTTTCACAATGTACATCGGTCGCCATCTTGTTCCCATAACTTTGTAGTATTTAAGTATATCTTTATGTCTTTGACAATTCAAAAGTGCCTTTAACTGGTTAACTTGAAATAAATGCTTTTGATTGAGTGCTTTTGATGATCAATAAGAGTATGAGACAATTACAAGCAGCCAAGCAGCCGTTGCGCAGTGGTGGCCCAGTGGTATCGGTCCCGACTTACGAGTGGTAGGTCGTGGGTTCGAACCCAGCTTGGCGCATTACTTTGTGTAATTTATTTTATCACCACTGCTCTCAAAACTGTGAAGGAAAACATCGTGAGGAAACCGACATGTCCTAGAACCATCAAATTTGAAGACATGTGACATCTGCCAATCCGCACTGGGCCAGCGTGCTGGATTATGGCCCACTCCCTCTCACAAGAGAGGAGGCCTGTGTCCCAGCAGTGGGAACATTATAGGCTGATGATGATGAAGCAGCCGTCAAATGAAAAAGATCAGGATTTAGTTTGAGAAAAAATATTAATATATTGCACAGTGTATTTGAAGTTAATAAAGTTGCGTGTAAGTACGTTAAAAAATGTAAATGCTAAAACCCCAAGGGCAGTTCAAAAGAAATCGAAATCTGCTCCTAAAATACTTAAAGTTTTTTTTTACTGAATTGTCTAAAATTATTTTACAAGGTTTGTCTTTGTTTCCAAATTGCTCACCCTAGGACCTATAATATAATTTGAAATTCATAATAATCAAGTGGCTGGCTAGTCTGCGTTGGCGCTCCAAATAGCTCCTGAAAAAATACGAGGTTGGCCTTTATTGAAAATGACATTAAAAAAAAAACTAGCTAATCGTAGATACCGAGAAGAACGACCAACGCGAACCTATAAAAAAAGAACTTTCTATGGTTGTTACCATAATAAAGAAAGCTACAATTAATCTCATAGCTAGTTAACATAACATTACGTTCCAAAGTTCAAAGAAAACCTTGGTAAAGGTAAATCGTGATCCTTCTGTCAAGAATCAAAAGTAATGATTACATAACGACGGTTAGAAGGCCCGCCTAATCTCACGTTAAAACAATTTATGATCAGACTGCTCATCAACGTTTCTCTTACGTTCACGGTTCCTTATCATGTGTTAATTATGAAGTAATTACACATCTTACAAGCCACGTCTATCAAATCTGTTTAATATCGTCTTAGTAAAAAAGTTAAAGTTACTTTTCTAAAAGAATTGTAACTGCAAAACGACTCGACATCAACGTCTAATGCGGTTTTGAAATTTACTCAACCGATGATTGACTTTTTTGTAGTAAGACGAAATTATTTGGCCGCGGTGCTTATCTCATTACCGAAACGTAAAGGGCTATTGGAGGACACCGTAGATTTTAGTCAGTACGAGTCCGACAGTCCCTCTCGCCCTGGCCTGGGTGGAAGGACTAATTTGATGATTTTACACCGCTAAAAATAAAAAGACGGAATTAGTTTCAGGAGCTTGTGGCTAAATAATAACAACCACACAGGCAGTTCATCTAAATTAAGCTGAACTTGCCTAGTTTGGTCTGCGGATAGGTGACCATCTATTATAGCGAGTTACTTCCATGCCTCGAAAAGAACGTAAAGCCGTTGTCATTTGTAGATTTTTGCCATTCATGATTCTTTTTCTGTTTTAAAAAAAGCTTTTGCTAAAAGCTGGCCAGTTTTCGAAGTGTAACTCTTAAACATCTATTGAATGCTGTGTAACTAACAAGATCGCAATGAATCCTTTAGCACATTATAAGCTCGATATGAGCTCATTTCAGAAAAGGGTTCATAATTTTAGAGACAGCAATAAAGCATTATATTTCGCCGTGATAACTTCAGTCAATAGGTTTCGTACTTAATGACTTTCGGCTCACATTATCAACGGGACACAAAGGATGTTATTGTGTCCCAGAATCTCTCTTCATTCAAGTGTCCAATTACCCACTACTACACTGTTTATGACATATTTTATTACAGTAATGAACCACCACGTAAACAATGTTTTAAAAGAAAGACATTATTTTGTTTTTCTTACTGAAATAAACAGGCGCTCCCCAAGAATTTCTCTACAAAGTTAAGCCGAGGGTTCAACAAAGTCAGGCCTTTCATTTACGCCACTTATTGTGTTACGTTGTTACCTAAAACAATGAGAGCGTGGTGTATCCACAAATTACTACAAGGAAAACCGAACAAAGAGTTCATCAGGCAAATAGTACATGCTGCTGATTATACGAAAATAAACAGGAACATCTTGATCAAAGTGTAACCGTTCATTTGTTCTGACTCATTTCTCTCTTGATCTTCGACGACACCGTATCGGGTTTCGTCAAAAATACGGTAAATAAGAAAACTCCCGCGGTTAACGTAATAGAAAAGACACATTACTGATGCCGCACAAGATCGAACAAATAAACCCCCTGAATGGAGACGATAGCTCCTGCGAGTTTCCGAGCAGTAACAAAACAATAGCTGGCAAAAAGAAAACGAACGATCCTGTTAAAACCCTCGTGACGTCACCTGAACGAATTAAAACTTCCGTCCTTGTCACGCGCGATGATCCCTACACCTCTCACTCTCACACAGGAGGCAATTGACCTATTTTCGGGCGGGCGTGCAATAATTTCACGAAGGGCGGTCGACGTAGCTTTAGTTATAGATTTGCCGGCTTGCACATTCTTAGGATCGCATCGACCGAGTTATACTTTCAATTTGGCCGTAGCTTTGTAATCGTTATGGCCAATAACAGCACGGATCGCTGTTTACGAAGATTGGATACAAACTCGCCAGTAACTGCTTTTATTGCGTACGCAGTCCGCTCGTACAAATAGAATGTTTTGATATAACCATTCGTATATTACACTAACCGTAATCACAGTTGTTTGTTTAATCTGAAATTAGTTGCCGCTTATATTTCGCTATGAGGGAACTTGCCCTGTTAATATCGTTTATACTTGAGATAAAGGCGTATCTACTCTCATTATGTATGACACTGCGTTTATTTCATGTTTATTGTTGAACAAGAAGTCCATATAATTATAAGGTACTATAAGTAATGGACTTTCGCTGAAAGTTGTAGGTAGTTGAGTTTGTTCAGCGCGGCCTTCTCGGTTCTCGAGGGAGTCAAAGTCAAACACAAGGAAACAAATATTATGAATGTTTCACGCTCAAATTGTGAAGTAAAAAGTAAGTCAAGTCGTACTTCTAAAGAAATAACGATATCTTTCGTTTTTTGTTAAGTAGTTATTTCTGTTGTTGAATTACAAAGTTGTGTGTCTACCTTTATTTTCTCAGAGGCCGCGTTAAATTCCCTTTTCAGCCAGTCTACAGATATTATCTTACAACAACGGAGCTAATATCCAAGTCCCAGACCTACACAAACAAAACAACGGAGCCTTGTCAAAATAAATTAGAATAACCATCCTCCGCGCAACACATGAAAATGAATAATGTTCCTTTTGGAGGTATTTTATGTTACACAAAAGATCTAAAGTTTCACAGTCAACCTTGAACTTAAAAAAAAATCGTTACGAGCTGAACAGCCTCAATAGCATCATCATCATCATCATCATCAGCCTATAATGTTCCCACTGCTGGCACACAGGCCTACTCTCTGAGAGAGGGAGTGGGCCATAATCCACCACGCGGGCCCAGTGCGGATTGGTAGATGTCACATATCTTCGAATTTTTGGTTCTAGGACATGCCGGTTTCCTCACGATGTTTTCCTTCACCGTTTTGAGAGCAGTGGTGATGAAATAAATTACACAAAGTATTGGGCCTGGCGGGGTTCGAACCCACGACCTACTCGTAAGTCGGGACCGATACCACTGGGCCAACACTGCTCAATAGCATACCGCAAACATTTTTCTGAAACATATTTTATAATTTATTCCCCTTCAAACATCGACAAGGACTATACTATACTAGGCAACTCCAATATCCCTTATCAAAAGATGCCGTATAGCCACCCAAAACCCGTCAAAGCCACAGTTAGGCAGGCAATATAACGTTATATTTCAAATAAAATTCGTACGCAAGGCCTTGCTATTGGGCTATTATTATATTTACATAATATACGCAATAAAAGGTAACTGACATTAGCAGTGAGAAAGCCGGGGCGGCTGATACGCACGAGTGATTCTGTAAGCCCAGCTAGAGGGGCCTGAAGGCTCCGCCAAAGAATGATTGAAAGAAATTACTAGTTTCTTTCTAATAAAATAATAAATATTAAAAAAAAAATAAAAAAAAACGCCTGCCATATCAAAAGTGAATTATAAATGTAAAAACAAATTAGAAACGATATCAGTAAACACTAGAAAACTATCATTTTTATTGCAGTCGGGGTACAGTTCTGTGGAAGATTTTTCGACTAGCCTATGTTATTCAAGGATTCTACGGGTACCAAACACATCAAAATCTGTTCAGACCTTTAGAAGTCATGGTGAAAAAGAGGCTCACAAATATACATACACGAACCCTGAAAACATTAACACTCCTTTTTTTGGCAGTCGTGTACAAAAAAAAGGCCAAAAATACATAGGTACATTATACATGCTTCCCACGAAGTAATTTTTACTAAATATTTCGGGTTGTCCAGTAATGTCACAGAAAACTATTTTTTATCAACTACTGCGATCTAAAAGTAATCAAAAGACCACCTCCGAAAATGACCTTTCCTCAAGGAAAACTTGAAAATACATTACGAAAAACGTAGGTTTTACTTAATTTACTAAATCGGAAATGACGGAAAATTCCTCCCACACATATTAAGAACAGTTAAGCAAAAAATAAGTAAAACGGAACAGACTAATGTTTCAAAACAATTATCCCAAATCTATCTTGGTATGGACATGTGATGAGGACGGATGACACTCATGTGACTAAGAGAGTGATGAGTATGAATATTGATGGATGGAGAGGAAGAGGAAGGCCAAAGAAAAGATGGATGGATTGTATAAGTAAGGATATGAAAGAAAAAGGAGTAAATGATACTATGACTTGTGATAGGGGAAAGTGGAAGAAAGAAACGTGTTGCGCCGACCCCAGGTAAAATGGGATAAGGGCAGGAAGATGATGATGATCACTTTCAAACGATTGAACGGTTACAAAATCGAATTGGCACAACATCACCTGTTTCTCAATTCAATTTGAAAAGAGAAGCAATGGCGCCGGTGTAACATCCGCTGCTGACGGATACAAGTAATTTAAAATTACCTCGTGAAAGAAATTCCTTACAACTAGATCAATACTTGGTAAAAAATAAACGCCTGTTCAAGAATTAAAATAGACCTAATTTAGAAATACAAATTGGGTCCATTTTCAAAGAAACTTGAACAGTTACATAACCGAAACTTTCTCGAAGATGTTCGATGAAACTGTGAAGCACACGTGCCTCACACATTGATGTTCACGACTGGTAGGTACAACGTATCTTAAGCTGTAACACTGAAACTTTTCCTTAATTTCCGTTCCATGCGGGTTGAGCTTCAGGCTATGCGCAACAACTCCGCACGCCGCTTGTTTTGTTAACCCTACCTAATTTTCTATACCCGCGGCGTATTGACAGCGAAAAAAAAATGGCGGCGTGCCTGCAACTAATAAATCTTTCCACACAATAATGGCAGATCTCTTTTTACTAAATCCAGTGTGCGTTCGTGTTGTGGTTTTGCTAATGCGCTGTTATCCTCGTTTATAAATCATTCACGTCGATGCCACGTTTCAGCTTAACTGGGTTCACCGTAATGGCGGCCATGCTAACAATCGTACTTTTATAAGAGCCCGTAAATATTGAACGTGCGCGCTTTTATGTTTAAAACGGCTATAACAGCTTATGAGATTAGTAGATTTAGTGGGAAATAGTTGGATGTGAAAATTGCTTTGTTTTCACCTTAATTGAGTGCCTAATTGAACGCGGCATGGATATTTTGATGAATGAATCTGTATTCAGTTTTATTTGAATTGAAGCTCGCGAATAGTGCAATATTTTTTTGTTTTTATTAGGATTTAAAACCTGCATTTACCATAAAATTATTTTGTTTTAATTTATACCTAATGATAACATTTTTATTAGATTTATAAACTACACAATCTCAACAACTCACACAGATTCAGCTCCTTACCGAACTTACCAATCACACATTACAATCACCCACCAAAAACCACAACACCCCAAAAAAAACCTTAACAAGTCCACATTTACGTCCAAATTCCAATAACTAAGAAATAGAAGAGATATCTGGAGCAATGTTATCATCAATCTCATGTACACAGTTTGATACCGCTGTATATCGGTAGCGGTACACACAAATTAGCCTTGTCCTCCACTGACTGTTACGACTTCCGTAATGATAGGTATCTGATACATCTCACACTTCCCGCCCAGATGTACCTACATAAATTAATTTCATGTAAACTTTGTAGTTTTAGATATAGAAGCTATAATAAACTGAACACTGATTGTGGATTGAGTAAACGGTAGTGAGTCGGGAATTTATACGGAGAAGTAAATAATTCATTATTTATTTCTAGAAATATGTTTTAAAGCAAGTGAGACAGTCAGAAGGCGTTGCGGTAGAACTCGTGGAGCATGGCGGGACGTGCTAGACAAAACCAATGACCAGTAGTCCACTTTAGCCCTGAATCGTGGAAACTGGAAGTCATGGGGAGAGACCTTTGTCCAGCAGCGGGATGAAGCAGGCTAGTAGTATCAGTAGTAACATAACTAGTTTTTTTTTAAATTACATAAGAATTACAGTGAATGAATAAATGAAGGACGTTTATGAATAACTAGTGGCCTGGCTACGCAAGAGTTCATGATTTCGACCACGGAACAGAAAAGAACATGTGTTCCGTGATTCGATGGTATTTCCAAAAAATTTCTTCCATAAAAACCTTATACTGACAATAACGAACACTGCAATAAAAAAATCGTTCCACAGTTGTCCACGTACAGACAAACATAGTTTTATTCTATACGATATCAGCTTTTTGAATTTCGCTACCATGCTTGACCATGTCTTATACTTCTGGATACTAAACGTCACATTATTGGCGAAAACTGTCAAATTAACTGCATCTGAATATCTATATACATATACTTAATCAAGTTATACCACGATAGGCAATTAGAATAATAACATAATTATAGTCTATGTTAATGACGTAAGCGCTTACGTCGTTAGGGGAATGTAGTTACAATGTGATTTAATTATCTTTGGAGCCTGTTTATTAGATGCCTGGTGAAAAATACCTTTTATAGTGGAATAATCTTGAAGGTTATGCATCAACAATGCATTTTGTTAAGCAAATAAGTAAAATAATATGAAACGCTAAACAAAATAAACTTCGGGGCGGTTAATCAAGAACCCAAAAATATGCATCTACGCGCTTGTGCAATCCAAATAAGTATGTAGAAGTAAACAAATAACCAATAATGATTTCACACACTTGGATGAAATCCAGATCACAACAAAAAAACATTTCAGGAGACACCAGACTCATTGGCAAAAAGCGCCATCAACGTACACTTGCAAAAACATTCCCCACCTAACGTAATCAGTCAAAAAGATAAGGCCACTCAAATCAACTTAAAAGGGTATGTGATAAATAGGGGGACCTTTAAAAACACGCCATCTATCTGCGAGAAGCGAAATTTCCTTGTTGACTCGTCCTCTGTAATGTAATTATTGAGTGATCAAACAATTTGCGGCTAGACTCGGCCGTCGGATCCTGAAGAACTCACTTGCGTAACGTGGGTACATTTATTATGGGAGAAGCGTCTCGGAGCGACAACATAAATCATTAGCATTCCCCCTCCCCCCTCGCCTTCGTCGCATGCCCTCCCCCCTGTGTACTGATTCATCAGGTCATCGTTGAGATAGATTTAGATGCTGGTACTACAATGATATTAATGTCTGTAGTATTTATTGCCTCCACGATGTTCCGAGATTAAAACTACGGATGTTAGATTCTTATCATTTTTGTTTGTCATAAACGTCATGTAAGGGAAATATTCAGTTGGGCTCGGAGATTTATTACCTATTGCTGCAAAAAACTACGGGTCGAACTGAAAACCTGCTTTTTTCGTCGGAAAATACTACTGTTTATTCCCATTTTTTTTCGTAGAGTGTTTTCAGATGTTTTTGTAACTTAAAGTAAGTTTGTTATCATGTTTTTTCCTCAAGGGATCAGTTGGTTTGAAGTGTGATGTGACAGAATATTACGAGAGTAAAGTTGCTTGCGTAGATAGAAACCAAGACCAAGTATTTTGTTTTCGTTTCTTAATCGACGATGGCAAAACTTACATCGCTGTTCTACAACACCAATTAATTTATTATTAAAATCCCTTCCATTAAGGACAAGCCAAAATTTCAAATAACCACTAAAATAATCTAGACCAGACCAATCACTTTCACAAACCTACATCCGAGATCCCACATCTACTCAGATGATGAGGGTACTACGCAATACCCGAAAGATCGATGCAAGATTTAGTAACGACCCTTATGGTCGAGCAAAACGTCTGTATATTCGATCAGGGTAGTCACCTGTCATTTTATTATAGGAAATTTGAATACGCGATTACCCAACGATAAAAGATACGATACTTGCGCCTCCGTAATGCCGTTTACAGAGGGTTGGGCGAGGTGAAAAATAAATGTTTTGGGGAAATAGGGTCCCGGAATGTTGGAGAAATAGTTGGGAGTTCATAATAAGCCTTTGGTTTTTATTGTGTTTATTGTTGTGACAAAATAGTCAAGAAAAGTTTTTGGATATTAAACTCCTTTCTTAAAGTATACGATGCGCGTGTGGTGACTTTGTGAGGGCAAACATGGCTAGTGCACGTAGTAGCGTCGATCTAGGAAGACCGCTTTTTTTTTATCGTGGTAAAATCATCACATGAGTCCTCCCACCCAGAGTGGGATGGGAGGGTCTGTCAGACTCGTGCTGATTAAAATCCAAGGTTTCTTTTAATAACCCTTTACTTTCCAGGGCCACATTTACCGAAATAGACAGTCCCACGATCCCGGAGTCCCGAGAGCGCTAGGAGGTACTAATTTAGGGAATCCATATATGATGAAGAGTGGGTTTGTGTTATTACACAAACCCACTCTTTTTTTTTTCTACGATTAATGTGGTGCGCCGTAGGTTTTATACAAATATCCATTTGATAAAGAGCTTTCGTGTGAATCGACTGTAATTTTGACGAACAGTTCTCCTTTACAAATTACCAAAGTATTTTCATCGTAACATAATACTTTCACTTATTACTCCATTATAAAGCAATTAAGATAGCGATATTGGAAAGTAATTTCAAAATTAATAATCAGCCCAAAGATGGGCAAGCATTAAAAACTCAAAGATATCGAGTTCCAAACTAAACAAGACGAAATAAACTTCGTTACAAACTCGGATCGATCAAATTTCGCTCTGGCAAGTAATTAAATTACTGATCATTACAACTAACAGTTAATTAATGGATTTCAGAGTTACTTTTACACTTCAACAGAGTTTGAGAGTTCGTAAAAAGTAAATAAACGTCTCGTCTAATCTCGAGCCTTTGTTGAAACGCTCTCGGTACAAATATTTACCGTTATGTGCTACTAGCCCAGTCTCTAACTTTATTTTATTACGCCCAAGTTTTTGCTAAGTCTATATTTTCATTACGTTATTTTATCGTCAGATTAATATCATTTTGTCATTCAAGATATATTTATTTTTCATTCAAGAACATTTTTATTATTAGCATTCTGATTTTTCGTTTCACTTTGGGAGTATTAATCCGCGCGATACGGTTTCAAATTAATATGGATCGCTTGCCTAGTTCCCCGAAATAAGCCCTGGATCATTCAATTTATTTATGTCCTTTCTATTCAAATCCTCTTCCAGCAACTACTCAGACCAAAAAATATGTGCCAGCTCATTCTTAAGACTTAGGCAAAGTCTGTACAAATCTTTATAAAGTGCGGTGTTTCAAAGTGCAGAGGGCACTGGGACCAGTGGGCATAAATCATTGCTGTCGAACGCCTTCTATCGGGCTGACACCTAAATCGCAGGAGGCATTACTCATTGGGGACACGCTACGAATAAATCCCAGTATTTTTCCTTTTTTCCTTAACGACATTCCACTTTGCGCCTTCGAGACGGTTCCGCGTAAGCGCTGATTTTTATGTGTTGTCAAATGTAAGCAAGACGTCGGGAGTTCGTCCTTGTGAGATAATACCCAAGTTTTATTGTACGCTAAGTGTGTATTTGTCCTTCGTAAATAATTTTATGGAGTTGTCAGTTTATTTTTTGACGGAGATGTTTGTGACACTCGGGAATTTGCCGTCTAAAGCTAAGTTATAACTCCCGACAAACGTTCCTAATGTTCCTTTGAATAAATAAATTATGAATTTACAAATCAACAACCCCTCGCCAAAGTATTTCAATACAAATATGTAGGTACCTACTTCTCATTAGCTTGCAAAACAATTGAAAACTTAAAGCTATGCATACAGATCTCGATATAAACAAAACACGATAAGGCGGCTGTCAAACTTTTTTCATTTCAGGCATCGAGAGCCAGGGAATCCGACTCACATTTAAAATATGGTATCCTTACGAAGGAGGCGCGAAGGTTTATGCCCAGAGCGATGGCCGTTTTACCGACGAAACAAGTGCTTGCTCATTTTTATATTTCCAACTTTCCTTGAGCGTGGCGTCATTAAGCGAAAAAAGCGCTGCGGGCGAAAGTGGGCCAGCCGGGTCCTTTAAAACCTCTTCAGTCCATTGTTGTATTTTTTTCCCTTTCAGTCCGCGTGTTTTAGGAATTTAGTTACGGTGAAAATAATGTTTTCTTTTTAATTTTGCTCGGTCTCGATAGGGGTTTTGTTTAGTTAGGAATAATTGGCGCCTTTTTTGTAATGCCCGTTTTTATGGCCAATCGTCTTGTGTAAATAAATAGGTCTGCGAGATGTTCATATTATGCACGTCCATTTAAAATGATGGCAGTCAGATCCCCACAAAATTCCTTTGTCTATCGTCTTGGCAGGCAGCCTATCACACAAAGCTGTTTGTTTTCAGACCGCTTCGTATGCACTAGTCTCGTCACGTTTACCACAAACTGTCTCGTTACGTCAGCTATGCCTACAACTAAATAACCGCTGCCAACGCCGCCCCTTCATACATAATTACTTCAGATGACGCCCAACTTCAGCGAACACGTACAACATTCCTGTTTAAACATTAAAAACAACGCGTCATCTTAAAAAAATATCAGCACACACAACTGTGGAAACTTAATTTAGACGAGCGTTGGTAAAGCCGCGTGTTCACTACATGACAAAATGTTGGAGAGCGTGACCACCAGCTATATTGTGCCACGCAGACAACACAAAATGTAGTAAAACAGGTGTTTAGATTATTAAGCAACTTTGAAACATGAAATAATGCGCGTCAATGTCAAGAATAATGTTGGCAGATATTAAAAGATTGCCTAATAATTCTGGGTAAAAAATTGAGCAAGGTTATGAATCTGGGTAACATGTTAATACTACTCATTTTTTCCACCAGTGAATACACATCTTTACACCGTCACTAAAACAAAATGGAAACTGTGACGCGCATTAACATTCGTACGTTCGGTTTTGTTTTACGTAGAGATACCAAGGAAAGTGACTCACCTGTGCGTACACCTACATACATACTAATCACACATATAGCTTTCTCTAAGTACGTATTTTTAGTACATTAATGTTCTAGTGACGTAGAAAATTAATTGTGTGACGAGAGAAGTAAACAAGACAATTGTGAAGACAACCAAACTAACTATTTACGGATTATTTCGAATCATAGTTACATTTTTGGGTAAAAAGGAACCCAAATCTTTCTTCCGACGAAGTATTAGATAACCTGATCAGAAAAATCAGCATGAGTTGAATGTAATAATATAATAATAATGATATGTGTGCCCAAATCACCTACAATCTCCCACAGGACCCACGTGATAATTATAATAAACATTATATTCACTAAAGGGGGTCTGTGTCCCCATAGTTGGAACATAAAATACTGACTGGCTTACGCATATCCTCAGTAAAAGTACACATTCCCATATACGACCCTTCGTAATGTTTACGCAAAAACTTTTGCTCACCTAGAAGAATAAATGAGTTAAAGTCAGGCAAGTTACGTGTGTCGACTGTCAAAACACCACTTAATATATTATCAGTCCGTTTCTGCTTGCTAGGGACTTACTTTCATGATTTGCTTACTTCATACCGTTTACATGTGTGCATAAAGGTCAGTTTACGCCGACATGCGAGGCGACGCGATGTAACGCGACACGACGCGACGCGACAACACACGAAGATACTGGCAATGTATATCTTTTCGTGTAGTAAAATAGTAAAGTTACATTTTTAGTCGTTATTTAAAAGAGTCATAATGAAAATGAGCTGCGTCGTATCATCAATGAAATGTGTATCTTTTCGTGTAGTAAATAAAGTTAGATCTTGAATCGCTATTGGATTGAGCGGACAGCGTCGCGTCTCTATGTGAATTGACCCTTAAAGCACACATGCATACGTCATCCCTTCGTCTACGACATTCAGTCCATTGCGTTCATAAATCAGTGCTGTCAAACAGCTTGAAAACCAGATATATTGCTGTTGCGAGCAATATATCTGGCAAGTTCGTTCCACTAAGCTAAAAAGTTACTGACAGTACGTATGGTCAGATGGATAGAATATTGTTGGTTTAATCTACTTCGATACTTGAATACAGAGAAAGATAATGAGATAAGGTGATCTTGTCCTGTTGGTTGTTATCATGTTGGTATCTTCTTATTGCGAATTGCGAAAGTTTCTGAAGATAGACGTATTGGTTGTTTGATGTTACTCTAACACGCTTATTTTAACTTGGTAAAATTATCAAATAAGTCCTCCTGCTCAGGGTGGAGCGGAAGGGACTGTCAAACTTGTACTGACTAAAATCGAAAAAATAGCCCTTTACGTTCCAGGCCCACGGTTTCCTGATGAGATAGTCCCGCCACCACACTATCATGCTTTAGATATATAATTACGATGTTTGGCCACAATACACTAATACAAACGTAAGCAATAAACTAAACTCTCCTAATCGAGAGTTACTTAAAATAGTTTTTTACTATTTAAATGCAATGTAACTATGGAATATAGGCTTACCATTTGAAAGGTAATTTTGTTAGCTTTCAAATTACCAAGTACTGTGATCGTGGTGAGAAGGTGAATTACCACGAAGGCATAAGCTAGTAAAAACATAAAATTCAAACTCAATTCGAGTAAATAGCTTTTTTAAATTGAACTGACTCTCAATTTCAACTTGTACTTATCAGCATTAGAAAAATTGAGTTTTCCAGCAAACGTTCTGAAAATTACATCTCATTATGACTTTACTACACATTACATTTGAAAAAACGTCCTTTATATAATACTAGTTGATGTTTTTGTTAGAAATATGTGTAAAGGTCATTACGAACATATACAAAATGCAATGTATATGAGCCGTCAAAAATCGGTGGCCGACATATTTTTGTATTTCCCGCCCACATTTCGTTTTTACCAAGACGACCGTTTTATTTTTAAATCGTGAACCACTGATTCACGTTTCCTAATGCCTCTGAATATGACATTAATTAGCGAGTTTTTTTTTTTAATGTTAACGCGGAATTTGAATTAATCATCGATAGTAAAACGCCTTACAGACAGCTCGTGACGAAAAATCTTGTTTTTGCTAAAACTGAAGGGACAGCGACTTTTAAGATTGACTCATCAGCTGCCAAGTCATAACTCAATCTTATTTCGGATATCTTCCACTGAATACCAGTTGTTACGAGGAACAACTGGAGCCCAATCGCGCTATTTTTTTTTCAACGAAATCGCAACTGAACCGCTACCATAACACAACTTTTTGACCGTTTCGTATCGCGCTACGCGCTAGCAAGTTGAGACGCACCGCGATCGTAGCTGGAACGTAATCGCTGTCAAACGTAAAGTTGATGGGACGCTACTTTTTTAGGATCGTTACTGCGTCGTTGGAGTGTTTTAATACGATGTAGCCGAAAATAAAAGGAAAAACTTAAAAGCTAGACTTAGTTACGCAACCTTCCAACTTTGGTTAGCGTTTGAACTTATAACGCAATACCAAAATCAGAACAGCTAAATAACCACCTAACCACTGTCGCAATCGAACCATAACGTTATCGCTTACGTTTGCAGACGTTTCAAATTAGCGCGATTGGCCTCTTCTTAATCTGACCTCCACAAACCAGTTACCAGTAATACGTGCTGGGAAATAGACCGCGTGATTAGACTGGTTGTCACACTTTTCTGTCACGGAATTTAAAGCTTTTCCAATGATAGCCATGACCAACGGCTACACGTTAGTACTTTCCGAAACATAGAGGACACTCTTTATGTAACAGATGGTTACCGCTCCCCAAACTGTCCTAAGTAAGTGCAATTTAGCCTTATAATTCTAAAGTCTGCTGGAATAGCAGTGTCTATGCAGTACCTATGTATCCTGCTTACCTATTTATTTTTTCCTACTCAAGTGGTTTATTTTATTGCCTATGTATAATAAACCATCACTTAGTTAGTTTAGAGCGAACTATCCTAATTTGAAATACTTAGGTATATCTGTATCTCTGTAATAAAACGAATATCTCTGTCATTTCTGCAGCCGAATAAAAATGGCTGTTTCATAGCGAATTTTCGCCGTGAACCATAAAATAGTTTTACGAGGCTAGAATGTAGTTAGTTATTTCACACGACTCGTTGAACGTGAGACATCAACCTGTTTTCATATTCCTGCATTGCGTCAAAATTATAATGTCATTTTTATACGACGAATTTTTTTTTCGTCAAATTATAATGTCATTTTTATAAATTGATTTTTTTGTATCAAATTATAACGTCATTTTTATACAACTATTTTTTTTATTCGTAATGGACTTTAAATACTTTGTAACCATCTTACACTGGAATTTAATAACCTATCTCTAGCTATCTTGATCCCGATATTTATCTGTAACCAATCAACGACCGAATTTGCGTATCCGTGTCTTAAAGATGACCAATCACGATCAGCCGTCAAAATAAATGAAAGAGATTTAAGCTGAGGAAGAAAATTAGCTAGAAAATTATTTAGACTGTGGTTTTTTGTAAACAGTACCTTTTTAATTTTATTTTAAAAGGTTGCAATAATTAGTAGCATAGTACCTACACTGCAATCTCTCAATACAAGAAATAAATATCTCATTCCTTTCCATCTTACGTAAATGTACTCGAAGAACAGGCAACTTTTATGAAGTGCTACGAAAATATTTCTACACTTTGTTCATGTCGCGTAGCAATTACTGATTTACGTAGCGCTACACCTGCTACGGCGTAGCTTATTGATGGTAATTGATGAACCAGCGCAGCGGCAGCGGCGGCGTAAGACAATAAGAGACACCTAATACAAATAAAATATGAATGAATAATTTTATTACAGTGCCTTTCGGTCTCAAAAATATTTGTTGCATTGACTGACACACTTAATTTTAAAGTTTTTATCACTGAAGACTTGATTTTTTACAAAAACGAGTTGTTAAAGAAAATAACTATATTTTTTTTTTGTAAAAATCAGTTCTCACAAAATATAAGCTTTTATATTATACTCGTATACATACATTTATGTACAGTTACATTAAGAGCATTTTTAATATACTCGTATAAATACGTTTATGTATAGGTATATTATATATATTACACGAATAACTTTTTCAGTACGATTTTATAAGGTTATTTTTCGTTCAATATATCTCTGTTCTCGGTCGTTGTACTTGACCGAAATCTTCTAATAAACACTTTAGAGACAGTTAAACGAAAACTCTAATTCGCACACTCATATAATCCTATTTTTATTTTAATATCTTAGTAACAAGACATTAAAAGAAAATAGGAAATTATGTCAGTCTGTCTACGGTGGCTGATCTAGAAAAATATTGGACAGTTCAAGAGCGATTGTCGCAAACTGATAGCAATAGAAAGATAATCTTATTCACAATATAACATTATTATTAAACTCTTGATTTTGTGCCAATGAAGATTTTAATGTTTGTAAAAAAAAATGCGTTAAAAACGATACACCTATAACTTTTCGTGAAATCGAATGGTGTAGAAACAAAGGTATAATATTTATCGATTTTGTTAAGTCTAATTTGGTTCAGTAAATTGATCCATTAAATAAAAATGTTGGCATTTAACGAGCGGTGTCAAATGCTGCTACTAGTTTATGGAGATAAAACATTTTAATGAGGTTTTTTATACGTTTTCATTGTGGATGTGTTAACGAAAATTGTTTGTTTCAAGCTTCTTAAGGTACAGTCAAGCACTAATTTTCTTTACATTTTCTTTTTGGTTTGATAAAAATAAAATTGCTCACTTTTATGTGGTTCATTGATATATTTTCTCTAAAAAATCTGCCTACATAGTAGTTAATTTTCTGTACACGTTTCTTTCAACATTGTAATTAAATGTATAGAATTTAAGTGATATCATAAAAATTCGGTACATTCATGTCTTATTGTAGTGTTTACAAATGAGAATCCTATTTTGAGACAAAATTAATTATGTTTTTGTTAAGACACAGTAAACAATGGTTATGTTGGCGACACTTCAATTTCTATTGACGGATTTATGGTATTATCTCTGTTTTAGGAGTCTCTGTATTGCATTGGAGTACTAACTGCAGTTTAGCTTTAGTTTTCATCGAAATAAAACAAACTATCGGAAGCTGCGTTAGAAGTTAGAACGCCTGGTATTCAATCAAGATGATAGGTACCGATTGACGTATAAAATGATAATCATCAGTCAATAATTATTTTTTTTACAAAATTACTTACGCTTTACAGATTATTTTAATTTTATGGCAAGTTTTAGTTAAATTAACCCCGTGTTATTTTCTGCATCTTTTAAAATGCCTCGTAGTGTGCCTATTTAGAATACTGTCGTTACGAAAAAAAGTCGGGTCGTAGATCGAACTCAATATATTATACCGGCGCGCGTCGAACAGGCGCATGTTCGTAATACGAAAATAAAACAGTTAAAACTCCAAAATATCATATTGTTGAGTATCAAGCTCCAAATATGATGCTGGTGGTCTTGACTTCAAAATAATTATGTTATTTTTATTTAAACCATGAATACAGATAGCAGCCATTCATTACGAATCACAAAAACTCGCATGACTACGGTACAAAGCCGAAAAACACAAAAAAAAAATTTGACTGACAGTGTAATTAAATTGGCACACGAACCGACGATTATTGCACAAAACTATAAAATATACACTTTTTCTTAGACCTACATGACGGACGGGAGTACGAAACAACGTGGCAAAACCGAGAAACTGTGACGAATCGACTGAAAAAAGTGTCACTATTTTTATTTTGCATTTTTTCCACTACAGTAGCCTTGACTGTCGTACAGAACGAGCAATGAATAGAGAAAGGGGCGTTTTGTCCCTGTCTTCGTGAAAACAGAATTGTGACAGAAAATTGCGGAATGTTTTCTGGAAAAATATTGTCCTTGTTCATAGTTATGTCGGGTTATGATTCCGTGTCGTGTTCCATTGTCTTTCTATGATCTATTTTCGATGTCTCGTCGTCAAGCTGCGATTTTTCTTATGGCATTTTCGGTATTTGTGTTTTGTAATACTGGATTAGGAAAAATGAGGCACAGAACATTTACTTATTGGATATTACTAGCGATAGGTAGGTCCCGACTTTTTATGTTATCCTTTAGTGGGTACGGGTTTGGTAATTATTATGTTTCAAAACCCTTTTAAACAAAATAAAGAATTTATCACATCAGTCCAAATGTCATCGAGAAACCTCCTCCTGTTACGAAAACGAAAACGGTTGAAAAAAAAAAAGTCGGTTAAAAAAACAGAAAAAGCCTATTCGGCAATTTCTTCCACAAATGTTGCAATTGTTTTTTATAAATTACAGAAAAGCATCTCAACGTTTAAACAAATCCTCTATTGAATGAACGGCTAAAATTCGATGTTGAAATGATTTTCTGTTTGCTTTTACTTAACTGAGCTTAGAACTAACCGGAGCTATGCTTACTGACTTAGCACTCTAATATTCGCAAAGTGAAGCTAGAAGGTAAACCATCGTTTTTATTGGTTTTAGTTGAAAACATTATCTAATACTAGCTGTTCCTAGCGGCTTTGTCTGCTACAACATTATATCACGGGAATATATGGCCCATTGATTCGAAAACGAAACAAGAGGTACAATACTTTCCTGAAACCACAATAAATCGTTTATTAGTGCAGAAAAATGTAAAACGCCAACTATTGCAGGACTATGGAAGTAGGTTCTATTTGCACTAAAAATAAACTCTAAAACTAGAAAATACTAAAATAGGGGGTTATCGATGTAAGCATTAAGCATATCCGAAAATAACCAAAATGGAATCCGTAAGTAGTTCAGGGCATAATGGGTTAAATCCTATGTGTTACTCCAGGTTATAAGATGGAGATGCATACCGCAGTTTTTGCGTGCAAGAAAATCCATTCATCTATCCTCACAAACCTTCGCATTTATTAACATTATATTAAATTAAAACATTTCTAGTTTCAACTCTTGCGCGGCTCAGGAATGTCATGATTATTATTAATTCGTGTATTTTTCACGCACAGATTGACTTTTTTATTAACTTGTTAATGTCAAAATGGCTGACATTGTTGCAACGCCTTTTCCTTCCTAATAATGAATATGAATTGACTAATATTACTATGCGACTATATCTATTTTCTGACTAAACTTACTATATTCGTTTTCCTTTTTACCGTTCATCACGTTTTTAAATGATGAAACGTATCACTTAGTAAGTTTTTAGATATAATAGAATATACCAAAACAAAAGCAGCTGCAATATTAGGTTATCCACAAATTTTCTTGGTTTAAAACTTACTTCGACTGTAGTATCCCCACTTCAAACTTACGGGGATAAACACCGTTTAACATAACGCTTTACTCCACGACTGTACAGAAGAAATGTCCCACTGTCGGAGACAATAGAAGGTCACTGGTGTATCATAGCAATAGAATTCGCCTTGGCAGTTGTAGTACATTACTCGGCCGCGATTTGGCTCGCACACAACTGTTAAAACAGGGAACGACCGGCACCGAGCAATAACAACCGCTCGACGCGAGCGTACTTCCAATCATTATTCGTGTTTTGGCCATTTATTTTTTGTACATACACGTACAGTCGTGAACTTTAAGGGTTGTCGGTGAATGTACTAGTAACCGCTTTAGTTTTAATGTATTCTTCAAGGTCGAGTAGGTGAAAACACTTTGTGATTAGTCAAGCGTAAATAATGCGTGTAGGTAGACGTTTTCAGAGTTTATTTTCGGTTTTGTAAAGTGAGAGTGTTAGTGTACTCATCATTATTCAATTAAATTCTATTGTTACGTTAGCTTACGTATTAATCCAACTAACATCACTTTAAAAACTCTACATCTTTGCGGTCCCTCGAGCCGGATGATTAGTAGCCGGAAGAATAGAGACTTTACACCTTTTATTGATGATAAGTGCCATTACAATAATACCATTACAATGTTTATCTTTCGATAACACGTTAATATTAATAGCTTGGAATACATGAATCTTTGCATTGTACGGCTAAGAGTTAAGTCGCTTATAGATTGGCCTGATTTATATTTGTTGATGCAGAACTATTTCAAGACTCGGCCAGTAAATATCGACTAATCCGAACGATCGTAGTTACAATATCATAAAAGCTGGGTAAAGGTCAGGGTTTCTGTATGATTTACAATTGTTAGCAACACATAATAATCACAGACATCGACCGTCAGCTCTCATCCAAATAAACTTCTACATACAACCTTACAACAATATCTATCAACCAATATCTTGTTCTTCCTCAACTCTATCATAATTATCTTCTATCTATAATGTTCTTCTATCTTCTATAATATAAAAATGGATCGCAAAATGTGTTGCTAAGCTCAACTCGAAAACGGGTGGACCGATTCGGCTAATTCTTTTTTTTTGTGTTTGTAACCATCGGAACCGGGTTTTAGACCGGGTCTTTCACCCGTGCGAACCGGGGCGGGCCGCTAGTAAATAATAAACAGAATAAATATCCCTCTATCATTATTATCCTCCACTTCATTCAATTCATTTGGGGTTTACGCTGCATGTTTTCTTATTCCATATTTCTTTCACTACCAAATCCAGGTTATTATGGGTATTTTGAAGTCTTCCTACTTTTACAAAAGTAAAATTTTGTAAGGATGGATGTTTGTTACTCTTAGGATTTGGACAACATTTGGCACGAAAGTACCTAAATGGTTTAAAACCTAGATTATGAAATTATTACAAATCCTTTTTATCTAAGCCCGGATCTTCACAAGTAATGTTACACAAGTGATTATTGACTACCATCCGCCAAAATAGCGAGCAAAATCTAGTTTATACATTACTGAGTATATTTCAAATAAAATACCAATTGAAACTAATCCAGAAAAACAGTACCCCTTCCAAAAATCCCGCCTCTTTCGTGTCACACTATTTCAACATGTGCAATGCGTCCACCACATTTTTCTACACACATAACTCTTGCCCAACATTATAAAAACAAACACAACGTTCTGCTTTAATCACTCGGCACCTTAAAGCGCTGTAATTCATATAAACTAGTTTCCAATGACACGTTATTACTTTCAGTCAAACTACACTTTTTTTTTTTCGTGGTGTAAAATCATCAAGTGAGTCCTCCCGCCCTGCCTGGGGTGGGAGGACTCACTTGATGATTTAACGATAAACGATAAAAAAGACATATACTATGCATTTCTTCGGGTTAGGAGGTATTGGAACAGGTCTGCCCTATTTACATAAACCGTGGAGGTTTCAGCAAGAACCAACTCGATTTACAGCATTGCAATAGAAACGCGGTCAGTATAATTTTGCTGATTTTTTATATGTAGTAAGACGATTATTATGATGCGATTTATGTGTCTACATAAAAATAGTTAAAGTTGAAAATCATCTACTGTGAATAAATAAGATTCTTATTTACTTTTTATCGAGTCTGAAATGTCAATTTACAACAATTTTATTCACGTATTGATGTTATCATGCAAATGTTTTGATGTGCTAACATAACGCGTTCACGACTCACGAAAAGTCACAGTTACGTCACAATTTTGTATTTAAAACTGTTTTGTTTCAATCGATTGTATGCTAAAATAAATTGTTCAATATTAATGTACGTATTTAATTGAAGTATTAATGCAAAAAGTATACCTAACCACGCACTTTTCGTTAAAAATATTTTATAGCCAAAGACATAAGTCTTTTTTTCAGCAGAAGGGTAATAATAAAATGTACGCACATTATTGTTAAATATGGATGTTCCTGAATGGGATGGAAATCTCACACCTCGTTCTATATTTATTTTTCAACACATTGCTATGCTAATAACATATTTTTATGGCAGGCAGAGACGAAAGACGGTAATGTTTTGCATAAATCTGTCACCCAGGGCCGGTCCTAGGGCGGTGCGGGCGGTGCGACCGCACAGGGCGCCTTCAAGGGGGGGGCGCCAAAATGAACCAAAACTTGTAACAAAAGACGCTCGACCGACCGCGCGTGTGTCTGGCTAGTGGCAGGCGATGGGCGAAGTGCCGATGCCGGTGCTGGGAAGTAAAAATGTATGAACGCCGGGCGCCGGTAAGTGCAAAATCGAGCCATACATTTTTGCTTCCCCGGCATCGGCACGGCGGCGCCGTCACCTTCGCCGACGCCGGGGCCTTCTAATGTAAAAGCTCGGGCGCTCGGTCGAGTCCCGTCCACACTATGCGAGCTGCTTCGCGCGGCATATGCCTCGCTAGGCATTTACCGCGAATGATACTGCCTGCCAAAGCAGTTCGCCCTGTGTGGACGTATCTATTAAACAATATACGCAAGCGAAACAAAAGCCGTTATTAGATGGCTTGGGCGCTCATTCACTCGGCCGCTGCTGGCGCCCCGCTGCCCGCAAGATTCGAGGCAGCAGCCTTACCGAGCCGCTTCGCGCGGAAAATGCCTCGCGAGGCTGCTCGCTCTGTGTGCACGCCCCTATTGAATTGTCAATTCAAACGCTCGTGAGTGTATTTATTCGTATTCAGTGTGTATAGTGTCTAGGTTTTCGTCAGCTATCATTTTAAGGCAGTCCGATCTGTCCAATCTCGAAGAAAAAAAACGGTTATTTAATACGAAGCCGTAGTTGAAACACCCACTGATCTGGAGGAATTATACAAAATGAACGTTTTTTAACCGATGATAGATACTATTGAGAATACACACACAAATAAAATTGGTTACACGTTTTTAACAACTGTCACAATCAATGATACATGGTCTTTTTAAACCCCGAAGGAAAAAGAGGGCGGTTTCAGGCGTGGAACTCAACGTGCGGTCAACCCAGACATTGTCCATTACTCGCTGTCGGTATGCCCGCGCTTACGGTCGCCGGAGATCGTCTGCGACGTTCGGCTCCGTGGCCGTCTACCACTGCGGCTGGGGTGGAGGTAGGACGCTGTCCTCTCCCTCACATGGCCCGCGTCCTCCTTCGCGAGAAAGACTGCTTCGCAGAAGCCGACGCCGTGTGGGCACGGCGTTGCTCTGCCCAAGCGGGGCAGTCCTGCACCGTATGATCCACTGTGTCTTCTAGTTGATCCTCGCAGTGGTGACCCAGGCGTTTCCTCCTTCCTCATCAAACACAGGTACCTCCCGAAACTTCCATGTCCGGTGAGGACCTGCGTCATGCGGTAGATCAGGACGCCGTGACACTTATTCAGCTACTCTTCAAAGAGGGATCTTACCGCCGAGATCGCGGCGTGCCCGGACCACTGGTCCTGATATTCCCACAAATTGGTTAAACGAACTTTTGACAGAATAAAAATCTGAAGCCGCTGCTTTTTCTGGTTAAAAATAAAGCTACTGCTTAAACTTTTTTTTTTATATAGAGGGGCGCCATTTTTAGTCCTCGCACCAGTTGAAAATGTTAATAGGACCGGCACTGCTGTCACCGGTATAATCATAGGTAATAATTTGTACAACCTACAGCCTAGTTTTGTTTACTTTTGTAAATATGTGCGTGGAATTATCATCTTTATGTGAAATGTCTCTGTGACTAAAATAGCGTACACTAATACAGGTGGGAGTTAATTCGAATAGATATATGACGATTTGTAAAGGTGGAATGATAGTGAAAAGTTATAAATGCGGTCATTCACTGTTCTAATAATAAAAATCGTAATAAATAAATCTACCAAAATATATTTATATTTCTGAAAAGTTGGCGTATCGACGGACTTTCTTTTTTGCTAAGAATTGGAAAACTCACTAAAATGAATAACAGATTAATAAGAACTTTGAAAGAAGAACGCCTAAGTTAGTCTTACAAAAAAAGTAACAATTTATTTTATATTTCAGGGGGCCTACCATGAACTCTTAACGCGATCGAGTTTAGGCTGTGGGAAAGAGATGGCGCTAGACGACTTGTATAGCTCTGTCTCTTTCCCACTGCCTAAACTGAATCGCGTTAAGAGCTCGTGGTAAGGCCCCAGGGGCCTTACCACGAAGTCTTAACGCAAAGCAGTTTAGGCTGTGAGAAAGAGACAGAGCTATACAACTCGTCTAGTGCCATCTCTTTCTCACAGCTTAAAGTCTCACGCTTTAAGAGTTCATGGTATAGGCCCAGATCTGCAGACTAATCACGTACAGAATTGTAACAAGAAACTCTATAATAATAACAATTACAAGTACACTTAGCAGCCCACGAGCCTGAACACAAATGATAAACTTGTCCCGCCCACAGCTGGGTCTTGGTTTCTGACACTACGCCTACATTTGACTTTGTTGGAACTCTAAAATTATACTTGACAATGCAAACATCATAGAATTTAGTCACTGTTAGTGTGCTCTGACTAAAATAAATTACTTCAAAATCGAAACTGACTCATAACAATACATATGTTTGCTTTTAAAGTTTCAATCACTTGTCTCCCACAAAATTACAAATGTCATAAGTAACATCTTTCATAACAGTGTGGGAACTGTTACGTACGTCGTTCAACGCATAATTAACTGTTCCGAGTATAAATAACAGTGATTTTCGGTAGCTGTTCCATTTTTCTTCAATTCTTTCATTAGTCGCGAGTTCTTACAGTTTTTCTTTTTAGTCTTAGCTTTGGTGAGAACGGAAGTGGAAATTGATTTTCTTTCAAACTCTTTCTATTTTCTCTTTTAATTAATTTCTTTAGTGGATGGAAGTTTAGAGTTCTTTAAGAATGAGAGACATTGCTTTTTGGAGCGAGTCTAGGGTAAATCTAGGGTTACCAGTATTACGGTAGACTAAATAAGCCGGGGGCTTATTTATTATCCTGTGTAAGCAAGCTACAGAAGTTTCAAATTAATTATTTGAGAAGGTGGGCGCTCGATAGGCACCATATTACTTGTCGCATTATAATGTGGATATTTCAGACCAAAAATATGACGTTCGACGAATTATTCAAAATTCTTAAATATACCTATATTTTTTAAATTGGATTATTACAAATTCAGAATTCATATGTGGAAAATTCTTCACAGATTAGCATTATTTTTATTTTGCAGCGAAATATAACAGATGGGAAATGCGACGTAAATTAAATTGTCCGTTTCTTTTTTCTACACAATTTCATCGTGCTGGGAGTTAAAATACGCGGAGCAATCAACACGCGATTCGGTTGCCCGACATCATGTACATCATTTTGTGGCACCTCCCCAGGGATTGAAGAATTAGTGACTGTGTGCTGTATGTTGCAGCATTTTCGTATGTAAAGTTAATTTGTAACGATTTGTATGCCCCTAAAGAAATTATATTCGTTTCACACATGTCTGATTCAATATTTACACGAGTTCTAACAAAAGATAATTCAGAAGACATTAAATACATTTAAAGAAATACCGATTTTATCTTTATGAAACTCTTTCTCAAAATCGTACTCGTATCTTACTTATATGTTAATAACTGCTGTTGCTGACATTGAAACTGATTGTTCCCCGATACATGCATAGAACTGATATTTAAATCAAAATATTTTTTAAGTTAATATCTAACTCAAATACCAAAACGAAGATAATTCCAGACCTATTCTTCCCACTGTCATAACCCCTAAACACAAACCAAGCTAGATCTACATAGATTGTCATATCGCAAATACATGTACGATTTACGAGAACCGTCCCTTTGGGTTGTCGAAATGAATATTTGAGGAGTAAACACCTGTGAGTGTGTAGTCTTTCCAGTACACATGGATATCTATGGTGATGTTACTCTGACCCGTCGGTAAAATACGGGTTAGAACAGGGATTATTTAATTACTGATTTCCACGAAATAATTGGAAAAATACCTGTTATTTGTTTAGGAATACTTGCTTTGTTTTTCGAAATGTAACTAATTCGAATTACAATAATTTAAATGGATAAAACCATTTTAATATGTCGGTTGGTATGTTTTGTTTTGATGTTTTAACTGTGTAGTAACAACATCTAAAAATAGATCGTAAAAGACTTTTAAAAGTAAATCGATTGTAACTTTGTTTTCCTGAGAAATTTCAAGATAAACGATTATATTGAGTACAGAAACAAAAACCCTGGTATTTTCTTTAAAGAATTGAAATGTTTTTCAGATATTTCCGTAAAATATAACTAAAAATAAGTACCTGTTATTTTATTAAATGTGTCCATACCTCTAAATATGAGATATTATTATATCAAATAACAATTCACTCATGCAAAAGACAGTAGAACGATAGACGGAAGTATAAATAATTTCCCTCGGGCCTCAAACGAAGATTCATAAATAATAACTAA
This sequence comes from Agrotis ipsilon, assembly GCA_028554685.1. Taxonomy (NCBI): domain Eukaryota; kingdom Metazoa; phylum Arthropoda; class Insecta; order Lepidoptera; family Noctuidae; genus Agrotis; species Agrotis ipsilon. The sequence goes on along the minus strand of CM052973.1, from coordinate 10,125,151 downwards.
TTTCAATATACGCTCACATTCTCTCTGCTCTTATTTACAAGGAAAATGAACATTGCGCATTCATACAAAATCCTATGTTGGGTACTAACGCCTCTGTTTGTTAGGAAAATATGTTTTGAAATGAAAAATTTACCTAAGATTGTTAAGATCTTTGGGTATTTAGATCAAATGTTTGTCTGTCGATATATGGATAAAGGATGTAGGTCACAAATTGACCGGACTAAAAATTAATTTATAAAATAAAATAAACTGAAATAATTTAAGAAACCAATCATTAAAAAACATTTTGGTTGGGGTTTATTAGTTGTATACTAAGAAGGTTTAAAAAAAATACTTTTACATTTATTTATGTAAATACTGTGTGTTTCATTTTATTAATTTTAACAAACTTAGAGCATTTGTTTTTTTGGGTAAAAGTAGAAGTAGACCAACTATAAAATTATAGGTATTTTGATATAATTTGATATTCGGATTGTACTTTATCTTTCAACATAATAATTATTTTATTGTTACTGTTTTCACTTAATTTGACAGCTTAGCAGTTGATGATGTCATCAAATGCTAAGCTTAGTATTATGGAGTCCAATATCCTCCTTTGCTCCAATATCGTTTGTGCGTTCCTATTTCCCTTCCATTCTAACCGCAAGAATCTGGAAATCAATCATTTCTTAAAGTTATAGCAACAGCCCATCCTAATGCCGTTTTTTCGTAACTATGAAATTAATGTTTTCCTTTCCCCATTAATATGGACAAATATTTTTATAACTTTTTACTATTTATTAATAATGATTTTAAGCTGTAGACAGTATTTTTTTTAATTTTTGAATACTAATCAAGTTTTTTTTATATATTTATGGCATTTATTGAAATAATTTATCCAATTTATTCGAAAAACACAGGACTATTTCCTAGCCTTCTATGAAAGAGCCCTAAGTTTTCCAGAACAAAGTGTCATTTTCCCCGGAATCCCTGTTGAGTATTTGTGGCGGACATTATAGGCCACTTAGCTTTATGACTGAGGGGCCAATTATCTGACAGTTTGACAATATAACATTGTATTAATGGTTCATGTTTCTTTTTTTATTGTTTGACAATTACTTTTTTATTTGGTAACGCGATTTTTTGGTCATCAAAAGTCATTTTTTACGATTTTACTCGGTTGATTCTTTTTTTCAAAATATCCATTGTTGTAAATCAATATTCTCTTTGTGATACATGAAAACTTTGGCAAGTTTTTCGATAGAAAATTAAAGTTTAAGATATTGAGTTTGATATTTTATATTAACTTCATTTTCATAAGTACATAAGTACCTACTTATTATGTGAGTATTTAGATATATTTTGCTCATTGTAATCAAAGAACCTTAAAGGGTTGCAGGTATAGTCTCAACTTTAATTTTTTTTTTTTATAATTTACTAAGTTAAGATACACTTTAAGTTGTCCAAAGATATAAATTGAGTTTGAAAGTTTTTGCCCGTGTTAGCATATTTCGAAAATAATTGCTCAAATTAAGAATATAGTATCATCTGTCTGATGCTGCTATATTCTTAATTGATCATTTATTTTCCTATCCCTTTAAGAGTACGTCAGCAATTGTTTTTCCATTCCATTCATCTTTCCCTTATCTTAAATTAAACCTTAATCATGAAAATGATTATTAAACAATAACAACAAATAAACAACTCAAAAATAATGATGAATAAGTAAACTTAATGAAAAATGTTCAAAAAGAAATACAAGAAAGCAAGACAAAGAGAAAGGAAACTAATTATACTTAAAATTCGCGTCCAAAGGACTTGGTGTTACAATTGTACGAACAAAAGAAAGTCGCCCGCTTTTTTCCCGACAGCTTTGGTTAGGCTATTATTGAATTCGAAATTGACAGAAGTTATGTAGGTCATAAAATATATTGTGTATTTCTTCATATATGGGGTAATTTATTTAATTAATTCAAACGTAAATAACATAATTATGAAGAATTTAGTAAAAGAATCAACCTAATTGAAGAAATCATTTGCAAATGCCCGCCGATAAATGGTTAAAACAGTCATAATTTCATAAAATATAACTGTTATAAAATATAAGTATAAGTATGTATATTTATATACATTCCAAAGAAGTAAACCACTCACAACACAAACTCCATAAATCTTACCTTGATAAAGTCGATGTCTGGAGCTCGGCACACGAATAAGTCCTCGTACTTGCACTATATATCACTATACAACACGACGTACAAGCACATCTCAATGAAAATGGAACTTCCAAGTTTTTCCTCTAGTCTGTTTATTGTAGTTATCACAACCTCGTGGGAAATTATCCTCCAACGGCGAACGACAATCTCTCAACGTTTGTAATGGTACAACAGAAACGGAAACACTACAACAGGTACCAACATATGTACATAAAATACTTAATTTTTCACTATTTAGTAAAAATATTTGCTTTCCTAGCGTTTAATCACAACTTACGGGAGTATTAACAACCAGAATATTTTTTGTAAGTCTTTTCAGGACCATAACGTACGCAATCCGATCTTCTCGTTATTTCTTCGTATGTTATCACAACCATGGCCACCCATCCGTCTATAGTCTAAAAGTCCACGCTGATACACGGCTACATCTCTTTCAAGTTCTAAACACTAATTTATTCTATATTCACAACACTGAAGAGGTAAACATTGAAACACGTTAAGATTTACATCGTGCTAACTTGCGCTGTCATTTCTTAATATTTCCATATTAATTCACGGAAGCATTGCAAAGTGGAAGTTTACGGAATACTTTCATATTTACAAGTGGTTTATTACATAGTTTTTGGCACAGTTAAGTTTGACGGAGTTCATGATGAACACGTGAAGTTTTGCAGCGAGACGCGGAGACGCGCGCGTTTTCCACTAACTCCCAACCGGCCACTGAACACACGTCGGAATATGCATTTATAAATAGTTATATGTATCCACGTCCAAGTGTTTCACTAATACGCGAACCCGCCGTAGTTCGGACGACGACGGTGAATGTCAGGTGATGTCGGAGCTGTCAGTGAAACTGTGTTTTCAGTTTTCCAACGCGACGTGTGTTCCCCGTACTGTTTGTGCTCTGTTACTAGAGGCACGCGTTCTACTGCAACTGCTGAAAGGCGAAACCTGTTGAAATAGGACGGGGGACTGCGTGCGAGGGAGACGACAGTACGTTCCGCGACTCCGTACCGAGTTTCAGGCGCTTATTTTGCTGAGTTCGGGTGTGTGCGTGAAAAGTCGCGTGCTCACGACCGGCGAATCGGTGTTAGTGAGTTGTGGAAAACTCTCTTTAGGACGCTTTCACAAGCGCAAGGATTTTCATGATTCTAAACAGCGCTCCTTATACATTGTATTGAACTTCGCATATTTTTTACCTGTTTTAAGGTTATTTATGAATATTTTTAGAATTTTATATAAATTAAAATTAAAAAGTAATTTTTGTTTCAAGTCTGTTTCGGTGTTTAACTGTTCTAAAATATTTTTCATCCAGCATGAGCACCACAAACATATTTCGTCAGTCTATAAGTATTACAATTATTGACGTAATGAATGCAGCTTTTTTTTAAATCCAAATCTTATTGGTGGCGTAAGCTCTCGGATTAAGAAAACCGAGTGCGTGTCAGTAGGCCACGCGCAGTAAAGGGTTCCGCAGCTGGGGTGAATGTTTACGCATCTATAATGACGCCCTTGTATCAACCGCAAAAGGGTTGTATTTTACCATATTTTTCTAGAAACATAAAATTTAAAAAAAAACATGACTAAATAAAATATTAAAAAATATCATTTATTTATTGGAACAGCATTTTTTGTTAATAATGAGATGTCTCCAATTTTTTTTAAGGAGCGTATTTTTATGAGTTCATTTATATACTATGCAAGGTATGTGTTGTAAGATGCATGAAAGCCAAGATAATCAAAGAAATTGGACTTGTTCTTATAAATACAGAAGAGAGCATCAACCAGCGATGGGAAAATATATGTTGCAGATGAATGGCATGTATTTATCAAAAAGTCGCAGTTTATTTATTAAAGATACAGTTTTGTCACGTTTTGAGATCTAACTAGGACTTAAGAAAATTAATTTAAATACAAGAGTTTTATATTTGGTTCCGAGACCTAAAAATAGAACCCTATTTCAGTGGAAATAAAGAAACTGAAAACTCTCAAGGTTAGATATATTTTGGAAAACTATATTTGTGACTGTAATGTATCTTTACGGTTTTTTGCATCTAATGTTTGTCTGTTTTTTTATTGCTTCTGAAAGACAAAACAAAAAAAATGTACTTGAACACATTAAACGAAATCGTTTCTTAGAATCGGAGGTGTCGTTGTAAGAATTAATCAATTTAAAGTGGCATCAAGTCCAATATAAACAAGAGGCCACACAGACGCGTATCGTAATCAAATAGCACGCAACTTGGAGGCTGTGTAGGTCACAGAGCGGGATAAAGAAACGGCGGGATGATGAGAGCGAGTGAGACCAAGACACGCACCGCGATGCGCACGCAGCGCTCGATACACCCCATGGCCACCACACTCACACCCCCACCAAATCTATACCGAAATGGGCGACCACCTCTGACAGCTCGCTCCAATGTAGCGATGTACCCTTCATTATATCGGGAATCAATTGACAAATGGGCACCGTGCGTTTGTGGTCGGTGCCCACACACCAGCGACCACGACCACGTGCCACCACGCGACACACCACAACCTGCATCGTCTGCATGACCACGAGTTCACGACCACTCCGACGGCTCTTTGTTTATCTTTTTTAAAAGCCTCCTAATGGAGAGACTCGTGCCCCGAAAACCTAGAGGACGGTCGCTTTGACGACCGTACCTAAGAATGTTTCGTCACAAATTAATTGAATGTCTTTACCTTTTGAATCTCCTTGATGTTATAACGAAACTCAAACTCGAGTACTTTCTATTCTTTTCGTCTCGTGTTCTTCGTTATTGTCTTATTCGTTTCATATTTTCAAGTCTTTTGTAGAAGGGTTTCGTCTACGTAGTTGAGAACTAAATTGAGTTTTAAAGTTGACGCGGCCAACGAAAACTTGAGTCCCGTGAGGATCTACAAAGTACAATTGGAATATTTTCAAAGGCAGAATTTATACTGAGTATTTATTTTGTAATAGAGACTAAGTTCCAATGGCAACAAAATACGAAAGTAGTCAACTTTTCAATCAAACAAAACTAATCAAGTATTTTTATCACCGCATGAATCAACATTCAGAATAACGAAATCCCATTCATCAATCGAGACTAAAAACAAAGCAATCGCCGCCGTCGAAACACAAATCGCACGTTTTTTCATCGCACGAAACTTTTTATAGCCTTTGTTCTGGAAGCCTCAGTCATGCTCAATTATGAGTAATTAGGTGAACATGAAAGCGGTGCAGGTCGCGTTACGAGACGGGGGCACAGTTCCAAGGGCGCCGCGGAGGCATTCCACTCTCCAATAAAAAAAGCCTTTCAGAATTATTAAATTTGACCTCCACAAGCGCTCTGATTGCTTGTTTTGAATTATCGGGGGAGGTCAGATAAAATTAACATTTAGAGGATCAGAGCGTCCCTTGGCATGTCTTTAGGATTGCGTTTGAAGTTTAAATATGAACAGAACAAATTCTTGAAGTGCTGGGGCGTGTACTGATTAGCTTATTACTTGAGCAGACAACGTAAAGTTGTTTTCATCTTTGAGCGTATCCTTCACTTATCGTTAACTGTGCCATGCGTGAAGAGTGTGATCTTGAACTTTCCCCGCCCGCCCACGTGCCGCGGTCGGTGGCGCCATCTGTGTTGTACGCTAAGAACTGAAGACGCGACGTGATTTCAGGCCTACATTCCGTACATTGCCTACCTTCTTGGGTACACGTGACCCGTGACCACGTTTAACTATTCCAAAATTACCTTTGGTAAGCCAAAGGTAATTTATTTATTTTCGTTTTTCATAAATCATTTTAATGTAAGTATCTATTATGGTCCCTCCCGTAGGAGTTAATTTAGAAACAGTAATTCGTTGGAGATTGTTGATCAAAATAAAATGTTTTAATTTCACATACGTCCATAATACAAGTTAGTTATAAAACTATTTTTTTTTCATTCTTTGTAACCAAAAGACCATAAATATATTGTAATCCGGCTTTGTACTTCCTATATAATAATTTCAGTTTAATTATTAAACGCTCACTGCCTAACACTAATACGGCTGTACTATTGTAACGCAACTAAAATTATTACAATTCATAATGATCCAGTGAGCAAAACTGATTCAGTGCTACTATTAACGAGAATTTAAAAATAAAACATAGATAAAGTAGAAATAATATTGGAAACACCCACTATCATTGCGAAGTTTTGTTGTATGCCAACAATCCTTCCAGGCATTATTTTCTTTTCTACAAATATTTTATTTGGATGGAAATCTTTCAACATATTTTTATACCTATTTAGGTAATCATTTTATATTTTCTTCGACATCAAGACAAGACACGGTGAAATAATTGGTAAAAATATAATAAATGGTAGTGCTTGTATTTCAGTTTTTTACTTTACTTTTCTGAAAAAGCTTTTACAACACGGCTAAATTAAAATCTGTGTTATATTTCTAACTACAATAATAATATAGAATACTTTTTAATATCGAGATAGAAAAGTCAAAGTAAAGTATATACATAATCTTGGTAAATTACCGGAAAAAAGTGGACTTTTGAGGAGAAACATCTGTTACTGAATATAAACCAATTAGAATCACAGACAGACGTATGTTTCCCTCACCTGAACGAACCCAGACCACCATAAAAATGAGCTAATGAGTCCAATTAATCGCGTGAATAAAATAACCTCTTAAAAACTTGTCACGGCGCCAGGAACGCGCCTAACACAGTCGGTCGGGAACCACCAAAATAATTACTATGTCACATTCAGTTTCTATTGTCAGACTCCCATTATATCTAAATTATTATAACTGGTAATCCTCTAATTAGTGGACTACAAGGGATTATGCGCACATTTGGAACGCCTAGTGCTTCTAATTAGAAAATCATTAACGCTGCGTGATTGCGAACGAATGGTTATAACGTTTTGTTTGTACGGACGTGGTCATGTGGAGGATTACATTTTGTGGTACGTTTCAAGCTCCTTTGGGATCTTATGTTATGTTATTGTAGGTTAGGTACAGGAAAGATAAAACTGCTAAGAAAACGTAATGTTACTGATCACATTAGGTAAATTCTTATTTGCCATTTCACCAATTGAACTAAGAACATTCAATCTTCCTTTATAATCCGCACAGCAAAAGATTGCAACGCACTCCCAGCCGACCGGAATTCAGAGGGCCAAAGCCTGCCGGGGTCGCGGGATTTATTTCTATCTACCGTGACCCCGGAACACAAAGTGCTATCGAAGGACACCGTGGATTTTAGTCAGTACAAGTCTAACAGTCCCTCCCGCCCTGCCCGGGGTTGGAGGACTCATTTGATGATTTTACCACGCTAAAAAAAAAAAAGGCGACCGGAATCTCTTCAAAGTTAGAGTGAACAGGCTTCTTCTCGGTAATGTCACTCCATCGTAGGCTTTGCCTCGGTCACCTTTGATCTAGTCTAGAGTTAATAGCAGCCACGGAATAAGAGGCATTTTAACCATTTTCAAGGTTTCTACGGGTTCTTTAGATCATTCGCTACTACCAAAGGTGACAAACAAACTCTGGTATTTTGAAGAGTCAAAGGCCCTGACCAAAAGTGTTGTGACTAAAAGCTTGATTTCAAATCATCTCATAGGTACTCCCGATTTTTGTCTAGCGGATTTGCGTCTGGCGGAAAGACTAAATATAACACTCAACGCTATTGATAGTGTCCTGTTGATCTTAACTTTGCTTTTCTTCAACAATTGTGAGAAGCATGAAAAGAAGCTCCCTTGTTTTTTCTTTCAAAATAACCTAATGCGTTTTGTACCTGTTTACGATACGATACTTACGATACGATCTTATTGTAACTTTTCAATTAGTTTAAATATAATGTACCTGACACAATGTAAATCCTTGACAAAGAGATACTAAATAAGTAGTAAGACACCAATTAAATTTACAGAACAAGGCTTCTACACGCATGCAAAACATACCTGCAAATCGTATATTCACCATCAACGCTATCTCAAAACAAAACACTATCCGGAACAACACTGCATTTACAAAGATAGGTCTGTCAAATAGACGTTTACGTGGCACATCTAGATTCAACTGCAAGGTGGCTAAACATAGCGACCATTAACGTGCACTGAGATAGTTTATTGAGCACATTCCAACAATGTCTGCTCTGTGTTTCGACTCGATACATTCATCAAACGTTTCCGGAGATTTTGTTTGTAAAATTCAGCGAGTAAAGCAAGACTGGTTTTTTTATAGTGGTAAAATCATCAAATGAGTCCCCAGGGCGGGACAAGAGAGACTGTCACACTTGTACTGACTAAAATTCAAAGTGATCTTTCGATAGCCCTTTACGTTTCAGGGTTACGGTTACCCGATGAGACAGTCCCGCGACACCGGCAGGCTTGGGGTTCTAAGGAGGCCTCGTCAGATTGCTGACAGCTCTTAGGAACACAACACGCTGTCGACCTGGGCATGGTGTGGTCCATGATCTGGCTATCAGTCACCCGTTACTCGCCATCGGGATTATAGGGGTATTGCGTCAACTAATTAAGTACGTATTCATTGAATAATTTTGTAAATCAAAGACGTGGTTGCAGTTAAAATAAATCATGGTCTCTATTTGCCCGTGGCTCAGCTGTCGTTTTCACGTTCTTGCATCTAACATTTCCTATTTATTTAAATGAGTCAAACTGTACGTGATTTTCTCTTAATTATTAAAGAATACTTATAATAAATATAGCAAGGTACGCTAAATAAGACACTGCCTTTAAATGCGTATTTCAATACAAAGTTCAGCCAAACTGTAAAGTTAACAAAAGCTAACACAATTTAATCTCAATAAAATTTTAATTAAACCACTTATTACCAATAAACACACAGTAAAACCAAAAATAAAGAGCCACATAACAAAATAAAATGGACGAAACATTTAGAAACAATAGTTTCAGATCCGTCCTCGGCCACTCGCGACAAAGAAATGGGTCAGTGTCGGCGAAGAAATAAAAATACCCACTTGTGTCTATATTGAACGTTACCCTTTTCATCTTCAGTTGTGTAGAAGTAAGATGTCACACAACTCGACGGCCAAACCGCTTGTATTTGTGGTCTTGTAGCGATATGGCCAATCGATAAATTGGCATATTTGTTTAACATTTTTTCGTACAGGTTATGGATGGAAAATCTTAATAATACCAAATGTGCTGGCTGTGAAAGCTAGCTAGAAAATTGTCCCAGTAACATAAAATTGGGATAAAAACTAACCTATGTGTTAATCCAGGTTATAACTATCTGTCAAACATCCAAATCCATTTAGTAGTTTTTGCGTGAAAAAGTACCACTAACTTTCGCATAGTTTTATTTTTTAGTAGGTGTTAGTAAGAATGAACGTAACCCTTTTCATTTTCAATCCCACTAGCGATGGGAGGTCTCACCAGGACCACGTGGCAAATAAATTTTACTGCTTTCCATCCGTCGGAGCGCACGAATTCGGGATGCTTCTGCTCGCTCCATCTCAGCTCTCAACTTTGCTTCTGAACTAGACTGAGACATATATAATTATCTAAATAAAAAAGAAAATAATTATGCTTTTACATAGATACCTAGGTATACCTTTATCTACTCGCCTACGTAAACAGTTTTTTGTCCGATTCCTCAGGGAAGTATCCAATAAGGATCCAACTGCATATTGTGAAACTACCTCAAAAGGACACAAAGCACTTACGCTCCCCCGAATTCATACACCCCATGGGATATAGATTAACTATTATTTCCTTCTCTAACAATAATGCGCATTGGGGAATATTCGATTGCACTCAAAAAGAGAGCACAATAGTTACATAAATTTTGCTTACAAGCTTATGAAGATGAACTGAAATAACATTTCATAATGTGCTATATTCTAGAACTGTATTGTTAGGCATAGCGACATCTATTACAGTGAGTGTGAACTACTGGTGAAGATGGTTTAAGGAAAATTAAAAGGGTGAACGGCAAAGCTATAACAGCTTACAAACAATGCTGTTTTTTTTTTTTATTAAGTACTCCGTCACATAACAATGTCTCAATAAATTAAAATGTTAATTAATACTTATATATAATTTACTATGTTATTTAAAAAAAAAACTTAACTTACATAGTGGTGGAAATTTTCTGATGCTATTTTGTTTCATTGATGAAACGGGAAAGTGATGAATTTTTTTGGACGTGGCCCTGTCTAAAAGCTTGTGTTGATGATGAGTAAACATCTTCAACACAAGTTTCCGTGCCTATCGTCATCAAGTTGACAAGCACAGCGATGGAGCTATTAATGTGGTGACAAATAGCTTGTTATGACTGCGTCTGAAAACCGTGCCAGGTGCTCTAATTTTCATTTAGGATTGCTCATGTCTCGGTACATGATGACATATCAATTACGATTTATAAATAGAAACGTCTGAACAGATTTAGATCTGACTATCTGATGATTATTATTTTAATTGAATCAGTCTAATCACACTTATTAAAAGTGAGGTTATCCTGTCGTGATGTGTTTAAAAACATTAAAAATTGACCTACATCAACAGGTACACCCGGAAAAATTATCTGTTAGCCAAGCAAATGTTTGATCTGTATGAAAATCGAACCCTCGACTTGCACTGCGCTATCAATCGCTGGGCCACTACGCCAACAGTGGCTAATATTTTATGTATCACGTTTTATGTACTTCTTTGCTTAACAGGCTTACTGTTAAGTATCCCACTGCTAGACAAGGGTAAAATTTAATTATTTAACTCCTTTAAAAAAAGGACACTGTCAAAATTCTAATTGTGACTACGGTACAGGTAGTAACGTTCTGTAACTAAATATTGATTTAAAAACTGGCATTGCTACTCTATTATCGAATGCAATAAATAGAAGCAAGTTTTATTCATGTTTCTAAAGAAATTCACTGTTTCGCGAATGGGCATGCCTTCAGTTCGCATAAAAAGTGTTAGATGGCGCTGCGCGCTGTGAATTACTCATGCTATTTATAAAACAAACTACATTTGTATACATAATTATATTATAATTAATTTGAACAGTTAGTACAGGTTCATTCATTAGACACATACTATAAAATAAAGCTAATTAACGTCAACAATGTATAATTATTATTTACTACCTTGGTAATATCTTGCTAGCTTGCAACTTATAGTGCAGGCCGCAGAAGGAATTTCGTTTGCAAAATATGACGACCGCAATCTGTTTTATGAAGTATGCAAATGAGTTCTAGGACTATTTAAAAATGCATGTTGCCAGTGTCTGGAGTGGTCCAGAAATTTGTAAAATACTACCGCACTACACGTAGTAAAATCCTTCCCTTAAAACTTAATCACCCGTTTTCACCACGTTAGGGGGCGATTTTTGAAAAACCCAAAAACACGTGTTTCATTATTTTTGATCTAATTTCCGTATACCAGATTTCAAATTCATCGGTTAGCACGTTATGATTTTTCTATACAAACTTTAATATCGTCTAGAGTATCATTGGAGGGTAGTTTAAAAAAACTAATAATGCCCATTGTCACCTCCTTAAAGGTGAAATCCTTTCTGGGTGCTCACCTACATGATAAATTGCAACTACCATCCAAAATGCAGGTTACACTTATAGCGCTTTAAAATCCTTCCCTTTAAACTTGAATACCCCTTTTCACTAACTTTGGGGGAGATTTTTGAAAAATCCAAAAACACGTGTTTTATAATTTCTGTTTTATTATATAAATACTGATTTTCAAAGTAATCGGATCACGCGTTATAATTTTTCCATACAAACTTTAACATCGATTAGATCACTAATGGAGGGTAGTTTTTAAAAATTAAAAGTGCCAATATATTTTATTTACTTGTGTTCTTATTCATGACTAGTTTCAAATGTATAAACCCAAGGAATAGGATTTTTCATACAGTAGTTTTCACCCCTTTTCACACCTTTAGAGGACGATTTTCACAAAATCCCGTCTTTACGCCCCTCTAAATGGTAGACTGCAACTATTGTTCAAAACCCAAGTTTCTACGTTTAGCGATTTCGGCTGTAGGCGAGTCGTACGACCATACCCTGTTGTTTTAAATATATAGATAATTATGTATTAATATTTTTTTCTACTATATTTTCCAATTATTTTATCAAGATCTCGTCATAATAAAGTATAATCAGTATGTAATTCCATATCCTATAAAATTTATTCAGATCAAAACCCACAAATATCAACGTTTTATGATCTGAGACCAAGGTGCGGATTTTTTTTTTTTTGGACCACGATAATTGTTGGCAACATCGAAAATATATATCTTGACAATCCTAAAAATATATTAAAAAACTCAAAACTCGGTCCTCATATTTTGCATACGGATGTCTTCTACGCCGCCTGGTCTATTATTGTTTACTCACGAAATAGTAAAAAACTTGTTTGTTCAATGTATCCGCAAGGATATGATGTCAAGAACTTAAAAAAAAAATCGTAACATCACGCTTATACAGGGTTATTACTGGTTAAGTCGACCTAGTCCCTTTGAGGAGTAAAAGTAGACATAATTCTTGGCTGATTTTACTATGGAAACCCCTATCCTAATCCTTACCGTTTTTGATTTATTAGACTTTTGATTTTTTTCAAAAATATTCCACCTCTGAGGCATAAACTTGTTATTGTAAGAATTGCACGACGTTTAGGACGCTAAAGTGATACTTTTTCGATAGCTTACGAACGACACATTCTATTGAAACCAGTTTATTTGATAAATTACTCAAACCTTGGGAAATAAATGGCTGTAAAGTTCAAATATTGATTTTTTTTTGGAGCTACCCTTGTATTTCAGGCCAAATTTCTCAAAATAAGTGTACGGTACTAGATGTGCAGATTGCAGCAAAAACACTGCTGTCTCATTAGCTTTTTAAAATGGTACCACAACATCACTTTTAGTATGAATATGGCCAAAAAATAAATAGGTAATAGGTCGACTTAACCAGTAACCCTGTATATTCCTCGTAGGTGCACTCATATTTTGCCAGTTGTGTTTAAGTTCCAAAAATTTTTAACGCAAGTCTAATGCCATCAACCGGGCACAAATCCAAGGAACAGAAGAAAAATACTTATGGGAATAAGAATGATACATAGGAAATGTATTTATGTAGGTATATGTGCAATTATGCATGCGTTAATAAACTCATGAGGGAATTACTAAATATCAATAAACGAAATAGGTAACTAAAATATAATATTGTTTTGCCTTGTTGTATTTCCTCAATAATAATATTCGACCTATTAATAATATTGATATGGCAAATACAGTTCCAATTACTGAAAATTCCCAACCAAGTTAAATTATCTCAAAAATTCAATATTACAAGGATAAATGTTTGTAATGCGTAGTTCAAATTATGAATGAAACTGCAACATAAGGATACTGACAAATTTCATTAACCTGACTGGATGCAGGTAAATACTAATATTCGACATAAAGTAACTATCAGTCTATCTCAGCGGTTCTCAAACTTTTTTAGTGACGAAACCCTTTTGAAAAGTGAAATTTTTGACAAAAACCCAAAATCAATGAATCTGTTAGGTGTTTTCTCTAATATAGCTAAGCATGAGGCCCTAGCTTTTGATGCCCAGGTAGGGCACTGTGTTATTGAGTTATTATCTAAGGTACTACTCAGTAATGATCTTGAACTGGATTTGTGCCCAGTTAATAACAAAAGGCAGAATAATGTTGTTCTTATTTCTGAGAGATGAGATGATAATGAAAAACTTCTTGTACATAGAAACCAACTGACGATGTTTAGGTACACTTGGAGTTCCGTAACTAAATTTCATATAACATTTAAATTAATACGCTTTCAACAAAAGCAACGTACGTGAACATAATTACGGAATAAAATAATAACACGCCAAAATGAATACGTTTAAATCTGTTCAAAGCGAATGAAACATTTCCAATGATTGCATACTATCTCGCATTTTACATCGTAAAGCTCCGCAGTGAATGTGAGCGCAAAATACTCCAAATTATTTTGTTTTAACCGTTATATGAGAGAACTATTCAGTGAATGGAATATGGAGGTTCAGCACTCAGTTTGGCAGCGGCCATAATACCACCTATTGAAATAATAATACCTTTGACAAGGAGATTAAAATACGCTATTCATGCGCACTGTTATGACTGAATCAGGCTCTACCTCAAATGTTTCACTGTAATTATTTTCTCCATTAATTATTTCGGTTTCAGTTGGAAATAATTGTAATTATATTTTGGTGATTATTCAATTCTATTTATTACTATACCTACCGTTTATTTATCTTTCAACATAATTCCATAAAGGAAGAAAACACAAAAAAAAGGATAACAAATTATACAATTGCACTAAATTAAATTAATGGTTTTAATATAAATAAGTTATGACAATTGGCCTACACCGGGGGTCCATTCACTTACTCCGTCCACGAAAATACGAACCTGTACAAAAGTAAACCAATATTTTTGAGTGAACTCTACTCACTCTTATGTCCGTGTGTAAGTGGAAAAGAGTAGACAGTGCCCGAAACTTTGCCAGTAGCTACGCGTTTCGAGCTTACCTCTGGAGACCTCTCTCGTTCGACTCTGGGGCACTATAGTAGTCTCCAAAGCCGATTACTTCCACGAAGAGAAGGCGGTGCTCCACTCAAGCGGGGTAAATTTTTATCTTCAGTGTCCTCCGGGCCGTCCAAACAATCATGAACCCAGACTTAACCTGCCGCGGAATCCAAAATAGGAACCTGCCATAATAATGCATATCCGATGAGGATCTCCGTAAACCGGTTGCGTCTCTCCAGCCATTTTTCAAAGACGCAGTTTTGCGTCAGGATTGCGAGTATTGCGACGCGCGACGCGACCAAACACTTCTGTTAATTGCTCTAAGAAAACCGGGCGTGCTGTTATGTAAATGTTCATTGTAATAAACATTATAATTGCGACATTACGTAGGTAGTACGGTCACGTGCACTGACGTACTTACTTGGGTACCATAACTATTTGTAGCAACTTTTTATAAATCATTTTCTATAACAGTATCTATCTGTTGATTGAAATTTCATGTGGTAGGTCAGAACTAATATTATGTTAATAGACAATGTATTTTTTGAGTAGGTAGGTATATTATGGTAAATGGTAAATGTTGCGTATACCTGTCATATTCCTTACATACCAGCACATACGTTTATATTTTTGTTTTCAATTACTGTATTGTTTTGCTGTCGGTGGACCTTTAAATAAATAAATAATTATTGTAAGAATGAAAAACCGCATTTCTTATTGCCATGTGCTTACAAGTAGATACATAATGTATTGCGCTCATGTCTGTTGTTCTATCGTAAAACTGACTCACTTTTGTATTGGTTATGAATTTATGATCGGGGGACGTCCCGTTAAATTGTAATACTGCTACATTAGACTTTGCTTTATGTTTGCTTTTATAAGTTTAAAAGCAAAAGAAATGATAATACGTTAAAATATAAATGAACTTAAAAAGATTTTAAACATTTGATGTGAGTTGTCATACAACAATTTACGATTTTTAAGATACGATGTTTAAGAATTCATCGGCCGATTACTCAAACATTGGTTAAACAAGAGTCGGTGAACTCGGGTCTAAATATTACTAAAATAAAACTGAAATTGATAAAAGTCTAATCTAGTGACTGAGCGCTTCGACTAACACGTTAGATATTTGGTTGCTAAAACAGACTCTGCTTCTGGGAACTCCCTATTCCCCTTGTCAAGGGTTTATTTTTCAGGGATTTTGTTTTTGTTTTGACTCATGCATGTATCAGACTGCACATAATAATAATAGTCCTCCGTACCGATTTCGGCCACTGCGGCCATTAGCTGGAGATTAGCCATTTACGCGGGAGTTATTATAGTGCACAACTGTGTGCACAAAAAAAAATCCGGAACACGGATATTGGGCGAAGAACCAGAGTCACGGACATAGCTCTTAATATTTGCAAGTTGAAGTGGCAATGGGCAGGCCACATCGCTCGTAGAACTGACAACCGATGGGGAAGAAAGGTTCTCGAGTGGCGACCACAGACCGGAAGACGCAGCGTAGGTAGGCCTCCCACTAGGTGAACCGACGACATCGTGAGAGTCGCTGATTACCGATGGATGCAAGTGGCGAATTGTCGTTCGGCGTGGCGGTCTTAAGGGGAGACTTATGTTCAGCAGTGGACGTCTTCCGGCCGCTGATGATGATGATTATGACAATGACAACTGTGTGCGCAATTACAGGTGTACTCTCTGTTCCTTTACTCTCCTAGTCCGATGGGACGAAAACCGACACGACCGGAGAGAGATCAGGCCCAGGACCAAGGTGCTTTTCGAGACACGGAGCTATCATACCGCCAACTTCCAAACTCCGGGCTGCTAGTTACTGAGAAATTTCAATAGAAAACCTCTAACTAATAGCACTTTTGGCCTGACCCAGGAATCGAACCCCATCACTCAGCAGTCGCGCATGAGACCACGAGACTAATGGGGCAATTAAACATACACTGTGAGTATTTGCAGTACAGTACAAAATATGTCACTGCAAAACGACCCTTATATCAACGGGAAATGACGTTTTGACGTTGACATTTTTTTAACAAGTGTTTAACAGATCTTTCTTGTAAAAAAAAACTGATGTAAACGAACTCGTTTGTCTGTAAATTTCTACGCCCCTATAAACTTTAATTTAAATATTCTAATAAACGGTTCATCTCACTATTCGTTACATCAGTCAGACAGATCTAGACTCTATCAAGGAAAATGAAAATTCCTAATTGCCGTCGTCCTAACATCAACTACTTCCCAAAAAACGTGTGTCACCGGTATTTCCTAGTAATCATACTGGTTTCTACAAGGTTGTGTTTAGATTACTTATTATAACAGGTTGATACATTTTGACATTCAAAAAAAGTTAATTATGTATGTATCTTGCTGACAAAACTTCATCTTTGCTGTGTCATTGATATAATCAAGATTATATTTTAACTAGTTTGTGCTAGCGGCTTCGCCCGCATGTAGTGTGTTAAAATTTACACAGCACAGCATCTATTACTAACAACCGGGCGCCAATTCTAAATCCTTTTCATGATTCCTTGTGGTACTAGTTTTTTTGTGTGACAAAAACAACAAATGACTCCTCCCGTCCTACTGGATAGAGTGACAGACCCCTGCAGTCGTGTCGATGTCAGATCACTGACAGCTGTATGAGACGCTCGTGGAACCCAGGTATGGTATATGATCGGACAGCAAATCGTCCGTTACTCGCAAGCCTTGGGGTACAAAAACTAGAATCATTTACTTTTGAAACAATTGTTACCACCTACTTCACACAAAGGGAGGAAATGCAGCTGATGATTGACATGATAAACAATTGCATAAAATTGGTTATCGTTTCGTCATTTTGTTTGATTTATAGGTACTGTGTATTTTTTATATGTTATGTTATTTTTTTCTGACACTTTTTTTTTGCTACGGCTGTATCAGTTAAATAAATATACACCTAATGCTAGGTTCCTGCTGTTAGCTGAAATATTCGACTAGGTATAATTTTTACAAGTTCCTGTCCTACTCTTGGTCAAAAGCCTCTCACCACTTTTTCTACTTCTCAAAAACCCGAGCGTCCTACTTTTAGTTCTGACGAGACCTATATATCGACTTCGTTACGCCATCACCAGCTCATTCTAACCTATTAAATTAATAAAAGAACCTGTACCATCTTCAAGATACTTTCAAATCACAGTTGTGGTTTATAGTTTACACAAAATAGGAATGTAATAAGAGACGAAAAAGACATAAGATAACTTTAAAAATGACTTTTAATAAATTAATAACACAAGTTTATCACATTTCTATAAGTCTTGGAAAATAGGGGAACACTTTAGGAAAGGGATCACTTTAGGTCCAGTAGCTTAGTAGTCGTCATCAGGGAAGCAGAAACCACCTCGTCGGATGTAGCCAAGGGGACAGGAACCCACTCGGATGTTGTGGCGGTTCTCAAGGCTGGGCACAAACTCCGTGGTCGATCCTTCAACTTCCACTGGCTTGTCAGGTTCACCCATCGACATCAGCACTTTCTTGTCCTTCTCGTTGATATCAATCTTCATTGAAGACATAAGTTTCCCGTCACCCTTGTTCTTAACTGTAATTTCCAGGACCATGCCATCCGGTGATAGAGGCACTTCGTGATGTCTTAACACGTGGCTGTCGATGCAGGCGACTAAAGCCAGGCACACAGCAATCCTCAAACACATGCTTGTATACATTTTTTGTACTTTTAATGTGTTGAACGAACGGTGGCCAGATCACGAATGTTTGTGGGTCCCCGGCTGCGCGTTGTTTTATATCGTGCTAGGGGTTTCTTGTCGACGCCTCTCTGACGTAACGCATGCGGACGTTCCCCGGAGGACGACGACTACGATGTGACGATGCTGTGAATCACTTGGTTACGACTTCGACCGCTAAGTTGTAAAAAACCGGTCAAGTACAACCGGAAACGGGTTACTAAAGGTTTGTATTACGTTTCATTTTCCATTAATTAAAGTTATGCCGCCGAAAATTAAAACTCTTATTTGATTACCGTTCAGATAATAAAATCAATTCTTTCACTAATAAGCAGACATGTTCCGACACATAGCAACAAAATCTATACGAGAATGATAATCAAATTAGTAGGTGAAACTGAAATCCTACAGTGATTATTTCACCTTCTTTGTCAGAGAACCCTCAAAAGTGTCGAACCTTCTTAACAACTGGGAAACCCCCTTTTATTTACATGTTATGACCAATCTTCCTCGACATTGAAGTCTATCCAATTTAGGAAATAACTCTAATTAATGCAATTCATTCTAAGAATTATGCAGGAAGAACACTCCGGTCGACAATATGAGCTTTCCCGGAAAATAAAATATGAATAAAAACATATGTTTATGCTTACCTTATTAATTTGATGGCACGGTTAGCGCAGTAGCTGAGCGATTGGACTGCTGCGCTGCGTGTCGTGGGTTCGATTCCCGCACAAAGCAAATATTTGTATGATCTTCAAGTAGTTGCTCCGGGTCTGGGCGTTTTTGTACGAGAGTTTATTTCGCAAAACTGGACTGAATCCATATAATAATTTGAAAAAAAAACAGTGCAGTTGGAGGATATTATTGACGGTACGGTTAGCGCAGTAGCTGAGCGATTGGACTGCTGCGCTGCTTGTCGCGGTTTCGATTTCCGCAAAGAGCAAATATTTGTATGATCTACAAGTAGTTGCTCCGGATCTGGGCGTTTGTGTATGTAAGTTTCTATGTTTGTAAACGCACCGACGACACAGGAGAATATCCTAGCGTAGGGAAAAGTTAAAAAAAAATGTTCACATCTCCACGAACAGGACTTGTTTAAAAAAAATTGAATCTTAAACACTGTTTAAACGTTCACGGTTTGTCTTTAAATATTAAAAGTCACTTACGGGATATCTTCCGTTGTTACATATTATTTGTTTGAGTTCCCGATATTTCAACGCTGTTGCAAGCGCCATGATCGCGGGTTGACTGGAGAATGCGGGTAGATTAGAAGCAGACAAATCTGTCTACCCTCTTTCTTTGAAAAGTCGAAATATCGGGAACTCAAATAAATATGTTTATAATCATGGAAGATATCCCGTAAGTGACATTTTATATTCAAGATCAAGTATAATAATATTGTTTCTTTTCAGTTCACTTTGTTATGAAGTCGGGTTTTTTTATATCTAAAAGTCAATGCCACTTTTCGTTGTAACTTTATAACTCGAGAACGTACTCATCTCTCCAAACCAAATGTTAAGGCTTTTTTCGGACTATTTAGTATATTATTTAAGTAAAGTTGGTAAAGTTTAGACAAAATCGGTTGAGCGATGGTCGAGCGGTTCTTCATTTATCACATTTTTGTAATACGTAGCGAAGCACGGGGCAGGCCGCTAGTTCTGTATATTTTTATTTAGGTTGTTTTTATAGCGGCAACAGAATTACATGATATTAATTATTAGGTATGTAAATATGTACTGTCTAACTATTATGGTACATGGCTGGTGCTGCTGCATGGGACGCTGTATCTAGTCTGGTTACAGATGAGTCTTAGCAATAGCGTTTCGTTTTATCCTTTTTTTTATAAATAGCTTGGTAAAATCATCCAATGAGTCCCCCCAGGGCAGGGTAAGAGAGACTGTCAGACTTCTACTGACTAAAATACACGTTGTCCTTCAACAGCCCTTTACGTTCCGGGATAACGGGGATTCAGTAGTCTCGCGACCGTCTCGTATATCCTTTGGACATTATATAATCAAAGCCTTTGGGTAAGGAACTCAAAAAATTATTGAAATTGTCGAATGTTTTCCCTATTATGCAATTGTATGAAAATACCCAAGTTGCAAAGAGATCCTATAAGCAGTTACTATCACGACTATAGATCGAAAGACAGTCGTATGAAAGATCCTATTATTCAAAAAGCCATTTAAAGCAGTTCTCTCGATATTTTAGCCTTCAACGCTTTTTGGCTCTAGTAAAAAGAACTACTATTTCGTTACGTTGACTTACTGGTCTAAAACTATGGTCAAGTGAACTCAAACGGTAGGTACGTATGATTGTTGACGACACTCGGTCACAACCCACTGCTCTAATTTTTAGTTCGTACGTACAGTCACCGTGTACGTAATTTTCGGGAAAATCCGAAGTCAAGTACTTTGTGGTACCCACGACGGAAAGTCTTCCCTATGATATGTAAGGAAATAACACTAAATGATACACCGGCTATATATAGTAATGATAACGTACGTATACTAATATACATAACACCTTGTAGTCTGATCATAGTTCGTAGTTTTCCTTCTGTCTGTCGTATCAATACGTGATTACCTTACTGAGAAGGAAGATTCTTGGTACTGCAGTTGTAGTTAAAGGGAACTTTACAATAACATTGAATATTTGTTGTTAAATATTTCCATGATTTTATACAAGGTGTAAAGTTCATAGTTCAAAACTTATTGCGGGATTATGTTTTTTTTTGCTTGATATATTACTTTATATGCTGGGGCTCATTGAATAGTACATACAGGTATCATAGAGGTATCTTATTTATTTTATTATACAATATAAAAATGGATCGCAAAATGTGTTGCTAAGCTCATAACTCGAAAACGGCTGGACCGATTCGGATAATTCTTTTTTTGTTGTGTTTGTAACCATCGGGACCGGGTTTTAGACTTCCACCCGTGCGAAGCCGCGACGGTCCGCTAGTGAAATATAAGATTTAAGTTAATTAATGTGTTTCTGAAAGCTTCTAAATGATGTGATAATATTTATATAAAATAAACAATAATTATTTTGAATAATATCTCAGAGAAATTCAAGTTATTTTACTGCGCCCTTAACAGAGTATTAATGTATTGCATCTTATAACTGTAAACATTGTGCAATAAATAAAGTAAAGATGAAAAGAAAAAGTGCGTATAGCCTTTTAAATTCCTAAGATTAAGTGTTAATTGATGCGGACCAGATTTGGACTGCCATATTACTAAATATTATAAAACTAGCGTAACAATAAATGGTTCTGAAGCTGATTTTTGGGTTGAGCTGAAATACCGTTAGACGTGGCTGACTAAAAATGTCCCTAATCCTTCAGTTCTATTTTGCGGTTTGGTAACCTCTCAAGACATTCCCGTGACCCTAGCAGGGGCAGAGCAGGGCTTCTCCATTGCGCAATGTAATGTGAATAAAGGTAAGCAAAGTCCAGTATTCCTCCTACAAAAATATTATAAGACAGGAAAACCCCCCGTAGGTATGTGCTCACACAAAGGAATGACTTCATGTCTGCGTCATTTGAAGACTGCAACATAATTAAGGCCTAGTTCAGACACGGCGGGAACCGTGCGATTTCAGAATCGCATGGAAATCGCGCGAGTCTTATTTGTATGAGTTATTAAGTAATCGTTCAGACATAACCGCGCGGTTAATCAAGCCGCGCGGTTACCGCAACCCAACCGCCAGAAAATAGAATCGCGCAGCTCCCACGCGTTTCTGTTACTATGGAGTCTTTACTTCGCGTTCAGTTGCGTTGCGGATACCGCGCGGTTAGCACGTCACAGCTTGTGAGTTCGCTACCATGGCGTTGGAACGTTTCGACACTGAACTATTTATTGATGAAGTGGAGAAGAGACCTACAATATGGGATTTTCAGTGTGAGGATTACTCAAATAAAATTATGAAGAACCAAGCTTGGCAAGAGTTGGTGGAGATATTTGGAAATTGTGAAGACAAAAAATATTCTTTTTCTCCAAAAGAAAAAGAATATTTTAAGTAAGTAGGTTTATTCACCAAAATGAACTGACAGAATGATTACCTATTACTCGTTTAATTATTAATTGAAAATCGCATAGTAACCGCCGGTGTCTGAATAGCATCACAATTTTGCGGTTTGAAACCACGCGATTCGTGAACGCGCGGTTCCCGCATGTCTGAACTAGCGCTAAGAGTGTCGTAAAAAATACCGGAACAGCATTTATGTTCGCGATTTTAGACTTTTTTTTTTGTGTGGTAAAATCATCAAATGAATCTTCCCGCCCACCTTGTTCCTTCAAAGAATCGAAAGCCCGTCCTTTTTTTTCAGTTGCCCTTTGCATTACAGGACCTCGGATTCCTTTCCCCTGTCTCGCTACTGATGCTGGTACCTACATTATTAAAACTGTTAGCTTTCTTATCTTGGAAGTTTGTTTTACTGAAATAGGTAGTATTAGTTGAGTTCTCTATGACAGCGCTCTTTCAGGGTAACCTTCTCATCATACAAATAGACTGCTGGTATGGTCAAATCGGCATTCGCTCTGAGAAGACAGGCGACCGTAGACCCTATGCCAGACTGATCAGCGTCCCGAACGAGGCTCGGAACATGTTAAAATGTTCGTCAAATTTTTCCGTTCCAGCTCGAAGCCTGGTTTACGTTCGGTACGGTCTAGATAAGTATCAGCTGGGTTATCCGATTGTTTAATCTATAATCAAGTCTGTACTGTGCATGCTAAACAAATATTTAATAAAGACTGAAAAAGCGTCATAAAACAAAGAGAACCAGGGTATGTCAAAAGTGGTGGGAATTGGTTAAATGTAAGCTCAGGACCAATCAAAGCAGTGTGGAATGTCCAAACAAACAACTTTGGTTGTTGTAATGAAGTAACTGCCTTTAAAGTACTGTCTACTGTGAAATATAATTACAATGAGGATATAAAACACAAGGAAATCAATAATAGGGTTACGTCCGTTTTTCCCTAACCATTTTACAGGAACTTGGTGAATGTCGTAGATTTGTGGCATTATTTGAAAACCACATACCATTCTAAATGAGTGGGAAGATTGAAGTACTTTCCTATAATCATATTAATTTCATTTCAGTTTTCCATCCAGTGAAAGCCTCAGGGGGGGTATTAAAACGTCTTAAAACTAGGCTTATTCTAACTAGGTTGACAGTGACATAGCTATACAAGTCGTCTAGCGCCATCTCTTTCACTGATTGGAACAAGCCTGGTTTTATGACGTTGTTATTCCCCTAGGTCAAAAAAAGTGGATGTAGTTCAAAATATTTAATCCTTGGAACGAAGAGGTGGCCCGGTAGTATCGACTTAGAGTCACGAGTCAGCCAAGAGCATTTTCTCGTGTAATATATTCATCACTGCTCTCAGAACGGTGAAGGAAAACATCGTGAGGAAACCGGCTTGTCCTAGCACCAGAGAATCGAGGGCATGGGACATCTACCCGTACTGGACACGCGTGGTTGATTATGGCCCACTCCCTCTCACAGAGGAATATTTTTATAACATACTAGCACTCCGCCCGCGACTTCGTCCGCGTGATTTTCAAACTTAGCTTTTGTGATTTTTTCCTCCTAGCCACCCTCTTTATGGGATACTCTTGATTAAAAGAAACCCCATGCAAAACTTGAAATTCCTAGCACCTGTAGAAACGAAGTTTCATACAAACTATCAACTCCAAAATCAACCCTTAAGGGTTCGAATTTCGCAAAATCCCACCATGGTGAGCATCTACGTTCTAAAAAAGAACCCGATGCAAAATTTGAGGCTCCTAGGACTTGTAGTAAAAAAGTTTCATAGAAACTATAAATCCCAAAAACAACCCCTTGGGGGTCGAACTTTGCAAAATCCCGTCTTCAGTATCACTTACGTCCAAAAAAGAATCCATATGTAAAAAATTAAGTCTCACAACTATCAACCCCAAAAACAACCCCTTAGGGGTCGAGTTTCACAAAATGTTTACCTTGTTGAGCTTTTACGTCTTAAAAAGAACCGGCATGCAAGATTTGAGACTTGTAGTAACAAAGTTTCATACAAACTATCGACCGCAAAAACAAACCCCTCAGGGGTCGGATTTCGCAAAATCCCGTCATAGTGAGCATCTACGTTCTAAAAAGACACCTCATGCAAAATTTGGAATTCCTAGCACCTATAGTAGCGAAGTTTCATACAAACTGTCAACCCCAAAAACAACCCCTTAGGGGCCGAATTTCGCAAAATCCGTTCTTAGTGCTCACCTACGTGGTATAAGGAAGACTTATGCCAAATTTCAAGTTTCTAGGCCCAGCGGTTTGGGCTGTGCGTTGTCAGATCAGTCAGTCAGTTTTGAATTTTATATTTATAGATTTATCTTCATCGTTTTAGTATTTAACTAGCTGGTGGACTGAGTTATATAAGCTCTGTTGCAAATAGAAGCCATACTTACAAAATGAAGGGAAACTAACGAAAACAAAAAATATAAAATCTATTATAAACCGAGGTTTGAACCCACCGTCATAAGCATAAAAGACAGCACATAAACAAATCAGTCCATTCAGACGCCAGTTCTAAAGTAAGAATCATTTCTGAAATAAATAATTTGAATTGAAATTGAAATAACAACAACCGATCTTCCCGGTTAAGCCGCGCTTGCTAAAGTTGGTCTGTGGATGGGTGATCATCTGCCATAGCGACTTTCCTCCGTGCCTCGGAAAGCACGTAAAGCCGTTAACTCCGGCTGTAATTTGCAGATCTTTGACAGTCGTTACTATTAGTCAGAAGCTCTAATATCTGACAACCATTCTTACCATGGGATTATCGTATTAGCCTGTTACTGGGTTGTGGAGGTCCAATAGGCAGTCGCTTCATGTAAATACTGATATCAAGCTGCATCTGGTTCGACTGGAAGCTGATCCTTAAATAAATGGGAATAAGCTATGCAGATGATGATCCTTCTCCGTCTTACGACAAAAAAGTTAAACACCGGTTGAATACTGATCTTAAAAAAACTTTCAACTGCAAAACGACATTTGATGTTGATATAAGGGTCGTTTTGCAGTCAACAACAACTTTAGACAATTATTGTTAACAGAATGATGTTTAAGTTTTGTGGTACGACGACATAATATATGTTTTGTATGATGACCTGAGAAAGGGACTCTTTTGTGCGTGGGTCAAAATGTTTCAGTATATTTCACAATACTAATTGACACAAAGAATCATCAAAGAATCATTCCATTAACATCATTTAGAGTCAAAACAACCTTGAACACGTTCGTGGCATGTTTTGCTACAAGCGTGATTCAAAAAGCTTTTTCCTTAAAGCCATAACAAGTTGTTGGATGACGTCTGATCTACGAACCAACTTTAGATTTCTTTATCCTCCCGAAGATGAATCTATCTACTAAACAAAATGAATAAGAGGCACATTATTAGCAACATGAGGCAGTACCTCGTATGAGGGCTCTTTGGTAGATTGACCCCGCTCAGATGCGACCTGCGGGATGAATGAACCAATTCATGATTTTGATTATGTTTTCGTTGACGCAAATTATTGAATTTCATTCATCTTAATTTTTATAGAACACTAGCGGCCCGCCTCGTGCTTCGATACGTGTAACAAAAATGAGATTAAAAATTAAGAACCGCTCGACCGATGTTGTGCAAACTTCACTTAAATAAATCTACTAAATAGTCCGAACAAAGCCTTAAAATTTGGTTTGGATAGGTGAGCCCGTTCTTGAATTATAAAGTGCAACGAAAAGTAGCATTGACTTTTTTATATATAATGCAGTTGTACCTATAGCATCTTTATCAAAGTTGTTATGGTAAAATGTAAGTGTGTGTGTGAGTGTGTGTGTTTTCTTGTTTGTGTATCTGTTTAAAAGTATCTATTTAATATGGACAGAAATATCAGTCTACAGAATCTGCCTCAAAAATTAAAAACACAGGTAATTGTAAGTTTGAAGATTCCACACCTTCCAATTATGAATCACAGGGAAGAAGCACAATTTAACAATAAAAAAAAACATAATAGTATATCACAATGAAGTTTTATTAATCAACAAAATATTACTAAGTATCACAGTATTTGGAAAAGACTAATATTGGTTTGCAGTCTAGTAGTCATCAGGGATACAGAAGCCTTTTCGGAAGGTGAACCCTGCGGCGCACCTTCCTAAAACCATATTGGAGCGGCTTTCCAGAGTCGGCACTTTGTTGTTTGTATTGGAGAGATGTTTCAGCACTCCTGAAGGAGCTTCAGACATCGACATCTCCACTTTCTTGTCCATTTCGTTGATATCAATCTTCATTGTCTGCAGCGGGTGACGCGGGTCTTCCTTGCTTCTCACAGTGATCTCCACAGTCATGCCTTCCGCGGACAGAGGCAGAGTGCGATGTTTCAACACGTGGCCGTCGATGCAGACGATCAGAGCCAGGCACAGAGCGATCTTCACACACATATTTGAATACATGGTTGTATTTATTAATGTGGTGAACAAACGCTGCCCAGTTGAGGAGCCGTTGGGTAGTGTGCTTAGTCCTGCCAAAGCAGGACTTTATATACCGCTTATTGACGTAAACTGGAAATACTTGGTTACATTTTGTCCCTTGTTGCGCATGTATTGACTTCTACGATCGTCATACTTCGCTATTATTGAGTGAATCATTATGCATATTATTACCTAAGTAATTGTCATACACACAGGAAAAGGAACGTGGTAAGTGTTAAAACTATTTAATCGTATAGAACTTAAATCTACATAATTACTTTGATGTTAACATTTTTTCCCGCTCGATATGATTTTGTTGATATCGAGCGGGCAATGAAGCCTGTGCTTGCGCCAATTACAGCAGATGCACCTCTGATTCACCCGTCCGGTAAGTATGTATTACAAGCGTGCTATTCTGTTATAATAATATACTATTGTTATTTATCTATTTATATTTATTTATCCTACTTAGTGTCTAGCTGCCTCTTTGAACCGTCCCAACTATTCCTTCTGGATTTAATACAATTCTTGAAAGCGACGACAGATGGCATGCACAAATGCTCGGACATTTAAAATGTAAGTAGAAAGTATTAATCTGGTACCCTGAACGCAATATGGCCTCACTTTTAAACGGGTACTTAAGGTTATAAGGTTATTAAATGAAATGTTTTCGAGGGTCGCGTGTTTAAAGCCCAGTTCGACCACATCAGGTATGGCTTTTGATTAATGAGCTGTGCCATTGCTCCTATTGCACTGCTCTTTCAGCTAACATTTTAAAATCAGCCCAAAGCTATATTAATAGTTGCTATAAACCCGATTTTGAAGCTCAATTCGAATTAATAATAAATTATAAAGTTACTACTTTAACATTCCCTATTCTTTCGGTGAGTACCTCAGCGGCCAGAGCACTGTTTGTTCAAAAGTTTGTCAAAACTTCTTGTTACCAACATAATTTGTTTCCCCGATTCCTAAACAAAGGCCTCCCCCTTTTTTCTACCAAACCTGATAATCTAGTGCGATCTCATCCGTGTTAACTTTCCACAAATTGTTATTCTTGTTGTCTATTTTTTACCTTGACAGAAACTTTCGCCATCAGGCGTCCATTTTTATCACTTTGCCCTTATCCCTTTAAACTCTCGAGGACCAAAGGACCTAGGGTCTAGAGGGTTGCAGGACTGTCTCATCAAGTATTTGTGACCCTGGAACGTAAAGGGCTATTATATTAATATTATATATTATTAGGATCTCCGTGGATTTTAGTCAGTCTAAGTTTGACAATCTCTCCCGTCCCGTTGTTTCCCTACTCCTCCACTATTAATTTCGAGCTTCATTGTCTCGGCGCTTTTCTGGTGGTTGCCACTGTTGATTCTGGCTCTCAGGAATTGCAGTGTGGTGGGTTTGTCCAAAAAATCGTCTCTCTCGTCACGCCGTGGGTCTATCGTCTTTGACGATTTTACCACGATAAAGAAACCACCAATAAAACTTGGGGTCAGCGCAACCAACATGTTTTTTTCTTCCTTTCTTCGTTGTCGGCCGTTGACTCACGATATTCGCCCGTCACTAATAAAATAAAAAGTAGGTATTATTTCCTTGTATCTTCTTGACCCTACATTGCGTCAGTTTTCTGACAAATCATTGTGAATTAGTAATTGTGGCGAGTCAAAAAAGGTATTGGAGAGTAGCACGTGCCACTTGGTTGAATAAAAGGTATAATTTTCCGACCAAAACAGGTTTTCCAGCAGAACAATCGGCATCAATTTCGACCGAAACCGAAATACTTTAACCTAAGTATTGAGGTCAGGGGTGCTAAGACAGGAAACCTCCACGTGCGCCTGTGGACTGGACTTCCCTCTCGGATACGTCCGGGGGGAAGACCAGTTTTTCGGGTCGGTGCACCCTGGCGGGCAAAAACTCTTCCTTAGGCACTGTGTGCCTAAGGGGTCTCCTTGCCTGTATGCGAATAGCCTATCGTGGACGCTCCAACGCGTGTCCCTCTGATCAGCAGAGGGCACAGCGGCGGAGCGGGCTTGCGGACGGTGAGTAATGGTTAGCTCACCGTCCGACCGAGGACCAAGGTCGGTGGCGCGTCGTGTTTCGCGCCAAATGTCTGCTGGGGTCACGGGTTTTTTCTTAACCCAGGATACCGCGGCCCCGGAACGTAAAGGGCATCCGAAGGAACAAGGGTGGATTTTAGTCAGTAAGAGTCTGACAGTCCCTTCCGCCCCACTCAGGACGGGAGGACTCATATGATGATTTTACGACATAAAAAAAAAGTATTGACGTCAAAGTTCTTTTCTACTTTTCATAGGGATCAGTTTAACTTTTCTTTGAATACCTTCATCTTTTCACCTTCTTACCTTCAACTACACACGAATATAGCATCATATCTAAATCCTTTTTGTTTGTAACATAATTTCAGCCTGTATAGTCCAGCACAGTACAGATTGTCTAGGGGCAGGGGTTACTTACCCTCGTCACTTCATGATTTTTGAAACATTTTTTTTAACTTTACCCTGCTCTAGAAATTTCTCTTGTATCGTGGGTCCGTTTCATTATCATCATCATCAGCCCATAAATGTTCCCACTACTGGGACACAGGCCTCCTCTCTGAGAGAGGGAGTGGGCCATAATCCACTACGCGGGCATAGGTAGTGCGTGTTGGTGGATGTCAGGTATTATCTTCGAATTTTTGTTTCTAGGACATGCCGGTTTCGTCATGATGTTTTCCTTCAGCGTTTTGAGAACAGTGGTGATGAAAATACTACACAAAGTAATGCGCCTGGATGGTATCGAACCCACGACCTATAACTACGTAAGTCGGAGCCGATACCACAGGGCCACCACAGCTCTACAGACTGCTCGGGTCCGGTTACAAACCAATAGACTCACATATCCGGAACAATTACTTGTAGATCATACAAATAATTTCTCCGTGTGGAAATCAAATCCACGATACGCAGCGTTTCTGAAAGAGTCTCATGTATGGCCGGCCTTAACTGTACGTGTTTTACCCGAAACATTGGTTTATAAATAAAACAAAATTTTCTGTTTACTGTGTTGTCCCACTACTAAAGTGATACCTTGCTGATAAAGGAATTTAAAACGTCCAACTTACAAGCAAAAACCAGGTTTTAAGAGAGGAAGAGGGGGAGCGGAACATATACTAACTTATTTTTTTAAACCAAACAATTGTTTTCACAATGACATTTTTTATTAATCAGCAAAACATATGAGGACGTAGTTACAGTATTTGGACGATAGTTTACATAGATCTTTTAATAGTCTTCGTCGGATGAGATTGGTACACAAAAAGTACCCTTAGGAATGTAGCCAATGGGGCACTGTCCAACTTTAAATACACCACCATCACGATCTTCCAGACTCGACACGTCATTGGAGAGATGTTTCAGCACTCCTGAAGGAGCTTCGGACATCGACATCTCCACTTTCTTGTCCATTTCGTTGATATCAATCTTCATTGTCTGCAGCGGGTGACGCGGGTCTTCCTTGCTTCTCACAGTGATCTCCACAGTCATGCCTTCCGCGGACAGAGGCAGAGTGCGATGTTTCAACACGTGGCCGTCGATGCAGACGATCAGAGCCAGGCACAGAGCGATCTTCACACACATATTTGAATACATGGTTGTATTTATTAATGTGGTGAACAAACGCTGCCTAGGTCAGAAGTGTGCATGGTCCTGTCAAAGCAGGACTATATATAGGTACCATGATCCATCATTAAATGACGTAAACTGGATATGAATTATAAGAATCCCTTATTAATATATTTGCGACACTTTTCCTCATTATGAATAAGTTTTCATTCATTAGATCGCCGATTTGTTAGTTTCTTATATTTTCAATAAAGTTAAAACTTACAGCAGATAAAAAATGTGTACAATAATATAATAGATGAGCATATGAATCAGCTTTACCCACTAATCTGAAAGTTGGTGTATGATAAGCTTTCCTGTGATTTAATTGTGCGAAATTTCTCAATAATTATGATTGCTGACAGCTCTTACAGGCACGCCTGATGAATACGACGCGCTGTCGACCCGTACGTCCATGATCTTTGTCATGATCTTCATAAGATTATGTCCGTTGTATGCAGCATGTTTTTTTTTTTTACATCAGTAAGTGCGCATTTCACCAGTTTATGTAGGAGAGAGCAATATATTTAGGTCAAGATACATTTCTAGCAATATCTTCGTGATATTTTTTCTAATTTACGATGTATTTGGTCTAGATCTCAAATCTGCCGAAAAGCTAAGACCTAAGAGCCAAGAGGAACGAGAACTCCAGCGCACCAAGCAATGAAGCAATGGCACAAATAGTAAAAACTGTTTGACGCCAGGCACCGACGGAATGGTCATCGCGAGCCAGTTGGCTCTGGTAATGCCTACCGGAAGTGATACAGGTTAGGCTGTGGTAGAAAACTCTATCCTAGGGTGACGACCTTATTTCTTCTCTAGAAAAAACAGACTTTTTCATCCCTTCCCTGTTGCTGGTTACTTTTGTCCACTAAATACATAGATCCATTTTTCTTTGTTGTCATAATATTGGTTGCCATTAATTATTTATTTAAAATATAACTGTTACGTAAGTGTTGAGTTCAACACCATTCAGTATGATGATAAGTAGTTGTTATTACGTAATTCTGAGAAATTAAATGATTATTAATTCATTTTAGAAGGAAAAGTACTGCGGCACATATTATGCACTTTAAACCGCAAGAAAGTATGACTAGCACGTGACTGATTTATTCCAACTTTTTGTCATCGTCATTTCTCAGAACACACGTATTGTATGAAATCCAAAGTTAATAGAATAAGAAGCTATAGGATTCTACAAATAAGCTGCCTTGTCTGACTGCCTTGTATCCTAAATTCTAATGTGATAATTTGTTGTTTGTAGTTCTATCTAATACTTATCTTTACATGGTTTAAACGCATACATCACATTACTCTGGTTGTGCGTGCATAGCTTCCAAACAACTGTACTAAATCAGTTATTTATTTTTTTCATTGTATGTATTAGATATTGTCAATTTTGAAAATCCACTGGCTGGATCTAAAGCCCGGCAAAGCCGGAGTGAGCCCGCTTGTAGTACCTACAGACGCCATCAGGTCACGCTACTGAAGCTACCCGAAACTGTACAATTTTACCAATTGAACCCCTTCACTATTCTAATCAAGTACCTAATTAGTTTTTTTTAATACATCATAAATCGTAAACCGCAATTTACCTTTTAAAGTTGCAACCAACAACAAGAACTTTTATTTATGTTAATTGCTGCTACGGAACCCTTTAAGGGCGAGTCTGACTCGCACTTGGCCGGTTTTTAAACAAGTATTTAACAGAAGTTTACCTTTTTAGGGTAAGGCGGCACAAGTACAATAACGCACCCGATATAGGAGACATTTTTAAAGTAGAATAACATTTTTTTTATATATTTGTTAATAGTTGTCTCTTTAAAATAAGTATGTGGACAGCTGTCTGCTGTTCTGTCGGGTTTTACATTAGTTTTGCAAAGGTTTCTAATCCTATCTTTGATGCGAAGTTTAGTTTGTTCGCTTATTCAATTGTTTATTTGGTTGCTAAACATCTACCATCATCATTAGCTGATATACAATTGGTATAAACTATAAAGAAGTGATATAATACAAGGAAATAAAACAAATGTATGTTTTCAACAAGAATTTTAATCATATTCAGTCAGTAAGAATGGCAACAGTTTTTATCACAGAATTTAAAGGCATCGAAGAAAATGTCCATTTGTTTAAGAATCGTCGGTAGGGAAGCAGAATCCTCCACGACCAACCGTGCCCTGGGGGCAGGACCCTACTCGAATCCCGTTGCGGTCCTCTAAAGAATGGACAGCATCCTTCGATTGTTTCGGCAAAGTTGCTAGTAGGTCAGCCGTCGCAATCACCACTGTCTTATCCTTTTCATTGATGTCCACTCTCGTTGTCAGCAAGGGGTGACGCGGGTCTTCCTTGCTTCTCACAGTGATCTCCACAGTCATTCCTTCCGCGGACAGAGGCAGGGTGCGATGTTTCAATACGTGGCCGTTGATGCAGACGATCAGAGCCAGGCACAGAGCGATCTTCATACACATATTTGAATACATTTTTGTATTTATTCACGTGGTGAACGAACGTTGGTCCAGAGATGAATGTGCTTATTCCCGTTGAAAATAACATTATATACTAAAGTGTGTGCATAAATGGTATTCCCTATTCTTTGAATCATGTTCTTATGCGTATATAGAGTATTTAGTGAATCATTTTTGCATTTTAGTGACACTAATATGTCATAATTTTCTGTAATCTTAAATGAATTATGACGTTTGTTTGTGTTCGTTATTGTAAAGGAAACTAAACCACTATTTACTTGCCCAAAACAAACATTTATGGAACCATTACGGAACACTAAGATTAATTAAATTAAATTCATATCCAGTATACGTCATTTTAATATAAAATAATACATTAATTAAGAGGACAGATTAAATTTTCTGTTTGTAGTAGAAAAAATCATAAACAGTAGGAACTATTAAAAAATCTTTCACTGTTGAAATTTACATTATCAGCTAACAACGTAGTTTATATTTTATTTTTAAAATGCAGGGTGCATTATCATCTTAATAATTTACTCTTAAA
This sequence comes from Agrotis ipsilon, assembly GCA_028554685.1. NCBI lineage: Eukaryota > Metazoa > Arthropoda > Insecta > Lepidoptera > Noctuidae > Agrotis > Agrotis ipsilon. The sequence continues at coordinate 10,091,502 of CM052973.1, read as the reverse complement.
ATTTAAGCATTCTAAACATATAAACTGGCTCAGAATACTAACGATTTACTATCAAGATTACCATAACAGGTAGCCACGCTTATAAAACATGCATCAAGGCTGATCACGTATCTACGAGATTCTCTACTATACCTAGATTGGTTTTCAAACTTATGTGAATTTGTTTTCGGGTCGATCTCTAAGGTTAAGCCGCGCTTGCCAAGGCCAGTCGATATGCGGGTGACCAGAAATACCAGGGAGCTAAGGAATCACTTACTCCAATTCCGCTCGATCTTGAGTGCATAATCAGGAGTTAAGAATAATAAAAATGGTACCACTTTAAAGGTTTAACTGTAAACTTTAAATTGATACCAAATTCGTTCAAATAACGCCATTATTAAAGGAGCTATTTTGATTGTAAGTGATTCCATACTTTTGCTCGCGAGTATATTACATTGCAAGCACTGTAAGCTGTTATTCCCAGGTGCAGTTTTGTGATTACAATGTTGATATTATACCCGTGGAGTGTGGACCCGTGCATTAGGCAGTCCGACCGCGAAGCGTAATCGCTACTACCAACTAATAGGTACTTACTTACAATATTTAATAAAGTCGCAATTGCAATGGACGCGCACTTGTCGCACCGTCCACACCTTTTTTTCATTCAACAGAAGAAACGAACATGGTCGCATAGCATGTTTATAATGATGAATAAATGACCCCATGAGAGGTTTCTGGTAAAAAAATAAGATTGTATGTATAAGGAGATAAATAAGATTACCCTTTTTTATACTTACAGTTCCAAGTCATAATGTTGATGGATGTTGATGGATAGAGAGGAAGGGGAAGGCCAAAGAAAAGATGGCTGGATTGTGTAAGATGATATGAATGAAAAAGGAGTAAATGATTCGGTGACGTTTGATAGGGGAGAATGGAAGAAAAAAACGTGTTGCGCCGACCGCAAGTACAATGGGATAAGGGCAGGAAGATGATGATGAGTTCCAAGTCATAATTATACAGTAGAAGTTAAAGTGTCAAATATTGACACCGTCACCTAACGTGTTAATAATCATGAATAAATGACCCCATGAGAGGTTTCTGGTAAAAACTAAGATTGTATTAGGTGTAAGCAGGTATTACCCAGGAGAGGCCAATCCTCTCATTTATTAGTCAACTATATTTACGTCATGAAACTTCTAAGGAACGGGAAATAAACAATTTATTTATACATCGTAATTATAGGATATATAAAATAAACATTATTTAATCAATTACTATGATTGAACGGAATCTGGGATGTTGTTTTCCTTACCTATACCACAGTCTGGTCAGAATAAGGACATAAAATTAATGTTCCATGGACATAGCATTATAATCGACGAAGCCAGACTGATGGACGTAACTCGTGAAATTTGCAAATTGCGGTGGTAATGGGCAGGCCACATCGCTCGTAGAACTGATAACCGATGGGTAAGAGTTCGAGTGGTGACCAGACTAAAAGACGCAGCGTAGGAAGGCCTTGGACCTGCCTGGCCTGGACCGACGACACCGTGAGAGTCGCAAGCAACCGATGGATGCAATTTGCAAATTGTCGTTCGGTTTTATCAGGCCTTTGTTCAGCAGTGGACGTAGACGCCTTCCGGCTGATGATGATGATGAACTGAACCATTTGTTATTGAATAATTACTTTGACAACACTGAAACGAACGAAAAAAGGCCCAAGGACGGAATACTCCAGTTCCTTCATTGTCATAGTCGTATCCTATTGCAATGACCAGTTTAATGCACTGAAGGCCCAAATTCGAGTAGTAAGTCCAACAAAAACAATGTAAGCTTTAAAAAAACAAGATCATGCACTGATATATGCATGCACACGAATATGTCCAAAAATAAAGCGAAACCTTTGTGCGTTAGAAAAATAGTGGAACAGATTGAATAGTAAATCAAAAAGGACGTGACAGCACTACAGTATGTCAATATTTGTGATGCAAGTGTTGTTAGGCCGCTGCTGACAAAACGACTTCGGTCAACAACGCAACTCAAAGGGTTATTCAATTGAACAGATATTTTCTACTTCATTTTATTTTTGTTGACTCAAAAGGGATAAACTTGCATTCTTTTAGGTGGCATGTTTACTCGCATCAGTAAATTTAGCTATCATAATGTTGCTTTTGTTAATCCTTGGAAAGCAAGTGGTTCCCTATACTAAGTGCTTTTGTTCGGGGTCTGACCAATCCCAGTTACTGGGTTATGGAGGTCAGAGATGGCAATTGCTTCATGTACAATACTGGTATTCAGCTGCATCAGCTACGGCTGGCATATTTCAGAACATAGTTGGAATTAAAATTATCTTAAATACGAAAGTAAGTTTGTTTGTTTCCCTCTCAGGTTAAACCAGTGTTTGCATATAGCTTACAGATATTGACGGATAAAAGGTATCTCTATTTCTTCTTTTATCCCGAAAAGGACCATTATTGCCGAGAAAAACAACAATAAAATTCGTATCGTAATATTCGTAGACAGCGCCGAATTGATTGTCAAATGACGAATCGAGACAAAAGCTAATAAGAAGTACTTTTTCAGGTAAGATGGCGTAATTAATTATACGTCCTAATCATTTAAATTAAATAATGAATTAGGTTATTATTAGCCACCCCACTACTAAGTAAAGGCCCCTGACTTCTTTCTCTCTCTTCAGATCCAGAGAGCCAATAATTATGGACCACCATTGATTGAGTTGTGCCACTACATTTTCTGCGAAGTCTGCGGTGACGACTTATAGCTGTGTTGGAGCGCATGGGGAATCCGGCAGACGTCGCAAAGTCAAAGTCAAATCATTTATCTCAATTAGGCCACCAAAGCGGCACTTTTAAACGTCGAAACGTCGATGATACACATCTTACGCGACAATACTGTACCCTTAGCACGAGTTTTCACTCTTTTACTTTACAGAATTTACAGCGTTTCTTATATAGAAAAATGGAACAGCGCCTCTGGTTTCCGAAGAAGGAACTAATTTTTTCCTTGAAAATTTTCAATTTGAAAGTGTCAAAGTTCCAGTTTACTTTACGTCTCATTTACTAAAAACTCGTGCTTAGTTCAAATGTACTCGTTTTCCGTGGTAGCCGACCACAACATACATAATTGGAGAAATGCGAGTTAAAACAGCAATGAAAACAACATCAGCCTTTCACGTTAGTCATCACAGTAGTCTACTGTATTATTACGATAATTTAATAAATTTGCGTAATATAGAAAGTGGCCAGCATTTAATTGAACCCGTTCTCCCTTTCCGTTACTTTTTCCGTATTAGAAAATTGAAAATGTAGTGTCAAGTAATGATAGGCACTGCGTCTACAAATTAATTATTACATATAAACCGAACATGATGTAATAAATTAATATTATATTATTAGTATTCCCCGACTCAAAAGGCCTTGTAAGGATATCCCCGTCACTGCACTTCTGTATGACGTTCATACATTTGTAACTACAACACCTAATTTAGACATGTAAACTTAAAACTCATTTTGTGTTTAATGTGACTTAAGATTTACGCCATTTTGGTACAGTCAACTACACCAAACATATATTATCCCAATCAGTCATTAAATAGATTACAAAAGCAAAAAGGTGCAGGTTGGAATAGAATTTTCAAGTTTGGAACCTAAGTTGACGTGCTGGCGTCGGAAATTAATGTTTTTTTTTACTAATATGGTATTTTAGAAACCTTTTGGAGCTTAGGTACAAATACAAATACATTACCTAATGTTTTTTTCCTAACTGCAATTCAACCTAAACCATGTGTCACATCCTGGTTTCCCCTAGGTACTACACTTAATATTTTATTCTCAAGGAAAAAAGGAAAAATCAAATCATTCTAAAACCATTTTTGTTGGAACAAAACAAAAGAACGTTTAGTATGTGGAACATCGATCGTGTCCACGTGAGCTCGATAGAAACCCCAGTAGTCTCGATAAACATGAAATACGGACGGGTTACTCAGATTATAACAATAAATATTGCTGAAAATATGCTGCGTATCATAATAGCCACTCGAACTACGATCCCCGGAGATTGCCTCTATATTATATACTCGAATCATGTTGTAAAACTATTACTCGTTATACAGGGTGAATTTGAATAAATGCGACAAAATGAAATGGGAGCTTCAGTTACAGTAACATAGTAATTATTAAACTGTTTTTTCTACAATCTAAATTGTAAAAAAAAAATACGCGATTATCGTTTTCAAAAGGTCCATTGATGTTATTATCTTTATTTATTTAAGTACGAATTATCGGTATTCCAACACTTAATATGCAAAGGTAAATTAAAGTATCAAAAAATCTCGTCCGTTTCAGCGCAGTGCTCAATAATCGTCGTGGAGTACTCATTTTATTAAACGTTGCCGTTCATAGCGTAACACTGATTTTTTAATTTTACATTTGATATTTTATACATTTTTTTGACAACACGTATTATTGTATATTTAAATTAGTCGCATCTATTCAATTTCACCCTGTATGAAATACTCGAATCATGTTGTAAAACTATTACTCGTTATATAGACCGGGACGAGTACGGGGACACTCACATATTTTATTTACGGGACTCTTTGTGAATCTGATATTGTTTTTCGAGTTAACTTACCTACTTACAGCACAGAAATATATTTGTTATGAGTTTAGGGTTTAGTAACCAGGGGCGACGGGACTCTACTTACCTACCGTTCACAAAAAGGGTGAGATTATTCTATTTTCGTCATGGGATTTTCGATTTTAGTACAACTTTGATGTAGGTGAAGTCTTTGAATGTACAAGCTGCTTAAGTAAGGTAGGTATTTATTTCTGACTGCACGGCAGGGGCAGATGCTGACAGTTCGACTGCTGCGCTGAGTGTCGTGGGATTGGTTCTCGCACGGACTAAGACAAGTAGCCCTAATAAGAAGTAGCCAATATTTAATTTATTTAACGTAACTATTTTTGAACTGTTTTTGTCTTTTGACATTTCAAAAGTGCTATAACTGGCCTATTTGAAATAAATGTTTTGATTTGAATGAGAAGTGACCATAATGAGACGTAATCCACTAGGGCAGGGTTTTTCAACCTGTGGGTCGCGACCCCCTGGGGGGTCGCGAAGCCACTTCAGGGGGGTCGCGAAGCTTCTATAGGGGATTTGTAAAAGGTTGGAAAAGCTACTGCATTAAAAAAAAAAAAAGTTTATAAATATCACCTTAATAATGTATTTATCCGAACTCTAATTATGACAATGAGTAACTGTTTTGGGTTGATTATTTATTTGTCACACAATAAAATACATTTAAAAAAATCCAACAGGTAGGGGGGGGTCGCGTAATATTTCTTCATACTAAAGGGGTCGTGCCATGATAAAGGTTGAAAAACCCTGCACTAGGGAGTTGGTTGCCGAAATAAGAATTAGCCCTAATACGCCTAAACGAATATTCCTATGATCTATGTAGTAGTTGTTCCAGGACTGCGTGTTTTGTTTGTAAAAATACTCATGATAAAGAAGAAATTGTTAGAGTGGGGCAACGTTATAGAAAAAAAATCTAATGGTCATACTTGTTACAATACGAGAATATGCAAAAAGGCACGTACGTTTATACATTACATTATAGGTATTTATAATTATAATCAATTTATAGAAATTATATTATAATATATAATATATTTAATGCATTATATGATATGCAAACACGCAATTGCAATCAATTGACGTAGTATTAACAATGATGCCAGATTGTATGACTGCATATGATTTTATAGTGTGTTAGTTGAATATTCAAGACCATAACAGGGTGTTGTTGGACATACGTATACCGCGACTCCGGTACACAAAGGGCTACCGAAAGCCACCGTGGATTTTAGTTAGTCAAGTCTGACAGTCCCTCCCGCCCTGCCCGAGGCGGTAGGATTCATTTGATGTTTTTACCAAGTAAAAAAAAATACCATAACAGGGTATTCCAAAAGAATTGTAATAAAAATAAAGGTAAAAACGGGTATAGAAGAATAAAATCGCAAAATAAAAGTGTCAGCATAAGTAAGCATTTTTCCTTGCGTTACTTTCCCTTTAGGTAAATAGGTATTTTACCTATGTATTGTACAAGTCATCTTTGTATGACGCGTAGGTACCTAACATTCGAAAACCTTACCTATTGATTTGACATTACAGTGACAAAGTTTCATACGTCAGGATGGATCAAATGCATTAAAAGGTTTGGTCTCTTTGAAAACATTATGTTTATTTTCCGGAAACATTTGATTTACTTTGTTAAATATTGCCACACTAATTAATGGAATTGTTAATATCGATTCATCATCGTGTGGAACGGAAGGGACTACCAACACATATTGACCATAACCTACACCGTTCCTACAATTGCCTTTTGTGTTTCAGGACCGCTATTAAGACATTTCCGCAACTGAAGCAGGCATTTGGATCCATCGGCCTATAGTTACACTGACAATCTGACGTCGACAACAACGGACACTGAGCTACCCGTTGCTCGCCGTCCGCAAATGTACCTTCCATATTGTCATCAGGTGGTTCTTAACATACTGGAAGTACTCTTGCTTTAAGATGTCATCGGCCACCGGGTGATCTTCCATCCGTATCATCCTAGATAGGTTAAAATTCGGTAAATTTCCGATGCAACTTCTATGAAGCCACTGTCTAAAAATAGAAACCTAAGTAAGCCACAAAATTCCCCAACCACTGCCATTCACGCTAGGAATTTTAGTCTCGGGACTACCCACAAAGGGCCTTATGTAATATCGATTCGTCCTTTTTATTAGTCATCTGACCAATTATGACACAGACATTGTGTAGGTACCTATTTTAATTGCGCAAGAATGATAGAATATTGTGACGTATTTACTTCGTTTACTTTATCAGCTGACGCAGAGTCTGAAAAGATTACTTCAACATCATCGTCATCATCATATCAGCCGTAGGACGTCCACTGCTGAACATAGACCTATACCATAGATTTCAAATAAGACCGGTTGGAAGCGGCTTGCATACAGCGTGATTTTGTGGTTTGCATAAGATCGTCTGTCTATCTTGCAGGTATATAATACTTCTGCACATTGCTAACTATTATCTAGAGACGATATTATTAACGATATTGCCACGTTGAATGGCAAATAAAAAGTTATCCCCCTGTCCATGCCAACTTTACATTTCTGGGTAGGCATAGCTATACTAATAAGTAGAGACCGGATTATATTATGCAACTCAAAATTGATGAAATATGCTTGCAAATAAATGCCTGAAATATGCAGCAATGTCGCTAAAATAATGTAATGTAAAAGATAATATTTCGTTTTTCGTCTACTACATTTCGATAAGTATAGTAATTTTGTGAAGATTTTACTAAAATCCGAGTAGGTACTATAACTGAAAGTTTTTGTTCTACATCCACTTGCTTGATCGTAACTGGCCCATTTTTCGATTTTCTTAGTTTTATATCGGTAGGTAGAATGTAATAAAACATGGTCAAATAATGCGAAACAAGCCAAAAATGAAGACATTATATGCAATTGCATTTATGCAAATCTGATTTTGCATACTTATGATGCAGACTCTACTAATAAGTCATGCATAAGTGCATCGCTGAACTGTTGCCGTTTATACTGGGTATTCCTCAGTTTCCTGGAATTCAATTGGATCTGCTCTCCGAGGTCACTGAACTATTATTATGACGTGGTTCTTAGGGATTTCCGTAGTGATATTTTTTTTTCTTTGTACTAAGAATGATTTATGAAATAAGGATCATGGTTTTTCATTTCGATCTGAAAGATCTTTTAAATTAACTCCGTTTTTTTTTAAACTTTGCCCCACACAATGTCTCCTGTATCGTGGGTACGATTACTAACACGTAAACTCACATACCTACACAAACGCCCAGACCCGGAACAACTACTTGTATGTCATACAAGTATTTGCTCCGTGGGGGGATCTAACCCGCGACAAGCAGCGCAGCAGTCCAATGGCTCAGCCACTGCGCTAATCGTGTCGTCGAGTATACCTGTTTATATACCTACTGATTAGTTTGCAGGCCATGCATTGCCGATCGGTATTGTAAAGTTCAAAATAGTTACGGCGGTCCTGATATGCATATGGAAATTAAACGGTATTAGTCAAAAGGACTAAAACCGAACTGAAACACACTTCTAAGGAAAATCAAAGCAAGTAAATTGAAGGTTATAAAAAAAAAGCTAGTTAACTCTTAGCCCCTTCGTACACAAGGCGACGCAAGTCTCCAAATACCTTACGACTTCAGTATCCAAACGACTATCGGTATGCAAACCCATAGAGGTTCGAACGCAGACACGCGACAATGGATACCTAAATCGTAAGGTATGGGAGACTTGCCTCAGAATAAACTTTTAAACCTTCCCTGGACTTTCAGAAATAATTAAAAACTAAAATTAGCCAAAGCAGTCCAGCCGTTCTCGAGTTTCAGCGAGACTTACGAACACCTATTGATTTTTATGTAATAAGATTGTCTTTTTAGTACAACGTTAACAACTAAAACTAAATTAAATTATCCTACCACTCTGTCGTCTCACAGAACCGCAAACATTCCAACATTCATTTCATTCATCAGCAAACAAGTCCAATCCAGGGTTGTTCTCCATGAGCGCTTCGAGCATTGTAAGCATATGCGGTATAGGGGAGGTGGACGTTCTAACGGATCATACGTTGAGTGTAAACGGTCAATTGTTTTTCTATACATTTGTCTGTTTTGGCGTTCCACGACCGATAATCCGCGACGAATGTCCCGTCACATATGAACCCACCCTTAGTGTTAATCATACGTGTAAACATGTTTCGCGACTATAAAGACCAAGAAGCTATCAACCTGGCACAAAATCAGACTCAAAAACTGCTTTTAAGAAAGTTCTGTTGACATAAGTCCTTTTTAAAAAAAAAACCGACGAAACATCTAACTGAAAAGAAAAAAATAAATTTTGAGGCGGCGCCAAACAATGTGAAGAGCAGAATAGCTCGTTGTATAGCTTGTCGTGGTTGAATAGCTAGTCGTAGCTATTCGTTGATTTCTTTGGCGCCGCCTCAAAATTTATTTTTTTCTTTTCAGTTAGATGTTTCGTCGGTTTGATTTTTTTTTTAAAAGGACTTATTTTTTACTTTTGAGTTTCCTATCTCATGTCATATTATATAGCAGAGATGTGGAGAACATAACATCATGGCGCCACCATCATCAGATCAACTTCAGCTGTTAAGGATCTAGCTACTGCCCTCTGTCACCATCCTCAGACCCTCGATGACAATTATAACCCAGCTAGGTATGAAGTTTTTCATCAAGACTAGTTAAATGAGCCCAAACACGATAAAGGTGCTGTTAACTGTTGAGGACCTCTTGCCCCTGTTATCCGTCACCATCCTCAGACCCTCGATGGCAATGATACTTCAGCTATGTCTAAAGTTCTCATCAAGCTGAGTGAAATGAGCTCAAAACACGATATAGCTGTTGTTAACTGTTAAGGAACTCTTAGGACTGACTTCACAAAATAACTGCAGGGATCTGGAGTTGATCTGATGATGGTGACGCCATCATGTTATGTTCTCCACATCTCTGCTATATAATTATGTCCTCAGAACTACAATTGTTAACTTTATTTCAACAGAATCGGTTCATAATTGAAAATTCTGTAGGAAGATTGACAATTAATTCTTTTTTTTGTACCCTTAGAGGCCGATTTCAGTTTTGAAATTTAAATGGGACCAACTTTGAGATATACTCTTTCCTACTAAAAAAGAATTTTTGAAATCGAACCACGTCTGGAAAAGTTATGCGTGGCCATAAATAAAAAAAAAATATATATATATACATGTCGAATTGAGAACCTCCTCCTTTTTTTTTCGTCGGTTAAAAACCCAATAACGCTGCCTTACCTAGAAATCAAACCTTTTTAGGTATACTCGGTTGTCGCACTTAATTAATTTATTTCATAATACATAACTGAATCAACAACTTGTAATAATGTCGATGTCGTCATAATCTTAATGATGAATATTTTAAACTTATTTAATTCACATGATGAAATTGAATACAATTTTATTCGAATTATTTATTCAATTTAAATGATGAAAATTATATTAATATTGTTTTTATCATTTATTCAATTCGCATGACGAAGTGGTTAAGGAAAATTAGGAGCAGAATTTACTACATTTTAATTGATTGATTAACTAGTTATTCCAAGAATGGGCACATGATTAATTAACATAGTTACGATTATAGATAAACTTAATAAATTCATAAAAAAAGTTATCGGACAATATTTTAGAAAAATAGTATTACTAGTATTTTTATATGCGCAGAAACTTTTTTGTTTGCTTTAAATATAAAATCGAAAATTAATCTGATAACTTTTTAGACCTATTTATCCTACTGCATATGAAGTTTCATTAAAATTCGTACCAATCACTTCGAAAAATAAGGATTTGATCGTTTGTAAAAAAATATGCATCGTTTGTAAAAAAAATAACAATAACAAATATTGTTTAATGTTAATATTATCATTTCATAAGTTTCATAAAAAAATAAATACCTAAGTAATACCTATCACAGGTCGCGGGACTTATTTCCATCACCGTGACCCCGGAACATAAATATTGAAGGACACCGTGGATTTTAGTCAGTACAAGTCTGACAGTCCCTCCTGCCCTGCCCGGGGCGGGAGGACTCATTAGATGATTTTTACCACGATAAAAAAAGTAATACCTATCATAAGCTAATGCCAATGGATAATAACCGTAATATTTATTAAATTTTAATAATTATAATTTAATATTCTTGAATAATTTTTGACAACGATGTGGATGAATTTTTTTGACGCCCTATAATTTTTTTATTTTTTTATATTTTAGTAATTTTTTGTAAATATTTGAGTATTAATTTTAGTTTTTTAAATGCAGTGTATATTAATTGTGTGTACATAAAAATAAAATTATATATTTTTACTTCAATTAAGTAACAAAAATCGTCAAACTTACAAAGAAATTGTCAAAATTCACTGCATTCTGTGGATCTAAATGAACTTCATTCATTCGGAGCGTGCCCGCCTGCTGGCTGTGGGTGAGTGGGAATCGGGCCTTTGGCTTCAGGCGCTACCTTCACCCAACATAGGTACTATGTTGGGTGATACAACTTTCAGGGTCGCTACTTGCCTACGTTTGGGCGCTCCCTGTGGTGCTCCACACCGCTGTCAATGTGGTGAAGTAGTCGACTGCCTCGGGCACCATGGCCTTTCCTGCAGCAGGAGTGCAGGTCGTTTAGCACGTCACGCTAGCTTAAATGACATAATCCGTCGTGCTCTTGTCACCGCCGGGGTGCCAGCCGTATTAGAACCCAGTGGTTTGGCACGCGACGATGGGAAGAGACCCGATGGTATGTCCATTATGCCATGGAAGCTGGGTAGGCCTTTGGTGTGGGATGCAACATGTGTCGACACCCTTGCGCCATCCCATCTTCCTAGTTCAGCGTGTTGTGCAGGCGCTGCTGCTGCATGTGCTGAAAACTCCAAGCGGCGCAAATACATTGGCTTAGCTAGTAGCTATGTATTGAGCCGTTTGGGGTTGAAAACTCTGGGGCCATGGGGTCCGAGTGCCCACAGCGTTTTTAAAGATATCGCCAGGCGTTTAGTCGACTCTTCAGGTGACCAGAGGGCTGGCCTATTTCTTGGCCAACGAATTAGCATTGCCATACAACGTGGCAATGCTGCCAGCGTTCTGGGCACTGTTCCGTTGACAGCGATGTGGACGTATTCTTCGACGCCTTATGAATGTTTTTTCTTCTTTCCTTTCCTTATAAATATTATTAGTAGGTTTTTATTTATAGTTAGTAAATTAAATTGTATAGTTAAAAAAATATATTAAATAAAACTTCATTAAACGTACATATATATTTATTTTTTAAGTTGCTCCAAATATTTTACCTTGTAGTTTAAAACAAACAATATCATGATTATTTTGAGGAAACTTGCGTATCAAGAGCTTACAACAATAAGTAGGTATTCCCAATATAGGCTTTTGAAATATTATCCTGTTGATAAACGTAACTTAAATAAGACGTATTTAAAAAAAAATGCTAGTTTAGTCTTGATCCTGAAGCGTGGAGTTTGACACTGTTTAAGTTTATATTACAATCCGTGTGTGTGTACCTCTAAAAGTGTTATAGTGTTGCAATAGTAGATTAATTTTGATTCCAGAATGCAATTGGTTCAGTTTAGTATAAAGACCCAAACACTGTTTTTAAGCCTCATATTAAACCTAATTCTAGGATCCTTCGATAGGTACGTTACGTGCCAATGTCATCATTAACTTACTATTTTTTATATTTTAGTACAAAAATGTAAACATAATACAATAAAAAAAATAGTTCCCGAAAATAGTACCCCACTAGTTTCGGGAACAGGAACATTTAAAAATATAAATAGTACCCCACTAGTTTCGGGAACAGGAACATTTAAAAATATTTTAAAAGCAATGTTTTTACTAACTTATATTTTTGTTGTAAAGCATTTTATTATTATTTTCTATATTTTTCTCCAGCAGTCACTGCTCAGTTCTCCATTCAACTGTGACTCGAGGTGACCGTCAGGATGGTCCTCTCATCCTAACACCACTAATTGAATATGGAATAACAAAAACAGCTCAGAAACTTTCTGAAGTAGACCCCAGCCTGTTCGCTGGCGTCAGAAGTCACGCTGGGTACTTCACAGTTGACAAACTTCGTAAATGGAACCTCTTCTTCTGGTATTTCCCGGCGCAAGGAGTGCACCTAGAAAACACGCCGTTGGTTATCTGGCTGCAAGGAGGTCCTGGCGGTTCCTCCTTATTTGGCTTGTTTGGAGAAATTGGTCCTTTAGAAATTGTCAACGGATCAGGTAATTTATCTAGTCCATTTTGTTTTTTTTTTCAGAGTTACTGCTGTAATCGTTAATATTAAGCTTTTACGAATATCAATAAGCAGCAGTAGTGGTCCAGTGGTGACGGGTCGTAGTTCTTGAGCTTGAACACAGTTAGGTCCATTATTTTTTTTAATTTCATTTCATCATCACTGCTCTCAAAACGGTGAAAGGCAATACTTTGAAAAAACACGCATATTTTAGAACTCAAATATCGAAGACATGTTATGTTACTTATATCGAATCGACCAACCCTCACTAACCCTCATGAATTTCAGCCCAGTCACTTTCACAAAGAGAAGGTCTATGTCCCAACCGTGGGACGCTAAGATTCCACAAGTATTGGCGCCTATTGCTCAATTTTTGACATGATTGCCATTAATTAAATTAAAATTATTATGATGATAGGTACTTACTTTCTGTTTTTTTTTTGCAGTACAAAAAAAGAATATAACATGGAGCTCCAACTACTCGCTTCTCTTTATTGACAATCCAGTGGGCACTGGGTTTAGCTTCACCGAGAGAGGAGAATACGTCACTAATATATCTGTAGTAAGTACCTTCCTAGCTGTATTTTGAATATGGAACTAACTTCTGCAAAAAAGGGCAAGTTTTTGGTTCTCTTTCCAACCTAAATTGCCGAAACGATTTTGAAGAATTTTGGTACATAGACAGATGGGACTCAAGAGACCAATAAATAAATCCCACTTTTTTGCATAGAAGGGGAAGAAATGGAGCAAGCCTAAATGCATGAAATTACTCAAATTGATTGCCAAAATCTATATTATCAGGAGCGAAGGCCCATAAACAAGGTAGTTAAAATAATAACATTTTCTCAACAGGTAGGCCAGTGTCTACTCAACTTCATCCAACAGTTTCTTCAAGTTTTTCCGGAATTGAGAACGGCACCTCTGTTCATAGCTGGTGAATCATACGCTGGGAAATATATTCCTGCTTTTGGACATTACATTCGTCTCAATAAAGATCGTAAAAAGCCGATTAATTTGAAGGTTAGTTCAATCTATGCGCGGTAAATAAGTCGAGAATAAAACGTTTTTGTTGTTGTTACATCATTTCCGAAAAAAATGAATTATATTGACAAGCATTAGATTGTCAATTATTTTATTGAATTGAGCATCATTAGATTGATAATCGTTAGATTGATAATCATTAGATTGATCATATTGACAATTATTGGATTGACAGTCATTTGATTGTTTATTATTATTACTTCTAAATGGAACTGAAAACTATTCTGTTTCTTAACTGCACTCAACAGTGCTATTCGTCTTGAAACCACTGCCTGCGTCCAATAGATTTTAATCTTTATGCTCTAAGTATAAGCCTGTAATAACAACGCTGCATCTTTCAGAGAATGGCAATGCATATAACGCAAACAGGAAATAATAAAACAGGCCTACTAAATAATATAATTCGACTAATTTTGTATGACCTAATTAATAATCTAGGGTTTGGTGATTGGCAATGGCTGGATAGATCCACCGACAATGCTGCACTACTCAGAATGGGCGCTACAAGTGGGCCTCATAGACCATAAACAAGCGAAAGAGCTTGACGAACTGGAATATGAGGCCAGACGAAACTGGAAGGAAAACAATATCGCTGCTTACAAAGAGGTATATTATATTCTTATCAAGATGAACGATATGACAGATGATATGCATGATACATTGCATAAAGTTATTCGCGTAGCGTGACACCGTATAAACCGTCGACGAAAGAATAGATAAAATGACAGAAAGTAGAAATGTTTCAATTGTCCTAAAGATGGCGATGTTTCTTTTAGTAGTAAGTGTAGTAAGTTTTGTAGTCTTTCTATTCTTTAGAATTATACTGTTAGGTGGCATAATGCTTGGGGAAAATAAATGCCGTCTAGTACAGAAGACAATTCGTCTATTCTTGGTAGAATAAAGATAAAATTGCTCATGCTGCGTGTCCTAACCAGTACTTACATAACAGTAAAGTTAACCATAACATCTAGTTCTGAATATTCTCCAATGTTCTGAGCCTCTGTTCCTGTTTCTTTTTTTTTGCAGTTTGCCTCAGATGCGATAGAACTGCTGTATACTGTTGTACCCGTTGATGCATTTAATTACATAAATGGTGAAGCCACTGAGTTCCCTTCACAACGTGACAGATCAATACAAACATTTTTAAACAAGCCAGAAGTCCAGAACGCCCTTCACGTCAAGAAGAAGTTTACTGTATTTAATAAAATAGTATTCAATCAGTTACAAGTTGATGAATTCCTAACTGTCAAGCCTTGGTTGGAGGAGTTGATGGAACATTACGGAGTGCTGTGTTACAAGTAAGTTTTGTAAAATCTTTAAATATTATAAAAAATAAAGTTTGGTTGTTCTGATGGATGAGTGTTTGTTGCTCAATCACTTTAAGCCTAAATGAACTGAATTTAAATCTAAAGAAATGTTCACCTTAGTACCTACTATGTTCCTGGGTGAAGTCGCTTGCAGCAGCTAATACATATTATGAAAGGAGCTGATATTCTTTTCATAATATCATCATTCTCCAATACTTTAAAGATATTTATATCTCCTGCTATACTTCTCTATGTATAAGTCTCATCCTTTCTAGCCAGATCATTATTCACATAATCCATCCATCATTTATTTGGTCTTTCTCTACTCTTATAGCCATTCATACTCAACATTTTCCTTAATTATTTACTAGTGGGTACTGTTGCAGCTGCCAAGGCGTTGCAGGTTTCTGAAAGGCGGGTTGATAGGTTTTCATTTTCATGGAAATGATCTGCCTCCGTGCTCACTCGTGTGCGCGATAGTTCTAAGTCTACGTTTGTGCAGTTGCACATGTTACATGTTGCAGTTTGATTGTATATCGCGTTTAACCGGCTTCATAAAGAAGGAGTTTCATAGTTAATAATGTACTATTACCAAGAATTATTATGAACCTTTTGTTGGACCCATAATAATCCACGTTTACTATCCAGTGGTCAGCTAGACATGGTGGTGCCGTACGCACTGTCAGTTCGCACGTATCGAAGCCTGCAGTGGTCCGGAAGACAGAGGTACCTTGACGCCGACAGAAAATGTCTGTATGACGAAGAAAATATTTCTCGAATTAATTCGTGAGTAAAACCGAAAATTTAACCTAAATGACTTAAATATAGATATAAGTTGAGAAGCTATACGCGTCTGAGCCAAAAACAGGGATGCTGGGGCCTTAGCCAAACAGCAGACGACAATCGTTATCGCTCAGCAGTCACCAATACATTTTCAACTTTATACCACAGCGCGTAAAGTTGAAAACCTATTGAAGTTTACAGATCGTTTTCGTTAGATTCGCTCAGCAGATTTAAATAGATTTTAAACTTTGTGCGCAAGAGTATAAAGCCGAAAATGTAATAGTGACTGCTGAGCGATAACGATTGTCGTCTCAGCTGTTAGTCTGCAGTACCTAGTGGGGCGCAAAATGGCCAGACCAGGACCACAATTGACCAGGTCAGGGGCGAAGTTAAAGAAGCTCGTAGCTACTGGGCACACAAAAGGTTAGTCACGACACTGTACGCGTCAAAAACAACAGATGAAATAAAAATCAAAAAAGTATAAACACACTATATAAGGCGGCTTACGATATTACGCGCTAAAAGGTCTAGGAAGAAAGAACACTTGAAAGATTCAAATATACCGGTGACTGTTTCAGATTCGTAAAATCGAGCGGTAACTTCATGGAGGCAATGGTGCTCGGTGCTGGACACTTGGTTCTCGCAGACCAACCACGTGCAGCCAAACAAATCGTCGACATGTTTATCAAGAAACACAAATAAACCAAATATTTTGCTTCGATGACAAAAGTAAATAAAACAATAGACTTTTATTTAAACCTTTATTTTTGACAAAAATGTGAAACAATTTAGTTCAACGACAAAGTTTAAAGCTGTGTGCTTACGCTACTACTACTCGATGTTTAACTAACTTATTATTTTCTGCCCAATATTTTCCTCTATATTAAGACCGGCTTCCATTTTAAACAGAGGCACCTGAATAGGTACTATTCTAGTCTATTAAATCTTACCTAAATGTGAGACATCAATCATGTGCTACAATATTTTCTTAAAGACTATGCTTGTATTGAGATTATAACATTGCGAATAGACATGAATTTAACCACACACAGAGTGCATCATTCCATGATTTCCCGTTCATTGGGAGTTTTTGGACGCAATCCAGTCCAAATCTCGTAAATAAACATCAATATAGACAAACAGTAACCGCCGATTAGTATCATAAATATATAATAAAAATTAGACAGCGTCAGGGGCACGTGTTCTGGTCGGTATCGAGATTTACACCTCAAGAACTCTCGCAAGTTTAAATCATTAGCAAACTTATCCATCACATCCGTGGTTAATAACTGAAAAGTGAAATTATTCAAATATGGTATCAACACGGAGCCACGACGCAAAAACACGGTTCTATATATGCTGTTATAAGGTTCCCTCAACCGATACAAAGACTTTTGGCATTGGTCGTCAGTCAGCTGCCATTGATATACCTGATAATGAGCATCTGAAACTACCGTGAAAAATTGAAGTTGTGGATATTTTTTGACCAGACTCAAACAGTGAAGTCTAGTTCCACAATCATAATGCTTACGAAAAAATTTGCGATGCTGCCATTCAGTATATAAAAGTGGGCTGTACGTATCTAGATCTTCTGGTTCTTTCGGTTCATAACCACGGACCGGCTGGGTAGTCACACTGCACAAGTTTGCCTGAATTGCATAAGGGAGTATAAACGAAGTAAACAAAAGACACGAGAAAATGATTGCCTGAGGCCATCCTGATTCTATTCGCTTTACAGATTTTTTATTCAATAAATATCCAAAAATAGTAAGAATATTGCAGGAAATATCTTTTTCTTTCCGAAATATTGATAACAAGGAAGCCGCTACACAGAAAGTTATAAACAGGAGGCCGATCACAATGCAGGTCTTAGAAGACTGATATAACACTGCAACCCATTGCTCTAAATAATTAGCGTGAGCAACATAAAAAAACATATGATCTATGTTCATTGGGTAACTGTAGGATATGTTTCCAAAATAATTCTCCGAGTTGATCGCGTATCCTCCCACAGCTCCTTCGAATTCGTTATTTGCTAATTTTTGAACCATAATCTTGGTATTGTTTTTCATGAGGTCCCCATATTTGTCAACTTTTCCAAATTCTTGTAAATCTATTTTTACTCCAAATTGCTTTTCAAATAACGTAATGAAATGTTCTTCAGTTCCTTTATGGTATGAGTCGAAGTTCATAAACGGCCATAAATTACGTGTTATAAATTTATAGCGACAGTTACGAATATGTCCCGTATATAAAGCAGATAATTTTTTCTCTGTGTGATAATCAGAACACCTTGCCCAAAGCTTAAGAAGACCCGTTTTGAAACAACTATTAGGTTTTGTAAAGTTATACTTGTAAATAGCGTAGTCGTCACCATCTCTTGATATTAACGAAACTTTAAAAAATATATTGTATGCATGAAGTAAATTGTTAATGTCATGTAAACTATAATCTTCGTAACTTTGTAGAACAATGATGAATCTTGCTGTTGGATTCCAAAATTTATCAGAAGTGACTTTATTTAACCCACGCTCTAATTCTTGATAATTTTCACTCATCACAATATAAATCCTATTGCTAATGTTTCCAGGATCCCAAAAGAACCTTCTTGTAATAAATCGTGCACCTTGTACTTTATGGAGGGCTGACAATTTTAAATCATCATTTATATTCATAACTGTAATGTCCATCAAATGATAATACTTCTTATAATCAATGTCTTCTACCATTTTTACAACACAGCTGGTAAGACTTTTACCAACATCTTGCTCAGCCATTAAAGACGCACTTGCACCAAACAAAATGCAGAAAATATGAAAAAATATTAAAATCATTTTTAAACTCGATATTGAACAGTTCTTTAATTTTCTGGAACCTTATATCGAATAAACAAAACATAGCCACGTTTTGATTTTTATTATACCGTTGTAAGCATTAATCATTTTGGCTCCTTTTATTGGCACTCAATTTAATGCTCTCAAATCATGGAATGAAATATGGAAAAACCGTTTTACGAATTAGGCACAATAGGCACACTTTGCTATCAAAACGATCAGTAAATAAATTATCCCATAAATAAATTAATACATATCCAGTAAATTAATTAGCTGTGGCACGCACAAACTGATTGAAAGGACTGGTTACACGAATTTTAATTAAACCTCCAATTTCTTATAATGAGTCATCTTATTGTTTAGAATAAAACTAAGTCACGCTATCGGTCTGTACGTGAATAACTTCCAAATGACTGTATCAAATTGGATACGTATATTTTTGTTGTGTTCGTTATTTTCAGGATAAGGTTTGAATGTAGGTAGCACGTGAAAGATTTCTAAGAATGCCTATAAATGCTGTGGAATAAACAAAAGGTGGTTTATTCCACGTTCAACCCCCATGATCTTTACCCCAGTCTACATTGAACCCTTTAACGTTATTTACTTTTGAATGTTTTAATCCACGTTCAACCCCTAATTGATGGATAGGGAGCTGCGTATAGACCGGAATGCGTTGAACTTTCCCGTTCCCGTTTCGCTGCCTTCTTTGCGACCGTCATTGCTTTTTGGAAGGACAACACCAAACGCTCTCTCGTCTCTATTGACTGAACCATGATCAGAAGCAAGAAGGTTATCCTCAGCACCGACCGGACAACCGCTGCATTGGCTGAGTAACATCAACTCGGCACATCGAAAGTTTAAAAAGGCAACTTACCTGTCTAAACTTCCTAAATCTAAATATAAGTAGATTTTCGTAGATAAGCCATTTGCTTAGATAAAATAGGTAGAGAAGATGGAAATCAAATAACAAAGCCATCCAGAGAGAATCACTATCACTTACGTATTGATTAAAAATTACTTATTTACTTAACTTTGAAAGAACTGGGTAGCAGGAAAACCTGGAGGTCTTCGAAATGAACGTTCAGGGCTTTTTTTTTCGTGGTAAAATCATCAAATGAGTCCTCCCGCCCCGGGCAGGGCGGGAGGGACTGTCAGACTTGACTGACTAAAATCCACGGTGTCCTTTAGTAGCCTATTGTGTACCGAAGTCGCGGTATACGTATGTCCCGCGACAACGTTCAGGGTTAAGAAACAAGGGATATGGGGTAAAAAAAATGCAGATTATCAATGTGCAGTTAAAATCTTTATTGGTGAAAGAAGCGTAACACATTAAACAATCATCCGTTACAAGTGGCAACCATCAGGTTAGTGCTACAAAAACCTCAACTAACCAATTACTAGATAAAATAATTAAATAATCCAACAAACATTTTTCAATATAGGTGTCGACGAACGAAATAGAAGAATGCCTACCTACTTCGTTTCATCACAAAGACAAATCTCTAAGTCACCTATCCTCGACCTCTGGCTACCGTAAGAGCGGGCATGCAGACAGCGAGTAAAGGGCAACTCGCTGTCCGACCACGCACCATGCCCGGGTCGACGGCGCGTCGTGTTCTTTACACCAGATCTGTATTTGTACTCAAATAGTGGAAGAAGATATTCCACAACACGCAAGCTGATATTGTGCCATTAAAGGTTCACCCGCATGAGCACCATGCGTTGTGATTTAGAACAAACCTCATAAATAAAAATGATAAAAGACAAACAGTAACCCCCAACAAGTATCAAGTAAACATAATAAAAATTTAAAAGTGGCAGTGGCACGTGTTCAGGTCGGTGATGAGGTTTACACTTCAACCACTCTCGGGAAGTTATATCTCTGGAAAACTTTTGCATGATACCTGTTGTTGATAACTTGAGTATAAAGTGATCCAAATATGGAATCAAAACAGAGCCACGACGTAAAAATATGGTTCTGTAAATGCTATTAAATGGTTCCCTCAAGCGATATGTTGCCATTTCGCACTGATCGTCAGCTAGTTGCCATTGATAAACGCGATAATGAGCATCTGAAATTACAGTATAAAGATTCTTGAATTTAGAGTCTTTGACCATTTTCAAGCAATGCAATCTAGTTCCGCAATCCCAGTGTACGGGGAATGCATTACGATAGTGCCATTCAGAATATAAAATTGCTAAATAATTCTCTAAATCCTGTGGTCTTTTAGGTTCAAAACCACGGATCGGTTGAGTTGTCACACTGAACAAGTTTGCCTGAATCGCATATGGAATTATAAACGCTGTAAACAATAGACTCGAGAACATTATTTTCTGTGGCCCCCCAGACTTAATACGCCTTACAGAATTTTTATTCAATAAATAACCAAGTACAGATAGAGCATTATAGGAAACATCTTTTCCTGCAGGAAATATAGATAACAATATAGCCGACACGCAAAAAATTACAAACAGGAGACCGACTACCATACAAGTTATAGGAGACTGGTGTAACACTGCAACCCATTGCTCCACAAAATTAGAATGAGCAACTACATAAAAATTATGATCTATAAGCAGCGGGTAGCAGTATGATATGTTTCCACGGTTATTCTCCGAATTAATCGAGTATCCAGCCATAGCTCCCTCAAATTCGTTGTTCCTGACCTTCTGAATCATAATCATTGATAAGTTACTCATCAGTTTCCCATATTTGTCAACTTTGCCAAATTCTTTTAATTCAATTTTTACTCCATATTGATTCTCAAATAATGACAAGAAATGTTGTTCAGATCCTTTTTTGCTTGTGTCGAAGTTCGTAAACGGCCATATATTACGTGTAATGAATTTATATCGACAGCTACGAATACTTCCTTTGTATATAAGAGGTAAATTCTTCTCAGTGTAATAATCAGAGCACCGTGACCAGAACGTTAGGTGACCCGATTTCAAACAATAATGGGGTTCAGTAAAATTATATTTGTATATAGCGTAGTCATTTGCGTGGCGGGATATTAATGAAACTTGATAAAAAATATTATATGCGTGAAGTAAATCAGTAACGTCGTGTAAACTGTAACTCTCGTAACTTTGCAGAACAATAATGAATACTGCTGTTGGATTCCAAAATTTATCAGAAGTGACTTTATTTAACCCACGCTCTAATTCTTGATAATTTTCGCACATCACAATATAAACGACATTGCTAATATTTACTGGATCCCAAAAGAACCTTCTTGAAATAAATCTTGCACCTTGTACTTTATGGAGGGCTGACAATTTCAATTCATTATTAATATTCATAACTGTAATGTCCATTGTGTTGCTGTATTTCTTGTAATCAATGTCTTCCACTAATTTAACGACACAACTGGTGAGACTTTTAACATGATCTTCTTCATATTTTATGAAGGCATAAGCACTAATCAGAATGCAGAAAATATTGATGAAAACTAATTTCATGTTTGACCACGACTAAATTGGGCAGCTAATTTGAAGATTTTACCTATATTTTCAAATACCGTTTATTGAATAAAGAAAATACAGCCAAAATTTGTTTTTTATTGGATCACTGGAAGCATTAATCATATTTGTGCCTGTTACGAGGCAATTAGTATCATTGTTAAAAGGTAATGATTTAAGAGCATTGTGACTCTACATCATCAAATGAAATAAGCGTTTTACGGTTTAGGTACAATGACACCATGGCTTTTAAATGATAAAGCAAACGAATTGATTTCATTTTCTGTTGCCATACGCACATAGTTAGGTATTAGGGTGTTTGGCTTTGACAAATGATAAGTTAACATTTTCATAATGTCACATCATTAGTGATTTATGTCACAATACATTAATAATGTCTATTACTAAAATTCTAGTTAGAATCATCTTTGCCTAGGTACCGAAGGGTGGTTGTTCAGACGACCATTACTGGCACCAGCACATCATTGTCATTTCATTCATAGAAAGTCTTTTGGTCGTTTTAGGAACTCTTGTAGATAGTAATATGTAAGTCATAATTTTTTGGTTGACTAATTGGTTCCTCTGTTGTGTAAGGTCCTGAACTATACCTATAAACTTTGAAGCATGTCGCATCGCTACGCAATCTATTTTGTAAGGAATTCCCAGCTAAATGCACCACTTTTTCTTAGCTCCGGTTTAAAGCACCGAAATCCATTTGCAAACATTATTAATTTTTAAATAAACGCTCTTATAGGCCACCGAAAAAAAGACATTCGATATTTCAATTTTTAAGATCTCTCGCTACACTAATGGCTTGATCACACGTACCGATCAAGCGGGCGAGACAGTACTCTTGGCCGAGTACTCAGTATGTGTAAACATAGGACTAAGCAATGTCTCAAGTCTCAACCGAATTCTCGGTACGTGTGATCTTGGCATAACGCCTCTACCGGAGAATACATACGTACACAATAAGGCTTCTTCAAATGAAACGATCAAAGTTTTGCAGGGTTGCAGTCTATTGGTAGGTCAAGCTTTGTGAACAAAAACAAGCAGATACTTTACACTCACAACCTTTATTGGTATAAAAGAGACACAGTATTTTTTACTTTACCGGTTCATCGTACATTGTATACCAGACCAAAGCTCACAAAAAAATAAAAATAAAGACAAACAGTAACCGCCAATGAGCATCATAAACACATAATAAAAACTTGACAGTTGCAGTGCCACATGTTGAGGTCGGTAACGAGATTTACACTTCAACCACTCCCGAAAATATATATCCGACTCATGCTTTTTCATGACCCCTGAGGCTGCAAAGCGAAGTATAAATTCGTTCAAATATGGAATTAAAACTGAGCCACGGCGTAAATAAATTGCTCTGTATAATGTCAAAAAAGGTTCTTGCAACCGATACATAACCATGTTACAGTGAGCGTCTGTCAACTGCCACTGATAAACCATATAGTGGGAATTTGAAATGACGGTATAAAAACGAAGGTTTGCATATTTTTTGACCATCAACAAACAACTAATTCTAGTTCCACAATCCAAATAACCATCAAATTTAGAGCGATGCTGGAAATCAGTGTGTAAAAGAGCTTGATATTTTTTTAAATCTTCTTCCACTTTCGGTTCATAGTCACGAACCGGATGAGTAATTACACTAAACAAGTTTGCTTGGATTGCATAAGGGATTATAAACGATGCAAACAATAGACTTGAGAAAACGAGTATCTGTGGCCACCCAAATACTGTTCGCCTAACCACGTTTTTATTCAATAAATACCCAAATATAATAAGGGCATTGCGGGAAATATCTTTTCGAGTAGAAAACACTGATAACAACGTTACCGTCACACAGAAAACTACATATGAGAATCCAATTGTGATACAAGTATTAAAAGATTGACGTAAAACTGCAACGAATTGTCCAACATATCTGGTATGAGCAACAATATAGAATACATGATCAATTTTTGTTGGGTAAGTGTGTGAAACATTACCAGAATACATGGGATTGATCTCGTATCCTCCTAAAACACCTTCAATTTCGTTGTTTTCTACTTTTTTCAACATGATGAGTGTTGAGTTGCTCATGACTTTCCCATATTTGTCAACTTTGCCATATTCTTGTAAATCTATTTTCAGTCCGAACTTCTGTTGAAATAATGTAATTAAATATTGTTCGGTACCTTTGGTGCCTGTGTCAAAGTTCACGAGTGGCCATAAGTTTTGTGATAAAAACTTATATCGGCAGTTGCGAATACTACCCTTATTTAGGAGAGGTAATTTTTTCTCTGTTTGGTAGTCCGAGCACCATGACCAAAATGTTAAATGCCCTGATTTCAAACAATTACCGGGTTTAGTAAAATTATACTTGAATATGGCGTAATCGTCATCATTTCGTGATAATAACGAAACATTATAAACGTTGTATGCATGAAGTAGCTCGGTAATTTCTAATAAATTGTCATTCTCATAACTTTGCAAAACAATGATGAATCTTGCCGATGGATTCCAAAATGCATCAGAGATGAATTTTCTTAACCCGTGCTTTAATTCCTGATAAGTTTCACTCATCACGATATAAATCACATTGCTAATATATCCGGGTTCCCAAAAGAATTTTCTGGAAATAAACCGCGCACCTTCTACTTCATGGAGGGTTGATAACTTTAATTCGTTGTTTATATTCACAACTGTAATGTCCACTAAATGGTTATACTTCTTGTAATTAATGTCTTCTATCATCTTTACGACGCAACTGGTGATACCTTGAATGTTATTAGTCTCAGTTTTCAATAGCGCACTTTCACTAAACAAAATGCTGAAAACGATAAAAATAATAGTTTCCATTTTTGTAACCAGAATTGCCTTCTTCAGTATCTATATTTTGATGGACTCAATTTTTAACGTAACTACGTTGGTGCCTTCAGTTTCGGGGAAAGAATAAAAGTGAAAGAAGCAGTCAAACCCAATAACCTACTTAGAATGCGTTGTGACGGTGAATTAATCTTTCGCTTTATCAGCAATCTCTTTAACGCAGTCACCAAATTATTATTGTCAAAATGGTCAGCACCCATAATGGTTGTAAATCACTGTCGATAAATAATATATATGGAAAAATAGAAACACATAATCAGGATTACAACATTAATTGCGATTATTGTCTCACCCGTGGGATACCGGCAGAGTAGAATAGTATTCCCCTTTGTACCAGGTGTCGTAAGAGGCGACTGAGGTACCAGAACCGAGTAATGGCGGTATAACCATTCTAACTGACGTAGCTAAAATGGCACAGGGCGAGGATGGGCCAGCAGCATCCTCGGCGCGAAGCTACGTCTCTGCGATCGCCACCACGCCTGCCCAGCGTGGCGATTATGGGCAAAACCCCCCCCTTTAAATGACTGACACAAAAAAGACCAGGCCCCCAGTTCCCGGCAGCTCCGCTATTCCTGGTTACGGTAGCGGCCACGGTAACGGCGGAGCAGGGGGGTGCGAAGAATCACCGGCAGACGCCCGGCTACCACCCCAAACGAAAACTGGCCCTGGTAACACACAATATACGCACTTTGAGGGTAGACGAGAAAATTTTTGAGCTGGAAGAGGAACTGAGTAGGTTACACTGGGATATAGTGGGGTTAGCTGAAGTCCGTAGAGAGGGCGAGGACACGATAATCCTAAAATCAGGTAACCTACTCTACTACCGGGAGGGCGACCATCTGTCTCAAGGTGGTGTCGGCTTTCTCGTTCACAAGTCCCTCGTTAACAACATTATTACCATCGAAAGTGTTTCGAGCAGGGTCGTATACCTAATACTCAGAGTATCCAAGAGATATTCGCTGAAGGTCATTCAGGTGTACGCACCGACCTCGTCACACCCAGATGATGAAGTGGAGGACTATGTATGAGGACGTCAGTAGAGCCATACATACGTCAGAAACCCACTTCACTGTTGTAATGGGGGACTTCAACGCAAAGCTGGGCAAGTAAAAGCAATGATGAGCTGAAGGTGGGGCAATTTGGATATGGGCAACGGAACCCCCGGGGACAGAGACTGGCTGATTTCCTGGAGAAAGAGGGACTCTTTATGATGAACTCTTTCTTTCAGAAGCCGCCTCACAGGAAATGGACCTGGATAAGTCCCGATGGTTCTACGAGAAATGAGATAGACTTTATCATGACCAACAAGAAACGAATATTCAATGATGTCTCAGTGATTCACAGGATAAAAACCGGAAGCGATCACCGAATGGTCAGAGGCACGTTGAATATTAACGTAAAACTTGAAAGGTCCAATCTGATAAAGTCCACGCTCCGACCTACTCGCGCCTCTATCCAAAACCCCGAAGGCTTTCAACTCGAGTTGTCTAATCGCTTCGACTGCCTGGAAAATTCTGCGTCGGTGGACGAGATCAATAATAGGTTCGTAGAAACTGTCCAAACGGTGGGCTCTAAGTACTTTAGACCCCGTCGTGCGAATAGACCTCAAAAACTCTCCGACCATACTCTAAACCTCATGGCTGAACGACGCTCTTTAAGGCTGCAGACTTCCGGTGACGCCGAGTCATATAGGCAGCTCAATAGACAAATTTCTAAATCCTTGCGGCAGGATGTACGCCTCTTTAATGCTAACCACATTAAAGAGACCATTGAGCGTAACAAGGGCTCCAAAGTGTTTGCAAGAGATATGTCTATTGGGCAAAGCCAGCTGACAAAGCTGAAACGAGAAGACGGTAGTACAGCGTCGACTAAAGCAGAGGTATTGGAGGAGGTCGAAAGGTT
The DNA here is from genome assembly GCA_028554685.1 of Agrotis ipsilon. Lineage (NCBI taxonomy): Eukaryota > Metazoa > Arthropoda > Insecta > Lepidoptera > Noctuidae > Agrotis > Agrotis ipsilon. The sequence goes on along the minus strand of CM052973.1, from coordinate 10,064,353 downwards.
CTATGGACAGCTATACGCTTCGGTCACAAAACCTGTTAGCAGCGCGGCCAAAGACCCAAGAGCCAAATTGACCCGACACTATACCGAAGACATCCCGGACATCAGCCTGTACGAGATTAGGATGGCCCTCAATCAGCTAAAAAACAATAAGACGGAATCACTTCAGAGCTTCTGAAAGCGGGTGGAACACCGGTACTTAAAGTCCTTCAGAAGCTCTTCAACTCCGTCTTGCTCGAGGGTACAACGCCAGAAGCATGGAACAAGAGCGTGGTGGTTCTATTTTTCAAGAAGGGTGACAACACCTTATTGAAGGAATTACAGACCCATCTCGCTCTTGAGCCATGTTTATAAGTTGTTTTCGAGGGTCATCACGAACCGTCTCGACCGCAGGTTTGATGACTTCCAGCCTCCCGAACAAGCCGGTTTCCGAAAGGCTACAGTACCATAGACCACATACATACGCTGCGTCAAGTTGTACAGAAGACCGAAGAGTATAACTTGCCATTATGTTTAGCGTTTGTGGACTATGAGAAAGCCTTTGATTCGGTGGAGACATGGGCAGTGCTTGAATCTCTCCAACGATGCCGTATTGACTATCGGTACATCGAAGTGCTTAGGTGCTTGTACAATAATGCCACTATGTCGGTCCGAGTTACAGGAGCAGAGTTCGAAGGCGATTCCTTTGAAAAGAGGCGTAAGACAGGGAGATGTGATATCTCCGAAACTGTTTACTACCACTTTGGAAAACGCCTTCAAGCTCCTGGAATGGCAAGGACTCGGCATCAATATTAATGGCGAGTACATCACCCACCTTCGATTTGCCGACGATATTGTTGTCATGGCAAAATCGATGGAAGATCTCAGCACGATGCTCGGCGACCTCAATCGAGTTTCCCAACAGGTTGGTCTTAAAATGAATATGGACAAGACAAAAGTAATGTGTAATGTCCATGTTGTGCCCACCCCATTATCAGTTGGGAACTCGGTTCTAGAAGTTGTTCACTCGTATGTCTACCTGGGACAAACCATCACGCTAGGTAGGTCCAACTTCAAGAAAGAGGTCAACCGCCGAATCCAACTCGGCTGGGCAGCGTTCGGGAAATTGCGTAACGTTTTCTCGTCCAAAATACCTCAGTGCCTCAAGTCGAAAGTTTTCGACCAATGTGTGTTACCAGTGATGACGTATGGCGCCGAAACGTGGTCCTTTACTATGGGCCTCATTAGTAAGCTCAGTATAGTCCAACGAGCTATGGAGAGGGCTATGCTCGGAGTCTCTCTGCGTGATCGACTCAGAAATGAGGAGATTCGTAGACGTACCAAAGTAACCGACATAGCCCAACGAATTAGCAAGTTGAAATGGCAGTGGGCAGGCCATATAGCACGCAGAAACTGATGGCCGATGGGGCCGTAAGGTTCTCGAATGGAGACCACGCACCGGCAAGCGCAGCGTAGGACGTCCACCCCGCTAGGTGGGGCAGACGATCTTATGAAGGCCACAGGATCACGCTGGATGCAGGCCGCTTACAACCGGTCCTACTGGAAGTCTAAAGGGGAGGCCTATGTTCAGCAGTGGACGTCTTACGGCTGATATGATGATGATGATGATGATTGTCTCACCCTATAGCATTTATAAAGGTATAATAATATACCAGAAACATTGAGCTATGTATACATTGTGTTACATTGTACTTAGAGAACCAAACCCACTGATTTGATACCTCGCCTCGATTAGGTATACAACGCGTAACGCCAAAAGCGCACAAAACCTCTCGTGGGGTAAATTAGCCCATGTTACTGAACAATTTTTGTTCTAAGACTTTTGGAAATTCGCAAAAAAAATGGTTTTTCAAACAGAATGATGTGCACGACCAACTTCTCATTTGCATGAAAAAACCATTTTTTTTGCGAATTTACAATAGTCTTAGAACGAAAAGAAGAGGTTTTGCGCTTTTGGCGTTTACACGTTGATTAATTTTTGCAATGCTGGAAAACATCAAAGCTTTGATGCTTTTACCACGAAAAAAATGTCTTCAATTCGCGACAGGAAATCTTTGATAATCGATTACCTAGTTGTATAAACCATAAAGCCGCAGGTGAACAGGGGGTACAAATATTCCACACTATCTGCAACAAAATATGGCAAAGCGGAACATGGCCTAAAGATTGGGCTCACACTGTTTTCATTCCATTACACAAAAAGGGCTCCACGAAGAAGTGTAGTAACTACCGATTAATTGCACTTGTATCGCACGCTAGCAAAATTTTACTACACATTCTAAACGAGCGATTAAAGACCTTCTTATCAAAAGAGATTGCACCTGAACAGGCAGGGTTTGTGAAAGGGAAAGGCACTCGAGAGCAGATTTTCATAGTGCGCCAAATTATTGAGAAGGCCCGTGAGTTCAACAAGCCAACGTATATTTGTTTTCGTTGATTTCTCCAAGGCGTTTCGACTCGGTGAAATGGCCAGTGCTGTGGGGATCCCTTCTTGATATGGGCACTCCCAAACATCTTGTACACCTTCTGAGACGCCTTTATGAGGATGGGACAGCGTCTGTAAGGACGGATGGCGTTTTGTCGAGTGAATTTCGTCCCAGTGCTGGTGTTCGTCAGGGTTGTATAATCTCGCCGCTCCTATTCAACATCTACACCGAACTGATAATGAGGATTACTCTTGAAGATTGGACGGACGGTGTATCAATAGGGGGTGTGAGAGTGTCGAACTTGCGCTATGCGATGACACTACGCTGTTCGCAACTACTAGTCACCACATGGAGGTTTTGCTGTCCAAGATGGAACATACCAGCTCAATCTTTGGTTTAAAAGATTAATAGAACCAAGACGAAAATTATGATTGTCGACCCGCGCTAACGAAAACTCGCCGGAAGTCACTCAAATCGCGAATTGCGACGTCGTTCAATCATATATATACCTAGGAGCTCTAATATCAAACCACGGTGGTTGCGGGGACGAGATCAAGCGTCGCATGGCTATTACAAGATCTGCCATGGATAGGCTGAAGAAAGTATGGAGGAACCGCAACGTCACCAAAGCCACGAAAACCCCGGCTCATGCAGGCACTGGTGTTTCCTATATTCCTATACGCAGCAGAGACCTGGACGCTGAGGGAATCGGAAAAAAGTAGAATAGACGCTCTGGAAATGTGGTGCTGGAGGAAAATGCTTGGAGTCTCCTGGACTGAATTTCGTACCAACATATCCATTCTCCAGGAGCCTGGTATCAGGCAGCGTCTATCTGCTACGGTCCAGGCTCGAATACTAAAGTTCTTTGGTCACGTGTCTCGGAGAGGCAACGACTCTATTGAGCGGCTTGTTGTCCAGGGGAAGGTGGAAGGCATGAGAGCACGTGGAAGGTCTCCCATGCGATGGACTGACCAGATCAAGTCTGCAGTTGGTGGTCCACTACATGAGTGCACACGAGTTACAGCAGACAGGGAGGGATGGCGTCGCATTGTAAGGCGAATTATGGCAGCACGATGTCTCGCTGCAACATGCTGACCACGACCACTCTGTCAAGAGTGAACCGACGAAGAAGAGTTGTATAATTTCCGCTTCTCCTCAGGTAGGTAGGCAAAGTAGGTAGGTTAGTTTTGCGTTTGGGTAATATTGAGGAAATCTTGGACAAGTTATCAACACACGAGTAGAGTAGGTACCTCAAGGACGTGAAATACGTACCCAAAAAAATACAGCCGGTTCTCGGGCCATACATTCAGAAAAATAAAAGACATAACAGACCTATATAAAAAACTAACTACCTATTTTCATTTACAATAATTAAAAATAATGAAAATCTGATTGACTTGCTACTTCGCGCCAAAAAAATCGCGGCAATTTCAGATATTTCTATCACGAAGTTTTGCTATTGTGGTGAGTTAATTTGAATTATAAAAAAGTCAAATAATATTCCTAATTGTGAAATAATATTCCAAACATAAGTAAAATGTATACAAATTATATAATCAGAGTCAAAATTGATTTTTTTTTTATTTTATTATTTAAGCATTTACTTACGTATTTTGTTTTGTACAGAGTCCTGAGCAAACAAAGCTTACCGTGTAAACGACTGTCATTCTATAATTTGGCATATTTGACAGCCCAGCCAAAAGTCCATCGATCAGTTTTGTAGAACAAAATTACCACATTTTAAACATAAAAATGTAATGTCTAAAGTGTTTTGGTTGCAGTATAGTGATTTCTCTTTCATTCGCATGTTCAGCGTAATATGATATCCTGTTGTCAACGGCCCGATATCATACTGAAACGCGACCGTGAATCGAAATGTTCCCCAAAATCAAATAAAAACCATGATCTCATAATTATAATGTGATTACTACCATTTCCTATTCTATTCTATTTTTTATAAGTTTAATGTTACCTACATAAAGTAGTGCTGTGCGAATTCTACAACATCGAAGGAAGCAATGCAGCAGTCGCCTTTCGAAAATATATTCAATATTATAGGCGGAATAACGGAAGGGAACGAGAAACCCATGAAACATGGGTTCTATAACGCCTTTGCTCTATTTATATTAGCAATATGTTGTGTTGCATTCTATGTGCTGTTTCTTATCTTGGAGCCCTTCTTTAAGCCTCTATTTTGGGCCCTGCTTGTGGGCTCTTTACTTCATCCATTTAAATATAAATTGTCTAAAAAGCTAAAATCATGGTTCGAAGATCTAGAGAAGTCCAATACATCTGTTGTGGTCGGTTTGATGGTGATACCCGTGAATGTGGTCAACTTTGCTTCGGATACTGTTGGAGAACAGTTTATTGATCATTATAAGGTATGTTTCATTGTTTTACATGCTCTTTTGGTAATGGACTGGCTGCTCAAAATTTGCAAACGAGTGCAACATGTGATTGTACAAATTGTGCCTCATATCTGTGAGTGACTATTGTGTTAACATTCAATTTACAAAAAATTATTTAAAAAAACTTAGTCTTCAACAGTAGTAGTTTATTACCTCTGGAACTATATTTCATTTAATTTACCTATGTGTAATTTTCTCATCAACTATTGGCAAAGCTCCGCGATAATCTGGCCAGCTCGTTAGTATGGTATTATGTGCAAGTGGCACAAAATAACATACTAACAATGATCAATTTTGATTCAAACTGTCATAAAAAAATACTATTTTTAGTGCTGTGCTGTTTTATTTATATTATTTTATTTATATTCTATATGCTACATAGATGAGACGCTAAAGATATTAGTTTGTGATGTATTTTAATCACATACAATAATTTAAAAAAATCTGAAAAATGTGACATCTTGCAGTTTGCCTGTATAGTGGATTACAGTCCATTCTGTATTAAAGAGACAGTCTCAGCAGCAGACCTGGGTCTCCGCAGCTGGAACATATTGTTTGATGCTATTCTAAGAAGACAAGATGCATGTCAGATATATTTTATTCCATTCTAGAAACTAAAAACTAGTATAATCATCAGATATCTACTAGAATGTTTTACTTTGTTACTCTAATGTGTTTATTTATGAAAAATAAATATGAAGTAATATAAATTTATTCATACACAAGTATGCATAATTATTTATTTAACAATGTTTGATCTTCACCACCTTTCCTGAGAAAAAACTATATTGACTTTATGATAATTATGACATCATTGGCCTTGAGTGGAATAATACGAGTACTTACTGTTGAAATTGCATGCACCGGAACAAATCTCATAAAGTAGGTAAACATTGGGTTGAAATCAAACAACAATCAAATGATTCACTATTTATTGTGATAAATAGAAGGGAAAAAACAAATGCAGTCCACCAACAATTAGTAAACTGGTTTAGCATAAAATGACATATGTTAAGATAAAAATGGTAAAAAAAAAAAAAATGAAATAATTTTGGTTTTAGATACAAAATACTCTATCAAGTTATATGTGTATGAATAGATAAATAATGTTTCCCATACAAATTTAAATTTTCATAAGAAGACACCATTTCACAAAGCATGGGTAACAGACGTTTTTTTTTTTTGTTTTGGTAAGAAGGTCCCTCTTCTTATCGTGCTTACGATGATCTCTCATGTCTATAATACAACTGTAAGAAAAACATTGTAAAGAAATTATTATTTTAAAGAGTAACCATGGAGTTTTCTTGCTGGTTCTTCTCCATGGAAACCACCAACCTGCAAAACATGCCCATTGAGGCCCATGTAAATAAAATTTTCTTTTTATGTGATTTTTTTTTACAGACTGTGATAGGGTTGTTGTCAGCAATATTCGTGCTGCCATGGATGTACAACTCAGTTCCAAGGAGTTTTGTCTGCTTATTCTGGCAGCTCAGCAGTTTCATCAGTTTTTTCTACCACCTTACTGATCAGCGTCTGCAGCTCTTATATAGTGAGTGTATTTCAATAGTTTTTCATAAACATTAGCATAGGCAGAAGAATGAAAAAAATCTCTGATCCCATCAATTAAGTTTGCTCAAACAATTTAAATCTGCATGGATTAGCTTTTCACAAGATGTTATCTCTAATTATACTTAGATTTTAAAACAGAAGAGTTTGTTTGGTTGAACAAACTATTTACAGGAGCCTTACCACAAGCTCTTAACGCGACCCAACTAAGGCTGTGGGAATCTTTCCCACACTTATACTCAATACTCAATACTTTATTGCATTCCATAATGTTACATAGAACAGTTGTTAAGGTAAAAACATAGAATCAATTATGGACCCTGTCGGGCCACAGCTAAGTTAGTTGGTGATAGGAGAGAGGATGAAAGCGCTGTTTTATAATAATAAGTTATGAAGTTAAAAACAGTGGAAATGGCTTTTCTGGTTTTAACAGTATAGATCATAATTATATTTAATTCTAATTTTGTTGAATTTATTTTTTTATTTAATGTACATAATGTTTATAATTATTAATATACTGAATGTTTAATAAAATATTGGATTTAATTAGTATAGTTATTTTAAATAAGTATTATTTTCGCGTTATCAAGTTATTTATTATATCGAATTAATTGAATAGTCCAAAATTTAAAGTGAAATGTCAGGTATTATGTCAAAAGGAATTATGTCAGAAAAGTTTCTTATTGTTTAAAGGACATTGCCCATTTTTGTATGGGAGTTGGTCCAAATGCTGCCCAGGAATGGGAGTACGTGCGCTGGGTTCCTGGCACTAATGTCTGTCTACATGCGAAATATTTTAAAAATCTACCCAGGGGTTCCTTGTTTTTTTATGTTTTTATGTGGATGACGTCATTTTTTGTCTCCATGATTATTTTTATTATTCTGTACATCTGTCCAAATGCTGCCCAGGAATAGGAGTACGTGTGCTGTGTTCCTGGCACTAATGTCTGTCTATGTACGAAATATTTTAAAAATCTACCCAGGGGTTCCTGATTTATTTAGGTTTTTATGTGGATGACTTCATTTTTGTCTCCATGATTTTTTTATAGTATTTACACCTGTCCAAATGCTGCCCAGGAATGAGAGTACTTGCACTTGGTTCTTGTCACTAATGTCTGTCTACATGCGAAATATTTTAAAAAGTACCCAGGGTTTTCTTGATTTATTTAGATTATTATGTGGATGACTTCATTTTTGTCTCCATGATTTTTTATAGTATTTTACACCTGTCCAAATGCTGCCCAGAAATGAGAGTGCGTGTGCTGTGTTCCTGGCACTAATGTGTGTCTATGTACAAATTATTTTAAAAAATCTACCGAGGGGTTCCTGATTTATTTAGATATGATGTGGATGAGTTTCATTTTTGTCTCCATGATTTTTTTATCGTTCTTTACACCTGTCCAAATGCTGCCCCAGCACTATGTCTGTCGATTACAGGCACGCCGCAAGACCCCTCTTTGAGGAGTGGCTGGATAGGCGTCACGGCGTCCTAACCTTCCGCGTGATGCAGGTCCTCACCGAACACGGATGTTTCGGGAGGTACCTGTGTCTAATCAGGAAGGAGGAAACGCCTGGATGTCACCCACTGCGAAGATCGCCCGGAGGACACAGTCAAGCATACGGTGCAGGATTGCCCCGTAATTGCCAGGAATACAGCACACGTATTCCTATTCCTGGGCAGTATTTGGACAGGTGTTAAATACGATAGAATCAATCCCATCCCATCCCATTTCCTTAATTTTAATTCGACGTTTAAAAGTGCCTCTTTGATGGCCTAATTGAAATAAATGATTTGACTTTGACTTTGACTTTGATAACAAAAATGAAGACATCCACATAAAAATCTAAATAAATCAGGAACCCCTGAGTACATTTTAAAAATATTTCGTACATAGACAGACATTAGTGCCAGGAACACAGCACACGTACTCCTATTCCTGGGCAGCATATGGACAGGTGTAAAAAACGATAAAAAATATCATGGAGACAAAAATGAAGTCATCCACATAAAAATCTAAATAAATCAGGAACCCCTGGGTAGTTTTTTTTAATATGTCGTACATAGACAGACATTGTGCCAGGAATACAGCACACGTACTCCCATTCCTGGGCAGCATTTGGACAGGTGTAAAATACGATAAAATAATCATGCAGACAATAATTAAGTCAGCCACATAAAAATCGAAATAAATCAGGAACCCTTGGGTAGATTTTTAAAATAATTCGCATGTAGACAGACACTAGTGACAAGAACCCAGTGCAAGTACTCCCATTCCTGGGCAGCATTCAGACAGGTGTAAAATACGATAAAAAAATCATGGGGACAAAAATGAAGTCATCCATATAAACAAATCTAAATAAATCAGAAAACCCCAGGGTAGATTTTTAAAATATTTTGCATGTAGACAGACATTAGTGGCAGCAACCCAGCGCACGTACAACCATTCCTGGGCAGCATTTGGACCGCAGTTGGGCAATCTCCTTTGTCGCCAAAATATTCATTAATTGTGTAGTAGCTTTTATTGATTAATAATCGTTTCAGTTTTATTGATAAATATATTATTATTATTAGTATTTTAATGTCTTCCGGTAACTTGTTGTATATTTTTATAGACTGAACAAATGTCTAGAAGAGTGCATTTTTTAATTCGGGAGTGGGTCTGTTAAGTCTAATTTTCCAGGTCTTAGTGAAATTTATTTGGATGTCTTCTCTTATTGGTATATAATTGGGGATATTTTCGTACTTACGACGTGGATATACAAGTGTACAAACTGGAATCGCGTTAAGAGCTCGTGATAGGCCACCTGGAACTGCTATAATCTAGAATAGTAGCAGTTGAAGAAAAAATATGGTGTTTCTTTCCAGACATTAACAATATTCGTAGCATACGTCATCAGCGTGTACATCCTGTGGACACCACAGAGGGAGTTTGCTTTCCGGCTGACATCACATGCTGTTATGGCTAGTGATCTCCAGCTTCATAGCAAGCCTCACAGGATCCTTACAAGTGTACACCTTTGTGTTCCTTCAAGCAATCTGCTCGTCACTGGCTTTGCTTTAGAAGTGGTTGATGTCCATAAGAAAACTGTTTGAGGAAGAAAGGTAAGTTTCTAATTTCTTCTTTCTACCTAACCATCTTCTAATTAAAAAAACGGAAAACCATGGGAATCTACCTGCTGAACAATGCCCGCACATTTAACGCCACATAGCCTCAAAACAGTTTATTAGTGGAAAACCGTTCATTTCACTTGAAAAATATTTTGCAAAGGTCACACGGCAACCATCGGAAGCAAATGGCAGATACCAATCTCAGAAGCCGGGTATAGTGGGTCGCGGGGTCCTTATACCATCCCGTGACCACGGAACAATAAAGGAACTATTAAGGACAAACCGGGGATTGTAGTCAGTACAAGTCTGACAGTACCACCTCTCGCCCTGCCGGGTGGGAGGGTCGCAATTTGAATGGAATGTTACAAACTAAAAAAAAAACCGGTATAAGTTTATGGCCTTTTCCTCCGTATGTTAAGATAGGCCTGTGTCCTATCAGGAACTTTATAGGCCGCTTAGGCTATGCTAAAGGATGTTTTATATGAGTACAGTTTTAATCAGTAAAATTACATTACAGATCCAGAAGCTTCAATGATAGTAGCTTTACATAAAGCCATTACAATGAGCAAGAAACTGACAAAAAGATAGAAGATAAACCTGATGAGGAAACTCACATAGAATCCAGTGAACAAGAAAGTACCCCAGAAAAAGACACTCCGTCCCCAGTCACACCCGAAACCATCGTGAAAAGGGGTAGTTGGAGCGCCAATGGAACCCATCCAAAGCTCCCCACGACACCCCAAAATTTTATTTAAAAACGAGAACGTTATCCGCGTTACCTTTATCGAATCCGAAAATCAAATGCGATACTCGATTTTTAGCTGCGTTCAAGCAAAGGTCGCTTGACGAGAACTATATGAAGAATAACTTTGACCAATGATGAAGAAACAGCTTTGTACTTAAGCTTCTATTATTCGGATGCCTGTGTCTGCTTGTATGGAAACATATCTGGTTGCTGCCGTGAATTTGTCTTCTTGGCCATCATGTGCTGAAGAGGCTGTTGAACTACTTCGGTTGTTTGGCGTCTTTGAAAAACCATTATAATAATGTCATTGAGACATGTGAAGATTTGGTGAGAACTAGGTAAGAGCTAAACTATGACAAATATAAATGAACTTTTAGAGTGACAGATAGGTACCTGTTCATGACCCCCGCTGTGAGAGTAACTTAGCGAGGGCGGCACGCGGTTAAGATCAAATAAGCGAAATGTTGATACACGCGACGAGGTGCTACCAAGTGGTGATGAAATCGAGGACTTACAAGTAACTTAATGTCTTATTCGTTCCGTTCGTCGCACTGCTCACCCCGCTTAGACCAAGTCGTAAACGGGCCGTTAGGGGAGGTGTTGTTGTCAAGGGTTAAACCACAGTCTGGACAAACGAACTAAAGAAACAAGATTTCGTCATGAATTACCTTTCCGCTGTACCCAAAGCACGGGGAAGCTTCGACGAGGATTCACACTCCAAAAAAGCTTAGTGACCGAAAGGCGTTAAAATTATTTTGAAGTATCTGTTAACAAAATATCAGCCACCCGAAGTCAGGCAATTAATTGATCCTTATAAACATTAATATTTAACAGGCAATCAGCATTACTTCCCAGCCAAACTCCGCGGTCTAGGCAAGATGGCATCACTCGGTAAGCCTAGCTTCAGAGGACATGGCTTACAGCTCAGTAGACACAGTGTCTCATGCATCGTCATCGTGGGACTTATCCATTCCTGACTGCGCTATTATCTTTATATTTATACAGGACATTTATATTTTATTATAGATGAGATATATTTGCTCTGATTCTAGTCGAGGTCAGAGTTGACAGAGACAAAGTCTACGATACAACAAATCTACACTTCTGGACACATCTATTGGCCCACCTTGGATTTCAGTTTCGTTTGGTACTAGCTAAATTTATATTAGGTCGAGGCAAAAAGTTTTATACAGTTTGAACCTGGCACATTCACAATTTAATTCACTAGTCATTTTTTGAATTTCGAACACAGAATTTAAAAAGAAACAAAGACAATTGGAGGCTGTTTGTTGATATCAAACAATTGAGACTAAGAAAATTGGTTTTATTGGTTTACTTGGATTAATTCTTGTAAAAGGATTGAATATCTTTGGTTTTTGCAACAAACATTACTTATTCTTTAACTTAGGTGAGGTTTCTATCAATAATCTCTGGATTACTTCACCTGAAGTCGCCGCCCAAGCTGGTACGTATTCATACCGGACACAGCCAAAGAAACATGGTGCTCAACTTAATTTAAGTAGATCTGCGGTCCGAAATGTTATCGGAGGTGGGTACCTAGGGACTGGACGGCTTTGTTCGTCGCCAAGGAAGGCACAATCTCGGTCAAAACTGAAAGGCAGCATCGATTCATCGTGGACGACCGCTTGAGAAAATGTCACCTACCTCATTGAGATACAAAAACCAACTTCGCGACTTCCACGAGTATCCGTGAGTGCGCGAAATGTTCGGGAGAAAGAGGTTAAAAGAACGCGATATGGTACCACCACGCAAGCCAGCCAATGGGCCCACCCCAAACTAACGCGAGCCCACCGAACCAGCGCGCCTTCATTCGCACGCAGTCTTTAATTGGGACACAGGCAAGATTGGGAGCGCGTGTACTCTTTTCTGAGGGTCTAAAATTGTGGTACATGGCAAATGGAGGGAAGGCAGAAGGTCTAATTGACGTAAGGGAGGAGCGTTCGCACAATGCTGCTTTGAAGAGAGGACTGCTTATGGCGGTGGCTCATGGACTGTCTGGCGGTATATCCGCGAGCGGCAAAATCAACTTGAGGTTGTTCCAGGACCACGGCTGCCAACATGTAAATGTGAAAGGTAAATTCGTGAGTGCTTAGAAACTCACGTGATACCATACGCGGACTATGTGGGCCAAATTCCTTTTATGCATGATAATGCAAGAGCCAATGCGCGGCACGTCAGGGAATACTTCGGGATGTGAACATCACAGTTATGGACCTGGCCAGCCAGAAGCCAGACATGAGCACCATTGAGGCACATGTGGGGACGAGAATAAAAAGGAAGTGTTTTAAGGCTCGTCAGCCAGTTGCTCCAAACGACATGCAGGGAGTGGGAAAACATACCATAGAAGAGGAAATGGGATTTTTTCTTTTGGGAGTGATCCCTCAAGTTCATAGAGCGGTTGATTAACTCTATGCCTAATCGTATGAGAGCGTGTGTGGTAGATTGCCCATGGAGCAAACAACGCGTATTAAATTAAACCCGTTATGGGATTAAAAACATGTTTTTTATTCAAAAATCAAGTGCCTTTTAAACAAGGCGCAATACCGACTTGTTAGGCGTCGCTTCCATGTCGTATGGTATTCTGAATTCAAATAAAACAATACGATCGAAAAGATGGTAAAATGTATCAGGTGTAAAACTGCATCACAGTTTTTGTTAATCTAGCAATTACTTTCGGTTTAGGGGCCATCGAAACCGCTCTTGATTCTAGTCTAGGTCAGAGTTGACAGAGACAAAGTCTACGATATCAATAAATCTATTTTGCAAGGGTAGTTTACTGCATAAATAAATTGCAAGTCTGCTAAGTCCGTCATTTAGACTATCGATAAAAAATGAATACGTATTTTTTTTTCAATCTATGTAGGTATATTGATAAACATACAACGCTTCGAAATTCGGGAGTGGGAACTTGTATCGTCATAACGCCTGTAAAATTATACCGACAGAGTGGCGTTTTGTGATTTTAGAAGCGTAGTTTACTCTTCAATTTTGGTAAACGCAACAAAAGAAAAAATACGGATCTATGCGTTTCCCATAAAATGGGTATAAATATATTGTCAGAATAATACATTTATTAAGTTATGCACTACACTTTCGAACATTTTAAACTTTAAAAATCTTCACATACTTCTGACTCGGGACTTCAAATCGGACATAGCAATTATATTTGCTAAGGTGGAAAGATCATCAATTAACCTATGGAAATGAAATTGATAAATAACGTTGCATTTCAAGAACGTGAGTTTTAATACCTTATTGCAAAGGCATAAGAACCATGTAATGCGCGCTCGATAGTTGCGTAATTAAATGACTCAGTTATCGCGTTTGAAGGTAACCATGGTCAAAGAGAGATATTCCGTTACTTTGTCCATGGGACTTTATATCGTGACCAATAGTAATTAAGTACTTTCTTGCCTAGCTTGACCTTTTGACCTTAAAAATTAACAGGGTTAACGATTCTAATCACGAACTATAAAAGTGCTTTTAGCTCAGAATTATGATAAGCATCTTAAAATGTTTCAACGACGCGGCTAATATTTGAGCCGACCAAAAAGAACTTTATATCCACGTAACAAAATCAATAAATGATTCTTTTCCACGACGACGCTACTCGAAACTATTATTGTAGGTTGATTCGAATTTGAATTTTTCAAATCAAGCTGCCCCAATCTGTCAAATTTTTTGAATAGATTTTCGACTTTACTACAAAAGAAGAAGATTCATGTTGAATTGAGAACATTTTACAGGTTGGAGTTTTTGATGTGCTGTTGGCTAAACATAAAGATTCTACTGCCATATTTCTGACGAGAAATAGGTCAGTAGAATCGGTTAAGATGGTTATTCCCTTAATATATATCTTAGATTTATATGATGACCACTGCTAACATGGCACGGCTTTACATGGTTGCAATTTTCTTCAAACTGCGCTTATCGGGTCCAAAACATTCTTAATTTTAAGGTAGAACCAATTATAAAAATTCCTTTGGAATCGGTTCAGTGATTTCAGAGTACAGCGTGAACAAAATTAGTGTCACGTGTTCCAAATATGTAGATTATTATATTTCACTATATGACATTCTTTTTCATTGCAGATATACTCAGAAGCAATAGTAGTGGTCCAGCTAAGTGGCAGTCTCTTGAACAGTACATACGTTCAGAACAGTGAGTTGCACGCGTACCTCCCCGACGGCTGGGAGGAGAAACTTGACTCGCTCATTGATAATGCTTACACTTATGGGAGGGAAGGAATCTCAACTGCGGTAAGTATTAAAAATAATCTACTGAGTTTAGTATAGTTAATTGTCGAGACCAAACTGATGGTCTGTCAAAATGCTAGATACCCTGTATTTAGAATTATTGTTTCCACTGCTGGAACACAGGGTTCTTCTCTGTGATAGTAACTTTGTACTCCACTGGTCCAGTACAGGATTATGTCCAATTTACCGCAGCTACTTTATTAATATTGCTCCTAAAAGCACCCTGCACAATTTAATATAACAGCAAATTATTAGTCTTTATTCAGTAATAGACAAACTTTTTTACAGACGAATGTAAAAGTCGCATTGCTATAAAACTTATGTTTTTAATTTTCATTATTTCCTTTTTCTGCCTCCATACGGATATTATAAAGCTTGATCAAATTGTAAGTGTACATTTGATAAAAACTTTAAAGTATACAGGTTGAGAGAAAAGCACGGATTAGTTGTTGATCATGCAAATATACTATACTGCTTATCTCATTATCATTGTAAATAGTTCTTTGAGACATCGATTTATACTCTCCTTGAAATATAGTTTCGCATGAAAATCAACCTTATAGCGACTTACTTTAGGGTCTGAAATACGTCATCCGACATTCTACACCACGCTGTAATCTCGATGTAATAAAGTCTTCCTGTTACAAATCCTCCTTTGTATAAAATACAGGTAAAAAGCATCCTAAAAGAAGGAGATCCAGATAAGATATTGCGCGTGGAACAACAACTGTTAGAGTTGTGGGACCGAGTGTACCAGAGCTGGGTGTCGGGCCACTTCGCTTCCACTGTTGGGCCGCAAGTTGATGGCTCGGCCATACAGGACTCGTGGGATAGTCTCGTCAACGATGTATCTAATACTCCCGGTAAGTAACAAATGCTGGAGTTGTTGGACCGAATGTATTACCCGAAATCCCCCCCACCCCACCCTCAAAATGTTGTTCCCATAGCGACATGAGTTGTCATTACGATACTCAATCATATGCATCGACCGCGGTTTGGCGCTCTCATTGGTTGAAAGTTCAATTAACCTCGGAGCGGTCCAATGAGAGCGCCAAACTCGGTCGATATCGTTTATCAAGTATCGTAATGCACACTTCAGTCGTTATTTTTTCAAACATAGAATTTCAATGAATTATAGTCCAATCTCAACCATTCTTCAATAGGAAATATTAACCTATTTTATTCTTCATTGCCAGGCATGTTCGACTACTCCGGCATAGTGGCATGGATTCAAGCAAACGTGGGTACTTTGAGCGCCATAGCTACGAGCATCTGGGCCCCGCTCGCGAGCAATGTGTCGCTGTTGGCTGGCTCGCTCGGTGCGTTCACGTCGCTGTTGCTGTGCGGCGGGAGTGCGATTATCAACATGTTTATCAACTTGGTAAGATAACAGTTCATTCTTAAAAGAAGGAATATAAATGGTCTTGTAGTCGCTAGAGCGTTTATAGGTTAAAATTGAATTGTACTCGCGGGAATGTGGGATAGTAGTTAAGCGACTACCCCGAATCACTGCAAGAGCAATCGAAGGAGTAGGATCGCTTTAAATTAGTCAAATCTGACGGTTCCTTGCTTCTGCTGCTCGTCTTCTGGTCTCCACAATAAAATAAAAACCCAATCCTACTTAATAAGTCTTAAATTCACATAATGTAGACCACGGGTGACCAACCGGTCGATCGTGGCTAGGCAAAAAATATAAATAAGTAGACCAGTCTAAAAAAAAGGCAACCCAATCGGGCACTTACGCGGTTAGTATAGCTATTTAACCATAACTCAAAAGCCAAAGTGTTACCTACTAGCTTTTGAAATATATTGCGGGTAAATAAGTTGTCCTGATAACTTTGAAGGATTTATATTCCTCGATATTATCATTAATTTCTGAACGTGTCCATCAGGTGGTGTTCTTCACGACGCTGTTCTATCTACTGGCGTCCAGCAACGCGCTGTACAAACCAGTGGAAGTGATCACTCAGGTGCAACCTAACTTTGGACCGAGACTCGGCATCGCTCTCTCAGTGGCTATCAATCAGGTAAGATTAATATAAAACAAATCACTTGGTACTAAACATTGAAATATCGCTAAAACATTACATTTTTTGAACCTTTGGATACTTGATTAATGTTTAAAATCTGATTTATTCTTCTTCTTTTTATATTAATAATTAATCTTTAACACGCTTTAGACAATGCTCTTGCATTGCCTAGATGGGGTTAAAGATTTTTACCAACTGCACGTTAACTAATTGTTTCTCTAAATAAACTTTTACTCATTAAATAAAATGGCTTTTTAGTATTATTTTCTTCACAAGTGTGTTGAAAAACGTCGTATGGTACACGTGTGTATTGATGATTACCGTCCTCGGCTCTCTTAAGACCCTCACCTAACGGCTCGGGTCTCAATGGCGCCTCAGCGGTAATCACCAACATTACACACTTGTACCATAATGTACTATTAACTTTAACTAAACTCGAATGCAAGTTTGACTACATTGTCGCGGGACTGTCTAATCAAGTAACTTGCCCTGGAACGTTTAGTTTTTTTTTTTTATAAAAAAAATAATACCCTATTGGGTAATCTCATTTTTCACTACACCTGATTTCTATTCCAATTTGATAACAAAAACTGTATAAAATAATATTATAAACCTCGTATTCTACCACTATAAAACAGACAAAAAATCTAGTAGACTTTGTGTCTCTCAGCTCTGATATAGATTCAAGAGAAAATCCATCTCAAATAAAAAATTGTCTGCTACTCTTTCGACTCGCTTTTGGAAATCACACGCGCACGTAGTGTTCCCGCCTTCTTTTCTTTTTTTCTTATCGACGCCTCAAAGGAAGTCTACATCCTGATTACTATAAAATGATAAATTTATTCATTCCAGGTATTCAGAGCATCGTTCAAGATGGCGTTGTTCTACGGTCTATGGACGTGGCTCGTACACAACCTGTTTGGGGCCAAAGTTGTGTACTTACCTTCAGGTAAGATAACCACTTTCTGACTCATCCTAACTATAGAGATTTTGAGGAACGAAAAATTCAGCTACGAGTTGAGTACTAACCTGCGTCCTCTGGATACCTATCCAGCGGTCACAGTCTGGAGTACCTACTCCAGTCTTCTTAACCTATTTGGCCATCGCAACCACTACACATGAAGCTGAATTTCTCATTCCGTTGTTTTTTTTTAACGCTTTACACAATTTTTTCGTCCCCCAAAATATTTTTGCGGAACACGACGCAGGCGTTATTGCGTATAAAAATATAACTTTCATCCTAATTAATATTATAGATGCGAATTTTGGTACCTACAAAAAACATGAGACATTAGAGATCGTTAAAGGCTACTTATGTAGGTACTTAGGATATTGAAGTTGATCATTATATGAATGTTAGTAGGTTACATGTATAATAATAATATGATGCCATCTAATTAAATATATTAACCTCAATTTATTAGCATTAATAATCTATACTAATATTATAAAGCTGAAGAGTTTGTTTGTTTGTTTGTTTGTTTGTTTGAACGCGCTAATCTCAGGATCTACTGGTTGGAATTGAAAAATTCTTTTTGTGTTGGATAGTCCATTTATCGAGGAAGGCTATAGGCTATATAACATCACGCTATCACATATAGGAGCGGAGCAGTAATGAGAAATGTTTCAAAATCGGGAAAATGTATTCCTTTTTTAGAGCTTCCGTTGCGTGCGCTGTGTAAACGGTTAGAGTTTCGCAAAAATTATGTACTACGGAATTATTCCTCATAAAATTTTCAAAAATAAAGTCCGCGAGAGCATATATCTATCTTTAAAGGTTATGTCACTATAACCTTTTTTATGGGAACCAAATTTGTTTTAGAGTAATGCGTTATTTGCGAAGGTGTTTTCATTAACATGATATTAATCCTTATCCAAATAAATACGTTAATCATCTCAAGCATTTAATTTTGAACGAAATTGCCCTTTACATCATTTGATTTCAATGAATATCTTAGGAGACATCACAGTTTCAAAATAATACCGCGACAAAATAATGACGGGCTGGGTAATATGTCACAATTGCGTCTATAAAATCCGTCTTTAGGCCGGTCAATATCGACATCAAACATTGCAAACGCGCATGTAACTACCATTTTGTTATAATTTGCAACCTTGAATACCCTGTGCTGTCAATTCAGTAGTTTTTGCGTGTGTATCTCATGAACCGTGATAGCTAGAGATTTGAAATTTTCACAGGTGATGTACAGTAGGCATCAAAATTGCAGTGTCTCGTTATCAAAGAAATAGCTTAACGCTTAGTTTGACTTACGACCTTCTAAATTCGAGATACACAATAATCCATCAACATAATTTCAAGTAGAGTTCATAATTTCAACGATAAAATATGAGTCCAGCTAGCTCAGTGGTTAAGGCGTTTACATAATTGCGTTAATCGAAAGAGGTGCGAGTTCAAATAACGCGCAGCAGCTGTTTACTTTTTGTAGGTTAAATATTTTTACACACAGGCAGAAATGGCCTTGTTAGGAATTTCTGTGTGTTGTTGGTTAGTTGGCTAGTTAGAAAATAAAAATGTTAATTTTTGTTTTAATAAACAAAAATAAATAATATATTACTTCTTTGAAAATAAACAATAAGCGTAAATATACAAAATAATAATAAATTAATAAGTTATTTATTAATAATATTGTCACGAATTCAACAATACTAAATGAAAATTAAAAAATGTCGTCTTTAAATTAAAGATTGATATCAATGAAAACAAAACAACGTAGCTAAGATTCGAACTCAAACCACATTGATCATGACCCCACGCTATCCGCGCAATCATGTTACATCATTAGTAATGAAAGCAATGCAATGGTGACGATCTGTTTTTGTTAGTTAAATATTTTCACTAGTTTCGTTAGTACTGCTTATTGTCATATTATTTCGTTCTAAATTTTTACCAATGATGATAATTTATTACCTACAGGGTTTAGAATAAAAATGCATGTTTTGTAATTTAAAAATAATAATATATTTTAGTTGTAATTATTGTAATTCTATGTTTTAGCTATAGTTATAAAACTGCTAAAATTATGAATATTCGAGCTGAATATAATGTGAAATAGTTGTCGTAGTAAATCGTCGATACAATTTTTATTATTTAAACATAATTATGAAATGATTTAAATGGATCTTTGACGTAATAAAATAGTAAATAAGAGAATTTAAAAATTAAAAAAAAAATCCTCTTAAAACTAATATAAGTGGTTTTAAGGGTACCCTTAAAACTTCGTTTTATTATGCGTAGCTAATTAGCAATTACAGGGTATTTTAATTGCGAACATCTTAGTATGTTATTTTCTATAAGAAAATTAATAAAACCGTATTAACTTTACCAAAAGAAATAATAAAGTTATCATTATTAAAGCCATTTATTTTAAAACAGTTTCAAGACACCGCGGCCCTGAAACGCAAAGGGCCAGTTGCCTTTTGCGTTCCAGTGCCGCAAAACCGAGCAAGGCGAGCTCGGTATTCGGGTCGCCCCGACTCGGAAATGTTAGATTAGGCCCTGGAACGCAAAGGGGAAATTGCTCTTTGCCTTCCTGGGCCGCAAGAGTGAGCGAAGTGAACTCGGGGTTTGGGTCACCCTGACTCAGACCGATTAGGTTAGGTTAGGCCCTGGAATGCAAAGGGCTAGTTGACCTTTACGCTCAAGAGCCGCTATGCCCCGTTACTGTTCCAAAATAAACGCCTTTTAGCATGGCAGCTCTGGAACACAAAGGGCCAGTTGCCCTTTGCGTTCCAGTACCGCGGTGCCAAAAAATATTGAGCATATCAAGTTTCTTCCGTTCCGCCAAGTTCAATTTAGCGAAAAAAAGTTATATAATATCAAAAAAAAAATATTACCAAACTGCATAAAAAATACCCTGATCCAAGAATATTGAGGTAAGTTTAAGGATCGTTTTCTTTACGAAAAGATGTTTGAAACCATACCTCAATTCTTAATCCTTAAATAATAAGTTATCAATAAAATGATGTTTACGTTTTCAGTCTATTTACAATAAATAAACAAAATTCATATCAAAAAAAGGTCCTCGAGAAAATCATAACTATTTTTTATTCCCATAAACATAACGGTTTATAGCTGATATTCGGTGATGTAAACCTTCAATGTTGAGTGCACGATGAACGGTTATTTATTTCGTGTTTAATTAGTTACACGGAAACCATATTCCTGCATATTTATTCACCATTCCCGGACGTCCCTGTTTATTCTTAACAACTCATCTCATCATCATGCCATATCTCATATCCCACAGACTCATAGTATTACGTCACTAGAACAAAACATAGAATACTATTATTATCTTTATGCAAAAAACAGCTGTTGATCAATTTTACTATTAAGAAAAAACTGTAATATAATAGCACATCCTACGTATCAATCACTTTTCTTTTACTTTTAAACAAACACTTTTGAATAGGGAACCTTATTTAAACAAGAATATTGCCATGTGAAATAGTTAAAATTTAAATGTTAATACTCACAATTATTCCGGTTTCATTTCATATTTTGTTTTAAGTTTCATCCACATATTTTATGCAGGGATATAATGTTCGCCCTTAAGATTTATATAAATCCCACTGTTAATATTTCACTGCAAAACCATAACAGTGCTGATGTAAACAATCGTCAAATAAAATAACCAGGAATCAACAACGTTATATTATGAGACTCGAAACGAACTAACATAGTTATGTCTACCTCACAAATAAAAATAATTTACGTTTGTCACTTTTGTTTCGTTTTCTGTGGTCTACCTACAAAGCTTTATTATACTAAAATTATGATCATAACCACAGATATAGATAGACCATTATATCTGTGATTATAACGAACGACACGCAACACTAATGACTAATATTGGTAATTATAACAAAAAAACAAATTATGTTATCAAATTCCTACTTAAAAAAGTATTAGTAATAACAAAAAGAATAAAGTAATTATTGAAAATTAAATTAATAAATTAATAATTGGAAAAAAAGTGAGAATCGATCCATCGCCGCAGCGTACGAATCCTGCGACGTTTACCACTGCGCCAGCATTACTTGTAGAAAGATGGTTGAAATTATGAAGTATATCATAAGTTAATTTGATTTGTATAGTATTAAAACAACTTATTACAAAAGGACGTAAGTCAAAGTGAAGCATCAGTCTATTGCCTTAAGAAGTTGATAGTGGATTTTTGCCCCTGACTGTACATCTGTTGCTGCTATAACAAATCATACTAAAAACCAGAATACAATAAATATTAAGGGGGGCTCTCATTGGTCGCGGGACTTATTTCATTACCGTGACCGCGGAACATAAAGAGCTATTGAAGGACACCATGGATTTTAGTCAGTACAAGTCTGACAGTCCCTCCCAGCCCGGGGTGGGAGGGCTCATTTGATGATTTTACCACGTAAAAAAAGGGGGGCTCCCATACAAAAAACGTGGTTTTGTTGCTGGTTTTTGTAGATGGTATAAAGTAATGTAATGTTTCGGAGGCTGTTTCTCACGAACCGTGATAGTTAGATAGGTTACATTTTCACAGATGATGTGTGTCTATTGCCGCTGTAACAACAAATACTAAAAACTGGTTAAGTGCGATTTTGATTCGACATTGGCAGAACAGGGTTATCAGGGCTGCAAACTTGGGTGTTAAATACTCTAAACTCTAAAGGGACCTAACAACATATAAAATAATCGTAGCTACATGCGCGTGTGTAATGTATGGTTTTCTTTATGTCGATATTGACCGGCCTACTTTAAGGATCGTTTGGAAAGGCTACGGGCTGCGTCCTCACCTTCAGTCTGACGCAGTCCTACCGGTTTTCGTTTTTTTCGTTTCGGGAGGTACCTCAAGATTCAGTGGCAATTAAGGGGAATGGTTAGCAGTCGGAATGCGTGAGGGAAAAGACATCCTCTACCTCTCGCCCCAGCCACCACTGAAGATACCCACGACGTCGGAAATCGCGCTCTTCAAGGGAACTGATGGAGACGGGACTATAGGACCAAACTCCTAACATGACGCGGGTGAAACCGCGGGCAGAAGCTAGTATGTAATAATAACAGAGATAAAAATGTTTTGCAACTTATTTTTTACTAAAGTTTTCCTTATGTGACAAGTACTTACGACGTGTTGAGCGCGCCAAGACTCAATATAATTAATATTTCATAAGGACAATCGCAAATCATCAATATTCAAGGCTACATAGATACAGAGATGCACATTTTTTTGTTAGTACTTATATACAGGGTTACTGGTTAAGTCGACCTAGTCCCTTAAAGGTGTTAAAGTAGACCTCATTCTTGACTGATTTCACTATGGGAACCCCTATCCTAATCCTTACCGTTTTTGAGTTATTAGACTTTTGTTTTTTTTCAAAAATATTCCACCTCTGCGTCATAAACTGGTTAAAGTAAGAATTTTACGACGTTTAGGACGCTAAAGTTATACATTTTCGATAGCTTACGAACGACACATTCTATTGAAACCAGTTTATTTGATAAATTACTCAAACCTTGGGAAATACATGGCTGTAAAATTCAAATATTGATTTCTTTTTGAAGCTACCCTTGTCTTTCAAGCCAAATTTCTCAAAATAAGTGTACGGTACTAGATGTGCAGATTGCAGCATAAACATTGCTGTCTCATTAGCTTTTTAAAATGGTACCACAATATCCACTTTTAGTAAGAATATGGCCAAAAAATAAGGGTTGATACTGACTAGGTGGTAGGTATTTTAACAAAATTTGTTCTGTACGAACAAGTTTTCGTTTCATCAGTTATCAACGAATTTAAAAAAAGGAGCATATTCTAAATGCGACTGTTTTATTTTAATGTGGATGATCTTCTCCACTGATAGTAGACTGTTTTTTTTTTTTATTTGCTGTATCTTCTTTGTTACGATTTTTTCTTGATATCATTATGTGGTCTTAGCTTTTTGACTCAATACCTCACATGGTCAATGGGATCAGGCCAATTCGTTGTATTTTGTCACAACCATGGGTCGGAATTAGGTAGAGTCATGAACTTATACAGCGAAAGAAGAAACAAGAATAAAATAGCGATAGGTAACAAAAAAATCCGCAACAGATTAAGTAAAAAAAATCAAACTGCAAGTGGAGGAAGTCGATTGACAAATAGAAATGTAAATTCGAATTAGAACATCCTTCTTCTAATGCAATCGGTTAAAAGTGTATTGATGAGTTTGGTTAAAAAACCACCTTGTCAGTATCAACCCTTATTTTATGGCCATATTCTTACTAAAAGTGGATATTGTGATACCATTTTAAAAAGCTAATGAGACAGCAGTGTTTTTGCTGCAATCTGCACATCTAGTACCGTACATTTAATTTGAGAAATTTGGCCTGAAAGACAAGGGTAGCTCCAAAAAAAATTCAATATTTAAACTTTACAACCATTTATTTCCCAAGGTTTGAGTAATTTATCAAATAAACTGGTTTCAATAGAATGTGTCGTTTGTAAGCTATCGAAAAAGTATCACTTTAGCGTCCTAAACGTCGTAGAATTCTTACTTTAACCAGTGTATGACGCAGAGGCAGGGACCGTACAACCCCGAATATAAGTTAATTCTTTCGAAAGTGTAACAGGTTGTATGGGTTCAGTCAATTAAAGTGTTACCTCTTCGTAGTGGTAGCCTTTTCAAAACCCTAACGTTAGGGTAACCCTTTCAATAAGTTAACTAGTTCAAGAGGTTACCGGTTCATGTATGATATCTAATTGAAGTAGATAACCCTTTGAAAGGGTTTTTCAGGGTTTTCAAAGGGTTTTAAATCAAATTATTTTAAATTACGTTGGAGAAGGGGAATATATTTTGACCTTGAAAGTTTAGAATCATTTACAATTTTTCATTAGTGTTTCTTACTCGGTTTCACAGGACGATACTTTAAGCTTTCTCGGTTTTTTAAGTTTTAAATAACATCTGAATATTGAAGATGAACAAAGGTAAGTGTATTTTAATTAAGTACAGTAAAACGGAGTGAATAGAGTATAAATACAGGGGTGGGTACATATATAAAGCATAATATAAAAGTTTTTGTAGTTGGTTGTAACTTTTCAAGGCAAATTGCAATTTACGATTTATGAAGCATTAAAAAAAATACTCGATCTTGTTCAAACCAATTTTCAATTAGAGACCTATTCGTAGATACCCCACACGTAGGGGCCAGGCTACGTCCAGCCACCGTAGGACGGGCAGCAGTGTCCTTGGCAAACTTCCGGTGACTTTCTGCGATTCCCAAGCGTGGGGATTATGGCAACCCCCCCCCCCCCCCCCCATTATGATTGAAAACCACAGCACACGGCCCCCAGTCCTCCGCTATTCCTGGTCTGGGTAGCGGATCGGGTAACGGCGGAGCAGGGGGTGCTAAGAATCCCCGCAGATGCCCCGGTACCACCCCCAACGAACTTTGGCCCTGGCAACACACAACATCCGCACACTGAGGACCGATGAGAAGATTATCGAGCTGGAGGAAGAATTGAGCAAAATGCGCTGGGATATCTTGGGATTATCAAAAATCCGAAGAGAGGGTCAGGATACGATAGGTCTAGATTCCGGCAACATGCTATTCTACCGGGAAGGAGACCGTAAATCCCAGGGTGGTGTTGGATTTCTTCGTCCGCAGGTCCCTCATCAACAACGTTATGAAGGTCGACAGTGTGTCGAGCCGGGTAGCATACCTTAAACTCAGAATAACCAACCGGTATTCGTTGAAGGTCATATTCGATGAAGCAGAGGCATTGTATGAGGAGATATCCGAGGCCATACATACCTCCGAAACATACTTCACCGTTGTTATGGGGGACTTCAACGCGAAGGTGGTCGCACGGAATGGCGATGAGTTGAGAGTGGGGGCCATTTGGGTATGGGCAGTGAAACCATAGGGGCCATCAGCGACTGGTCGACTTCACGGAAAAGGAAGAGCTTCATTTAATGAACTCCTTCTTCCAGAAGCGGCCATCCAGGAGGTGGTCGTGGATGAGCCCCGATGGTACTACCAGAAATGAGATCGACTTCATCATGACGACCAAGAAGCGAATATTCAGTGATGTCTCTGTGATCGCCAAGGTAAAAACCGGTAACGATCACCGAATCATCAGAGGCACATTGAATATCAATGTGAAGCTTGAAAGGTCTCGTCTGGTGAAGTCCACGCTCCGACCTGGTCCTGCCCACATCCAGAACCCGGAAAACTTCAACTCAAACTGCACAATCGCTTCCAGTGTCTAACCGAATGCGAAGCCGTGGACGAGATTAACGATGAGTTGGTGGAAACTGTCCAAGCTGTGGGGTTTAAGTTCTATCCGCGCCGCAATAAACCTCAAAAGCTCTCGAACGGAACCATCAAGTTAATGCAAGACCGGACTGAGATGAGGCTGCATACTTCAGCTGATATGTCGAAATATGGCAAACTCAATAGACGAATCTCGAAATCAATGCGACGTGACCTGCGTGCCTATAGTGCAGCACGGATCAAAGAGGCGATCCAGCGGAATCAGGGCTCAAAAGTCTTCGCAAAGAATTCGTGTATTGGGCAAAGCCAAATGACAAGGCTGAAGATTAACGACTGCAGCATCATTTCGACGAAACCGGAGATCCTGAGAGAGCTTGAGAGGTTTTACGGACAGTTATACACATCAAAACGACAACCCAGTATCGGTACAGCTTGAGATGCAAGAGCTAAACTGACTCGGCACTACACTGAGGATATCCCGGACATCAGCCTGTACGAGATTAGAATGATTCTTAAACAGCTCAAGAATAACAAGGCGCGGCGATGACGGAATCACAACGTAACTTCTGAGAGCGGGTGGAAAACCGGTACTTCTAGTCCTCCAGAAGTCATTTAATTCCGTCATACTCGAAGGCACTAGGCCAGAAGCATGGCACAGGAGTGTGGTTGTTCTTTTCTTCAAAAAGGGTGACAACAGCTTGTAGAAGAACTACAGGTTAATCTCACTTCTGAGCCATGTTTACAAGCTGTTCTCAATAGTCATTACGAACCATTTCGAACGCAGGTTTGATGACTTCCAGCCTTCCGAAGAAGCCGGTTTCCGAAAAGGTTTTTGCACCATAGACCACATTCACACGCTCCGACAGATTATACAGAAGACAGAGAAGTATAATCGGCCATTATGTTTATCGTTTGAGGACTATGAAAAAGACTTCGATTCAATCGAAACCTGGGCAGTATTGCAGTCCCTCCAGTGATGTCATATCGACTATAGGTATATCGAAGTGTTGAAGTGTTTGTATAGTAACGCCACCATGTCCATCCGACTTCAGGAAGAGAGCACGAAACTACTCCAATTGCAAAAAGGCGTGAGACAGGGAGACGTTATTTCTCCGAAACTGTTCACGAACGCGTTGGAGGACGTTTTCAAGCTCTTGGAATGGAACGGACTCGGCATCAACATCAATGGCGAATACATCAATCACCTTCGTTTTGCCGATGATATAGATAGTCATCATGGCAAAATCGTTGGAGCACCTCAATGCTATGCTCAGCGTGATGAACATGGACAAGACGAAAGTCATGTCGAATGTCCATGTGGCGCCCGTACCAGTTGTTGTTGGGAATGATACTCTCGAAGTTGAAGACCATTATACTTACTTTTGACAGTTAGGTAGGTCCAACTTCGAGAAAGATATCGCCCAAAGAATCCAACTCGGATGGGCAGCGTTTGGTAAGCTACGTGATATCTTCTCATCGAGAATCCCGCAGTGTCTCAAAACAAGGGTGTTAAACCAGTGTGTGTTGCTAGTGATAACATATGGCTCTGAAACGTGGTCTTTGACTAATGGCCTTTTAGAAAGACGAGCAATGGAAAGAGCTATGCTCGGAGTTGCTTTGCGGGATAAAATCCGGAACACGGGTATTCAGCGAAGAACCAGAGTCACCGACATAGCTCGTAAAATTTGCAAGTTGAAGTGGCAATGGGCAGGCCACATCGCTGGTAGGCCTCCCACTAGGTGGACCGACGACATCGTGAGAGTCGCGGACAACCGATGGATGCAAGTGGCGAATTGTCGTTAGGCGTGGCGGTCTAAGGGGGAGGCCTATGTTCAGCAGTGTACGTCTTCCGGCTGATGATGATGATGATGATGGGTCAGACGAAAAAAAAATAATTTCAATTCTAAGTATGGGGGGTACCCCCAAACTTGGTTTTTTTTGTTTTATTTTTGTGTGAAAATCCCAATGCAGTTCACATAATACATCTACTTACCAAGTTTCAACAGGATAGCTCTTATACTTTCGACAAAAACTGGCTGTAACATACGGACGGACGGACAGACAGATAGACAGACAGACAGACATGACGAATCTATAAGGGTTCCGTTTTCAGCCATTTGGCTACGGAACCCTAAAAACGCCTATGAAACGGACGTTATTCTACCTAATTATGCAACGTTTAACACCATAAATGCGCAAAACCTCTCGAGGGGTAACTCAGCCCGTGTTACTGAACAAATTTTGATCTAAGACTTTTGGAAATTCGCAAAAAAATAAAAGATTTTCATACAGATGGGCCCGATCAATTTCTTACCTATTTTGCACCTATTTTTTATTTTGCTAATTTCCTTATTAAGGTCTTATTATAACAATAATTGTTCAGTATCATGGGCTAGGCTGAGTTACCCCACGAGAGGTTTTGCGCTTTGGTGTTACACGTTGTATTGACAAAATCTGAAGGAGCAAGAGAGATCATAATTTTTTTTTTTTTTTTTTATCGTGGTAAAATCATCAAATGAGACCTCCAACCCCGGGCAGGGCGGGAGGTACTGTCAGACTTGTACTGACTAAAATCCACGGTGTCCTTCAGTAGCCCTTTATGTTCCGGGGGTCACGGTAATAGAAATAAATCCCGCGACCAAGAGAGATCATAATAAGTGCAATAAAAGCTACAATGAATATTAATATAATTTATATATTTGCATATCTAATTCAAAGTTGTATTATATTTATATTATATTATATGAAACGATTGAATGACCTTTATGATTCCGTAAAAAAAGATAAGATCATACATGAAACAATCCCGACAACTCCAAAATGAAAAATACATTTAACTTTAAATCACTGTAATAACTGCGTGTTGCGACTTGACGCGTACATATCGAATGCATGTAGTTTAGAACTTTAAAGTAAAGGCACAAGATATAAAATTACAATATTTGTAGTCCCAATGGGTAACCCTGTCACAGTCGTTGAAGGGGGTAACCCGTTCAAAACGTCTTACTATTAGAAAGTGTAACCCATTAAGAATGGGTTTTTGAATAAACAGGTATCAAATCGAAAGGGTTTGGAAGGGGTTACCCATTGATAAGGGTTTTCGTAAAAAAGTGTAACAAATATGAAATGGGTTTTAAAACAACACTTTGTCAAAACCCTATCAAAAACCCTTTCAACGGGTAACCAAAGTGGTCCCTGCGCAGAGGTGGAATATTTTTGAAAAAAATCAAAGTCTAATAACTCAAAAACGGTAAGGATTAGGATAGGGGTTCCCATAGTAAATCAGTCAAGAATGAGGTCTACTTTAACCCCTTAAAGGGAATAGGTCGACTTAACCAGTAACCCTGTATAATCCGGCCATGTTTGCCCCGCGAACATGATCAATTATTATCAGATCGTCAATCAGTGAGGTCAGAGGTGGCGTGACGATTCACACCACCCCCTTCGCATTCGACCTCGGTAGCGATGTCCTCCCTCAGGCGTCCAGTGAGCGACGATCTTTGCCCACCGCTCCGGTACATTCGTTCACTGCCACTTCAGACTGGCTGTTTTTACTCATGCCCAAAATAGAGAGGTTTGGAAAGAGAATGAGATGCCTTTACTCAGCAGTGCGGCACAAAATAGGCTACTAAAAATAACAAAATCAAGAGCCCTGATTTTGTTA
The DNA here is from genome assembly GCA_028554685.1 of Agrotis ipsilon. Lineage (NCBI taxonomy): Eukaryota > Metazoa > Arthropoda > Insecta > Lepidoptera > Noctuidae > Agrotis > Agrotis ipsilon. Next base: position 10,034,875 of record CM052973.1, on the reverse strand, counting down.
TTTAATTTTTCGAGTTCCTATAACAACATGATCCTTATAATATGTCCTTGTTATCTAAAGGCCAGGGACAGCCCACAATTTAATTTTAGGTGCGTATCAACAAACATGACCTTAGTATACAGTTACAAATGTCGCGATAAAACTCACACGCATTTCATTACTGATTCTCATTATGTAGGTACTATTAATGTTACGAATAAATTTATCAGAAAAGTCAGTCAGTCTGACTGCCAGTATCCAAAAAAAAAATAGGTCGATTACAGTATAATTTTAAACTTAGAAACATTACGATTACATCTCGTAAAAAACACCAATCTTAATACAAATATGTTTTCTTCAGAATATAGATGTAGTAGTATTGATAATTATAAAAAAAAATATAAGCCAGTAAAGTCAATAAACTTTCTGATAAAATTCATGAATGTGTGTACGTCATGTTAGCGGAGAATTATCTCGGGATGATGTTCACTCGCGTACGTGTATTTTTACTGCGCACGCCTTTTTGTGCAAATCGGTGATTGTGAGGGAAAACATGTGTTTGTAATGGCCCCCGGGAACATTGTGTTGTTTGCTGTGGTGCTACAATCTGCGTTGAGTGTCAGGATCAACTTTACGAGCTGCCAAGACCCGGAGTGGGCCTGCGCCAATAACTTACCCAATGAACTGGTTTACAGTTGTAGCGTCAGAAGCAATGTAAGTAATTATTTCTTTTCAATTTTTTTTTTAATGTTCCTACATGTGGTATTCCGTCGTGTGATCGTAAAATGTGAATTATAACACGTCACTTAAAATTCTTGCTTACTGTTCTACATAAAAAGAAGTTATTTGTTGTAAATTCTAAATACTTAATCGACCCATTTTGTTCTAGGACTTCATAATTCACCTGAAGGATTACTACACCGACCACATAACGAGCCTTACTGTTCAGAACTGCAGAGACCTACGAGTGGTCCTCGACTGCCCACTTCTACAGAGATCTTCTCAACTTCAAAGATTTATTGTCAAAGACTGTGACAGACTAGAATTCGTGTCTCTGGCACCCACCTCGCTGCTCCAAACTCCGCCTGAAGTCACCATAGACAATGTCAAGGAGGTCATCTCCTTACCAAGAAATACTTTCAAGTCCCCAAGCACACCCACAGAACTAAAATGCCTAGGAGCCGCAACATTGAAAAAAATTCGAGTGACTAACAGTAAAATAAACTCGATGAACACTAAAGCCATTTATAATGTCTCTGGTATAAAAAGTATTGAATTTGATAACGTTACAATATCAAACGTTCGTAATCAAGCTGTAGAGGCGATTATGGGCACCGATGCGGTATTTACCATCACAAACAGTAGAATTGACAATTTAGAGCTTAAAGGAATCACAGTACAGTCCACATTGGCTACTATATCAGAAAGTACCTTTAACGATATAACGAGCGGTGCAATAAACATTACCGCTGATAATTTACACATCACTGGCAACAAATTCAAAGAAATATACGCAAATGGACTGATACTTAAGTCTGTAAACACAGATATAACTCAGAATGAGATAACTAAACTTAAAACCAACGCCCTGATCAGTGTAAAGTGTCTCAGAAAAAGAAGCAATAGGAAGCAATTCAACTTCATACGGAACAGAATTGATAACATTGAACCACACTCCTTAACTTTCGACTACACTAGTTGTAAAACTGCCGGAACAACAGTCACTATCACCAACAACAAAATGGACTGTATCTGTAGAAACATTGCATTTCTAAACACTAACAATGAACTCAACAACATGATTTTGGACACTTCGAACAACAACACATGTTTATTCGCCCGTGTTCCCTGCCTCTGACGTAGTGAAGATTCTACAAGAGAGTGACATGTGTCAGCTGAGTCTCGACGCGCAAGTGATGTGCTTGTTGTACAGTGACAAGCATAACAATGAAGTGACGACAGTCGAGGACGTCACGGAGCCAGCTCCTACGTTCTACTTGATACGTCAGGCCAACTCGCCAAACGGTGACGCAAGCGCCGCCATGACAGCGGTGGACAAGGACGACCTGCTCAAAGACACACACTTGAACATGACCAACAGAACGGCTATCAAAGTTGTGTTTGATTCCTCTAAAGATTTTGTCGAGACGCTTCGAGGTACAAGTTCGTCACGAAAAAGGCCCGCGGAGGAACCGAAATCCCCTCCTGAAGAATACATAAACCGCTGCGTTGGTTCGCAATGCAGGAAACAATGCCGCTTACGACAAGCAAAAGGCTTTAGATTTCTATAAATACGTGTACGCACAGTTGCGGCCACCGAGGCAAAATGATATAAAGAAAAAGAAGACGTAATTGTTGTAGATCATGTGTAGTGCAATAATAATAAATATTATTTCACCATTTATCGTTTCAATTGACCTGCGTGGGTATTATCTCCAGCTATTGTTACACTGTATTTATGCGTGTGTTCAGTTTTCTACCTGACGCATGACCCAAATGTTTGTTGATTAAAATCGAGATTCAATCGGATCCATAATAAGCAATGAAAACTGATAAAAACGTCAAAAATTCCAAAGGGTTTTGATCTTTCACAACGCGTTATATTTAAATTTTGATCCAATCAGATCCATGATGGATAATGGAGGCAGCGATAGGTACCATAAAATGATCGAAAGCTTTATCTTTATTTGAAAAATCTATAATTGCTAAGTTTCCAAGCATTTTTGCAGTATTAGCGGCGGTGTTAGGCGCGGCTCCGTTCCTCGGTCCGTACCTAGCGGGAATACCCGCGGCACTGGACGTGTGGGCTACAGGGCCGGCCGATGGCGGCGCTCTTACTGCCCATAGCTCAGGCAGCACCAATAGCCTTCCTCGATGCCGCTGTCTACGCCGAGATTAAAGAGTAAGTAGTGTTAGATACTTTTTGCTGATAAAAAAGTGTTCGTTAAAAATATGGTTTAGTTTCAATTTATTAATGATTGACCTTAAGGTCAAGGTTGGCGAAAAAGTACTGATAATGTATCGGCTGATGTATTTTTAGATGTTTCGTTATTTCATATTTACTTTTTAATTTTTAAAATACTTTGTCCCACACTTGAAACTCCTATATCGTGGGTTCGAAACTCACATACTTGAACAGCCAGACTCGGGACGAGCCGATAGCTCGAATACTGCGCCAATCGTGTGTCATCTCTAAAAACGACATATGCCATTTTTCCAGGGGCGGACAACCCCTACGTCACCGGTCTCGCAATAGCGGGAGGCATCTTCTACCTGGGGCCCGAGGGAGCCATCCTGGGCCCTCTACTACTGTGCTGCCTCATGGTGGTCCTCAACCTTGTCCTCTACATTCCTGAGGGACACGCCGTCCGAGGAGAGGGCGGCCCTCCACTCGCGCGTCAGGTAAATCTGCGGTTTGGTCGAGGAATCAGTCTTGCGTCTCGGCCACGATGGAACAAAACTTGAGAAGAAAATATACCATTCCAAACATAATGTAAATTCTTTTCTCATTAAAGATATATTCTCGATTCCTATAGATCTGATTTTTCTTCCAAAAATTATATACTTAACTATTTAAAAATATTCAATTTTGTTCAACAGTGGACGAAACTCTTGTACAAACTCATTTCCATTCAATGTGTGTATCGAATGAAGACCGATTCCATCGATTTTTGAATGCGTTATGCATACCTACCCCCCATTTTGGATTTTGAGATTTTGTCAATAAATTGTAATCAACTGCATACTGACGAGTGGTTGTCATAAAATATACTGTTGAACTTATTTGTAATAAAAAACATGTAAAAATACTGTTGAAAATGTGCCTAATATATTATATATGGGACTTCCACTTGCCAAATAAAAATAAATAGCCTTGGGCATAGCCCATACTCTAAAGTGATCATTCATGTGCCTAATGTATAATATTTAAGTTTTACTTCAAAAAAAGATAGTGAGTTCAACAGTATATTAGCAGCTAAGCTGTTCCTTAAATATAAATTGTGTGTAAAACCATATATCCCTTTAAAAACTGGGGCCATGCTAACGAAAAATCCTGTAATTTATCACGATGATGGGACGTTTATACGAAAATTTACCGTCGTACCCCCAAATAGTTGAACTTAAAACTTGTTTAAAAAAATTTCAAAACGACCGGTCATCATCAGCCGGTAGACGTCCACTGCTGGACATAGGCCTCCCCCTTAGACCGCCACGCGAACGACAATTCGCCACTTGCATCCATCGGTTGCCCGCGACTCTCACGATGTCGTCGGTCCACCTAGTGGGAGGCCGACCGTTATCATACGTGAAATGCCAGTTTGAAGTTAACAGTTTTTAGACGCGTGTTCAATAGGTGTTAACTTTTTTGTAGTAGGACTATTACTGTCCATTATCGCTATATTTAACGGAATTTCCCGTTGTGGCCCTTGCATAAAAGTGTGTCATAAATTTCTCATTTAAATTCTTCTTAATTATACTTTAGCACAAAATACTTAATTACTTCTTATAATATGTGTTAATTTGATATAATTAAGTGGCTCTTTAGTAGTATCGTCCACTTATTACTTTCTCTGATGTTTTGTTAAATTTTAGGTCGTTATTGGGATGTTTTAAGATAAGGTGTGTATCCTATCGCTAAAGAGAATGCTTTATTTTCATTTGTGCACCATACTTTTTTATATTTAAAGCACCATTAGTAGTTAACTTCGGTGGACGGCTGTCAAAGCAACAACAGTGTGTGCCAAAGTGCTCCCGGTTTTCTTTATCGAAACACAGTAAAAAATCAACTATCATTAACCTTGTATTGCAAAACATCAAATAAACAGGAATATCAACGTGGATACTACAAGCAAGGTACACAAAAATACCGATTAAAACGATAAAACTGCAAAAACATTCCATCGAGGCTATTCATTGAGGTTAGAAATATTTCAATATCAATTGACAAGCAAACAGAAAATCTAACAGTGACAGCTGTCAATTTCATCTGACAGTGACAGCGGACAATTGCATCTGACAGCGACAGCTGGCTTCGTTCCAATATACGCAGAGCAAAACGTTTTGTTTTTTCAACATGTCTTCTACTGGAATGTCAGAAGAAATAGCAAGACTGTTCGAAATGTTGAAGTCCCAACTAGATCAACAAACAACAACAATAACAAAGAGCCTAACTGAAAGTATTATGCAAAAAATTGATGACAAAATACAACCATTTTTGGAAGAAAATAAACTTCTGAAAGATGAAATACAAAGATTGAATGGAAAAGTGAAATACTTAGAAGACAAAAACAGGAAGAATAATTTGATAATACATGGTATAAAAGAAACAGAAAATAACCACCAAGAATTGTTTAACAAAATAAAAGGAACATTAGACAACATAAATGTAAACATCGATACCTTTGAAATAGATAACTACTATCGACTAGGAAAGAAACAAGATGGTAAAAAAGTAAGACCAATACTTATAGCGTTTACGTCATACCAAAAGAAAATTCAAATACTGAAAAATAAGACGAAAATGCCGATGCACACGTATATTACTGAAGATTTTTCGAAAGAAACTTTAGAAATGCGCAAAAACCTACAGGAACAACTTAAAGAAGAAAAACAGAGTGGAAAAGATGCCATAATCCGAAATAACAAAATAGTCATAAGGGAAACATCAGAACCAGAGAAAAGGAAGAGAGAAGCTTCGACGTCACCTAACAGCATACATACATCAGAAGCCTCGAATGAGTCAAATACTATTATGGCACCCACTAAACTACATAAAACAAATGCATTTGAGTATATGAAAGCAAGATCTTTGTCTTTAACTGAAAAACCATCGCAACAAAATAATGCATAGGAATTGTCAGACACCGGTAACGAATAGCAAAAAACAAAATAAACAACAGAAATAGAAAAAACAAAAAAAGCCCCAATACGGTTGGTCACCGTGGGGTTATTGACCAAACCCCCCAAAATCTCACACTCACGGAAATAAATCAACAAATAACAAATAGAGCGAGACTGTACATAGCAACACTTAATACGAGATCATTAAAGTCTAACGAATCTTTAACAGAACTAGAACAAGCGTTGAATGATATTAGCTGGGATATTCTAGGAATAAGTGACGTACGGAGATCTGCGGAAAAAATCGAAGAACACGAAGATTACATTTTGTATTATAAAAATGAAATACCAGGAATATACGGTGTGGGTTTCCTAGTTAAAAAGTATCTGAAAAATAACATAACTGAATTTAAAGGAATCTCAGATAGAATAGCAGTCTTAAACATCATTCTTCCTGATCACAAACATCCGGCTTCTATAGTTCAAATATATGCCCCTACAGATGTAGCAAAGAAAGAAATTAAAGACAGCTTTTACGAAACCCTTAATAAAACTATGGAAACTTTGCACAACACCATTATTGTCATGGGAGACTTCAACAGTCAAATTGGCCACAGAGAGAAAAACGAAGATAAAATTCTTGGACTTTACACAACTGGTAAAACGGAACAATAACGGACAAAGATTGATAAATTATGCCTTAGAAAATAATTTGCATGTTATGAACACCTTCTACAAAAGAAAACCTAAAAGGAAATGGACTTGGGAATCTCCTAACGGCAAAACAAGAAATGAGATAGATTTCATTACTACGAATAAACCAAATCTTTTCTATAATGTTGAAGTTCTTAACAACTTTAATTATTTTACCGATCACAGACTACTTCGAGGCCACTTAAACATACTAGCGCCAAAGAAATCAAGGAAACATATAAAAAGTAGCAGACAACCAATTGTACTACCAATACCAAGACAGATCTTAGAATCTCTAGAAACCAAGCTAATACCGATACATGATTACAGAACAGTTCAGGAAAAATACGATATTTTAGAAAAAGAAATTAAAGAAATCAATAAAAAACTAGGAAGGGATAACAAACCACCGAAGGATAGATTGGGATCCGAAGCAAGAAAACTAATGAAACAAAGAACACTCCTATTTAAAAACAGAAAAAATAATAGACAAAATATTACCAAACTGAGTAAGGAAATAAATCTAGAATTAAGAAAGTACAGAAAAACACTAAGAACAGAATCAATTAAATCTCACATAGCAAAATCAGGAGGAATCCAGAATGCGTGGAAGGAACTCGAGGAAAGTAAAAATTGGATTACCAACATGACACACCACAAAACAAAAAAACACAAATCCAAAAGATACGAAATATTAGATATAGCGACCGATTTCTATCGAGATCTTTATCACGATGAGCAAATCGCACCAAATATAATTGACGAGACTGTTACAATTAAAAAAGAAAATCGAGTTCCATGTATACTAAAAGAAGAAGTTGTCAAAGCTATAAAATTACAGAAGAGAGGGAAATCACCAGGAGATGATAACATTTCAAATGAACTTTTAATTGGAGTATCCGAAACTATTTTGAACACATTGACTGACATTTTTAATGAGATCATTACAACTGAATATATACCTGCTCAATGGACCGTGTCCTCTATAATTTTACTACACAAGAAAGGAAGAACAGACGATGTTTCAAACTACAGACCTATCTCGTTAATGTCTAATTTATATAAAGTCTTCTCTAAGATAATACTAGGGCGAATAACAAAGACCTTAGACGAAAATCAGCCAAAAGAACAGGCAGGGTTCCGAAGTGGTTTCTCAACCATAGATCATATTCATACCATTAAACAAATTATACAGAAATGTAACGAATACAGAATCAAATATTACTTGGCATTCATCGACTACAACAAAGCATTTGACTCGCTAAAACATGAGAAAATATGGGAAGCCCTAACATCTCAAGGTGTCCAGAGTAAATACGTCCGAATAATTAAAAACATATACAGAAATATGAAAGCCAAAATACGAACAGAAAAGATAGGAGAATATTTTCCCATTAGACGAGGGGTTAGACAGGGAGACCCTTTATCACCCAAACTTTTCTTAGCAACCCTAGAACATGTATTTCGACAGCTGGAATGGGAAGAATATGGTATAAATATTAATGGAGTACTGCTTAACCATCTACGATTTGCCGATGACCTTATACTAATAAGTGGAGATCCAAAGACATTACAGGTTATGATCGAACAGCTGTTATGGGAAAGCGAAAAAGTAGGATTGTTAATGAATAAAAGTAAAACGAAATTGATGACAAACAACGTTGAAACTACTATTAAACTTGGCAATGCTACTAACCTGGAATATGTAAAGGAGTACACATATTTAGGCCAAATAATATCTCCCACAGACCTCACAACAAAAGAAATCAGGAATAGAATAAACATAGGATGGAAGAGATATTGGGCTCTAAAAGACGTAATGAAGAACTCGTATATACCAATTGAAGGAAAAAAGAGAATATTTGACTCATGCGTTCTACCAAGCATGACTTACGGATGTCAGACATGGAGCTGTACAAAGAAAAATATTAAATCCTTAGAAACTTGTCAACACAGAATGGAAAGAAGCATACTCACAATTAAATTAAAAGATAAAATTCAGTTAAAAACAATAAGGAAACAGACAAAGATTACCGATATAAAATACCAAATTAAACAATTAAAATGGAAATGGTCAGGGCATTTAATAAGGAGCAAGACTGACAAGTGGGCGAGAGAGGTAACAGAATGGTGTCCTAGATACAATAAAAGAGGTAAAGGAAGGCAGTACAGACGATGGGAAGATGATATCAAGGAGGTAGCAGGAGCATGTTGGACTAGACAAGCAAGGGATAGATCGCTGTGGAGAACACTTGGGGAGGCCTATGCTGGAAAGCAAGACGATCCAGAAACCGGTGTCTAACAAGAACAATTATAGCTATTAATTACTTTCATAGTCAAAAATATTGTCATAGAGTACTAAGTAGTGTTAAGATGAAATGTAACATATTAGATCGTTAATAAAGGCTTTATTATTATTATTATTATTATTATATTAGTAGTTAAAAGTGTTACCAGTTATAAAATATTAAAAATAAATTGTTTGTTAATAAGTAAATATGAATGCTTGCTTTGTATGTCTCCTGTGGTAAGTATTTACTATATTATGCACGATTCAAACCTTTTTAGACGCTTATGTAGCATGCAATCTTTAAATATAATTATATACATATATATTATGAACCAAAAGGCACCTGTTAATCAATTTCAGTCCTAATGGCCTTGGAATAAAAGCTATTTTTGTATCAACACAAAAGACAAACTTTTTTTCTTAACTTGGATTAACTCTCTCTCTCTCTCTTCAAATATATTTATCATATTTGTGGACTCTTTCATATAAATACTCTACGCTACTCTCTCTCTAGTCTATATGTACTTATGGTGAATGTCAATTAAAATATTGTTTATAAATTAGGTACTATTTTTATAAAGTATTTGTATAACCCACCGAATTGCAATTATTTACTAATGTCTATACTTCTCTTCTTTATCTGTATGTTTTTTCTGTCTGTATTAATATATTGATAGCTGCTTTAATAAAAATGGATGTTTGTTTTCAGGTTCGGTGCTTATCTCTGATGGGCTTGCATGGACCACTAACCTTGTAATGAGGTCATCCCATTTGTCAATTGATATTAAGCAATATTATGGGTGTAAAAAGACCCTTAGTGATGGCAAGAATTTGAAATTCTTCCCGCCTTAAGCTTGCAATAACTTTTTTTTTGCATTGAGGCAAAGACGTGGATTCGACAGCATGAAGAGTTAAAACAAGGGAATGTTGAATTAAAACCTCCAATCTCCCGTCTTGTGAGCTGTCTGTCGTGTACAATATACATAACATAACGCGATTGAGTTGATACATTTCATACTATAAATGAAAAAAAAAATCCCTGTCAATTTTATTTTTGGTCAATTATATTTGTGAAAAGTGAAACTGTATTCGTCAATTTCATTTTGGGAATCTTTTTACACCCACAGTTGAACACCAAATTATCAAAAAATCATATACGGGACAAATTAAATGGACACCGAAAAAAATTAAAAAATATTAGCACTAATAAGAAATGACACTACAGTAGACCAGCAGTGCAATCGCTCGCTAACTTAATAAGCACACGTAGAAGCTTCGCCTTACCCACGTAGGAAAAAAGAGATAGTACAAATAAGGTGTTCCATTTAATTTGTTCACTTATATTATACTTTATATGTATCACTATTAACTAGCGAGAAACATCGCACGCAGATATTATTAGTCACTCACCGAGGCCGCGTTCACACCAAATTTTACACTCTGATAAGCGTATTTACGGCGCGTATAAGAACGTTTTTAGAGGTCCGTGGAAAAGTACCTTTTACTATACACGTAATTCGTACGAGCAATACGAGTTTGTAACTAAAAGACGCCTCCCAGCGCCTCCACTCCACCAATGGTACAATTGACAAAATTGAATCATAACCCATTTTGAAAATAAATCGTTTGAATCCGTCAAAATAACAAAGATCAAGTTCGTTACCGTGGATATGTATGTTTACGCGAATATAGACCTAATTGTATCTATAAAAGATAAGCTTATGGTGGGTCATAATTCAAATTTTCGATTGAGACTGTGTTTACATCGTAGATGTGTGCACAAAAACGATCAAGACTCTTTGCTCTTGAATTATTGTCGCTAGCAAGATACTGATTACATTGACCTTTATTCCCGTGGCAAAGAGTTTCTTTTAGGTTGCTGCAGTCAGTGATAAAACTATGAAAGGAAGTTTAAGTTTGATGTGAACGCGGCTTGAAAGCTGTGTCAATACAAATGCCAAAGAGAAGCTAATGACAATCTCTCTAGGAACAATTAAGTACTGCATGATGTGCCGTTAAATGTGCTGTTATTATAGTTTATGTATGATCTATTTGTATGTATTTTAATACATAATGCCAAAGGCAATTCGCCGCTTTCTGAAAGCCCTACCCTCGAATAATCTCCGGTTATTTAATTGATTGATTAATTGTAACGGGAGATTTAGCAACTGATTTAATTTTAAAGGCTATCAAAAACCGGGTAAAAGTGTAAGTTCGTAGTATACTGGGCCATAAATAATACTAACAAAACGCATTCACAATCTCGATGATTTGTGCATGTGAGTGTACATTAATGTTTGTAAACACACTCACAATATGCGAGTTCCCAAAATTATAGGAAAATTTAGAAAAAACGCAGGGCGATATTTAAATTTGGAAAATGTAACGTCCCAGTTTTCTGCGTGCTTACCATAAATAAATATGTAGCCATATACCTTTTTAATTTCTTTGTTCTGTCTTTTCATTCACATGTATTCTTGGCTTTGTGTTGTACTTATTCTATTAATATGTCTCGTCTAAAAAAGCAAACTAAGTATTTTCCACAAATTGTGACGTATAACTTAACAAAGTTCTTAATACTATTATGTTTTTTATTTCGTTATTGATAAATTGATATTTCGTCCGCCTCATTTCCTTCAATGACAACATTACAATGCAGTTCAAAATAATTGACCACTCTGAAAGTGGAACTGCAATAGTCTGTAAGTAGGTATTTATTCAGAGATTTTTAATACATTATACATATATGTATTTATGTATGTTTATGAAGAAATAGTGTTAGGAGTACCTACCTAAGTATTAACTTATATTTACTACAACAACGATTAAATAGAATACTTGAGTTGTAAATACTCTAAACTAGCAAAATAATAGTATTTCTTACCAGAAGAGCGTAGTTAAAATATTTATTTATTTACTTATCATTATTTAATTCTGATTTATTTTTGTAATATGTTATTTTGGTCTAATAATAACAATTACTATTGTTGAGTAGAATAATGTTAAAACCAGCATATAAAAATTATATAATAATGACTGAAATGAAGTTCTCTTTCCTAGTCGTTATATTGATTGCGCTGATTCACGACATATTTGAATTTTGTAAAAAGATATGCTCAACAAAACCGCTGAAATAAAAAGTCTTCCGTTCAATACATTTGCACGACAGTGCAATGGCCAAGTTCAATGAAATTGTTGCAATTTCACAATGTACGCTTAGCTTGTGAACGCTTTATATGTGAGCGTGTTTCACCACTGCTTTAGAAATCTCATCTCATTCGGTAAATATTTAATTTATAAAATTATAGATAAAAGTTTTTCTATGGAAAGAAAAATTGCTGTGAACTGCTCTTAACAATCCAGCCACCGAGGTTCTTACCTTCTAGCGTCAAATTATACAATCCATACTTAACGTATTACGGTGACGTTCTTTTTTCTTTCCATAGATTATCTTTGAAATTCGCGATGCATGCGTTAATGCGTATAATATTTAAAAATAAATATATTTTTTAAATTTTTAGGAACGTTATCTTTGTAATAATTGCTTTTTAAAAATGTGAAACAATTTGAAAAAAAAAAGTTAAAAAGTATATTTTTCCTGGAAATAAAAACTGATAAACGTGCTCTCTTTTGAAAGAAAAAAGCTTTAAGCCAGCATGACTCATATAAAAACACCTTTTACATTGTAGTCAATATGCCTATTAAATAATATTTAAAAAAATAAATATACATAAAAGTGGTGAAACAGGCGTCAAATGTGATGTTGATTTTAAAAATGGTGCTTTTTGAATATACTCGACGTTATCTCGTAACGAGTCTCTGTTTGCAATAAGTTTTTTAATGGCCTTGTATAGGTAAGGGTCTTTATTTTATTAGCTGTTTATAATCGACGTTTTAATAAATTAGGTCTCAAATCTTTGTATATTTTGTATGGTTTTATCGTTAGCAGTGTTTTCTGTTGGTTGTAAGATATTTAATCCGCTATTTATACGCCTGGACGGTCAGATAACTTAAATGTATACAATATGAGGGTAGCTATAATTCTGTCTTAATCACTGACTCTGAAATATTTTTTTCAATAACTTTTATCCTAGAATACCTAATGAAAGGTTCTAGTGAATACCTAGTACCTTTTACGAGGTATGTATACCAGTTTGGAGTAGCATAATTTTTTGTGGTCTGGTTTTGTGATGAAAAATGTAACACACTGTGACCTGTACGCCAGAACTTGGCGTGACACGCTCCCGCGGATCTCGATAAATCCAGTCAAATTACCCAAAAATAAAATAAAAAAAAAGTGAAAAAAATGAAAAGCTCGCTATGATCCTCATTGAAATTGTAGCTACCCATTTCAACTTTTAATAATATAAATCTATAGACTATACTACAGACTATACCTATTATTAAATAATATAAAAAATAATAATTGTAAAGTATTGATACTTAAAAAAATATCAGCAAAGCCCTTACCAGTTCGTAAAGAATCGTCCAAAGATTAATTTAGATGCATCATTGTACTATATTGTATTGCAGGTATTTATAATTAGTTTGTAATTACAGCACGCATATTCGCATTGTTAACTAAAAACTTATATATTATAATATATTAATTTGCTTTTTTCACGTTTGTTTTATTTCATACTTCCTGCTTAACCTTCATATACGGATTATAACTACCTCATGTGGTCCCAATAGTATTGGTTGAATAAAAAACAGGATAAAAGAGCGAAGACGAGAATTGGTCCTTTTTTTATCAAAAACAAACCCTATGTAAAATGCGTTAAAGTTGAATTTTGGCCTTAAGTATCCAACAATAGAATATTTTCATTTTTTTTAAACATTCCTCGCCGCACTATGAGGGACAAGAGTGTTGACGAACACGTCCAACGGTATTTGTGGTGCAGTTTTTCTATTTTGGCTTTTTTTGAAGAATATGGGTACTAATTAAAACAAAATCAAACACTTTTTCTTCCATATTTTATTAAGGCACTTGTATATTACTTTTTCATAAACTAAATCTGTTTTTTTTTCCATCAGTTGGAGTAATATTGAACCTTGATTGATTCCTGTAAGGTTTGTGTGGGCACGTGTTTCTTGCTTAAAAATATGACGGTGCTCTGTGGTTCTGTAATGATGAGTCCATTATCTTCAAAGCGGCCTTCGATGTCAGTTTCAAGCCATAGGAACAACACTACGGTATCGACTCTTATGTTTATCGAATATTCTAGATTCGTACTGCGCCGTCTCATGACGATATTTCCTACTGTTATCTGTAAAAAATAGATATAATCTTAATAAACACTTCAGAAAAGCTAACGTGTATCGTCTTTATCTCGTCAAAAGCATGATTCGCAAGAAGTGAAGAGAACATCAGCAATTCAGCAAACATAATATATAGCTACTGTTTTCGACTTTTATAAATACGAAACTTATGTGTCTTTAGTTATACATGTGAAACTTAACACAATAAGTATGACAAATTAAATAAGGACATAACGATTTGCTGGTCTGAATTCAATACCTATGTAATAGGTACGATAATATGCGAATGTTAGTTGCGCTTTAATCGCTGAACCGATTTTGATGACTTTTGGTAGGAAGACAGATGGAACTCTGGATACGAGCATAGTCAGCTTCTCAAAAAAACCAACCTGTATGTTCGGCTTCCTCAATCCTACTATTGACTTCAAAGGCGTTGGGAAGATATAATTCGGTGGCGACGTCACACCCGATGCTTGCAAGCTAAACTTGATAAATACTTCTTCTCTTTTATAGTCCATAATGTCTATTTTGATATTATCTTGTAATTTGGAGCTAAATGGTTGGACATCTGCTGAATATTGTTTGGTACTGATTGGTGCCGTGGAACCCCAGTTATAAAATTCCACAGTGATCCTGGCATCGGTTATTGGTTCGAATCTATCGTTTAAGAGGTATACTTCGATTTCATCGGTTGAAAGTAAGCGAGGTGACACTAGAACCGGCGCGAAGAATGATTTTGCGAAGTAGTGCAACATTTTCCATTTCCCTCCGTATTCTGAAAACAATCAGAGCAACTTTTAATACCCAAATTTACAAAGTAGCTAAGGTCGAACCATGTGGTGAATTATCAATCGGGTACAAATCAGACTCCGAAGGTGCTACTGAGGATTCCTAAAACCACAGTAACACTTGATCTGGGCATCGAGTAACAAAACGATAAACGCTCAATAGGCTATAATAGATTTCAACTTTACACCTTGAGAGCTATAGAGTATAAAGTTTAAAAATGATAAAGACTCTGAGCGTAGCGACCGGAACGAATGAAAACGCTTTGTAACGTCAATGGATTTTCAACTTTACCGATCTGGGTTTAAAGTTGTAAAATCTATTGAAGGAATACCGAGCGTTCAGGGTTAAATCAAATTTCGAGCCTTATCTAGGGGGGTAAGATCTCTTGTTCAGCAATCGTAAACTTACGAGGCTGTCAGATTTTCTAAAAATAATCAAGTACATAGTGGTAACTCTGATTAACGTCCATTGTGTATTCCAAATGTAAGAAATATAAAGTTGTTATAACTTACCGATCCCGACCACGAGGGCGCTTCTTGCCACACAAATCATTTAGTTGCCAGGACAAAGCACCCATTGTGTACCATTAGCTTGATCTTGTTCCGATACAACTCCGTCTCAAGCAGCCTTTACGCCATCGCTTGGGATATCTACAAATAATGTTTAAGGATATAGCGAGTTTAGTTCCATGTATCCTACTTATTATTAATGGCGTGGATATATGTTAACAATTTGTCATCATCTATGCGCCCTTATCACAATCAACGATTCTGTGACCTGTCAGACCTCACCTCATCATTTTGGTACTCCTTTTGTACAATTAAAGTTTAAAAGAAAATTTTAGGTACCTGACTATAAAAGACGAACTTTTCAAAATACTTCGGATCATCTTCTTCCAATTTCATGCGACTTTCCATTTGCGTTTGAATATAACTATAACCGTTCGGGCTATGCTGCCTATGTTTAGAAAACTCACTGTGCAAACTGAAATTTTCTTCATTTTTCGTTGCAGTTCTCATAGTTTTGAGCGAGGGTAGAGATTGGAAACCATACTCTGACGCGAACCTCGTTTTTGGATACGTCATCATGTTCCAGTTATCAGCTAAGTAGTTATAATAGTGTGTGTCTCCATAATGAGGATCGTAAGGATTGGCTGCTATATAGCCTTCTCTTTCTGATTGCAGTCCATTCGATGGACTGGAAATTAAGTAACGTCTCCCTGGATCCAGATCTTCGACTATAGGTTTTATGGTATCCACATAGAGTTTGATATAGTCAGCTTTGTATTTATCAAAAGAGGGCCGAGTGTCGTACCAGTTGCCTCTGAGCGCCACTTCGTTTTCATTGTTGCCTGCCCAGACAGCTATTGAGGGATGGTGTTGAAGGCGTATTACATTTTGCTCTATTTCATCTTCAACCGTGCTGGAATTTTAAATATTTTGTCATTGTAAAATTATGTTTTACGTCTAACTGGATGACAGAATCCACACACGACGTTCTTTATATTTCACATAGGAATTTCCCCTTTATCATGATTGCGTTTATAAACTCACTTATACTTATATGCGCAGACCCAGAACAAGCACCAGTGGTAGACCATGCTAGTGTTTATACCGTGCGGGAATCAAACCAGTAGGACACTACGGAGCAGTCTCTCAGTCACTGCACCAACAGTGGACAATGTCTTAGTTTAATATCATCTTTTTATTTGTTAAGCTAGCTTCGTTTAAGCTAGCTTACCTATAAATCTTTTATCAGATAGATACTAAGCAAGCGAAGAGGAAGTCCTGGCCAGAGAGGATACCGAGCTGGTCGCATTCTTATCTCGTAGCAAAGTAGTCAACTCGGAGACGGCGCCGCCCCACACTCGGCAACATAGCCATGTGGTGTCCCGGGCGCGCAGTTGAGTAGATTAGATCCACTAGAAAAAGACAAAATCTTTCGTTGATTCATGTGCTCCAGAAGCTAACGTGACCTGGAATGATGGACTCTTGAATTGTAATTAATTTATAGCTAGAACTCCTGCAGTCCTGCCACAACGACGGTGCTGGTAGGAGCCTTCGAACAGGTACCTTTAACTGCAGTTGGGAGATTCAAATACGTGCAGTGGATCTGGCGAACAAAGCTGTGATCAGTTCCGCCGTCCTCAACCCTGTTTCTTTGGTAAACTTAGTAAAGTAGGATAGAGATAAAAAATATATAAATATTGCAGTTCTTGTGACATACCAACGTCTTTCTGACTCTCGCCCAGTTCCCGGAAGAATATTAGACGGTAGCCGTTTCGAAGCCCTTCATGAAAAGAGGGTAGCCGTTTTTGATTTTGAATTGAAATAAAGGGGAGTCCCCTGCCCCAGCTTCGCGTTACCTGAAAATTATTTTTTTAGTTCTTAAGTTCTTTTCAAAAGTTCAATTAGGATGGAAAAGAACTCAAAGTCACTGAGAAAACCAGAGAACTATGTTTTTTTTATCTTCATAACCGCCAATTTTGTCTAATAGCCAGACTACACTCTTTATGAGAATTTCCCCATTGGTTGGGCGCGATAATTGTTTTAAAGTTCCTTTAAAATCATTACACGAAAACATAATGAACGGCAGTTTTCGTTAGTGCGGTAAAGTAACAACACGAATACTTGCAAAATGAAAGCGCAATACAAATAACGTGTACTGACCGGAAGATCTCAGAGGGCCATCGATTCAATCAGCTCCACAGTTCGGAAACCTACAATGAAGAGTTTTTGTGTGACGGCTGTCTTGGAACTCATCATAGAGATTAGGAGAACGTTCAGCTAGTAAAGGCGGTTCTCCATAACCAGTCGGCCCACCAAAGGCTAATTTTGTTCTGGTAAAAAAAAAAACAAGAAATGTGACATTTTTTTGATAAGCAGTAAAACTGTGCTAGAGTGGCAACTTTAGTCAAAGAATAGGTCGCGAAACTGTCTTATTTGTGGCGTAACTACTACTGCAAAATTTTAGTGACGTGAAACTTAGAATTGCACTTCCACCTAAAATTAATTAATGGAAGCACCAGTTATGTAAGTGTCTTCTAGTAATATAGCGTTATTTTTTTGTTTCGTGCCAGAAATTCCATGTTGTTCAAATGTTACAAAAAAAAAATTTAATCCCCGCGACAGATAAGTATAAACTTATACCTTAAACGGACAGCTTCCTCGCTGCCAAACCAAGATTTGGGTTTTGTCCCCTACCTCGTTATACTCATGCCTGATGTCTGGCAACAAGAGTTCCATCCTCCATCACTAGTTCATAGTACATGCGTCCACGTCTTCAAAGTCTGTAAGAGTGTCCATCTCCATCCACATTAGTTCCATTACATGCGTCCACTGTAGGTCCTTCAACTTCAGCCACACTCAAAACTCCAGATATTGCGTCTTTTCATGCTCGTCTCTAAATGCCTTTCATGTCTAACTTCCAATCAGTTCCGTCTTTTACTAGTGTGTGTTGTCACTGATCCTTATTATCGCTCCATTGTACAGTTTCGATGTAGACTGGTTTCCTGAAACACAGCGAATAACATACCTACTATTATATTTTCCAAGTAAATGGTTCAATTTGCGTATCTTCATGTGTTTAAAGGTTTTGGAACTACGCATAGCTAGAGTTTGCAGAAACTTAGACAAATCGAGTAAGTAATAGTTATTTGTTATACAGAGGTGCAAAGTTGATTTTTAAACCGCGTGCTCAATTTTGATGACCCGGCAAGCGAATGATTCACAAAAATTAGAAGCATGAGCGATAGCGGGGAATCAAAAGAGCACAAGGTGAAAAATCTTTGCACTCGAGTGCAACACGTAACTTTTCATCCCACCTCAGCGAGGAAATAAGGGACAAGGAAAGGCGTATTGAATTCCGAAACGATTACTAAGGATTCTGGGGGTGAACGTCCGTCCGTAGCGCAGCGAGGAGGTTCAAGTGTTAATTCCCTAAAGAAACGAGGGAATAAAGTTAAAAATCCTTAGGAGGATCAATATCCCAAGCACGGCTTTACTCCAGAGAAAGCGTACTCTGCTTTTCACACCTAATGCGAGGAAACAAATTCTATTTTTGAAATTTGATGTGGTACGACCACCTTCGAACGTCAAGTGGGCACCACAATCGATCGCTGTTGCGGTCACCGGCCGCCATTACTGCTACAACTCTATATTACACACGATGTTCTAAATTCAAATTTACTTTATACACTAGAGGATAAAAACGGCTTTTTACGCTCAGATATCGAAGAGGAAAAGTACCCTTTCCGAGATGGGGGGGATGAAAATGACATTTCCCGTTTCCATATTTTCTTAGTGAAAAAATCTAAATAAACGATCATCCGTTCTCTACTCATCAGTCGTCAAGTATGTAAGATGTATGCCTACGAGTATCTCTATTATAATACATTGACAGTCAAGATAAAAATGATATCGATATCTTATTTTCGTGGCATAAAAAGACATCCTCAAGTGGCAAAATAAAAGACAGGTTTATCGTCTTTATGTAACTCACACTACTACTTAGGTGTTTACATACAAATTATTTTGAGAATAGTTTAAGCAATCATACAGCATTTTGGCAGTGTTGATTATATTAACAGCCTAAGTAGCCGACCATACTTTTGCTCGCTGGTGTATTTGCTATAGTGACATTTTAAAGCAAATATTTTACCAAATGCCAACTGATGGGAAGGCAGGTCCCCAGTCCCAACTGAAAGAAGCCTGCATCTTCCTTAACTGGTTGGCGTGGCACTCTCCGTTGTACTCCGAGGGAACACACGCAGGCGCCACAAACATTTTGTCAGATCTTGTTTTCGCTACGTCCACAGGCGACATGAAAGTCACTTTCAATTCGTTCTCTCCTGCCTGCAACATAAGAGGAAGCTGATTACTAATGAGGTTCCTGGTAACGCATTAATACATTACGGTAAAACCATTACTTCACTGTTAGTTTGAATGGTAAAATGGATGCCGGCTCTCCGTCTATCACAGCCAATTTACTCTGTATCTTTGGGCCTATGATATCGAAAATGGAATACCCAAACGTATTTGTTTTCGACTCAAAAATACCTCAATAACTCTCACGTACACTTCAGGCTGATTGTCTGATTAAAATTAATTGATTCACGTAACAAGGGAAGGTTACTTTTGGGTGGCAAATAAAGAGTAGTAGCAGTTATAAGGCGCTGTCGTAGGGAAGTGGACATTTTGGGAAATGGACGTTTCGGGAAGTGGACATTCTGGGAAGTTTACATTTTGGGAAATGGACATTTTGCAAGCGGTGGACATTTTGCAAAGTGGACATTTTGAGCCTGAGCGATACGTATGTGTGACATGTAAATTGAAAGACCTTATTACAAGATCACCATCTTTTAACACCCAACTTTCTAGTATGGACTGAAAATCTTACCTGAAGTTTACCTTTGACATCGTAAACGTATCTCACGAACATATTGTTGGCTGCCCCTATAGGTTGATGATTGTTCAGCACTATGAATGCTGCTGTGTCCAATCCTTCGAATACCAAGTGTATGACTCTGGCCTCCAAGTCTTCACTTGACACTGAAAATTATATTTAAATATTTGTAAATTACATCGTCTGACTGAATTATGAATCTGTCTATTCTGACCATACCAGGAATAGAAAACACTTTCAGGCTGAATAAAAAATGCTTTCAATTACAAAGTCATGATGAATCACAATAAATAAATAAATAAAATATATTTGAAAATACCTGGTTCTTAGTTTTCAAAAACAAATTGTGCAAACGATGTCTGAAAATGTTCAATTCAAATAAGTACCTATAGTTTTCATGAGTGTATTTTCATCACAACCTACCTTCTTAGCCATCAAAATATTCATGATTAAATATGCTTCATGAAAAACCCTCTGGATTCTAGCACGATGTATTTACGACTTAGCCGAGGAGAGGCCATATTTATCTTGGAAATTGTGGAATAAGCCTATTGGCCTGACCTACTGATTATACTCGGTCCTCCTCGTCACTTCTGTTTGGAGATGCGGAGACACGTTTCCACAATCACCCCCAGAATACGGGGAAAGACCAAGTCCAACCTTAGGCTCCGATAGGATCGATTGAATATGATATGCATACCATTGAACTTGGCGGTGTACGACCACGTGTCGTAAGCCACCCAGCGCGTGCGCACGTCATTGTCTTCAAACAGGATGTCTCCAATAATGCCGTTCGCTTGCAAGTCCGAGTACACTCCGCCCGGCACTGACGCTTTGCCCCCTACGGCTGGAAAACATCAATGTTGCTATATTAATTGAATGTTTTTTTTGCGTATAATATTGCAAATGTTTGGAGAAGATACTGGGGCTCTTTGAGGAATTAGGGTAAACTTTTGACCAGCAATAGATTAGAATGGGTTTATTTAAAAAAAAAAGTAGGTAATGAAAATAAATAAAATAATGAATAGATGGTAGCATGACTTCACAGTAGTAAGACCATGAAGATAATGAGTTGTATACAGTTTCCCTCTTATATTCCTAACATTATATGCCACGGAAAGTCCGTTATGAACAACGTTCGACTTAAAAACTAGTCTTTCATCTTTATTATTACCTAGTACCTACTAATGGTCTATTATTATGAGGAAAGTTATGTCGAGTTAACCACAAAAACTGGTCGAACTAGGTAAATTATAAAAGAATGTGTAATAATCCAATTCGTGAACTATACAAATAACTATTTCCTTATCAGATCTGTCATTTATTTAAATCATGACCTGTTTGGTACGATTTATAATGAAAACAATAATAATACCTATTTGTGTTAAATTCATTTAATTCGATAAACAATAGGAAATAAATAAAAAAAACATTGAAAATAACAAAAACATAAATAATAAAACTTACTACTATTTTTGTTCACGAATGTCCAGGAGACATTTTCACTGGAAGATAAGTCAATATATTTAGCTTTAACTATTGATAACACGGAGCACAACAAAACAAACGTCTTCATGTTACGAATAAATGTTTGTACTGTTTCTGGACGACGCGAATTCAATAAAGTATGAAGTTCACTAATAACGTACGTATATGATCGATTGTTGCCGTTTCCAATCTTGTGATGTGTTTCGCTCGCTAAACGTTTGCTATCGATAACAACAATCAATTACCACCTAGTCTTAGGTATTTAGTACCTACTGTAAAACAATTGACTGCCGATTTATTTATATATAAAAAAACCGGCCAAGTGCAGGTAGGAAATGTTCACAGGAAACTTAGTCAGCTATACCTATATTTACTTTAGAAATAAATAATTATACCTACTAAAGTAAACAAATAGTTAAGGAGCTACCATGCATGCATATTTTATTAGATATGGTACGGAACCCTTCGTGCGTGGTTCGACTCGCTCTTGATCGTTTTATTTTTTCAATAAAGTTCATGCTTAGAATTGTCTTACAACATAATTACCGATTTCTCTTGACTGATTTGATGAAGTATGCAAGCGTAACGAAACATCGGGTATTTTCACTTCATTACTAGCCTATACCTTTATTATAGGTGTTTTGTTGCATTAGAGTAAACATTCAAGTCATTACATTTTCATTATATATTAAGTTAGTTACATTACTTCCTTTTTTTATATAGATTGTCGGGTTACTAATATATATGTTTCTTTCTGTGCACGTAAAAAAATATAATAAAATCGAATAGGGAAACATCACTAAGATCGGGTGATTATCATCAATGAACGCGATTGTATCGATTGCTCCGTTGTTTGTGCATCAGTCGTCTCGAATTTCATCACATAACATACCTTTTAAAACAATTAAGTACCTACAGTCACAAAATGAATTCAGCTTTCATATCAACAAATAAAACATTAAAAAAAACGACTTCGAGTGCGTCTTGAGTAAATAATAAGCGAAGCGGCTTCCGACCAATAAGGTATAAACATGAAGGTTGCCACTGCTCTGCTCCTATAGGTCTTAGCGTGATATAAAAAACTCTTTCACGATAGATGTACCTATTATTCAACACAAAAATATTTTTTCAATTCGGTCCAGTTGTTTCTAAGATCACCGCGTTCAACCAAACAAAAAACACTTAAGTTTTTTTAATAAAAAAAACAAAGGAGTGTAATGATTCTTCTAAAAGTTTTAATAAATTATTCAATATCTAACCATATTCGATAGATGGCGCTAACAGCAACACGAACTTTGCACACCCGTTGCATAAATAATATTAATAATTTAAAGGCTTAAAAAACTGAGTTTATTTTGTATAATTCGCAAATTAAAATTATTATTTATTTATAATGTTTAACCTAAACCTTTGTGTATTTAAACAAGTCAATTGATTGAATGTACTATTTACTTTGCTGTGATTGGTCGGTGAATCAGCTGAGTATTCACAGACTGTTGTAGTGGGGGCAAATTCACATCGTGGCTGTCTTTACTAGACTAGGCATCAGTCTTATTCGATGTGTCAAACAGTGAACATTGTTCTACCAATCTGTGCTGTGCATTTAATTGGATTATTAATTTAATACATTTCTGGAATTGTGTTGTGTGTGCCAAAGTGAATAAACGATTTACAAAACCGAGTTTGAAATGTATGATTTCATCACAAAAGTCAAGAAGATGAAGCCATGACCGCAACCACGCCAATCTTCTTGTGGTACAAAGCGCCTGTATAAAATGAATGAGCAATTTCATTTACTATATCTTCGATATTACCTAACTAAAAGCATCAAGGGTGTTTTATACGACTTCAAAAAACTGGAGCAAAGTAACCGACTTCCGAAAGGTAAGTTATTTTACACTTTTTATGTTGGATTTTTAGAAGGTAGTTTTTTTATTGGTGTGCTAATCATCATAATAATTTATGAGTCTTCCCGTTGTTTCAAAAAAGTTCTTATTTTGATTTTATGGATCTACATTCAGGTCGAGGTCCAATAACGTTCCTCTTTGCCTCTTACCAGAGAGTATAAATTAACGAGTTCCCTCTACTCAGTTCTGTTTGCTGTCATTCGTGGCAACTGAAGCCGCAAGCATTTTTTTTTTGCAAGTAAAATTATTATTCCAATATTCCACTGCTCGAAAGGGTTCCGCTGTTTCATGAATACCGATTAATAGAAAAAATGTGAGACTGATATAAATGGAGCATGGAAGGGTTGGTACTGAATCCAAACCAAAATTAGGTACTAGTTGTCGAGGCCACGGCCACACAGGTTTTAGAAATATTACATTCACTGATTCGGAACAAGTACAATTTGTATGGTTAAAATTTAATAATTCTATCTAACGCGATACAAAACACGAGACACGTGCCGTCTTTCGTATCTTGAGGCGAACAGATGGAGAGTCCACAGGCAAATGTGCACGGAAGAACGCCTTTGTTTTATACCTAGGTCAAGAGAATCTTTGTCCTGTAGGTAGTTTCTGTCTATCCCCATGAGAAACAAAAACTTTGTTTGTGTGCAAATAAAGAGCCTATTTAAAAAAGCTCATTGACCAACATGAGCACATCAACAAATTTTACAGAAGAAGGTAACCTTCCATCGTTGAAAGTTTTAAAATCAAAAAGTTTTTAGTTTGGCACTGAGAGGCGTCTCTCTAACGTATAGAACAAGTTTGACCTGAAAACACTGCATCGATGAGAACCATGATGTCGGCAAACAGACCTCTGAATAGGTAGAGTTTAATGTGCCTAAAGTGTAAGGCAGGTAACATGTGGATTATAATAATATGTCCACAATGATTTAAAAGCTCTGTTCCAGGAATATTGGCTCATTTGATAGAATTAGCTATAAATCAAACAATTGTATCTACAGTGTGTATTGTCCTACCGTTCGTAATTGATAATGCATTTAATTACAGCTTGACACTCTTTTGAAGAGATAGCTGTAAGACTGTCAGTCTCGCGTTACTTACTTACTACTTAACAAAGTAATGCTTTCAGGTGCCCATTTGCTCCTCTTTTCCTGGCTTTCGTTGTTTGGTTCGTTCTGCACATTTTGCTTCCACATGCTGATGTACTGTTGATGAGCAGAAGTGTGTGTGTCCCGAAGCTCCTGTCCCTCAGGTCGCTGAACTCAACATCATAATGAGCTCTTACCGGCCAGCAAGGGAAATTGGAGACAGTAAGTTTCTTTTGGTCATTCGATGTTCGGGTTCAAGTGCGCGTTTGGTTCGGTGTGTACGGTAAACGCGCTTTATTAGCTGCAACCTGAATTGGAGAGATAATGAGCTAAGCTCCAAACTGTTGTACTTAAAATCCGAGCGGTTTTGTCCGGCCCACTGGGATGCCCCGCTTCGGTTCACTGACCACAAGGGCCGTCCCCCAGCGGCCTTGCCTTGACGATTTTTCTCCCCCACTTTGGGAAGCGCTGATGCCGGCTCGCTCCGGCCCCCGAAGTTAGGGCCGCCGCCGGGGCGCGGCCCAACTCTCTCCGCCCTACAAATGAAAACGAGACGGCGGGCTTTTTATGGAAACAAACAAAAAAAAAACTAAAAATCCCTTTCATAACTACCAA
This sequence comes from Agrotis ipsilon, assembly GCA_028554685.1. Taxonomy (NCBI): domain Eukaryota; kingdom Metazoa; phylum Arthropoda; class Insecta; order Lepidoptera; family Noctuidae; genus Agrotis; species Agrotis ipsilon. Next base: position 10,009,517 of record CM052973.1, on the reverse strand, counting down.
ATAAACAAAGGGGTTACAGTACTCCCATAGTAAGTAATGCGCATTGCAAATCTTTCGCCAATTGTGTATTCCCGGAAACACACGAATCAGTGAATTGAAGAGAGCCCTAAACTATGCACTTGACATTTTCCCTTGTTCGAAAGAACAGTTAAGTCAATTGTCAATTATGCAAATCATAGTGACAATTGAAAACAATTGGGGTGGTCCGGGCGGCTGTGCCGGTCAGGGTCAAAGGTCCGTCAAGTCGTCTTGAGTGGTGACTGCACGTGTTCTCTTCTGTGTGAATTATATAGAGCTGTATTACAAACACTAATTCCCCCGACTAAGTTAAATGAATGAAAAAAATACAGATCGTCTCCGACGCCTCGGGGAATACGAACCGTTGTGCCGAACATTGACAAGAATTTTCTATTGCTTTAATTAATTTTGGGAGTACTGTACACTTGTTTTGGTTGACCGTAGAATATCACTGTTTTAGTGCCGGTGGACTTCATCAGCACCCGTGGGTTGACAAGAGCATGTGTTCTCTTCCGACTTACGTGCCGCTGGTCTCGGGCATCTTCGGCCTGGTTTGGACGACCATGTTCCTCATGTGTTCCACCGGAAGCAGGACTCTCACTGGGTAATATACCTTTTTTATTATATTTTAGGCCTTAAATCAAAGACATTAAAATATATAGGTTTTTAAATCTCTTTGCCTAAATGGATGTAGGTAATTATTGTGTTTTGCCTAGACCACCACTCTCCCCCACCCCAGTTTGTGTGAGATCTAGCATGACCCCCTCCAGCCGTAAACGCCACACGTACCTAGTTTAATAAACGCCCCCTTATTAGAGAGTGTGACAAGGGGGTACCCTCTCCAAAAACCTGCACTTGTCTTGACTAGACCAACGGAATGTCCTATCCACTATTGTAAAGTCCTTCAACGTTAACTATCGGTGTGCCCTACAAGCCTCTGGGGTAGCGGGACTCTCTAATCAGGTAACCGTGGTCCTGCAACGTTAAGGGCTAGGAATGACACAGCGCATTGCTGACAGTCCCTCACATCCTGCCTTGGGTGGGAGGACTCATTTGATGATTTTGGACCCTTCATGGCGTTCTTACTTGAAATTTTCGAAACGGGCACCTTCAATATAATTCAAGTCATCGCAAATCTCACCATTGCTACATAGTTATTCATTTGTGTTATGGTCCAGTTTACAACGCCCATGGCGTATCCTGCCGCCAGTATTCGTGTTCTCGCTAGCTATGGGGAGCCTCTGCATCTACTCGTCCGTGATCACACACGCCGGCTTAGAAGATCTGTGCCGCAAACTTGGCGAAATCACTGGCCAGTCCCACGTAAGTACTGTCACCACGCCACACTGGCTACAAAAGCTTTTGGCAATTGCCACAATAAAAAAAAAGTAAGTACTGTCACAAAACGACCACGATGACGCTCAAATCGTGGGAAACCTTTTTTTTTATCTTTCTCATTTTTATGTAGGTATGTCTCCCGATTTCTCAATTAAGCCTGGGCACTTCTCAGATAGTCCTATAGAAATTCGGTCAGATTCTTATGACGGGATCATGGAGAAATTGAGAGAACTCTTCAATAAATGACAGGAAATCTTCCGCGATTGTTGATATAGCATATCTATGCATTTTTTAACATACATCTTAAAATATCAAGCCTGTACTCATATAAAAGGGTAGATACCTAAATAAAAATGATTAACTGGACTCGGTAACTTCGTTTCTTATTTCCTTAAATTTTTGCGATAAAATTCTTTAATTATTGTCTGGATAAGTATATATTAAAAGAGCGTGCAAGTGCGACAAAAGCGTGCACGACGACGCCACCATTTATGAAACCATTAAATCTTCACCCCTATCCTGGTCGCATAGTATAATCCAGAATGTAAAAGTGAGTTTGGTTGCTTGTTACGCTATAATGACTAGGCCTACCATGACGTATTATAGCGAGAGTAGTTTCACTGTGGGAACGAGCTGGCGCTAGACGGCTTATATAGCTCTGTCCCTTTCCCACAGTGGAACTACTATCGCTTTAAGACCCCAGAACTTCTGGACCAATCCAATTGTTGTAGTGGATGAATGTTTTCCATCTGCTCCAGTTGCTCATATACTGTGAACGTGGCGACCCTGGTGTACGAGCGGCGCATTCGCGGAGTATACCAAGCGACGCAGCTGACCATCGTGTCAGCCTGGCTCCACACAGCCTGCTGGCTGCTGTCGGCATTGTTGGCTCTGGTGCGCGTGTTTCTAGCCGTGGACTTCCTACTAGTTCGGGTTTCTGCCGAACTGCACGGGAACATCGATAAAATTATGGTTGGTAAACTATTATTTTATTTTGCAGCTCAAAAGTACAAAAAACCTGCACTGTTCTGCCTTTAAAAGTAATGTAATTTCTCTGTTAGTAAAAAAAAGATACGCTGTCACCAAAGTCCTAGACATTCTCTTATTTATTTTTTTATCCAATGTCCTTATATCCTTGCAATGTAAATATAATTCATCATGAAGGGCAATAGCCCTAGCTAGGAACGAGGTACACCTTTCTAAATACATTTATGTCTACATATTTACTGAGTAATTAATGTGTTACTTGGAACTCAGGAGAATACGAGGTTCAAATTAATACTGTCTTGCCTGAAACATGGATGAACACTGAAAGTGAATTTGGAAGCGACACAAAAATTCCACTCGGCGAACGAAAAGACTCTTATCAGAGTGGAATCGAAGAGTTAATGGAAAAAGGAGGATATCTACTTTATTGGGAAAACAAACAAATGGACACTTCTGAACCATCGTTAGTCCCTGAAGAGATGAAAAAAATAGCACTACAAGAAGCAATTGAAGGTGTTCCCTGAAGATAAGGCATTTATTGTAAAATTGATTTTTGACCTCGTGTACAAACTACCCATATTTCCGACACACAGTTGGGAGAACGTGACACTTCTGTCCTCACTTTTTCCTTGGTGAGGAGAGCCCAAAAATAAAGAGGCAATTCGGACAATCAAAAATCGTAGTGTCACCTCATTTGAAGACACGGACGAAATTACCCGAGATCCCAAAAAAATCGACAGCATTGTTTTAATTCACCATTCCAAAAAAAAGAAAAGAGATCAGATTTCAAATTAAGGATGAAAAACAGTCCTGAAGCATCAACCTCGAAATTGCTTCAGTCGAAGACTCGGTAATGCACTTAACTCCACAATTAAGTAGATTGGTAAAAAAAAGACCAAGCAGTAAAAGAAAAAAAATCAAATTTAAAAACTGTCGGTGTCCAGACGGGAAACAAAAGATAAAAAACATGTCCATATGTCAGATAAAAATGCCCCCCAACATTGCTTCTTCTGACGAGGAATCTGACACTGTAACTCGACCCAATAAACCAGACGTTGAGAAAGAGACACAAACTAAACAAAAGGAAAAACAAGATTGAATATTTGCAATCCTTCTCACTTGGTTGAGTAGACATCTAGTAAGATTCTATAAGGAAGGTTAATAATAAAATTATAAACAAAACAACGTTTTGTCATTTGAGTATTTTAGTGTGTGGCCAACAGTTTTTACCAAGGGGGTATCGTGTGAGACTCTGAAACGATAAATGGTCAACCGACGAACAGGGAGAGCCGTATCACCCAGTGCTAAATGTGTTGTAGAAGTAGGATAGGCAATCGCCCCATTTAAAATACTATTAGGTACAAAATCAACTCCATCCTTTAGGCTCCTAACATAGTTGGGAAGAGGTTGTCTATCATATGCCTGACCTCAGAACAGCGTCATTTATGAAACAATGTACTAAAAGTTTGCTAGAGCAAGCCCGCCAGTCGTTTCAATGCTTAAATAATTTCGGACTAATTTCTTATATGCAATTTTTTCTTCAGTGTTTTATTTGGTTGATTTTAATTTATAGTTAAAATGTTACATCACATGTAGATCGGATACTGTAAGAATATAAAATGTAACTAGAAATCATTCTATTTAGGAACTTACGGCTTTTATTTTGCTTATTCTAAATAATTTAATTGTAATCGTCTACGTATCGCTTGAAGAAATTAGGGTAAAGAAAATAAGTACATCAAGCTATCAATTCATTGTTTAAGACTTATAAAAAGCATCTCCATCGTAAGAAATCTATTTGTATTTATCAAACTACACTACAACTAAAAGATTTCTAAGAATTTATTGATACAAATATACAAGCAGTCAATTAAAATAATATAAAATAATTATTATCTATTCACTGGCATTAAAAACAGGTACCGATCCAAGGTACCTCACTAAAAAGCGAGCAGTAGTTAGCAGTATCACCTAGATACGTTTTTTTTAACCTTTGTTGTCCAAAGTACAGGGTCGATAGGGCTATAACCTTCCACTTTTGTGCCAGTTTTTCGCCGCTTAAACTCGCGTCTGCTAAACTCCGCGTCTACGCGCTCTATGTCGCACTTTGTCCATACACAACGACAGTAGACATATAAGAACAGAGCCATAATAAATTTCTGCGAATACAAAGGGCCACCTAGGATGGCACTCAGACGGAATTACACTTTAGGGCTTCAGGCAGTCGACGAGTCTTTACACTCAAACCCTACATGGTACACAACCAAATAACTACTTATATTCGCGGTGATTTGAGGTCGAGTTGTGTCTTGTAATATTATTTAGTTTTTTTGTGCTAACGTCTGTAAATCTTCAATTCGTATATTCACAGAAATTCCACTCTGCTTGACCACGTTAACAGTTAGGATTATTTTGAGTTAGAACAAAAATGATGATAATGTACCTATCCAACTAAAGTTAGGTAACTATACAGCTCTTCGCTAACTTTAAGACTCTTCGCTAACTTTTACTAGTAGAAGTGGTCTTGATACCCATTTTGCTGATGGATCACATCATTATTTCGTCGCCACCCAACTTATTCCTGTACCTGAAAAAACCGGAACATAACGTTTATCCGTTGTATTAAAATAAACTAAAAAAAAATATTTAACATCGCCCAACCAAGTATTTTCACTTAAGATAGTTTGAAAATGTTAATTGCTAATGCTAATTAAGCAAAATTTTTTCGTTACCCGAAACCTCTTCAGGAATTATCGGTTTCCTACTCATCCATAAGAACAACTTTTTAATAATGGACATTTCGAAAATTTTCATGTTAAATAGGTATAGGAAATCTACGGATTATCACATTAAACTATGAAGCCTCAACACTCAAAGTACCGCGCCTCTTTTTATCGCTTTGAATAAATATAGGAAGTTTGTAGTTCAGCCAATGAACCGTCAGCAAGAAACTGGCTGGCAATCCGACTGTGAGATGTTTTTCCCTAAAAGCATTCTTAAGCCAAACGTACCGTTTTTAAAGTAAACATTCTACTATATACGTTAGTTCTTTAAATACGTACGTCTTTATAGTGTCTAGTTTCCGTAGCCTGAGCCACACGCCCCCTCATGAGCGCGTCTACACCAGGTAAGAGTTTTAATCTTCATCGGCACCTCTGTTCTCGTCCCAATATCAGTTCCGTCTTTTGTATGGCCATTTTTATCAACGACATCTTCGATGAATATAGCCTTGTCGTCCACCGAGAAAATAGTAAAAGAACTCGAAAGAATTATTATACGTATGCGCACTGGGCCTGCTGCATTTTTTAAAGAAAAGGAGTAAGCGTTTGCACCTACAAGAGAAATGACTCTGTTTCTTCAGTTCCTTTGTTCTGGGGGTGCGTTGTACTTTAAAAACATCTAAATTCCAGACACACAGCCAGACCAGGAGCAGCCCATATGTAGCCTGCCTAAAGGTCTTAACCACAAGCGAGGTCCGATTGGATATTTGATCGCTCCACTTCGATCTCTGTAACTTAAAGATTTAAAAGAAGGAACGCGATGCGATCTGACATCCCTAGTTACAGGACATTCACGCGAGATTCGCAACGCAGATCGCATGGAACGGTCCGGGCTCTGTATGTAACGGCCTTAAAATGCCCTGACAAATACTTGTTTCGTGCAGAATCGAACTTCCGCTCAACATCTTAGCCCTCACCACATTAATACATCAAAAGATATTGTTATCATGTTATCTAAATCCTAATTTAAATAAGATCGAATATAAACTATACAGAGCAAACACTTGCGAAATTGGATGAACTATCATCATAAAGTAAATTGATCTAAATTTAAAATCGATATTAACTAACCATGTGAGATCATTTTAATGTTCCATAACGCGAAGGTGTCCGATGAAACGTTACTATGCAGTCCGGGTCTAGCGGGTTTCCAAAGAAACAAAGTCCATCGGCTATTTAATTTATTTCGCGTTGACACAAATCCATTAATCATCTTAAAACCGTGCATGTGCATTATTGCCCATTTATTTAGGTCAAGTCACATCAATTTATTTCAACTTAGGCCATCAAGGCGGCATTTTAAACGTCGCTATTAAAAATTATAGGAATGGGGATAAGGATGGGAATGATCTACACCCATTCGCAAAGGAGGTTGTCTGAAGAAGAATGCGGCAAGAAACCCATACTTACTCTTTTTAAAAATGTTGTCCAAATTGTTATAACATAATTTTGACGAATATAATGTGAAAACAAGGTACCCTGAAAAGCGAAACCAATATTATAAACAAAAAATAAATAATAAAATATAAATAAAAAAATCGCAATAAAAGGTTACATCGGCGATGTTCCACATTTTCACACAAATATTGCAAATTACAGCATCATACAAATTAAATATAAACAGTGTGTGAGCTATTTAAATTGCAACAGTTGATATGTTTAAGCCTACATTGTACATGGAGCCGGGACAGCATTGTTTCCAAGCATTTTATCTTGATTACTCTTCTCTTTTACATGATTTTTACTAAGTGTCTACTTTTTATGCCAACTTTTAAATTTTCTCATTTAGTTTTATAATCTCACCGGTATTTGTGTTGTAACATTAACACAAGGAAACCCCATAAAAGATTTGGACTTTAGACACTACTAAAATATGGCTGATATATTTATCTTATTTTCAGTATTAAAATGATGTCTATCACTTATTTTATTAATAGATGAAGATTTCCTACATACATATATTTTCATAAATAAATTGGCAAGGCACTGTCATTATATTTTTTTTTTTTTTAAATGTTCCTACACGAGATTCGCGACGCCCGTCGTAGATTTATCTTGTAAATTCTCTGGACGGCTCTCTTTTGCAAACTAAAAATCGCATCAATGTCAAGCTGCCCGGCCCCACCGTAGACTGCCGTAAAGAATTCTGCGTGAAAGTAACACACTGAAGAAACCAAAAAAGCGCAGTTTCTACGCGTTTAATGTCTTATCTTTCTAACAGCATTAAGCGGTGCTGTGAACTTAGCCGCCCGCTAGATATGCTATACTGGGGGCCCCATTGCAATTATCGTCCAGTGATTTCCTAGGGAAAACTGTTTATTACATAAATTCCAATTATCTCCGTGTCAATAAAATGTAGCATTCCCTACTTCTAACATTGGCTAACGTGAATCTAATACATTTTGTCTTCTTTTCATTAAGAACTAAATATTAACAGTAAACCAATTTTGCACTAAGAATGCAGTCATTACCGTGTCTAGATTGTGCACGTCGTTCAATTTTAAAATAACGATGTATCATCAGGCAAAAACACCCTCCTGTGGTGCTGTTAGAAATGGGGGGTAAATTTCATAATATTAGACAAGAAAAGGACATGGACCCAAAATAGAATTGAGGCCACACCCATAGTCATTTCGGCCCCCAAAGAGTTTACCACCGTTTATCTGAACTTTAAAGCTGTCTATCTTCTAAGTATGACTTTACTCAACTCAAGAGCTTTATTTTTGATTCATAATGTTCCAGTTCAGCAAAGCGTTTCGTGGTTTACGCAATCACATGCCTGAGATGGTCGCAAAGATTCCTATGGCATCTGCGCTCCTCCCAGGAGTTAAAAATGTTTCATATGGGTAACACCGGCGCAGTGTACAACGACCTTTGGTGAAGCCAAACTGTTGTCATTGAACGATTGGATATTCTCTTGACCGTGGACATTAGCATTGGACAGATAACTTTTCAAACACACTTTTGCTGAAAAAACTGCCAAAATGACACCGGCTATAATGTTAGGTTCCTTTAAATCACCCGATTTTGAAAAGTGGAGCTACCTACTATTGCTTCTGAGATCCGGAAACACTCCTTGGTATCCACTGTATAAATAAAAAAAAGCTAAATATGGGCGAAACGGTTTACTATAATAGATGTACAGGCTTTTCAGACATTTCCCCAGGAGATCTTCTGTTGATTTAATGTTAAGATCTTTTGAATGATTTAATCCCCGTTTGGGGCGTCGTGCGGTGTGGCTGAAACCTTAAACTCGTGGCAAGCCTTTACATTCTTCTTAGTAAGGCAGCAGCGAGTGCGGGTGACGAATTTTAAAGACTCAGTCGTTTAATCGCGTATGTTCGAATAAAAACTTTTCCATCCTGAGCTACTTTGTATCTGGGTTTATAGGGCCCTTGCAGTATCTAAATTGAATCGTTATTGCGTGTTTTATTCCTACCTGTCTCAGTACTTTACTAATTTTCCGGTTGTTTACATTTTCTCATCAGCCTGATTTAATTTACCCACTAATAAAAAGAGCCTTAGCTGTTTTACTATACAGTTTAATAACGTTTTTGAATATTTTTGCCTAATAATGATGAAGCTAATATATTCAGAATTTGACTTAACGGACCATAAAAAGTTCAAAGATATCTCTACGTTTGCGAAATTACCTGGTGTTGCCCCATCGCAACTAAGACTTTGTGCAGGTAGTTTTTTAGTTTTAGATGAAAAGCTCGATTATATTCTGTGTTTAAAATTCCAAAAAACTTCGGCGTAGAATCATTTGGGTCCACTTAAATTATAAAGCTATGATCACATAATACTTGCTACACTATTATTCATTTCTTCTAAATTATCTGTGATTGTGCCTATACCTTATTTGATTTTTGAATAGGTGGTTAGGCGCCAAAACGTATGTTTGGGCCACTGTGATCAGATTGGCAGTTTATAACCATATTTCATTATGTAATAATCAACAGTTAGAAAAATACATTATCTAAGCAAGTGGCAGAGACGCTGTACTCTGGTTGTTTCCATACAAACATGTGACCAAATATAAAAGATTTAAAAAATGACCAACCATGGATATCTACTGGGAGTTTTCTAATAACTTAATATAAAATCACCACAGATGATGATGGATTCACTAGGCGGGTCAAGAACAAAGTCGATAGGCTATTAATTTTATGATTTGAATTTTACACAATCAATAAATCATCTTAAACAGTGCATTGTTTGCATTATTACCAAATCTTTAGGAAACTACTGGTCCTGTTCTGAAAAGCATTACAATCAAACAACATTTAATTAAGAAATCACGATCGATGGAGAGATATGGTGAAAGACAAACACAAGATTGTTCAAATAAAACAAAAATGTTAAAAACTACCGACACAGCTTCATCTCGTGATTATAGAGTCCCAGTGGAAGAGCGATCGACTGCGGGTCGCGGGCTCGATCGCCGCACGGAACAAATATTTGTATGATCTGCAAGTAGCGTTCGTCCGGGTCTGGGTCTTTGTGTAGGTGAGTTCCTATGTTTGTAAGCACACAATTGCTGTTGGCAACGTCTTTTTAAGATAAAAACAAAAAAAATGAATTATTACCTACATTTTTTGGGCCTTCCCCAAACGGCATCATCCAGACACGGAGCAACTTGCCTTAATTCTCAGGAGAACATCTTTCAGGGCGAATTTCTAGGCTCTGGGAATATGTCGGGATCCATGTGTATCGAGTATGGGGATGACCCCATTGTGCCTTTTCTATAACAAGATCACTGTTGGGCAGTTATAGTCCTTGTTGCATCCTTCTGAATAGAGCGCGCATCGATGGATTGCCTTACGCATCGTTCTGAATGGAATCAATTTTAGTCTTCAGATCAGACGTAACCAACTGCCTTCGAAAAAGCTTCCTAACTCGAGACCATAAACACCGTCCCGAGACCGACTTTAGAATGCAAAAAGGGCACAAAGAACCAAAAGGGACAGATGTTTTTTAGTCCGTTAGACGTCTGACAGTCCCTTTCCTCCATTCTGGGATTTCAGGCCACAAAAAACATAACGTTGATAGCCCACTTACCTAGTTTTTAACGAAACGGCATTAATTCACTTGTCTACACACTTTTATTTTTTGAATTCATAAATGTATTGCAGCAATAGCTCACATTAACCTTAACCTAGTCATTATTATAACCCGGGGTCGCGGGACTGTCTAAAACATTCAACCATGACCCTGGAACGTAAAGGTCTATGAAGATACAACCTTGGATTTCAGTCAGACAGTCCCTTCCGTCCCCCCCTGGATTATTGCACACAAGATTTATGTTATTGCCTTTTTTAGCGTAGTAAAATCATTGAAGATGAACAACTCTGAAAGGACAGATCAACGATTAAATTATTGAATCAGTTAAAATCCATACAAACTTTGATTGAGTAACTGAGAACGTGATCGCCAACTTAAAAACGTGAGTTTAAAATGTAAGTTCAGGTAACCCACAAGGTTTATGGAAATATTGATGGTTTAAATTATGAGAGACACTTACCGTCCAATATCATATTCAAATACACCATCTCGTTCTGAGCTTCGTACGTGCACTCGCCTCCGTATTTCGCAAGCACCGAGTCTACCTCCTGCCTGGCTCGGGCTTGGATTTGAGGGTTTAACGCCAACTGGTAGGCCGCGAATGGCCTGTCGTGGCTGAAGTCTCGTACCCAGCGATCATGTACAACATGGTGTTCGCTGCCACATCGGTCCTCGTGAACGGGAAAATTTGTCTCGTATATTTCACTTCACCTGTAATGTTTAATTTGTTGGGTATATTAACGTGTTTTTATTTTTATGAGTACGTATAGTCATATGGTGGTAGGTAGTATAGTTTACGATAGGTAGAAACTACAAAACTCTAACTGCTGAGCTCCTTAAGCAGGTACTCCTTTCGTCTCGTCGACTTTCATACAACTTGACACACGCGGTTGCAAGTATTACACATTTTGATAAAGAAAGTTTCGCTTTTACTTTGATCAACTGTTCTAGTGACACATTTTAATACATGGTTACACGATCGTATGGTTGCTGCCAAAACAACTGCTTAAGTACATGGTGTTAATAGGTTTTTACGTCATGTTTTGTATCGTTAAATAAGCACTGCTTACTTTACCAGGTTACTCTTACAAAATAAATGTTTTTAAACATAAGCGAATGTGCAATGCAGCTATCTCACTACGTACCTTGTTCATCGACTACATGTCCATTCTTAATTCGATAAGGGTTTGTACGAAATCGTTTCGTGTCAATGAATGCTTCTGCCGATGTTCGACCGTCCTTTTAAACAATGCCACAGAAAAAGTTTTCTATTTTGGAGCTGATTCGTTCTGATCTTTAAACTGTCAAACGTGTCAGGCGCGAAAACTGCAAACGCTCGGATGAGTCTCCTAAAATATAAGAAGGTTAATAAACTGACCAATTATTATGAAAATATTTCTGGTTGTTTCTTCCTCTTCCGTATTTTTCAAACTTTAATAAATGCCCTTCAAAATCATTTTAAAATGAGAAAGTAGTATTCAATCTGTATAGTACTGGCATACGGACATCGTAAGGTAAAAGTTGTCTTTAGTAACAAGGTTTTACCCTTAAACGTTATTTCAAAGTGTCCTTCTACTTAGTGACTGGTAACCAAACATCGGACGTTGTGAAATGTTTCGCGGTTTGCCAGGAAATGATATGCTCAAGTTTAATTTATCAGCATTATGTTACTAAATTTAAATTAAAGACTTGGTATTTTTTGAATTAATAAAAAACGAATTAGTCTTACCAATAATGAGACTGATGATCGAAGTATCATGTCCTCTTATATAAAATTCCGATTTTGGATTTACCAAAAACCGTTACATTCAACACCAAAGCCAACATTTCCAATAATCTCCATCGCATATTTTGAATAAAATTCGGTGACAATTAACGGTTTCTTGTTAGAATGTAACACGTCTACATAATCCAAAGCTTGGTTTGCTATATCTTCAACAATAGGGTACATCGTCTTCAATTTTCCAGGAGTAAAGGTAGGAGTCATCTTCAGTCGCAAGCTTTTCCATCGCTTCCCGAAAATGTTGAACAGATTTGCCCGCCAAAGGGTCACCAACTCCACCGGCATACGTACCCCGCGATTGGAAACTGTCGAAGTCTTTTGATCAACAGCAGCTTCGCTATGTCTGGGTCGTGTATTGACAGCACTGGTTGGTGGAACGAGTACATGCCGATATAGGGTAAGTGTTATATTTGAAGTAATTGTCATAGTAAGGCTGGAAAAACTGCTCCTTTCTTTTAATCACTTTTTTAATATTCCCAAAAATAAACTCTGGTTTCGGCCCTGGTAACGCCTCTTTTTGACCAATACGTAAAACTTATATCGGAACCACAGAAATGTATATATAATAGCGAATACCGCAAATATTATTGTTTGGGGACTAAACACTTGCGTCAATAAAAAAAGACATTTGTAAAAACAATTGAACAAAGCACACAACACAACCGCATTAACTTTTGTGTTTTTTTTCCGAATTATAATTGTTTGAAATTGGCTAATTATTCATATTTTTCCGTAGTATTTATTTAAATCTCTGAATTGACGTTATTCGCTTGCGCTCGCGCATTGTCAATGACCACTGCAGCTCTCTTAGTTTAAGGCACTTTACTGCGAGCTTGACTATTCATAATGTTGTCTGCCACTTTAAGAGCAGGTCACAAATCTTTCGATTTCAATGAACTTGAATTTGACTTGTATCGGTCAGACGTCATTTGTTGCAAGTGGCTAGACTAAATAATGCAAGAATAATAGAGTCAATGTCAAAGCAAATTGCATGTACCCTTATGTAACAACATTAGATCTTTTTATTATCGGGATTATAACTGACAATTATAGGTGCATTAAAAAAAAAACTATTAGTATTTTTATTAAATTATTTGTTTAACATTATTAATACAAAAATACTTATCGTTTAAACATTCTTAAATACATTTTATCTTATTTCCAAAACCACAAATCTATTACATTACTGATTAGCTACATCTACAGAACTGTCTGTATTCTCGCTCTCTGCTTTCACTACTTCTCTTCTTAACTGTACTAAATGCTGGAGATACTCTTTTGGTTTCCGTGGCGCTGCATCAACACAACCGTTTTTCATTACTCCTTTGTAATTTGCAACATAATTTTCATATTTATTAACTGACTCCTCGAGATTACCACAGACTCCAGTAATTTCCGTTCCATATTCTGGTATTCGCTCATATCATCGTGATCATAATGCAGTATTACGCACGACAATTAACGTACTATCATGTGATGACTGCAACGTCTGCTTTGCTATTCAACACTATCCTGTCTCACCTGTCACTGGAAACTTAAAAAAATCCCCTGAGTTTTGACGTGATCATTATTCCGAAAACCTTAAATCGGTGTTCCATCTGGATCCCAAAAATCTTGTAAGAACCCGCGCTTCGTTGTTTTTTGTACTTATTGCTCTGTAAACAGGAACGTAAAGTCGAGACCTCTTTAACTTCCAATGTTCTACTACCACCCTTTTTTTCCAATAAAAGAATCTGTTTTCCACTTTAAAAAAAAACTAGAGTCGGTAGAATCAGAATAAATACTCTCATGATAGGGTCTTTGTCCAACTGGGAATCTTTCGCATATGTTGTGTCATATCAAAGCTGTTTTCAGTGGTCTTTCGTTGCATGTTTCCTCATTTTCACTCACTCCCTTTCCTAGTTTCTGGAGCATTGTATGGCTCGGCGGCTACATTGCCGAGCGTGAAATGTAACTCCTTTGTATAATCTCTTTCCTTTGGTGGTGACAGTACAATATGGTAAGGATACATTTTTCTTAGACGTCCTAAGATCAATATTTTTTAGCTCGTAGAATTAACTTTTCTTACAGAATTTGGACTTACCGAGGTAATATAAAATCATCTGTAATCGGGGAAGTCTTCATTTTGTTTAGGGGAATTCGTGGATTTTTACAGCATTTACGACGTCGCTTGTACTGGATAAGAAGCTGGTTTGCGTCCTTCGGGCTACAGTTAACTATTACACTAATCTCGTCTTCTCTTATGTCATAGATATTTGTGGTTCTACTGTACGTGGGTTGTCAACCAATTGGAGTAGTAGTTGCAACACTGGACTTGCGGTTTGGATTTGTTTTAAACTTTCTAAATTTATCATCAGAACTTTGAGAGTCGCATCTACTGGTACATCTGTGATTAGATTTTACTTAATACTGGTGCTATGGAAAGTTTCTTCAGTAAAACTATGACTTTTCCTTAACACAAATATGATTTTGAGCGCGTTTTTCGTCTCGAGAGGTTACTGTATCAGTCATCATAAGGAGTTTTTATAACAGACTCTTTTAGTTTCTGTGGAAATGTCTAATAGAATCTATGATCCGGGTCGGCCCTACGGCTATTTCTTTGCAACGCGTGTCCTTGGGAGGTCTCAGTAGCTAAATCTCGATAAATAAAAAATGCCTCGTGTAAACCTATTTCTGGACATATATGAAGTGAATAGATCGGTTTGTACTAATAGCTTATCTTTTACTCGAGTGCGGTAATCTTGTTTGTGTGTGGCTGGTATGCCTATTCTTCTTTAATATTTCGAATGGCTTTTTGATTAGTTCCATGCAGTCTTGTTGTCGTGCATTTGTGCTAATTTTAAGCTCACATTAGTGGCTCTATTATTTTTTCTTTCTTGTCACACCTGATTCTACTACTTGGACACAGCAGCCTCTTCTTTCTTTTTTCATTTTGTGTAAAAAAAGTCTTTCTGTAACAGAGGCCCTATTTCTGCTCGTTGGTTCTATTAAGATGGTTTATGCTAGGAACTTTGAGTTGTTTTCTGTGCTTGGTGCGTCATTGTAGTCACTTCGCTTTGACCTGTAAAGTATTTGGCCAAATTGTTTGGTTGGTCTGGCATGTGACTCTCATTATTCGCTAAAACTTCTTGGGCTCTGAATTGGTCTTTTTTAATGTCCCTAAGAGGAGGCATCACTTTGATATCACCCCGCTGCTGCTCTTTCTAGAGCCGAGAAGGTCCAAATAACTTGTCCATTTCTTATAACTTCGCTTGCAATGTCGATTCTTGTCTATCGATGGTTATGACATCCGCACTCCCGCTACTACTGATGAAGCGTTGATTCGGATTGGTCGCGTCTGTTTTGGACGCGTCAAATTCATGATGTTTCCTAGTGTGCTGATTACTAAATCACTAGATGGTCAATCATTTTCATTACTCGTAATGTCCAATGTCTTCTCAAATAATATTTTTTTCCAGTTTCGGTACCTGTAATTATTAACATCGTCTTATTATTCGCCTATTTTTTAAATTTGTTTAATTATCATCTCGTATATAGTTTCTAGTGAGTCCGAACTAAGTTGATTGAGTGGCCGTAGCGCAGCTTCTTGAAGCCGACGTGAGAGGCCGCAGGTGACGGGCGCGCGGTTGTCGGCAGCTGACGAGCTCGGGCACCGCCCCAGCGAAAGGTCGACGTGACTCACCGTAGCAGGCCAACACTGGGTGAAAAGCTATATACGTTGCCAGAAAAAAAAACATTACTTTTAGAAGCTAATCATTGCCATTGTCATAACTTTACAATTCAAATTGTATTACGATGATGGTCAAAAATAAACATTGACACAACTTCCATTTAAATAGAAGGCATTGAACCAAGCGTCAGGACTTTCGCAATAAATCTTGCTTTATCTGACAAATCACCCCCTACTTATTAAATTTTGGTAGTCAATGCTTTAACTCATAAGAGCCTATAGTCATAGACCCGAAGCTTACCTAACATTCTAATTAAACAAACACTGTGTGTTGCAATCTGTTTTATAATATATGACTGCCTCGTGTGGTACAGTAGTCGCAAGTGAGCTTACGTTTCGATTTTCCCCGGCCACTCTTCGTTTGTTATTAGGTTTTCTTAAGGAATTCCTCAGAGGCAGTTTTTTGTGCCCAGTTCCAGTTGATGGCAATAGGAACCCCTTTAGGCTTTTAGGGTAATGGTCTATGCCTCGCCCAACACCTTTTTGCGTCGGTAATATTCTCAAATGAGTCCTCCCGGTCGTTGTGGAGGGCGGACGTGTTTTCTTTTCAATAGCCCTGACGTTCCCGGTGTCATCCCGACTCACGGTTACCTGTTTATGAACAGTTCCGCGCGTCCTTGTTTGCCCCAGCCTTAGGCTATGCTTTTAAGTTTATTTATGTTTCTACTTACTAGCTATATTAAAAGTTGCTGGCGCCACCCGTGAAAGCAGGTCTTTTAGTAGCCAATTGAGGCTGAATCGCGGTATGGACGAACCTCCCACGTGTGTTGCACCCCGCCCAACTAAGACATCTAAAACAAACAGATTAGTAATAATAAATTTTAATTGAAAAAAGGCCCGGAGCCACTAGCAACTTTGGGACTGTTTCAGCTCACGCTAAAACACTTGCCCTGTATAAGTACTAAATTAACCCATACATAGGAGGATTGAACCAAACCAAACATTTTTAGAGATGGCGTTCTTTATCAAATCTTAAATCACGTCTGTCTTGGTTCAATCCCGTCCAGTCCCACTCAGCCAGGGTCTCTTTTATAAAAATAAATACCGAAATGATAATTTATGCTGGGCCACAGAAACGGGAAAAAGCCGTGATAGACTTAAAAGTTATGTATAATATAACATCATCATCGAGATTATTCAGGTATTTCTTGGATTTTAGCGTACAAATATGCCCTATCACACAAAAAGCAAACTGCTGTGATGACGAGAAAATATGGATAAAGGTATGTTGCGCGCCCCAAATTATGATAGATAGGCATTAGGAATGCGCTGTGGCAGCGCCGGTTAAGATCACCGTACTCGTATGTTACTCGTTATATATATATGTTTCCGAAACACGCTACGACGCGCCGCTAGGCGACACTCCGGCGTACTTACAAGAAACTATGTCTTATTCACGCCGTAAAAATGTGAAAACGCGACTTGTACATTGTTGAACAGGTCTGCTGAGTGATGGCGATTTGATTTGCTGGGATTGATTGATCACATTATTATAATATTGCTCCTGCTTTCCCCAAAGAGTAGGCAGAAACATATACGTGTGCCAATAGCTGGATTTTTTTAAAGGGTTGTTGTACGTTCGCCACAAATTAATTCCACACGAAAAAAAGTATGTACCTAAGTAAAATTAGCCAAAGTTTTTTGCTTTTTTTTATTTTTGATTATTGTAAATTCGCTCATTTCTTTTTTCCAAACGATAGCATAACAATTTAAATAATACAATCCAGCACTAAAACTATCGGAAAACGAGGACACAATATTGTAATCTGAAACAGAATAGTTACTTACCCCTACCTACTAAAGAGAACAGGATCAAAACCTTTTTTTCGGAATTTTTTGTGTCGATACTCAACAAACCCTTTTTAAACTATCTACTATACCATTTGCACTCTAAAATGCGTTTTTTTTTTTACATGTGAGAATTTTAAACGAGGTCAAACACGTTTGTTAAATACAATCCATAAATGAAACTAATTTCTCAATTTTTCAGTTTATTTTTCATAAGTAATGCCTTGAGCTAACTGTGACGGCATATTTATCTCTCTATATAAAAATGAAAAAACCCGTTTTTCCGTTTGTCACGACATAACATGAAAAAACACCAACGGGCTTTGACCGATTCGGATAATTCTTTTTTGACTGTGTTTTAACCATCGGGTCCGGGTTTTAGACCGGGTCCTCCACCCCGTGCTAAGCCGGGAAGGGCCTGCTAGTATTTGATAAATAGTGGATAAACCACGCGTTAGGCAACCCGCGGGCCCGCCACGCCATCGCCATCCATTTCCATGTTTCGCGTCGCGTGAGTGTTTATAAACCTGTAGATTTTTTTTTATAAATCTCCTTTAATCCTTATTCTATACGAACAGAACTTTTAGTTTAAACAATTATTAAATACAAAATTGCCAGACGCTGTTACTTGGCTTCGACAAATTTGAAGGTTGCCGACCGCTGCCTTTAAGCTGATTAGTAAAACACAAATATATCAACGTCTACTTGGATCACGCAATCAAGGACAAAACAGCACTGAATTCATCACATAATATTCCCGATATCGCCATCCTCCACGGTCGCAGGACTGTCTTAAAAGGTGCGCCGATTGCCCTGAAACGCACTGATGAGCAAACGGAAGGAGGAGAATTAAAAAGAAAAACACATATCGGTGGCCTTGTTCCATTCCCCTAACTCATTATCGACCTCTGCTCTTTTCAGCCATATTCCACTAATCCAAATTAAACAATTTCCCCCCACCGTTTCCTTTACCCAGATAATCACAACAAAAGGCATTTCGTTCAAACCAGTAACGGCAACAAAAAATTAGGAGAGCATAAGATACCTTTTTTTTTCTTTTTCTTTTCGTTCCAAGGCGCTGTTCTCCCGCTTTGGGCGGAGCACCGAACGTGTCCTCACGGGCGGCGATAGGCGGAGACCTCTCGCGCCCAGCACTGGTCGCCGGCCATGTGCGGGCGAGAACGAGTGGGAAGCGGTCGCCTCCTTCTGCGAAGCAGTCATGCTCGCGAAGGAGGAGGCGGGCACCGTCGCGTGAGAGAGAGGACAGTCCTCCCTCCCGCCCCACCCGCGTGGTGGACGCCCACGGTTTCGGACGTCGCCAAGACGATCTCCGGGCCACCGTAGGCGCGGGCATGCGGGCGGCGAGTTAAAGGGCAACTCGCCGCCCGGACCATGGACCCATGCCCGGGGTGGCGGAACGGCGCGTCGTTGTTCCACGCGCGCCTCAAAGAGCTGTCAGCAAATGACTGGGCCCCTCTCGAGGGCCAAAGCCTGCCGGGGTTGCGTGACTCATTTACCATCACCGTGACCCCGGAAACATACAGGGCTACTGCAGAACACCGTGGATTTTATTCAGTACGTCGCATTTGATGATTTTACCACGTAAAAAAAAAAAAAAAGGCCGCGGTTCTGCCAACGACCCGAACCTGATCCCCGAGGGGCTAATCCTGGCCGCACTAACCTCCAGAAAACAACGTGTTCCCATGAGAACCTGAGTCAGGCGTAGGTGAAGTAGACCGTGGGCATCTCACAGGAACGCCTAAAGTGGGGGGTTTTACCGCGGCGACTAATGGTGACGGTACCCAAGTTACAAAAGTCGCTGAAACGTTTTATTGTTTAATATTAACCATTCGGAGTTTAGTCAAAGCAATAAACTTAGTACGCAGAACAGCAGAGATGAACTTGCTAAGTGCAACCAATGATTTGGTTTATATTAAGCACCTCTTTCGGCCGACCCATCCGCCAAGCCCCTCTCCAACTAAAACTTTTTCACTGAAAAATAATTCAGTTTACACACATATTACATACACCCGTTGCCCGCACTGGTGACTTGTTTACCGCCGTCGACTGCGATGAATATATACAGAATGAATTTTTGAACTGGGTGTGGTTATATCCGAAACTATGAGGAATATCGATGAATACTGAAAGGAGTCTCGAGGACGATTTGGATGAAACCTAAAACTGCATAATTGGCTTTTTGAAAGATGATCATTCCTAGCCAGGAATTTAAACTGTTGATTTGAAAAAAAAATACACTGTATTATTAAATCATCTGATAGTGTCGCTAACAAGTATGAAATGCTGGGAAATAAAGACAAACTTGAAGTCGTCAAAATCGGCCTCGGAGACACCTTACAGTGTTTTTCGAAACTTCTCAACTAGTTCATAGCGGCCGACAATATCTTCATAGCACTTGATCGGTAACAAAAAGTAGCAGTCAGCGCCCAGCCTTAAATTAATTGGCAAAAACAAGCATTGGTTATTTTGACCAATGCAGCAGATTTGGGGATATTACTGAGGACTGTTTCACGTCACGAACGTTGCCTCACTAAATCAATCATATGTGTTTACGTTAAAACTTAGTTATACCATGACTAATAAATAACATAAGTAAGTATTAAGCTAACGTGTTATAAGGCTTCATAAATCTACAGGTAGGCACGTCGAAGCTTAACCTACGCGATGGATTAGGGACATTCACTGGCAATTCTCTGATCTTGTAATACATGAACATGACTATAACTCACACCTGTATCACAAAGGAATAGGTACGCTTTAATACTTGTATGTATTATAATTATTTATTTATATATATTCTTTCTTCTCAATTAATTTTCACATAATAAGTAGATAGAAAACAATTCAGTTGGCCTGGGGCTCCTTGGCAAATATAAAAATGTAGCACAGAAAAAGGGTTAAAGAAAACTGAAATTACCACCCCATCACACATGCAATTTATTATACAGTTGCACAAAGATTTATTCTAACAGTTTACGTGAGTCGTAAGATTTTTGCATAGGTTTTCGGTTCCTACAGAATCTATATCAATATCTCAGGAAGTGCTCGTGCTTACAGAAAAAAACTTCGGCGAGAGTTGCTTCCACCTGACGGCTCTACCAATAAAACAGTGCATGAAAACGCGTCTCCTGTGCGGACCCTGTCCCACTTCTGTTTACAATCTTAAATTTTTACATTTTAACGAAATTACTCTCAGCACAGAAGCGATAGAGAAGATTTCATTCATTCCACATCAAAATACTATGATAGGTAAGATTAAAAAAAAGGGTTATCTTGCGTGTACCTTCCAGCTAAATCAGCAAGGTGCAGTGTGGCGTGAGGTGTGGCGATTTCAAGCAGTGCGTGAGATCGAGATGAGGTGGAGTTGCGTCGCGTGGCGGCTGTGCGGCGCCTTCGAGCACCTTCAGCCACCAGCGTCAGCAGGGCTTCGGCGTCCTGGACCGACACGCGGCGGAGATCTGATCACGATGGCGATGAGATGACATGACTTTATGTAAAAAGCTTAAGCATGATGTTAATGCTTTCCGGAATCAGTTATCGGAATGAGCATTGTATCTACGGCATGCTCCCGATTCTACAAATGCTTTGAAATTATTCGCGGCATTTGAGGAACTGAGGGCATATTGTAACTCGTGTATGGTTAGTAGGCTACCGGATTAGTGATGTTAGGTGTGATAGCGAGATGAATGATTTGACCACGTTCTTTCAATCTTGGGATAAATTAAACTAAAACCTCTAGGTGCGTACTTCAAAAGGGGAGAAACCTCCGACCAGGATCTAGTGGGTTACTGTCCAACAATACTTTTGTCGGGTTTTCTACATATGATGTTCTTCACTTTCCTAGGTACTTTATTTTGTTACGCTTTCACACATTAAGACCGGTAAACTTCTTTTTGCATAAACTTGAAAAGCGAAAAATAGGTGAGCGGCGAGCGAAGCCTCAGGCTAAAGCTATTTGTCGGTCTGAGATCTTCCCCTGTCCCTTGAGTTTTCTTTACGATTCAGGGTCACGGGTATCTTTGCAAAAGGTCCTGCGACAGTCAATTGTTTCTAAAGTGTGACAAAGTAAAAGGTTTAAAATCTCCACTTACTCTGCACGTAGGGTCCTCTAGAAGGATGCTCGCGAACACGTAGGTCTTTGCGCGCGTTACCTCTGCGCCGCGGCAATGAGTGACAAGGCGGCAGCGGCACCTCGCCCGACAACAAGTCGTGCACGCGCTCGTTGTATATCTCCAGGAAACTGTAATATCATAATATATCAATGACTTGCTTGGGAATTCGAGACATTACGACCTATTCTTGGTTTCAATAACGCAAAGGTATTGTTGCAATGTTGCTTGTCATCTCTAGTGACACGTAAACAATAGAGGGTACATTTGGCGCAGTGACTGAGCGATTCGCTGTTGCACTGTGTCTGTGTGTCGCAGGTTTGATTGCCGCATAAACCAATATTTGTATGGCCTACAAGTATCTAGTTTTTTTAGCTGTATGTGATGTATTTGGCTCTAAAAGATTGCAAAGGCACCCATGATATATCGAGTACAAACGACTAATAAGGGAGAAAGTTGTTATAAACGCATACAAAATGTCTCATTATGAATGAGTGGTTTTAATTGCAAACAAACAAACAATATAGATATAGTTCTCCTCTCCAGTCAGCAGATAGGCAGGTACTGCTTATAAGATATCAGAAATATTCAGTGATTTAAGAGAGTTTACCCGATTATAGTCATTCATGGAACTCATCTTTCGACATGAAAGCCACTTCTACGAATAAAGCGAAAGAATTCTGACACAAAAACTATTTCCGGCCGTGGCCCAGGATGTCATATATCATTATAATCATTTCCGTTACTTACTCTATTGAGCGGTATATTTCTCAATCCTAATTTCTCTATATTTCTATAAGATCCAACCCAATTGTAAGACAATCGTATTTTTTTACTTGTTTTTTTAAGAAACGCGGAAAAATACGTACGCTGCAAAAATAACATTCAACTCAGTCCAACTTCTTCAATTAGTGTTGTTAAAACAAATAAATGAGCAAACAATAGTCATTTAAACCATTTGTCCAGCTTTAACAAGTTAACTGCGAAAACTTGGGTTTAAGTTAACTCCAGTTAGTCACGACCAAACTAATTGCTGTTAATAAATCATCCTGTAATTTACAAAGTGGAACTAAGTTTTGAACTTTTGAAAAAGTTTTAACTATGTGGAAATTACTTGGACTAAGTTGCGAAATTTTCTGCTGTCGGTATGTAATGAAGATTAGATGAAGGAATTAGATTTAATGAAGGATCGGATCGGAATCGCAAAAATATATAATTGGGCCATTATTTTTTTCCAGGGCCCATAATCGGTCTCTCAAGAACAGAGCCTACTACATTAAAAAATACTATGATTACTAAAATAAAATCGCTATTGCTAGAAACGTAATAATAATATCTCTCTAAAAAGATATAAACATTAATGAAAAACGTTATAATTTGACGTAAATGACGGTAAATCAGTCGCTTTTCTCGGTAACTCAGTCGTATCTCATACAAAATCCGGCTGTCCCAGGGGGCTTAGACAAAGTAACCATTTAAAAACGATAACGAACTTCGTTGTGACAAAAATGTATGGGATTGACATTAGCCGCGTTAAGTCACGTGGTCAATCGTCATCGTTATCGAAAGTTGGTAGACAATGTTATAATTCGTAACGAAACGATAAAGTAACGAATCGTTATCATGTTTGTCCCGTACAAATGCGTAGACAAGTAGCGCTTTTAGAGTTCGCCATCGCCTCGATCGTGATCGTCAAAAAAGATAACGAAACGAATGCCAAAAGGTTGTAGTTATCGTAGTTAACGAAACAAAAATGGTCGGATTTTTGATATTGATTGATGACATACTCCATACTCATTGTTTTAAACAAATATTTTAAATTTTAAACAAATATTAACGCATTAGCAAAAATTCTCTTCGGCGGTAAGTAAAGTAGTAAAGAGGGGTCTCTTTTGAGGAGTGGCTGGATAGGCGTCACGGCGTCCTAACCTTCCGCTTGACGCAGGTCCTCACCGGACACGGATGTTTCGGGAGGTACCTGTGTCTGATGAAGAAGGAGGAAACGCCTGGGTGTCACCACTGCGAAGATCGCCCGGAGGACACAGTCGAGCATACGGTGCAAGATTGCCCCGCTTGGACGGATCATCGACGTGTCCTCACGGCGGCGATAGACGGAGACCTCTCGGCGGTCGCCTCCTTCTGCGAAGCAGTCATGCTCGCAAAGGAGGAGGCAGGCCGCCGCGCGAGAGAGAGGACATTGACCTCCCTCCGCAACACCCGCGGTGGTGGACGCCCACGGCATCGGACGTCTCATGACGATCTCCGGCCACCGTAGGCGCGGGCATGCGGGCGGCGAGTAAAGGGCAACTCGCCGTCCGACCATGGATCATGCCCGGGTCGACGGCGCGTCGTGTTTCACGCGCGCCTCAAAGAGCGTCAGCATAATGACGAGGCCGTCTCAGAGGGCTAAAGCCTGCCGGGGTCGCGAGACTTATACCATCACCGTGACCCCGGAACATAAAGGGCTATTGAAGGACACCGTGGATTTTAGTCAGTACAAGTCTGACAGTCCCTCCCGCCCTGCCCGGGGTGGGAGGGATTCTCATCTGATGATTTTACCACGTAAAAAAACAAAAAAAAGACAACAATTCTCTTAAAATAAATATTTATTTTGTTCTCATAGTACATAGGTATTTATTCTGTTAGAATCAAGAAGTTTAAAATATTTAATCTCCTTGACTATAATATAAAAGGGTAAATTATGCATTCTCTAAATGTATTGCGGGCTGCACACAATGAAAACGTCTGGGAGAGGCGCCAAAAGCGATTAAGACAGCGACGCAGGCGCTGCAGGGGCTGGTGTGGCTGGCGGGTCTGGCGCAACAGGCTGCCGTTCTTGAGCCGAAGTCTGAGTGAGCACGAGCGGAAGGGGTGATGGCGTTCGTGTATGATGAGTTAGGCGGAAGTCAATTATTTGAGGGTTCTGAAGTAGAAAGTTGAGGAGATGAAGTCACTTGTGGAGTTCCTGAAAAAGAAAATTAGTGTTATTTTGGATAGTTTATCCTTTGTTTATCCTTTGTTCAAAATGGTTTCTTAAATCAGATACTGCTATTATTTTGTAAAATGTGAAGGTTTGGATGTTTGTTAGTTTCTTACTCAATCATGCAAACGGGTTTTGAATTAAATTGGCATACAGATATAATAGAATATAGCAAAACTGAGGTTCTTTAGGAATATCAGATAATTTTATATTTTAAATATTTATTTGTTATGTATAATAACAAATAAATATAATACTAGCTGTTGCCAGGGCCTTCGCCAATAAAAACTATCCTATAATGTTAATCTGGGTTATCAACTATGAAATGGTGTCTTTCATGTCACATAAGTAACTTTTGTTATCATCACAGACTTAGTAGAGTTGTTGTCATTAACTAACATAAATGTTGGTTATTATTAACCAATGTTAATAGTAATATCTTATGAATCATGCAGCATTGTCTAAGTACTAGAGAAAACTAGCTCATTATTGAGCAGGAGCCTTGAAGGTACTTTAAGTATTTTATATGTATTGTTACTAGTGGCCCCTTAAGTCCACCGTTGTACATTTTTGTGCATAAAGTTTAATAAATAAATAAATACTTACATTAAATCCTAGCTCTCCTATATGGACTTGTCCTGCCACTGCTAAAGGACCCATTATAGCCAGCATGCGTTCATCTTTAGCTGACAAGGTTTGCCCGCTTGCTGGCCCACCTCCAGTCGCAGTTGCATGGTGCTGAATGGTCCATGCCTTTTTTTTTTCTTTGACTTCCAATCTGCCCACACCTATAATGAATAAAAATCAGTCATAAGTTCCTATGTTAAAAGTGTAAATGAGAGTAAAAAGCCAATATGGTAAGAACTATTCAAATAAATTGAAAAATAACAATAAGATTGTGGGGCATCTTCTCTTATGTGGCCATCTGACGCCATAGCTTGTACTGTACTATCATTTTTTATTATTTATTGATATTTAATTTCTTGTAGTAAGAAGGTTAATGTTTAGTTGTAAGTTATTCTCAAATATTTGCTTTCTTTATTATTGTTGTGTGTTTTTATGCCATGTGCCAATAAACGTTTTTTCTTTCTTACTATGGGTGTCAGAGGTTGATCATCTTCATCATTATCAAAAGTCCCCAGTCTAGTAATAACAGAGAATTGATTACAAGCCAACCTTCATAACCGCAAGGTTATGTCCACTTATACAAAACCCTTGAGAAAGTAGCTTGCTAGCTACTTTACCATCACACCAGTCTATCAAAAAATGTTCATTAGATCCTTACTTTTTTCCACTTGTCTGTAGTCTTCGATCTAGATTGAGCCATTGTTTAATTACTTATTCATGAATAAAACTTTGATTTACTTACGTTTCTTTATATTCAAGCAGCGAGCGTTGCCAATTATTGCTCAGGACTTGCTCGAACTCTTGATTCCATAGACTCCATAGTGTATCACTTAAAATTTAATCATCGTTTGAACACTAGTCACATATAAAGATGAGTTTTGGAAGCGATCTAAAAGTAATAACACTATTCACTTACTTGATTTTTTATACTTCTTGACTGTCACTGACAGCTGACAGCTAAATTTTCGATACCATAACCAATATTTTTGTTTTTTAACGAACAAACAATTCGACACAACGATCGCGACCATAATGTTACATTGGCTACGAAATGTTTGTCGTTATCTCATAGACGATGACGAATTTAGATATCGTTTCGGTACAAAGCGATGTTACTTTGTCTAAGCCCCCAGCAAGCACTTCGGTTCAAATACATTGACATTACATTAAAACTCTTCACGGTACTATAAAATTAAAATATCTACGGAAATTAGGGTAAGGGTGAACTTTATGAACGTGCCAATAAGTTTATTTTTTGTTTGACCGTGTATTATTTACGATTTTTTTCTTGTCTTGTCCCTGTTGAAGAAAGAAAACGTAAGTACCCTATGTTACCAAGCAAAAGTAGTTCATTAATTCGTTTTTTTTTGTGCATTTTCGACTGAGTTCGTTAGATTTAATGTAAATTGCTGGCGGGGTGAGGCGGGTGTTCGTAGCCTTAACGCTGGCCGTGTAAATCAAGCTCAAGTCGTCCGGAGAGGCGCGTGTGTTTATTGTGCGACCACTGAGTTACCGACAGCAAATGGTGAGTTTTTTAGATAATTGATTGTTTTTTTATTGCGTTTTGTAATAGTATAAGCAAATATTTGTATGCCATCTAAAATGATTGTTTAATTATTATCATACGACCCAAATGTTAGAAAACACGTTATTTTTACAACTGCGTTACCACTACACTGCGTTACTTTCAGATGTAACGCAGTTGTAGGTGCAGTAACGCAGTTGTAAAGTAAACAGTTTTCGAAGTGTATTTATCTGTTTTACAGTTCACTTATTTACTTATTAGGTTATTTTGTTATTTCCAATATAATGGCGTTAACACCGGCAGAAAAACAACAGCGTTTTAGGGAAAAAATCAACAGGACCTTTAAAAATGCTGAGGCTAAAAAAAAGATCTTCAGAGATATAATCCCACTAACAAACTTTTAAAGGATATGACAAAAGGAGAACATAGATCTGCAAAGCTTAAATGGATGGTAGCAAACAAGAAACGTCGAGAACATCAGGAAAGAGGGCAAGTTACACTAGATAATACACCGGCTTCAACACCACTATCAGGAACACCGGTTTCTCCAAGGTCGGAAGTCGGTCGAGGAAGGAAGAAGACGAGTAAGACGAGACAGATCTGCATAGTACAGACAAAATAAGAAAGCATTAAAAGGAAGAAAACGAGAAATTGAAAAGAATATGTAACAAGTACCTACAAGAAAAGATCCCTAAGACAAATAGGAAAAAAGTTAGAGGACGGAGGCAAAACATACATAGCTATGTCTAACGCTATTAAAAACCGTTAATCCAGAATAAAGAAACTTAAAGGCGTTTAAAAGTATTCAGAAAAAGAGGGACAAGTAACGTAGTAGCCAACAACTGCGTTACTTGTCCCTCTTTTTCTGAATACTTTAAGAGCTATAAACCTTAAATATAATTTTGAACCAGCACAAATTTATATTTTTTTTGTTTATCTACCATATTTCAACGTAACTGTAAAGATTGAGCTTAAATTGGTATTATAAAGGCATATTTTGAGAAATTACAGTAGTATAAATTAAAGTAACGTAACGCATTGGTAAACTTAATTAGAAAAAAAGATATTAGACTGCGATGATCGTGATTTCACATTATAAGATTATTGTAATTCTCGTCTAAGTTTATATTTGAAAGGTTTTAAAATTGAGGTAAAAGTTTTTACAAATAAAACTGATTATTTTAAGTAAGTAACGCAGTTGTTGTTTTCCTACTCCTTCCCTTGTATTAACATCAAACAAAACAATCAATACTAAAAAAACATCGCTGCTAATAACTGTACTGTTTACTTTAAATATTGATAAACCTAAAATAACAAAAAAATATTTAAAAAAACGAAGTTGAACAAAAATTTTTTTTACGACAGAGTTAGTCAATTTGGGCCCTGAAATAAAATAATGGCCCAATTAACTCCTTTCTGCATAATTAAAATGCCTCCAGCAGGCGTAGCATGGCGCCGTAGAAAGGGGTTTTGTCGACGGAAGAAAAGACAAAATGACAGAACGTAGAAATATTTTTTGCGTTTTAAGCATGGTAATGTAAAAAATATAGAAAATAAACGTTCTTTCCTTCAATAGTGTACGAATGGTGTCACATTTGTGCAAAAAAATTGTCGATTTATATAAAAATAACGATGAAATAGCTTTGTGTTTTCTTGGTAGAATAGAGATAGAATCGCCATGCTACGCGTGCCGAAAGAGTATTGGACATATTAATCTATCTCACTGACTCAGTGCGGGTTGGTAATGTCAAATATGATTTAATTATTTAATAGGGCATAACTCATAATATTTTATTATTTATTTGATGATTTAATAAAAAGCAGTAAGCTAAATAACTTTCCGATTTTTCATTAAACCAATCCCAGGCAATTTATTCTTCAAAAAATAATCGGACTTTCAAGTGGTATACCAAGTTCAGTGTTTCCATTATTTCAAAAACTGTTCGTGTGTAATAATCTGTTATTAGGGTGGGAATGTAACAGTTGAAAAGTACGGAGTTACATTAGATACCTAGGTATTGTGTGGGGTGGAACCGCGGGCGAGCAGACACCTCGCACGATGTGATACAGACGCAATAAAACAACTTGCCACCGCAAAACTAACATAGAAATGTGGGAAGGTTTCGAATGTTTAAAATAAATACCTAAACGCACCTAATTGATTAATATTACAGGAACAGTATAGGCACACTCTTTTAACCGACATAAATGAATCTTTCATCAGTCAGACAAAATCGGAAAAAGGGTAATTTAGTAAGAAAATATATACTCAAAAGTCGAGAGACAAAAAGGGGTAGAAAAGTAAAAAAAATACTTAAAAGTCTGCAAGAAAAAAAAAAACTGAACTTTGCGAACGCACGCCTGTGTCAAACTTAAAGCATGTCTTTCAATAAAAACCATTACAGGCACAGAAAATATACGTAGTTAAAAAAATACCAATATTAAAACACCTTGTGACTGTCACAAGGCATAGGATCTTGTGAAAATATTATATTGGTAGTTCCTCAGTCGAAAGCGTAATTCTCCATAGCGAACAATGAGCAAGAAAATCCACGGACAGATGAACACATTTTTTAAAAGTTTTTTAGGGAGGTACATATTTCATGTTGTTAATGTGTGAACGATGAAGGTAGAACGACGTGAAAGTTAACGGTGCTCGTACAAAGAGTTTATAACTATTAATCACTGAATTAAGGAAATATTTGACGTACCCATTAGAGCAAAAGATTTTATTTAAGAAATATAATCTTACGCAAAACATACGCTTGACCGCAGACATGAAATTGCGTAGAATACTAACCGGATAAAATTCAACACAAAACATACTACAATATTGGCATTAATATAATTAAACATATTTTTTACACATACAATTTTACAGGGTAAACACTATTTTTACCTTTAATATATTTTCCTTATTCACTCACTATACGTATTGTAGTCGACTAGGGCGGGCGGGAGACACTGTGCGCGACTCACAACCACTCGGGAGGACTGAAGCCTTACTAACTACTGCCACTGAAAATATTAGTCGTCATACACACCCCGCACCCTAGACATAGGCAACTAGTCATAATTCTACCACGTTTTACATAATATATTGTTTTCAAATCGTTAAAGACAAAACAATATTTATACATTTCTACACATCTCAATTTATTTAGAATGAGTGAACAGGAAACTTATGAATATAAAAAAATAAACTGAAAAAAAAATGCTTTTACAATTTTAAAGATGATTTTTTAGACCATAGATGTACGCATACCAATAGCAGAAAGAAACTCCCTCAGTTTATAAGACTGGGTTTTGTTAGATATGCATCTTCACTCGTACACTCTACAACGTATTATCTGCACAGCTGTTACGACAATCGTAGTGAGCTGCTACGTAACGCCTACGCCACTTCATCGTAGACTGCTACGCTGTACCTAAGACAATGCTACGCTGAATCCAAGCAGCTGCTACGTCGCGTCTATTCGAGTGCTACACCAAGCCTACGCTTCTGCTAAGCCGGGCCTACGGAGCTGCTACATCGTGCCTTGCCAGCTGCTACGCAGATCCTACGATACTGCTATGCCCAAAATACGCAGTGGCTGGGTGCGTTTAGCTAATGCAGAGCGACACAATGTGATTATGGTTTTGAAGCATCAACATATAAAGATTTTCTCTTGATTTATTGTTTCACCGACTGCCGATGATACTAAAGTTTTTGTGTTAGTGATTTATTTTCCAGGAAATACAACTACATACATGTACCTGCAACTCTGCAATCTTCAGAAAAACAAGCAATAGCTTTCCAATAATTCTTGAATACGTAACACGAACACATGTAAGTATATCGTGTAGGGAGATATTAGCGCAGATAAAGCCATGATCGCAGGGTGTTAAAGGCTCGCGTGTCGTTTCAACCTTGAGGTCAGGAAGCCACGGTGCCTCTCTTTATTACCATTCAAACTTAATCGAATACAACCAACAATATATTACACGAGTGTTGAAAAACAACTGTAAAAAAAAGTTTTCAACACGCGCTAAAGCGATTCAAAAGTTTTTCGCACCTTCGGAAAATGACCGCTGTGAAACTATAGGTTTTATTTTTTTTAAGATTTTACATTATATAGATTGGATTCACATAAAGTTAGTTAGGGTGTTATTGTATCTTTACCGCTTAAAGAACTCGAATTTTGTTTATTTTTAAATTCCATTAATAAATATTTCTGATGAAAAGTCTATTCTTTTAAATGAATGTTTTATCAGGTGGCAAGAAAGCGTACGAAACCTTGAATTGGAGCTTTGTGGCAACAGATCGACAAAGTCACCGGGAATACGAGAATTACGAGTACCTTTGCATTCTGATCTAAAAAAGTATGGTTACTCATATTATATGAACAACCTCTTCAACTGACACGCAGAGCCTGAGCACACTTCTTAAATTAAGAGAGAAAAGATGCAAACAAAACAAAACAGAAACAATAAAGTAATCTACACATTAATGTCCACAATCATTTACCGTGAAAAAATCGACATCGATGAAATAATGGCGCGACACCCATTTCATTTTGACAATCTCATCGCGTGCCTGCCACCTATGGCTCCTTCACACGGCATGCATAAATGATGGAAACAATTTACTTGCCGAAAACAAAATGCTTTTGCGAATAGACGTAGAAGCAACAAAGATTACCCACGGTAAACAATGGGTTTTGGTAATGGTACTATTTCATATACTGTATTGTCTTTTTATTAAAAAAATAACCTATAATGAATCTCCTGTTTCGTGGATTCGACCTGAAATAACTACACAGGGTGTAAGGGACAGCCCTCCACAAACTTTCTTGGCTTGCTCTCTAGGCGAAACTGAACAATCTCTCTCAATTTTTTATTTTCAGGAAGTGAAACAAAAAATCGACCTCTCCATACAAACTGTCCAATCAAGTTTATAATTTTAAATGGTGAAGCCGATTTTATTTTTCATTTCGTGAATAAAAAATCCCATCAAAAACAATACTTGTCAAAAAAACCAAGTCTCGCAACTCAGTTGTTCTACGGTAAAAAGTTGTGAGATCCATGTAATACCAAGTCTTATCCATGTAATACTTAAGCGACTTCCTGTCTTAATACGTCCACTCTGTAAGAAATCTTTAATGTTTTATATAATTATATTGACTCGGCCATCGCATGAAAACACGTGTTATTTAAATTATTTAGTGCGATGACCAAGTCAATATATTTATATAAAACATTAAAGATTTCTTAGGAAGTGGACGTATTAAGACAGGAAGTCGCTTAAGTATTACATGGATAAGACTTGGTATTACATGGATCTCACAACTTTTTACCGTAGAACAACTGAGTTGCGAGACTTGGTTTTTTTGACAAGTATTGTTTTTGATGGGATCTCATTTCTTTTTGTATTTTGTAGACAGTTCTACTTTTTTTCTTATCGGTACCTTCTACTTATATCTACCAGCAACGAATTTTCTATAAAACTGGACTAAAATTGAAAAAAATTACTCGACTTGGCGGGGGCACTGCCGTGCCCCCAAATATTTTGGTTTTTCCTTGATTCATACACCAAACACTACTTATATTCCAAATTTGAAGCTTCTAGGTCTGCTAGAAGTGCCTTAGAATTTTGATGATCGGTGAGTCAGTCAGTCAGTCAGTGAGTGAGTGACAAAATTAAGAAACTTTGACCCGTTATAATTCTTAAACTACTGGTTCAAATTGAATGAAATTTGAAATATGCCGTGTCTTTACAATGCCTGCATGGTTACTGAAAGTTCAGTCTTCTAATTTTATCCACAACGAAGTTACAGGGGGTCGAAAATGGCCTGAATTGCTTCGAGAAAAGGATGGTACGGCCGTGCCGCTTTTTTGCTCGACTTGGTGGGGGCACTGCCGTGCCCCCAGATTGTGGAAGATTGTTTGGTTTCGTCTAGTGAGCAAGCCCTGACAGTTTGTAAAGGGCTGTCCTGTTGTAGGCCAAATAAATATTTGTTACACATAGCACAGCAGACAATTTCTAGATCGCTATCTCTTACTCTTACTTTGTGGATGTTATGAGGGTAATACTATGGATTACAGACGTGATGTTTTATCAATTGTATTAGTATCTCGTCTCGTCGTCTCAACAAGTAGTTAAACTACAAACTACTTAACAATAAATTCTAGTCACGCTTATCACAGATCCATTTGATTACATTCACCTGGTAAGATTACCCCACACCGTGACACAGCTGTCATTAGAATTCATTGAAGGTTCTTGCGCAGGCCTCTTTTCTAAGAACTTATTTGAATATGTGAAATGTTGTGAAAAGACTAAAAGGACTTGCGCAAACTTTCTTAAGAGGACAAATCTGATGAAATTGATGCTTTTGTCTAGGAGTGGTATATCAACTGGTCTGCTTAAGTGGTCAATCCCCTGCCGGGGTCGCGGGTCTTATACCATCACCGTGACCCCGGAACATAAAGGGCTATTGAAGGACACCGTGGATTTTAGTCAGTACAAGTCTGACAGTACCTCTCGCCCTGCCCGGGGTGGGAGGTCTCATTTGATGATTTTACCACGTAAAAAAAAAAAAGTGGTCAATCTGCTCACCATAATAGCGAATAGATATGTATGAATTAACATTTTAACACGTTTCTTGTGTTCTAGAACACAAATCTCTTCCTAAGAACAGGGGTTAAAATCCGGAATTATTGGTAGATAATATCGGTCGTAATCATTGTAACATATGAAAACATCGTAAGGATAACGATAAATCTTAATGCTCGTTTTGAAATTAATTAATGAAATAAAACATACCTACACATAGTATGGTTCAACCCTGCATGTTTTAACCCCACGAGTCCCACGACCTACCTATTCGAAAGTCAGAGCAATCACCACTGAGCCAACACTTGACTATTAGATACTAAAATATATTTATTTTATAGTCACCTGATAGTAAAATCTACAGGCTGCTGTTCATATAACGCCTTACAGAGTCGCGGGATCAGCCCGGGCTGTGCCTCTGTCCCCATCATGGTGTGCGTCTTGCCGGTCGCGCTCTGCCCGTACGCCAGCACACATGCTGAACAGCCTCTGGACACACTGGCTACCACCTCCTGGCCTATGGCTTCGAATACCTGGCATTAAAAAATTACATACAGTAACAATTTACAATTGTATGCAAAGACTGCTAAATAGATAAGGTAGGTATTTCTATTCTCTCTGTGAGTACTTAATTAGGTAGAAGTGAAATTCAGTAATTTCAATAGTTAAGACCTTTTTTCTTTTCTTTTAATGAACTTAGGCCTCGCAAACATTTCTCGTGTGCGTTTACAAACATTTAAACAACCACAACCACTGGAAGGCGTAACAACTATTTGTTCCGTGCGGGAATTGAACCCGCAACACTCCACGCAGCCAGTCAATAGCTTAGCCACTACTGCCACTACACTAACCGCGAAGTCAGATCTAGCTTCAATTCCGATACCAAACCATCAATAGCAGGATCGGTGCAGTGGCTGTGCGATTGGACTGCTCTGCTGCGTGTCACGGGGTCGATTCTCCCACGGAACAAATATTTGCATGACCTACAAAATATTGTTTGGGATCTGGGTGTTTGTGTGAATTTAAACATTTCATAAATGTTCTGTAATTTGTAAGCGCACCAACGACACATGAGAAATAGCGTGAGGCAACGTTTTAAAAAAAAATATATGGCAGAGGGTTTTAATGTATTTAGGTAGGTACATAAATGCTAAACTGACCTTTTCCTGCGATGCATAAGATGGCTGCGTGACTGGGCAGAAGCTGTCAAAGGTGTAGTCAGCATAATATTGACGAGTCCGCTCGCGACTGTCGCCTGCGCCTGATAAGCTTACCTAGGCAAATAGTTCGTAATGAGAAATTGATTCGTATTCGTGAGTTCGATTTCCGCATTGAACAAATATATGTATGACCTACAAGTAGTTGGTCCGGGTCTGGGTGTTTGTTATGTGAGTTTCTATGTTTGTAAACGCACCCACGACACAGGAGAGATTCTCAGTGTGGTGCAACGTTTTTTTAAAGGAAAAAAAACGTAACCTCGAGTTCGAATGTCAATCGATACACGTGAGCAGTGGTTATTGCTGCTCTCGGCTCCTTATTAGCCTCGCCTAGGGCTCGCCTGACAATATATCGCCTCGAATGTAATATCAAACTATCCCCGCTTATATCGAAATGCGCTATTTTGCGAACTTCAACAGCTGCAGACAAATAAATACATAGCTTAAAGTGGAACAACATAAAACACTATGTTTTATGTCTCTATGTTATATATCTAATAAAAATATTTTCTTTTTATGCGAAATAAAATATAACGCAGTATATACCTACTAACTGTACTTCAGTATGTAGGTATGAATATAGCTTTATAGTTAAGAACTATGTACCTATGCATTCTCTTTCCATGCATATCTTCAAAAGTTATTTTCAGATGGCAATGATCCAGCTTTCTTTTCGCGGTGAGAGTATTAAATGTATAACTACATAATATAGTTATGTTTCTTACATCTTGACAGTTGTTAACAATACCAAATCGTCTAAAGATCACCGTAAGCGCCCAAGATATTGTAGTTATTGTGCAGTATCAAGATTCAAATGTGCCACTAGAAAAAGTAAGTCATATTTATACTCTAATATAATTATAGCTGCCTGCCGGGGTCGCGGTACTTATTTCTGTTACCGTGACCCCGGAACATAAAGGGCTACTGAAGGACACCGTGGATTTTAGTCAGTACAAATCTGACAGTACCTCCCGCCCTGCCCGGGGTGGGAGGTCTCATTTGATGATTATAACACGTAAAAAAAAAAAATTATAGCTAGTTTTTAGTCGACGGCGGGGTCTTACCTTTCTCTATTTTAAAACGAATGCGACCGAAGGGTAGTAAATCATCAGTAATTTATAATCCTTCTACTACACAATGTTTATGAACTTTACTTTCCTGAGTTGAGCATGAGTCGAAAGTTGATTACGATCGATTCCAATGCCAACAAACACGTATAACCAGCTGCTCGTGGTTCAGAATATAATAAAAATAAATCGTTGGAAGTTAAGAAGTATAGACGCGCAACCTGCCTCAATAACTTTATTCAACATGTTCGATTGTGAAAATAAAGCTTGGGATAGGTTAATGAGCTGGCGTCTAGATAACTACATAGTATAAAACAAAGTCGCTTTCCGCCGTCTGTATGTCCATAGGTATGCTTAGATCTTTAAAAGTGGGCAACAGATTTTGATCCTGTTTTATTTTAAAAAAGTGTAATTCAAGAGCAAGGCTTACATGTTGTCGGGTTTTTTTAATAAATAGAGTGATTCAAGATCAAGGTTTAATATAGCATGCATAATACATATATAGTAAAGACTGCACCCGTGCGGAGCCGGGGCTTATCGCTAGTATTTAATAAAAAAAAATAAGTTATAAGTACTTACCTTAATATTGGTGATTGTTACTGTGTTATTGTCTACAACGTTCACAACTGGCACTCGATCCTTCTCAGACCTCAGTTCTCTGTGAAATAAAATGACATTAGATATCTATTAGATAACACCGATTCAATCAGATAAGATTTAAATCCGAAAAAAACTAACTTACTTTTCAGTAAACGGCCTTACTCTTATGGCTAATTTTACGTTAGACATGTTTGCAAAATCAATCTGCCAGAGTATATTGGTAAAAAAAAGAAAAAGATTTTCACGCACTCGGTATTCTATGTCATGTTCGTTAAATTCAAAACTTTATTATAATTATTTCACCTGCGTAAACGAGTGTGATCTCTAGAACTATAATGAACAGTGTTCGGAAATGCCGTGTTGTTGGACAAAGTTATTTTAAGACCGACGCACCCTTCCTGTAGCTCCTAAACACAAGGAAAGCATAATTAACTTAAAAATAGATCTTGTTCCTCTATGTATGGTCGACAACAACCATTTGTTATTAAAATTTGAACTGCTAGAAAATGAAAAACTATGTAGGTACATAATAGTATTTCATGTAAAAGCTACCAGTTTAAAATATTTAAAAAACGAAACTATAGGTATTATCAGCTCTTCCCGTTTCGGGGTTTTTGTTAACTGTACCGATGATCAGTACCTAATGATCTGCAAAACGAACACCGGCAACGCCATACCTTCTACTATGCAGTTCAATTATGAAGGAGAGTGTCAATGACGTCACAATTTGGCGTCAGCAAATCTCCTTCGTAGTTGAACTGCATACTTAGTACTACAATATTTTGTACAATATCAGAGTAAGTACATAGTATGAAGTTGTACAGTTAATTGTAATCTTATTGTAACTCAATAATGCTCGAAATTGGACACATATTTTAGAACTCGACGTACAAGTTAGTACAAACGACAGCAGAAAAAAAATCGAAGTAAATGAACAAATGTAATAATAATCAGTGTGAAAATAGTAACCAATAGCGCATCCATCTTAATCTGTTCTCTTATTTTCTTCGTCATGAATCTCTATTGTGGAATTTTTCTTTCCATTTTGTGGTAAAAAACTCTAAAATTATGTAATGCATCTAGAATATTCCTTCATGATTGCATAGTTTTTAGTTCATGCTCTTTGTTTACGGGTACAAAGGACCAGAAGCCATGCCAGAAATAAAAGCAAAGACACTGTGATGACATGACAGTGACATTCACCGGCATTGACATTAATGACATTTATTAATTTCATTTTTTGGACGTAAAAAATAGCGTTGTTGGCCAAGGAAGTCTTTTTATTATTTCTGTTTGTTGTTTTAATGCGCACCGCTGTTATAATAAGTTTAACAGAATAGCTGACTACACCAAAAAGAACTGAGGTAATTACTTTTGTTAAGACCTAAATAGACCAACAAATAGTTCACAACAAAATTGTCTGAAACAAAATTGTTACGGCGATTAAATATTATTTCATGAAATATTTAAGTCGGACCAATGAGAGCTCGTTATACAGTATCGGTAAAGTTTTATTCTTGCTACGCAAATTCTCAAACTAATACCAAAGTGAAAATGAAACTTCAAGGCTTTCACACCGTTGTTCGTATGCAAATAGTGTATTATCTGGGCCATCACCATGATTTCTCCACTTTTTACTGCACTACAATTCACTAATCTAGTATATAACATACATTATCACTTGACAAGAAATTAAGATAAATACCTCCATGGTGTCCCTAATTAAAGGCAAACAATATAATGTAGTTGGTTATTTAAAACTGTGGTCAGTGGGTCATCTTAAAAGTAAAATGTCTAGTTGTAAAAATGAAATTAGAATTAATTTGATAGATTTCATAATATTTCCTTAGACTTGGGATCTTATATTACGATTACGATTTATACTGAAATTATAAATCTGAAGAAATTGTTTAGTTACACGTGCTTAACTCTAGAACTTCTGGATTAAAATGAAAAATACTTTTTGTGTCGGATACTTGCATTTATTGAGGAAGACTTCACAAACAAAAGGCTTTGGCCATACAAATGAACTATAGGCTTAGTCTTACTTTCATAATGCTGATCTCTAGGCACGCTACAGACCTTACCAAAGACCCTACATACTACTTGTGAAACAAGTCTGCCTCCGTCACTTCACTGACTCCTCCTTATGTGCCATATTTCCCTTACCTCCCATATATACATCGCTTTTATTCTTTTTTTTCTAAACAGTTCAAATATTAAATGTTCACT
This sequence comes from Agrotis ipsilon, assembly GCA_028554685.1. Classification (NCBI taxonomy): domain Eukaryota; kingdom Metazoa; phylum Arthropoda; class Insecta; order Lepidoptera; family Noctuidae; genus Agrotis; species Agrotis ipsilon. Next base: position 9,971,056 of record CM052973.1, on the reverse strand, counting down.
AAACTTAAAAATGTACATATTTGAATATTGTATTGTGTTAAAAGATAAATATCAAGTGAATTAACATTAAAATACCATGTCAAACCAAGTTGAACTTTCCACATTCAAATGCTCATTCTTTGTTCAACTGTTCAAGATGCTGGTACGGAGGCTAACGCGATCCTTATGGAACACAGTGCGGGTGGAGAAGAGGTTACTTGCCTCAGAGCCTCTGAAGCCACAAGCGGAAGAAAAGGAAAGCGTTGAACCCATTCAGGTGAGACTTGAATGTTGTAGGAATAAAATAAGTATGTCAAGCCATAACCCCATGACAATTATTTATACTCACATTCCATAGACCACTTTCTCTTCTACACTTTTGGGGACAGAGAAAAATTAAAAAGAAAAACTTGTTTGTGAACAGGTAATTTCTGATTTAACTTTGTTGAAATAACATAGATATTGTTATTGCACACCTAAATTAAAAAAAGTAATAAAAATATGCAGTTGATATTTTTAGTTTTCCATTTTTTAGATATAATTCAACTACACATATCCAAATCACAAAAATTAAAATAGTTGTATATTAGTTTTTGTTCTTCGACATCCTTTTTGTTAAGTCTATCTGTTTATTTTCAGTTGGAGGCTCTAGACAAAGACATATGTCTTCTAGTTGATGAGAAAGATAACTTCATAGGGACGGCCACCAAAAGAGAATGCCATAAAGTTGGTGAAGATGGCAAAGTACCTCTCCACCGAGCCTTCAGTGTGTTTCTGTTCAACAAAAGAGGAGACATGCTGCTACAAAGAAGAGCTAGCCAAAAAGTAAGTGTTCCTAAAGTGCATTATTCCATAGGAACTACGCCTCATCATCATCATCATCTCAGCCATAGGACGTCCACTGCTGAACATAGGCCTCCCCTTTTGATCGCCACAAGTACCGGTTGGAAGCGACCTGCATCCAGCGTCTTCCGGCGACCTTCATAAGTTCGTCTGTCCACCTTGTTGGTGGACGTCCTACGCTGCGCTTGCTAGTCCGTGGTCTCCACTCTAGCACTTTTCTTAAAAGTAATTAACTTTTCAGTCCCTAAAACCTACAGATAGCGCGCGAGTTGAATGCAGTCGGGGTCTGAGGTGAAGAGGGCTCCTTCGCAGAATGTCCATTTCGCAAAATGTCCCTTTCGCATAATGTCCACTTCGCAAAATGTCCCTTTCGCAGAATGTCCACTTCGCAGAATGTCCACTTTTTCTGACTTACTTTAATCATAATTCATTTTAGCTATTAGCTTACACACATCATGTTTGACGTGTGTTTATTTGTGTTTTTTTTTTATCGTGGTAATACCATCAAATGAGACCTCCCACCACGGGCAGGGCGGGAGGTACTGTCAGACTTGTACTGACTAAAATCCACGGTGTTCTTCAATAGCCCTTTATGTTCCGGGGTCACGGTGATGGTATGAGTTCCGTGACCCCGGCAGGCTTTAGCCCTCTGAGAGGGGGCCCCGTCATTTTGCTGACAGCTCTTTGAGGCGCGCGTGGAACACGACGCGCCGTCGACACGGGCATGGTCCATGGTCGGGCGGCGAGTTGCCCTTTACTCGCCGCCCGCATGCCCGCGCCTACGGTGGCCGGAGATCGTCATGCGACGTCCGACGCCGTGGGCGTCCACCACCGCGGGGGGGGCGGAGGGGGGACATTGTCCTCTCTCTCGCACGGCACGCCTCCTCCTTCGCGAGCATGACTGCTTCGCAGAAGGAGGCGACCGCTTCCCACTCCGTCTCGCCCCGCAGCATGGCCGCGACCAGTGCTGGGCGCAAGAGGTCTCCGCCTATCGCCGCCGTGAGGACATAACCTGATGGCATGCATACGTTATTGAGTGCGAATAGATATTTATTTAAGGTGATGAAGTTCGCTGATAGTTCCTTAAAGCCCGCTTGGGTCACGGACGCGCATTCGTCTCGGGCCCTAGTCCTTGATCGGACGGTGAGTTACCCAACACTCGTCGTTCGCAAGCCCGAAACTACAATAATTTTGAAAAAATTAAGTTAGCGTCTTTAGATTTATGTTAAATGAATTTGCTTGTAAGAAATCGAAATTGTAAAAAAAAAAAAACACAAATAAACACACGTCAAACATGATGTGTGTAAGCTAATAGCTAAAATGAATTATGATTAAAGTAAGACAGAAAAAGTGGACATTCTGCGAAAGGGACATTTTGCGAAGTGGACATTCTGCGAAAGAGACATTTTGCGACCAATGGACATTTTGAGAAGTGGACATTCTGCGAAGGAGCCGTGAAGAGCCCCCCTGCTACTCGCATGCCCCACCTCACGCGCCTGCAGTGTAGTACTGTGCCATCCTTGTCAACAGCACTATCGCATTCCTAAGCTCTGCATTCAACTCGCGCGCTATCTGTAAACAATCTGCATTAAAACCGAGGATATTCTTTGTCCCGTTTTGTGTTTACACAATCCTCCACAAATTGTAAGGTGAAAAGTTTACAAGGTAGTTTTATGTTGGTTTTAAGAATACAAATGAGGCTAGTCCACAGCAGTTGAATTGACATCGAAATTAGGTAGAGTTGGTCAAAGTAAGTTGAGTTGATAATTATTAATTAATTTCTACAAAGTGGACTTTGGCCATGTCTCATTGTTGTCAGTGACGGATTAAGACTACTTGATGCCCTAAGCAGTTGAAGCCTTTGGTGCCCCCTATCCACAGGTTTTTTTTTTCGTGGTTAAATACCTGTATCATCTGGGTCTTCCCACCCAGGGCGGGGCGGGAGAGACTGTCAGACTTGTACAGAATAAAATCCACCGTAATCCTTCAATAGCCCTTTACGTTCCATGATTACTGTTACTTGATGAGATAGTCCGGCGAACCCGGCAGTCTTTGAACCTCTAAACCTCAACCGTTAGTTTGCGACAGCTCTTTGAAGTGTGCGTGAAACACACCGCGCTGTCTAGTCGACCCGTTAACGGTCCATGAACGGACGGCGAGTCACCCCTTATTCGTCATCCACATTTTTCCTACTAGCCGGAAATCACCTTGTGACGTCTGTTGCCGTCTTCCACTATCCAAAATCCACTCCAATCCACATATCTATGCAAAAATGTCTCAGCCGTACTCAAAGTTTACAGCATACTAAGTATAAGAAGAAAAATTCCGAATATGAATGTCGGGCAGAAAGCCCACCAGACACAACACCCGTCTGGTTGGAAGGTACCTTCCTTTTCACCGGGTAGCGAGGAACTTTCCACTCCGTTCCTCCTACACTCAAACTTCGTGTAGTAAGTAAAACAGAGCCCTATAGGGAAGTGTAAGGGCGAGCGAAGGGACCCCATTTTTTTTTTTGCACCTTTCTTCTGAATGCAATAAATAAAGTAACGAAGTCTACGCATTTTGGATTAGCGAGCGAAGCGAGCTAGAATATTTAAGCAGTTTTAGTAATGTTTTGGTGACGTGATGAGAAGTGATGCCCATGGGGGGCACCAAAAGAAGAAGCGCAAAAAAAACCCGACCATAGAATTTTTTATGCTTCTTTTGGTGCCCCCCAAGACGTGATGCCCTAGGCAATTGCTTAATTTGATTAAGGGTTAATCCGTCACTGATTGTTGTCGTATCTTTCTTGATTGTATTATATAACTAGCTGTTCTCAGTGGCTGTTCGCCTGCTTCTTACTCGAAAATTATTTATCTAAACAAAAACGTAATACAGAAATAAACTGATATCTATCCTATATGTTAATCCAGACTAAAACCTCTGAGCTAGATCACATCAAGATCTGTTCAGCCGATCTGACGTAAAATGTGTTACAAACATTCACGTGTCGATGTACTCAAATTGTATCTCACCAATAAGTAGCTACCCGCACAGCTCTCTCATTTCCCTCGTTATATCCTATGTGTAAGTTTCATTAAAATCGGTTCAGTAATTTCGAAATAAGGACTTACACGTTCTTCATCATCCCATTAATAGGAGGTAATTTGCCTTAAATCGCCACGCTTGACAGGCGGGCTGGCGATCGCAGTGAGGATGTGCAGTACAAGGAGGACGCTGCTGCCCGACCTCCGGTTTGTCCCTTAGTCGCCTCTTACGACACCCACGGGATGATTTGGGATAGCGCAATTCTAAGCCGGCGCCCCACGGCTAGCCGTTCATAATACGTTCTTAACTATTAATTTAAATGTTTCAGGTAACGTACCCAGATTACTACACAAACGCGTGTTGCAGTCACCCACTGTTCATTGACGAGAAGGCTGAGGATGTCATCACAGCAGCAAGACGCAGACTCAACCACGAGCTTGGCATTCCTTTAGACCAGGTAATAATTTTGGCAGCGGTATATATAACGTAACCGTGACACTGGAACATAAACGGTTACGGAAGGAACAAGGTGGATTTTTAGTTAGAAAGAATTTGACAGCCCCTCTAGCTCCACCCAGGGTGGGAGGACACAAAAATGGAAAGGATTAAAAAATATGGAACATTTTATTGACACAGAGATAAACATTATTTGCTCTATAAATGAACACATTTGTTACAATTAAGAAAAAATGATATAAATCGAAAATAAAGATTAAAATATGGAATAGATTACGGTTTAAAGATTGATTATATGTAAAATTCTGCAGTTCCCTTTCAACCTCTTACCTAGTTATAATTTTTACGTTAGAACTTAAGCAATGCATAAATACGTGTTGTGTACTATTATTTTATAAATGACCTGCTTATAACCCAGATGGACCCGGAGTTGTTCACGTTCATGACGCGCGTGCACTACCACGACCCCGGCGACGGCGTGTGGGGAGAGCACGAGATCGACCACATCCTCTTCTTCCAAAGTGACGTCAAGGTCAAGCCTAACTCTAACGAGATCTCCGAGTATTGCTTCGTGCCAAAAGCTGAGTTTAACGCGTAAGTGAAAACCATAACTAAGGGACGTTTATTCGGGCACGCCGCAATCGCGGCGGTAAGACCCCTCTTTGAGGAGTGGCTGGAGAGACGTCACGGCGTCCTGACCTATCGCGTGACGCAGGTCCTCACCGGACACGGAAGTTTCGGGAGGTACCTGTGGCTGATGGGAAAGGAGGAAACGCCGGGGTGTCACCACTGCGAAGATCGCCCGGAGGACACAGTAGAGCATACGGTGCAAGACTGCCCAGCTTGGGCAGAGCACCGACGTGTCCTCACGGCGGCGATAGGCGGAGACCTCTCGCGCCCGGCATTGGTTTCGGCCATGCTGCGGAGCGAGACGGAGTGGGAAGCGGTCGCCGCCTTCTGCGAGGCAGTAATGCTCGTGAAGGAGGCGGCGGGCCGCGAGAGAGAGAGGACAGCGTCCTCCCTCCGCCCCAACCGCAGTGGTGTACGCCCACGGCGCCGTACGTCGCAAGACGATCTCCGGCCACCGTAGGCGCGGGCATGCGGACAGCGAGTAAAGCGCAACTCGCTGTCCGACCATGGACCATGCCCGGGTCGACGGCGCGTCGTGTTCCACGCGCGCCTCAAAGAGCTGTCAGCAAAAAATGACGGGGCCCCCTCTCAGAGGGCCAAAGCCTGCCGGGGTCGCGGGATTTATTTCTATTACCGTGACCCCGGAACATAAAGGGCTACTGAAGGACACCGTGGATTTTAGTCAGTACAAGTCTGACAGTACCTCCCGCCCTGCCCGGGGTTGGAGGTCTCATTTGATGATTTTACCACGCTAAAAAAAAAAAAAAAAAAAAAAAAAAGGGACGTTTATTGGTCGCGGGACTTCTCCAATTACCGTGACCCTGGAACGTTAAGGGCTATTGAAGGACACCGTGGATTTTAGTCAGTACGAGTCTGACAGTTCCACCTGCCCTGCCCTGGGTAGGAGGACTGTAGGAAGGTTGTAGATTTTAGGTTATTGAGAAGGTTGTTTATTATTTTCATTGGATTTTTGGGTCAATACGAGTCTGACAGTCCTATCTACTCCAAGCACTAAGCAGGGCGAGGGGGTCAATATAGGATAGCTGTTGAATCGTGGGAAGTGATAAACTAAAAGACTCACCAAAATTTTCAAGAATTTATTGGATCTCATGTTCTCCCGTGGTTGCACCAGTAGTTCCTGGGATTAGCATGTTCAACCAAACAAACAAACTAGTCAGTTTTATAAAATTAGTATGGATCTAAGTCAGTTTTGTTGATATGATTATATGATTGAGATTTCAAAACTTGATATCAATCAATCAGCCTGTTATCCTGAACTATTTAAGGTTTTTATTTGTCCAGTATGTCTCTAATTCAGTGTGCCTTCTGGCATAGGCCTCCTCTAACATCTTCCATTGTTTTCTATCTCTGGCTACTCTTCTCCAGTTGTGATCAGCTGTTATTTTTAACTCATCTTCCCATCTCTTCCCTTGCCTTCCTCTATTCCTTTTACCATCCATAGGGTACCAGTCAGTAACGATTTTGCTCCACTTATCTTTAGTACTTCGCAGTATATGGCCCGTCCATCTCCACTTTAGTTGGTCTATCTTTACCAACACATCTAACTAACTCTAGTTTTTGATCTTGTGTTTCTTTTCCTATCTTGTTTTCTGATACCGATCATGCTCCTTTCCATAGCTCTTTGGCAGTGTACTAGTCGGTCCTTTTGATGTTTAAACTTGATATATTTTTGTTTAAAGGTTCCTACCGACTCTTGAAGGTCCAATTACGCCCTGGTTCAACATGATTCGCCGACACCGACTGAAGCTCTGGTGGGACAACCTTCACCGTCTGAAGGAACTCACAGAACCAGACAAGATACAGAAGTTCATGAATGAAAATAAATAAGATACAACAGTCGCCTTGTAGTAGCTATAGACTTGATCAATTTAATTTATACCAGAGGAAAATTAAAAATAATGGTTTTCTTTCTTTATTTGATTAATAATGCTGTTATATAAACGCAGCATAAAATATAATGTAGGTTAGTGCTATAGGTATTATGTTTATTTCGTTCGGTAACTACCTCTTATGCATCAATATTACACAATGCGTTTACTACTTATGTTAATTAAGCGAGAATAAATAAAATAATGAATCACTCGTTTGTTTTTATAATTTTGTTTTTTCAAAATGTAATTAAAGCTGTAAATAGTTGATTCTTATATTAATAAGGACGGGTGCTTGCAAAAAAAGATTATTTTCAGAGAAAATCCATAGAACCACATAATGCTCTATAAAATGCTACAATAAATATATTTATTAATGAAACGATGTTTTATTAGACCACGTTAAGGCTGCGTTTCCACTGCGGCGAAGCGGAGCAGAGCGGAGTGCGATTCATAAATCACAAGCCTTAAAATCCACATCTCTTCTCCACTCAAGCCACGTGATTGGTGAATCGCACTCCGCTCTGCTCCGGTCCGCTTCAGTGGAAACACAGCCTTACTCTAATGTCTTTATAGTGGCTTTAATGATAACTAAAGTACAGCCACACACTTGGCGGGATATTCGACAGACCACCCATTTGGGTGTATTAGAGCATTTACTCGGCAAAAAAGACACCGTGAAAAAAATAATGCCTACCTCATAGTCGCGTATTTGTTTTATTTACCACACCCTATAGACAAAGGGCAACTGATAAACGTAATCGCTCAGGAGTCTGTAATAAATTATCAGCTTAATATCCAGGCCTATAAAGGTACAAAACCATTACTGCTGATCGATAGCAAACGGAACGAACGATAACGCTCGTGTAATCTTCAATAGAACTTTATAACAGATTACTAAACATTAACGTTTATCGCTCACCGTTTGTGTAGTTGCTGTGTAAAGTTGATCCGGTGTTAATATTGTATTCGTGAAATAATCTAGGTAAAACCTAAATTATTTTACTTGGTGCAAACAAGCACCATAGTGACGAATTAATGAGCTTTGGAACATAGGTAATAGGTATACTAGTTCTGTTGACAGGATACATTCCCAGAAAGGCCCCTGCCAACACCCGCTTTGCCAAGTCTGCACAGGCATTTATAAGGCCCGAGTCACACCGGAATGGCAGCGATGCGGTGAGCACTTTCAGTGTGAAATAATTTTAGTCTTTAATTTAAGTACATACTTATAAGACCAGTATCGCTTGAAAAGGTCGCGAGGCCGCTCGCGGCACCTCGGCCGGATTTACCTTTTTCTTTTTTTCCTTTGTTTCTGTATTTCTTCTTCTTCCGCACTAAGTGCTATAATAACCAATTACATCATGTTCACTCCTAATACACGAGTTACCTTGCCGAATGTAGAAACTAAACTAGTCAAAAAGAGATCAGGCGCGCGGGGTCTTGAGGTCGCCCGCGACCGCTGCCATTTCAATGTGACTCGGCCCTTACCTAGACCTACCCATAGTGTTCAACGAAGAGAGTAAGGCGCGACGCACATTAACGACACGGTATACTGCAAGGGTTAATTAGGTGGTGAGTTATAGAACTCAAAGAACGAGACATGTTTTTAAACAATGATAATGGCACGGTATGCCTTGTTAGCAGCAGTTTCAGAAACGCCATCCCTCGGTATTCATGCTTCAGCACCTATCGGGAGCCTTAACGGGTAAGACAAGACCCAAATCACATAGGTACGCTTCATATTTTTTTTGCAATGAAGGGGTTGACTTCATTGCAAAAAAAATATGAAGCGTACGTCAACGAAGAGAGTAAGGCGTTTAAGGACATTGCAGCGTAACGTACTTATAGGATTCCACGGCAAAGTTATTGTCGGTATGCGTTTACATTTAGGGAACCTAACTTTACTTGTTGGTGAATGTTTGTCCACTCTAAGGAATAACAGAAACGGTAAAAACCTAGGTACCTTTAATAATTTTGCCTTAACTTCAAACATGCGACAAGGTCAACCAAAATTAAATCTGAAGGTGAAAATCGAAAATATGTATGTAAGTGTACATAATACGACAATATGTTTTTTGTATTATGTTAATTTTCTAAAACATAAAGAATGTCATAAAACATGAGGTTTTTTTCTATAGCACAAACGCCAGGTATATAAATACATTCTTTGGCTAATTTTTGGCATTTTATTGAGCTATCTTTTGAAATTATGTTGGGTCGAAATGTTAAAACATGTTACAACAGTGGTCGAATGCTGTGGAAATGTTCAAACGTAGACAGAAAGTTTGTTTGCATCAACGCAGCCATGAATCAATCTACGGACACCCAGGACATCACCGCTGTACAGGTAACCTATATCCTATTATCACTGAAAATCAGTAGTTAAAGAGTTTTGAAACAAACAAAAACATGCATAACCTAACCTAACGGCTCTTTCACGACTTATCCGCTGAGAGCGGTAAGTGCAGACTAATAGCAAGGGCCCGCGGGGCGACCACCTTTAAGATCGATTAAAATAAATGGCTCTTAAATGTTTGAAACACGCCCCGAGGCACCGCCAGTGGTGAATTCGCGTACTCACAAAGTAATTTATGTCTTTTGCGCAAACCGCTCACCGCTTAGACCAAACTAAAGCTAGGAGAAAGAAACCACTAAGGTGTGACGCGTTTTTTATTTCAGGCCGCGGCGTTAGAAAACGACATGTGCTTGTTGGTGGACGAAAGAGACAACATCATTGGATCTGCCACGAAGCGCGAGTGCCACAGAGTCGGACCCGACGGCGAGCTGCCGCTGCATAGAGCCTTCAGTGTGCTGATGTTCAACCCGGCAGGAGAACTTCTCTTGCAAAAGAGAGCTGCTCAAAAAGTAAGTAACTTAACTTGCCTACTCACACTAAAATGTGTTACTAGAAGGAACCCACCACACACACATTTACGAAATCGATCGGATAGTTTCGGGGATAAGCGTACTTACGAACACACAATTTTTAATGGAGCCGAAAATCCAGGGTCTTATAGGTACCTACTTACGTGTAGGTAAAGGACCCCAGATCAAAATATGTCGCAGAAAATCAAATTAATGTTTTAGGTAACGTTTCCAAGTGCGTTTACAAACACATGCTGCAGTCATCCATTGCTGATCAACGGTGAACCGGAAGACGTCATGATCGCCGCCGTTCGCAGACTTAACGAGGAACTGGGTATACCAGATTATCAGGTAAGAAGTCCGAAATAACGACCCAATTTAATTAAAAGAGTATCTACTTCTCCCACTCAGGGAGGGAAGGGAGGGACTGTCAGACTCGTACTGACTAAAACCCACGGTGTTCCTTCAATAGCCCTTTACGTTCCAGGGTCACGGGCACCTGATGAGACACTCCAGCAAGCCCGGCAGGCTTTGGCCCTCCAAGAGAGGCCGTCAATTTGCCAACAGCACTTTTAGGCGCGAGTGAAACTCGACATGCCGTCAATTCGGGCGTAGTCCATGATCAGACGGCGAGTCACCCATTAGGTGGGTACACGCCGTCCGCATAAAAAAGCATTACCTACACATAAACTATTTCCAGTTAAACCGGAAGGACTTCACATTTATGTCTCGGTTCTTATACAAAGACACTGGTGACGGCGTATGGGGGGAAAATGAAATAACTCACGTGCTTATATTGAGGAGCGACGCGCCAGTCAAGCCAAACCCTAACGAAATTGAAGATGTCAAATACATCCCTAGGAACAAAATCCACAGGTAAGTACGAACAAATTGACAGATTATTTTGACCTCAGAATCCACTATCTCCCGTTTATCCTAATGACCAATGTAGATACTTAGAAGGAACTGAGGTGACGGAGGCGTATTTTTCTTTTCCACTAGGAATTTCTCCTGTATCATAAGTCTACCTACTTTTAGAAAACATTTAAGCTCGCACACAGAAACACCCAATCCCAGAACAACTAAAAGCGGGGGCACACGATACGGTGCGGTGCCGGAGCGGTATCGCTGCGTCGTCTCACATAGAAATATCTATGGCATGTCACACGATGCGCTCCGGCGCTGCACTGGACTTGCAACCATCGAGACGAGGCGGGGAGGGGTGAATGCGTTGCGACGTCAGAGCGGCACCGCGCGCTTAGTTGTTGATTATTTAACAGACCGCTGCTTGGGCGCCCGCCGGCGGCAATGCTGCGACATAACAACGTTGCGGCGCCGCACCGCACGTATAACCGCTGATGCGGTGAAATCTTTGCGGTGCGGCACCGCAACGCATAATGTGCCCCTGCTCTAAGTACCTACCTATCTTCAAACTTCTTTCGCCAATACTTATAAGTGTGTTTCATTCGATCAGTTTCATGGAAACCCTCAAGGACCCAGTGACGCCATGGTTCAAGCTGATGCACCGACACATGCTGACGCACTGGTGGGATAACCTGGACCGACTGAAGGAGATCGCCAACCCTGAGCAAATACAGTCTTTTCGTAGTAAAATAAAATAATAATTTATTATTTAGGTATAGGTATCAAGTTCCTGCAAAACCGCGAAGGAAAGTACCTACTAACATGCAAACTAATGTATATCATAAGTAATTATGCTTTATTTTAAAAACGTATTTAAAAAGTTTCAAAATGTTGTTTTAAATGTTTCGTTAACAACGATATACCTAGTACGGTACCAACGGTATTCCTCTGAATCTCCTGTTTAACCCACGGTTGACTGGTAGATAATACATTGCGGCAAGTCCACCATATGTAGGTACCAAAGATATGTAAGTGAAAGTGTAAATAAATAAATAAATTATTTAGGTTTGTTTAGCTAAGTTAATTTATATAGGACGAATAATAAATCCATTAGCTAGTAAAACACTCATTATGTTTAGATACACAATACATTTTTAGATATACAATTACAAATCTTTTACTACGCCTTCCACTAAATCCTTGGAAATTCCAAGGTTTTTCGCTGACGGCCGGTTCGTTTTGGTCACGTGTTTAGGGGTAAAATTTTATTTCAAAAGATCGTAAGTACCATTTTTTGCAAGCACTTCATAAGTTATTCAGAAATTGGCTTTAACAACTCATCCGAGCTATTGCCTTCCGAAGGTGATGACGTCACATATCGTTTCTTCCCGCGCCTGTACGACACAGAAACCCAATGCATAGTTCGCGCTTGATGGAACTTCTTTTTGAACACTTTCTTCCTAACGGTATCCTTCAGTGGCTCAGTGTCGGTTATGGAACGGAGCAGGAAAGCTCTACAAGTGATCTGGTTATCAACGTGGAGGCCGCCTCTGTATGCTGTGTGGAGATACCGTCCTGCTATTACTTGTAATGACTGTTAAAAGGAGGAAAATTCAGTTAGGAAGCAGATAAGACTAGATTACATTAAATTTCAAAAAGCAAATACTATATCGTCGTACTATACAACACATTGTAGAAATGTAGACGCAGTAAACGCCTGGCCACGAGACATTTAGCTGCAGCAGGGCTTTACGCGGTATATGTGTAATAAAATTTGAATTCGTCGCAAAATGCTTCGCCATTGGCACTCCGCATTTTCACGGCAGCGAATCTCTGTTGCCAGGCGGTAATTACCTATCTACAAAATGTACATCATCAGATTTGCATAGCTATAATATAAGCAGCAGCCATAACTCATTTCCTCTTGAATTTAAATAGCCGATCTTTAGAGATAATTCAAGAATACTCAACCATTGCTATTATAATAAGTGCCATCACGGCATTGAACCGCCACGACACTGACATCATTTCACTGATCAGTTTTTCCTCACAGCCAGCTTTCCATATCGTTAGTTGTGTCTGGAAATATAAATAAATGTTAACCAGCCAGTGCTGTCGTGATGGCTCAAACACTTTTGAATTGTGAAGCCATCTCAGAACATTTCTAGGAAGCAGCTGAATATAAAAGAAAATATCACTAACCGCAGGATTATATTTGTAAATAGTTCCCTTTTGTGTAACTCCATGGTGTATGCAGGGATAGAGTTCATCTGTAGAGCAGCAGCTGTATGGGACGTTGTCCGACACGAATTTGTGAATCGAACTGTCGAAATCAGCATATCAGTATCAAACATTACATAATTTATTACAGTGTGTACCTATATTAGACCTACGCTTACGCTCTAAATAATCCGGCGTATGCAGTATACGGAATTTTCAAAACGGCAAACCCACTTGCAAAACCTAGAACTTCAAAGTTTTGCAAGTGGTTTAATTTACCGTATGTGAGTGTCCTCATTCGAAACCCGAATGAGCTCTCAAAATCCTGATACTACAATTGTAAACTTCGTACTTGTAAGTGCATTTATCGTAGAAGCATTTGTTGCCTACTCACAAACTTTTGGTTTCCATATGCTCCCCATTCATATACCAGGGGATGAAGAACCATTCCTGAAAATTGACTCGGCCGCAGCAATGGAACCTGGTCTGCAATCTATCTATAGCCACCTTTGAGGGCAGATGGCTTGAGTATCTGAGCATGGCTTTTGTTATGCCACCTTTTATTTTAGCTACAACAAAATAATAAGCAAAAGCTTAAGTGGTACATTGCATTTTCTGGAGAAAACACGCATAAAATATGTACCTCGTATTATAGTAGACTGAAGTCCGGAATAAAACATAATTGCGTGGAAAATGATGATCATTATAATAAGCCCCCAAACGTAGTAGAAGAGACCGTTTGTGACGTCATATTCTCTCTTTGGTAAACCAGCTTTGAATAACTGATACAAACCGTACAGCTGGTGAATAAAAATAATAATAATAGAAGCAAAATCAACGCAGAAGTTATCAAAATCGTATGGTCTAATTGACCATAAAAAATACAGCTCAGAACCGCACCCTGTATTACTGACATTATCTACGGATTGTGCTGGAGTCCGTAGGGCTCCAGCCAAAATCGAAATTAATAGGATAGGCACCTAGGTACGCCATGAGAAGTTACTTACAGCTCATATAGCTTACTCTCATTCATGATGAAACAATATTTTATATTTGGAGTTACCTCGAGGAATTATTTCATACAATAACATCAGGCCTGCTCCCGAAGGATCATGGACCGACTGCTGACCTTCATATACTAGTTTAGTTATATTGGGTACCTAATGTGCCTCTTGATAAGACTGCTTTTCCGACTTTCGGGCCTAGGTATGTGGGTTGTTCCATTCAGAATTCGATCAAGTGGATAAGCATGAGTTATTATCAAGAAAGTTCAATGGTGCAATAGAAAATACCTCTATAATCACTGCAATAATAGATCCACAAGCTATTATAACAGGTATAGCATTCCCATCGGGCCAACAGACAAGATCCAACAAAGTTCCCTCTTCACTACGAATTCCTTCCGATGTGTTAACTAACCATATTAGATAAAAAATTACTACTGGCATACATGCCATCATAAGCATCCTTATATTATTGAACGAAGCCCACGTTAAATACATCTTTGTAGAATATTATCATGTCGATGTTAATTTCGAAATAGTAACATAACAGAAACTCAGTAGCAACCATAGCAACTGCCAACCGCGTTGGTTTTAAAAGATTTTTATCATTTTTATGTCAAATTGATGTATGTTTTACCAACATTCTCATCCTAATAAAATTAAAACTTGGTAGAAATCACCATCAAAACACATCAGACTCAGCAGAATGTGTGGTTGGTGCTATGTTGTGTTACTTACTATTTCCATACGAGTGTCAATGACAGATTTACATAGGGACATTTCAAAACACTGTCAGTGTCACTGTCATTGTGATTACTGTCAATAAGTCATGAAATTTATTATCAGCAAAATGCATTGTTATCATAATTCAACGAAAATGTGTGAAAAATAAATTCCTACGCGAATAAAACCCTTTTTTTCATATTTTGTTTATTTTTTTCTTTTTAGTGACACAAAACAATTACATAAAAAAGTGACATAAGTTAATATGAATGAACAAACTTCTAGTAAACTATGGGTGATAAAGTTTTGTTTAAAAGTTGTCTATCCAAAGTACAACTACTACTACTTTCTCGTTTTCCTCACGATAAAGTATAGAATTTGGTGCCAAAGAAGGAATACCAATCGAAGAACCATGGAACGTTTTGAAATGAAAACTATTCCATCACATCTAGTTAAATCACTCATAAGAGAAAGACTGGATGATAACTTACCAGTTCTTATGAATAAATGCGTAATAATATCTAAAGAACAGTTTATCCAGCTGGGTAGTGAAAACTTATTCTACCTAGACAATGGAGTACTTTGGGTAGCATTAAAATTACCACCAGATGAGAGAAAAAAACACCAAGAGAAGAAAACCAACAAAGAAATACAATTTAATCTTCACTTTATGACTTCAGAGTTGCACAAAAAGCTGTGGAGTGACACAGCACAGAATGTTGTAGATAATGTAAGAATAGTACCAATAGTGGGATCTAAACATGTCTCTGAAAATATAGCATTTACCAATGAAAATGAATTTTATAACATAACTTCGTGTTTTGGATTAAATGTTAATCAAGACATCAGCGTGACATTTCATCCAGTTCCAAGTTTAGACAGCTCACCCAAAATAGCAGCAACTGCTGAAGTGAGCCTTGTAGTTAACGATTATGACTTAGCCAATGACTTCATCAAAGAGGTTTTAAATAACCATTTTGAAACACCAAAGTTAGTGTGCACTAATGACATATTTAGCATAGACCTCACACCAGATGTGACTGCAAAATATCATTATAAATACTTAGACTTAGTACAATCAACGGGCAGGCTATATTTTAAATGTAAGAAGCTGAGTAGCGATGTTGCTGAAGTGAATAGTGACTCTCAGGATAAGATAGTTCATGCATTCTTCATAGTGAAAGGTGTTACACAACTAACTCTAGGAGAAAATATACACAGTCTGAAGCCAAAGGATGAGTTCTTCAAACCAGCTGTAAACAAGAACTTGAATAATATTCTGGGCATGTGTCCAAAAGGCCTAAAACAAAAATTTGATCAAATACAAGAGACATTGCTCCCATTTTTGACTGGAGAAATGAGTAAAGTATCTATTGGAAAATCAACTTTAATTATTTGGCATACCTTTTATAAACTGCACAATTGATTATTAATTGAAATATTCCAGATGACCTGCTGTCATCAATGTCAACCCCTATTATACCAATGCTACTCCTCACTGGCTCAACTGGATCTGGGAGACATCAACTTATCAAAATATTAGCTAAATACAATGGTATGTTTGTAAAAGTTGCACAACAAAAACATGGTAATATTCTTAACAAATACCAACCCATTCTAATAATGAAGTTAATTTAATTAAAATTATTGTTTCTAGGAATGAACTCCCTTCCAATAGACTGCAATGCTCTCCAGAGTTCAACTGCTAAGCAGACAGAGAGTAAGATCAACTCCACAGTACAGAAGGCTAAAGCAGCTGCCCCTGTTATTGTAGTGCTGGATAACTTTGAGGTATTTTATATTATTAGTTTAACATAGAATAAGCTTTAATTTAAAGGTCCAGTATACAATATCCACAAAAACATTCTGTTTCCTATTTTTGTGTGATGAAAAATAATTAAATGAGTCTGAACATTAAATAATATGGTCCACCATATGATAAACCACCTTAATCCAGTTGCCCTTGGAGATTCAGGCGAGGAACTATTCAAGTTGTCTTAGGTATCCCTCAATTGTCAAGGATCAAAACAATAAACATTGTTTTGATCCTTGACAATTTTCGCTCTTGTTGAAACAGATTTCTCTAATTTTACATACTTCTAGGTATTTGCAGTGGACCCCGAAAACAATGAAGACAGTAGAGTATTGGAATACTTCATGAACACCATCACAGATTTGTACCAAAACTATACCAAACACCCCATAATATTTATTGCAATAACAGAGAGGCAGGACTTGAAGCCAAACATGTTGAGAATGTTCCTAGAGAAGATCCACATTCCTAGACTAAATGTTCAGCAGAGATACGAAATGCTGGAGTGGTTCGCGACTGTGATGCAGCTAAATATTGATGGAGAAGAACAGCTGTCACCAAACCAGTTGAGCACTGATAAGGAACTGGTGTGCCTTAGCAAGTCTTCAAGAGATGTCTTGCAGAGGGTGGCTGCGAAAACTGAGACGTTTTTATATGGAGACCTGGATACTCTACTCCATTTTGCGATAAGAGAGTCTTACTTGAAGCAGCATAATAGTTACAATCAATTACCGCCGGAACCTGACTTGCATTTGGTTCAAGAGGAAGATTTTAATTCTGCTCTTGGTAAGTTTTCTGGCTATCTCACTGAATAATCAGATATTTTTTGGTATAGACAAATGTTGATTAAAATGTTGTATTCCTAAACAGAGTCAATTCGAGGTCTACAAAGTCAACATTTGGATGCTCCCAAAATACCAAAGGTTTATTGGGAAGACATTGGAGGTCTAGACAAGCTGAAGAAAGAGCTATTGAAGACCATAGAGTTCCCTATAAAATATCCGCATTTGTTCAAGAATTCTAGCTTGAAGAGATCAGGTGAGAAGTTTGTTTTAGTTGCTAATGGTATTTTATAACCTAGAAGTCCTATTTTGCTTATCTTTCTGGTTCTGTTGTAGGTATACTGCTCTATGGCCCCCCAGGTTGCGGTAAGACCCTCGTCGCTAAAGCAGTGAGCACTGAACTTAATGTAAGCTTCCTGAGCGTAAAGGGACCAGAGTTACTCAACATGTATATTGGACAATCTGAAGAAAATGTTAGGAAAGGTTTGTACTCACATGGACTGAAAACTATCCATGAACAGTTATTTTATTATAGTCACATAAATGTTAAACTGACATTAAAAAGGACGTAAAATATATAAAGAGTTGCAAATTTGACCTTTATGAACAAGGATTAAAATTGCTTTTTCGAAATACAAAATGCCTTAAATCTTATTTCAGTATTCGAAGCAGCCCGCGCGTCATCGCCATGCATAGTATTCCTGGATGAGTTAGACGCATTGGCCCCGCGACGTGGAGCGGCAGGCGACTCCGGCGGCGCAAGCGACCGTGTCGTCAGCCAACTGTTAGCAGAGCTCGATGGCGTTAGTAGCGGAGAAGGTTAGTGGCGAAATACAGTGGGCTCAACCATTGGACTAACGATAGAATAGAATAGAATACACTTTATTATGCACACCATACAAATTATTGGTACAGAGTATATCTTGTTCTTGTTGTTGGGAAAAGTTGAAGCTGTACCTATGTTTTTTTAGTTAGTGAAGGAAGATGACTTGGTTGCATAGTAGTTACCTCATTCATTACCCAGTCACTGTGATATGTTTGAATTAGGTTAGGGGCAAATCTCGATCATATGATGTAGTCTTTTTGTTATAATCTTGACACGATTTTTCTGGCGGTAAAATTATAAAATTTACAATGATATATTATTTCTAATAAATAAAAAAACATCGTGATTCTAGATGCAGATACATCTAGTTTCGTTTTTATAATGGGTGCGACAAATCGCCCCGACTTACTGGAGCAATCGCTGCTGCGGCCCGGTCGTCTCGACAAGATGATTTACGTGGGGCCCTACTGCGGCTTGCATGAAAAAACCTGCGTGCTCAAAGCACTTTGTAGAAAGTAAGTATTTGTTTTAATATTTCGAAACTCCCGGTTTTTGAAACGAAAATTATAAATTACTAGCTTCCCACCTTTTCCCCCACCCTCCCATATAAGCCTATGTCTCACAATTCTTTCATAAGCAAGTGCTCTGAGGGATGTTTAAGGTCCACTTTAGTCATAGTCATAATAACAAAATTGCGATAAAATTCTTACAATAGATTAATGCTCAAGCTAAAGAATATTAATAAAGGTAATTGAATAAACAATTATAGACCACTTTATCCTTTGTCCACTGTGGACCACTGATTGGTTAACTGCAGTACACAGCCAATCGCATCATTTAACTTTCGTTTAATTTACTCAAGTAAGTCATACCGACCAACCCCAAGTAAAATGGGATAAGGGCAGAAAGATGATGATGAAGTCATAACCGAGTTTCGTATCTGCAGCTATAAGTTACGCGAGGAGGGTGGATCTGGAGTCGGTAGCGGCTGCCTTGCCGGACAGTTGCACGGGAGCTGACCTGTTGCAAGTCGTATCGACCGCGAGGTCTGCCGCAGTCCGCGCGCTGGTTGCCAAACTACATGCTGGTAACTCATTTTACTTATGTTTTAGCTTACACCCACTTCGCCCGCTTGACTACTACTGGTATAAAAGTATAAGTCCAGGATTTAAACTGTCTGTGTGCCTAATTTCTTCCAAATTGGTCCAGCCCTTTTTTAATATTAGTAGGATTGAATACTTATCTTCATAATACTGCTCTATGTCTTAGATTTTGCACTGCACTTAAGGACCAGACATTTTAAAGCTTGTGCGTTTTATTTTTTCCCAGTTTGGCGTTATCTTCTATATAGATAAAAATGAAACCCGTTTTCCGTTGTCACGACATAACATGAAAACGGCTTGACCGATTCGGATAATTATTTTTTTGTTGTTTTCGTAACCATCGGGACCGGGTTTTAGACCGGGTCCTCCACCCGTGCGAAGCCGGACGGCACGGGCCGCTAGTACTAAATATAATTTATTCTTTGTCTTTCTCGGTCAACACAAAACTCACAAAAATACTTAATAAATTAATATACCGTAATTTAAAACAAAAATATGTTTGTTCCAGGTGCAGTGAAAGAAAGTGAATTAAGCCCTGATTCAGTTATTCTGGGAGTTTCGGAATTCTTACATGGAGTGGAAACCTTCCGATCATCAGTAACTGAAGAAGAACTTTCGTATTACGAGTCATTGAAGTCACAAATGTAGAAAAGTGAACTTCATCAATTGGGTACTCTAATTACGAACGCACTAGACACAGATAAACTCCTCTAGATTCTGCATACAAGGCAACTTATGCGCGCAATTGTTACGCGCTTTTACTTAAGTTGATATCATCAGTTTTTTAAAATCTACTTTAACTTGACTCGTGAATAAATATTTATTTGATAGAAGACGTTCATTGTAGACAGCTCACGAACTTACTAAATGCACATGCAATAACGTGTAGCGCGCATACTATGTATGCGGAATCTAAGAATTTATGTGTGGTAGAAGCTTTCAAGGGATCACCCCAAATCGTGGAGCTGACTATACTTTATTTAGTCTAGTCTTTTACAACTATACATGTCTGGGTTTCTCGGAGAGGTAGACAGAGGCACAGAGTACATTTATATAGGCAGAGGTACATAGTAAACCTCATTTTCGCCTTTTATGACACAATTAAATCACCAGTGTATCTAGAAGTAGAATTATTGTACATATTTATTCTTAATGTAATTGGGTGATTGCAACCATGGACTGAGGAAAATGAAATGGAAGCTTTGCTATGAAATAAAGGATAATTGTTTTGTTTCCTTTGCGTATTTTTTTAACAAAAAACCTGGGGCCTAAGTCTACTAATTTATAAACGTTACAATGGTCTCTCAATGGTGTGATTTTGACAGTTTTTGTATGGCAAATCTGTCAAAAACTTACCATTGAGAGACCATTGTGACGTATATAAATTAGTAGACTTAGGCCCCTGACTGCGCGACGTTAAAGAGATGTGTTTATATGACTGTAACTTTCACCCGCATCATCATCAGCCTTTAATGTTCCCACTGCTGGGACACAGGCCTCCTCTTTGTAAGAGAAAGTGGGCCATAATCCACCACACCGGCCAGTGCGGGTTGGTAGATGTTTTGGTTCTAGGACATACTGGTTTCCTCACGATGATTTCCTTGACCGGTTTGAGAGCAGTGGTGATGAAATAAATTACACCAAGTAATGCGCCTACAACTCCTAAGTCTGGGCCGATACCACTGGGCCACTACTACTCGCATCGACCCAGTGATTGGATTTGTTACCACACTAAAGTCTATTTTAAAAATTAAATTCCTAGTCCAGTTCATCGAAATCTGTCACCAAAACTTATTTTGTGTATTGCGATTCCTTTACTGCACTTTTTTCTTTTAAAAACAGAATACTAGGAATTTCTCCTGATTCGTGGGTGCGTTTACAAAAATATAAACTCACATACACAAACGCCCAGACCCGGAACAACTACTTGTAGATCATACAAAAATTTGATCCGTGCGGGAATCGAACCCGCAACACAGCGCAGCAGTCAATTCGGTCAGCTACTGCACTAACCATGACCAAGGAGTTTAAGGAGTGAGTACTTCTAACATTAAAACCGTGCCTTAGTTTTTAAGCAAGAGAGGCACACAGCTAGGAGTTTTTTCTCTTTCTGGCATTGATAAATGTTTACACAAAATAAAAAACTTTACCAATATTCTGAAACTTTTTGGGTTAAAGTTTTTTTTTAATGCATATTAGTACAATTCTATTATATTTTTTACAGCTTGTGATAGTTTTTATATTCTGTAGTATATTTTAATTACTCATATTTTTAAGTAATCTAAAAAAAAGAACACAAAAATCCAATGATGTTTCCCGAAAAACTAGGAGGTGTATTTGACGTTTAAGATGGCAACATTATGATGTTGTCAAATTCAAATCATTGGTGACGTTTGTAGGGTGACCAATATAAACTGGTTTCCGAGATTAATCCTCTTTAAAGAAAACATAATTTTAGGTAATATACCTATATCTAAGTTAGGTGTGCTAGGTTGTTTCGTTTTAGGTTTTTTTAATTTAAATATACAGGGTGTTTCCTTTAGGCCTAGGAACAAAAAAACAGAAAAAATCATTCCTCGAGCTTTACGAACTTGGAGGCTTGTATTGATGATTTTGTTGATTATAATTCTGTAACTACATACGTCTTACAGCCGCGAATAATATTTTAATCAACATACAACCTAGCACAGGCCTGCAAATTGCAAAAAACGAATAAAATTTAAATTTCGCGGGCTAGTTGGAGCATTCACTTTAAAAACAACTGAGTTTAGAGGAGGATTTTGCTAGTAAGTAGGTATTCAAAACGGAAAATCATTTTTTAAATCAAACCTGTGAATCAAACCCATACTTGTGCGTATCTATGGATAGGTCTACGAATTGTTGCTAAATACTTTTTTTTTTTTAAATCGGTCAATAATAAGCGAAGTTTAAATTGTCTGCCCATATTTAAAGAAAAAAATACGCATTTCGTAAAACTTTAAGTACTTTCTGTAACACTGTATTATTAATATTATCCTCAAAGTATTGTATCATGGACACTCTATTAGAAAGAAACAGAATGCAGAGCTGTGTGCCTTTCATTCATTCCAAGGTCACCGATTTGGGCTCGTTTTTCTAGTAGGAAGAACGCGCTCCCTATATCTTAACTCCTTGACCATGGTCAAGGAGTTAAGATATAGGGAGCGCGTAAATATTAGTATGACTATGGTTAAATTGTTTTGCCACTAAATTAACTTAGACGTATGTCCCTTCGAAGGCCCAAGAGCGTCTGGCATGACGAGGGCGCTAACACAGAACCTGTGCACAGAACAATCTATGACGCAGAATATCGTTTGTGGGCCGGTGTGTACGCAGCAGCACGTATTCATTGTTATGGTGTCTGGCATTGACGCATGAAACCTTCTTTATGTTATGTGTCACTTTTACTTCTTAATAATGCTAGGCAACCATATGACTGTTGACTGTCACAAAAGACTCGTTTGAAAATTCTAAAATAGTAAATGTCGTGTTCTATATAAAATATACATTAAACTCTCAGTGAAGTGTTCCGTGATTAAATAATAAAAGAAACCGTCTCTAGAGACTCGGGTAATATAACCACAAGTATAATACTTCACCACTTCTTTATTCCACTGCAGTTGTTGGTAAGATACCACCCTTTTTTTTAATTATATCAGGTTCTGTGCCCCACTGGAAGATTCGGAAAGTATTTGCAATGGATTTTACCGCGAAAATAGAGATAGGTAAGCTTGAGGGGAAGGTAAACTGGACTACCTGGAAATATAAAATTTCTATTATGCTGGAAGGTACAGAAGGTGCCCTAGAAGCAGTCGAAGGTAGGCTCCATAAACCAACCCTTATTGCAGAAGCAGGTGACGCTGCTATAAGCTCCTATAACGCTGCAATGGTCAAATATAGGAAGACTGAAAGCAATGCTCTGCTTATGCTCACTACGAACATGACTGAAGAAACACTGAAGAAGGTTATGAGGTATAGAACTGCACATGAAGTTTGGCAAGAGCTACATAGACTATTTGACGGACAAACAGACGACAGGGCGTATAATTTATGCTTAGAGTTCTTCGGACTTAAACATAATAAGGAGGATGACATACCTACTCATATGTCAAAGTTGAAGAATCTATGGAATGAATTAAAAGCCGAGATTTCCAAAATTGACGCAAACGCCAAGCTCCCTGAATTGTTCCTCATATGTAAGGTCTTAGACACACTTGACGATAGGTACTTCAACTTTAAGTCAAGCTGGCTAATGCTTAAACATTCTGAAAGAACTATAGACAGTTTAACGAGTCATCTTTGCACGTTCGAAAGAGATTTAGGCAGTCAAGAGAACTCACGGCAGGAGGCTCTAGTGACTACGCCCGCTGAAAAAGAAATTAAGCAGTTGAAGGACAAGCAGCTGATTTGTAACTACTGTTCTGGAAAAGGACACAGAGTTCGTAAGTGTAAGAAGTGGATTAAGGATGGGAGACCACCAAAATCGACATCAAGCACGTCAGCTCAGACAGGATCAAAGTCCAAGCAAGTGCAACAGATTTCACTAATGGTAAACGCATGCTCATTGGGTCAAATCCAAGACCGAGACAACTGGTTTGTTGACAATGGAGCGACAACACACATTGCGATAAAGAGAAATGTCTTCAATGATTTTCATGAGTTCGACTCTGATCACACCGTAACGACGGCAGACGGAACTGTTATACCAGCACTGGGAAAAGGCTCCGTAGTGGTAGAATCGAATGTTAGTGGAAGTAAGGAGCACATTACTCTCAACGATGTTTGGTTAGTACCATCTTTAACAAAAAATCTTTTTTCGACGTTGGCAGCGCAAGATAGAATGCAAAATAGCATTTTCACATCAACAGCTAGAGAGTGCAAATTAGATATTGGAGGCACTACTAGAGTTGTTGGCAGGAGGGTCCCATATGGTGGACTTTATAAGTTGGACATGAAGACGGTCATTCCAACTAAGCATACAGCTATTGAGGTCAATGCTGTAACTGGCTCCAATATGCTACAGCTGTATCATGAGCGCTTTGCTCATCAGGATAAGAGACACGTCATTCGCGTGGTAAAGCGTGAGTTAGGCATTAATCTGAGTCCAGATAAAGTAAAGTGTGAAGGCTGCATATATGGGAAGTCACATCGAAAGCCGTTTGGAACAAGGGAAAGAGCAACAACAGCTGGAGAACTTATTCACACTGATGTTTGCGGTCCTTTCGCAACAAAGAGCATCTCGAAATATCAATATTTCGTATTATTCAAGGACGATTATTCAAGTTACCGCATGGTCTACTTCATCAAAGAGAAGTCAGAAGTAAAGGATAAACTTTTACAAATGCTGCAGGAAGTTAAAAACGCTGGGCATACTGTGAAGACATTACTAAGTGATAATGGTGGTGAATTTGATAACGAAGCTATCCGAAAGATACTACGAAATCACGGTATTCAGCATCGGCTGACAATGCCCTACACGCCTGAGCAGAACGGCTGTAGTGAGCGTGAAAACCGAACTCTGGTAGAAGCTGCTAGATCAATTATGTACGCGAGAGGAGATATGCCGCAAGTGCTCTGGGCTGAATTAATTAATACTTCGGCTTACATACTCAACAGGACAGGTCCCACTAGAGTGGATGGCAAAGTGCCTTACGAGCTATGGCATGGTAAAAAGCCCAAGATAACTCACCTGAAAGTTATCGGAAGTGAATGTTTCGCCCATATTCCAAAGCAGAATCGCAAGAAAATGAATAAGAAGGCGATTAAAGGCATTTTAATAGGATATGAAAATGATGACGGTTATCGTATCTGGGATGGAAATAAAACGCTGAGGTCTAGGGACATAACGTTCGAAACTGATGTCGAATTTAGATTTTCCACCAGTATCCCTAATTGTTCAGAGGGAGATATAGAAGTCAACGATAACGGACATATTCATGAGCCTGAAAATGAAAACCAAATTGAACATGTTCTAGAGGGAGATAGAACAGAGGTTAGAGAAGACCAAGTTCAAGAGGATGATGAGGATGATTTTGTCGACGCTGATGGAGAGCCGTTAGAAGTCGTTGAGCCCCTAAGAGAAGCGGAGCCTCGATATAATCTCAGAGACAGGTCAACCATCTCACGTCCTAAAAAGTTCGAAGATTACGTGTGCTACGTAGGCACAGAGTATTTTCCTGAAAGTTACGAGGAAATTTTTGAGAGGGATGATAGTGCCGAGTGGCAGACGGCCATGGCACGAGAATTAAAGTCCCTAAATGACAATGAGGTTTGGACGTTGTGTGACTTACCGTCCAACAGGAAGGCGCTTCCATGCAAATGGGTTTTCAGGATTAAACGAAACCCAGATGGATCGGTAGATAAATATAAGGCGAGGCTTGTAGTAAAGGGGTTCAAGCAAAGAAAAGGAATTGATTACGAACAAACCTTTAGTCCGGTTGCCCGGATGGCTACTATAAGAGCCTTATTAAGTGTCAGCGCCAAAGAAAAGCTGCATCTGACGCAATTTGACGTGTCAACTGCATTTCTGAATGGCAAGCTTAAAGAAGAGATCTATATGAAGCAGCCCGACGGATTCAGCGATGGCACTTCAAAGGTCTGGCGTCTAAAGAAAAGTCTGTACGGTTTGAAGCAAGCACCTCGATGCTGGAACTCGTGTTTTGAGGAGATCCTGCTACAGAAAGGTTTCGTACAGAATACAGCTGATTCTTGTCTGTTCACAAAAAATGTTGGAGAAAAGAAGATCTTAATCACTCTGTACGTGGATGATGGTCTTGTGGCCACGACAGA
Organism: Agrotis ipsilon; assembly: GCA_028554685.1. Lineage (NCBI taxonomy): Eukaryota > Metazoa > Arthropoda > Insecta > Lepidoptera > Noctuidae > Agrotis > Agrotis ipsilon. Next base: position 9,945,222 of record CM052973.1, on the reverse strand, counting down.
TGAAGATCTAGCCAACCAGTTCCTCAAGGACTTAGGACAAACTCTAAATATTACGACCAAAAAGGCATCTTACTACCTAGGACTGGAAATTGCGCGATCCAATGACTGTTCCATACATATCAGTCAGGAATCGTACACAAAGAAGATTCTGGAACGTTTCCATATGTCTGAATGCAATCCAGTCTCGACGCCCATCGAAAGGAATCAGACTTCTGAATCAGGGAAAGTCAAAGACGGAGAATCTGAACAGAAGAGATTTCCATATCGGGAGGCTGTAGGTGCTCTTGCGTACCTAATGACAGGCACGCGTCCAGATATAGCCTATGCTGTTGGGGTTGTATCTAGAAAGTTGGAGAATCCAACTGAAGCTGATTGGCAAAGAGTCAAGCGGATATTTCGATATCTGAAAGGAACAATATCCTACGGCATTAGATACAGGTCAAGCTATGATAGAGCCATACTAGAAGGCTACAGTGATGCAGATCATGGCGGAGATGATCAAACTGGACGCTCTACCACTGGAGTTGTATGCCTGTTCGCTGGAGGACCGGTGTCCTGGCTTAGTCAACGGCAAGCATCCGTAGCTATCTCAACCACGGAAGCAGAGATAGTAGCTGCAAGTGAAGGTGCTCGCGAACTAGTTTGGCTACAGAGAGTATTTAGCCAACTTACGACGCTACAAGGCACACCGACGCTCAAAGTTGACAATGAAGCTGCAATACGTCTCGCTCACAATCCGGAATTTCACAAACGGACCAAACATATTCGTGTGAGACACTTTTTTGTGCGCGAGACAGTACAAGAAGGATTGATTGGTGTACAAAAAACCAGTTCTGCAGAACAGTTAGCTGACCTATTGACAAAGGCAGTTCCAAAGCCAAGGCTCCTATTATTAAGAGCAGGTTTGGGGATGCAGTCATCATTACATCAATGAGGGAAAGTGTTATGGTGTCTGGCATTGACGCATGAAACCTTCTTTATGTTATGTGTCACTTTTACTTCTTAATAATGCTAGGCAACCATATGACTGTTGACTGTCACAAAAGACTCGTTTGAAAATTCTAAAATAGTAAATGTCGTGTTCTATATAAAATATACATTAAACTCTCAGTAAAGTGTTCCGTGATTAAATAATAAAAGAAACCGTCTCTAGAGACTCGGGTAATATAACCACAAGTATAATACTTCACCACTTCTTTATTCCACTGCAGTTGTTGGTAAGATACCACCCTTTTTTTTAATTATATCATTCATGTCTATGGTTTTAAATAAGAATTTTAATGAACGCAGCAAAACGTTCAGAAACTCGAATTCATTCATATGAAATTATTATACTAGCTGATTTTACTATCATATTCATCATATTATTAGGAAAATAATTCGAAAGTTTTTACAATTATTATAAAAGAAAGAAACAAACCAACAGTATTATTATCATAAACAAGATTCTAAACAATAAATTGTATCACAGAATAGGATTACTATTGGATCTCATATAAGTTTTGGAACGTAAATGACAGATTGGTGCAATCCATAGACAATAATTCTATAACCTTCTTTCCGGTTTCAAGATGGTGAGTGAATAAGCTCTCGCTTGATTATTTTTAATTTACTAATAATTTCCTGATTATTACGTCTTGATCTAATAATATTTATAAATCATGAACGCTTAAATATCAAGTGACATAACATTCACTCCGTTACGTGTTCAAAAATAAATTATTTTTGAGAAGTTGGGATGTGCGAACCTCGTGGCCAAGCTTGTTGTCAACAATGTTTTTGTAATTTCAGCCGCCCAAGAAGGACACTAAGGCTTCGGCCAAGCAGCCCCAGAAGACACAGAAGAAGAAGGAAGGATCCGGTGGCGGCAAAGCCAAGAAGAAGGTAAACACTTGCGATGTCTTATAAAGCTAGGTTATGTGTGCGTGTGACATAAAGTGAACGCCTGGATGCTCCGTGTGAAGTGAAAAATAATTGAAATATACTTGGCAAACATCAATTTCCGTTCTTGTGTTAAAATAGTTACTCTTAATCAGGAGTACCACTCCTCGCACAAGTATTTATTGGCAGGTGTATCGCCAGATGATTATACATCTTACCTTGAACTCTGTGAGAGTAAAAACTGATATATTGAGGCTGATGGCATCACCTTTCCCGACCCTGTACCAAATTAACGTGGATGGAACTCTATAATTACTAATATGATATTTTTTCAACCTTGCAGAAGTGGTCCAAAGGAAAAGTCCGTGACAAGTTGAACAACCAGGTGTTGTTTGACAAGCCCACATATGAGAAACTGTACAAGGAAGTGCCCCAGTACAAGCTGATCACACCCGCCGTTGTCTCTGAAAGATTGAAGGTCCGTGGCTCTCTTGCGAGGCGGGCACTCATCGAGCTTAGAGAAAAAGGTATGAATTTTTTATCTAAATGTATTACTTGACTTGCCATGTGAGACAAGTTTACAATCTGTTGAACAATAATCAAGAGAATAAAAAAAGCAATTAGTCAAATTGTAAAATAATTTATTGAGTGCATTTTTTAAACTTTTCATTTCATTCTTGAGTTCACAACTGGGCACTAAAATATAATCTAAATGCTTGAAATGTCATGGAATGCAGGTTGTTTGTAAGTCATTTGGACAAGAAAACAATTGTAATACTACAGATACACAATCAATACTTATACAAAAGTATGCTACATAAGTGCATACTTTGCTTATTTGTAGCATGCTCAAAATTCAGTTTTCAAGTATGAGTAGTGCAAACCAAGTGTAAACTGTTAAACAGCATGCTGTTCTAGTATCATACAATGTGTAATTATTTTTTTTGCTGTAATTTTTTATGATGAACCCTTTTACTAGATAAACCATGACAGTTACAAACTGATATATTGAGTCTGAACTTCTATTTCAAATCACAAAATAAGTTGGATGTGTAAAGCATGTACTTGAAACTTGTTTTTCTTGTTTCAGGTTTAATCAAACAGGTAGTCCAGCATCACGGTCAGGTGATCTACACAAGGGCCACCAAGGGTGATGACCCTGTTGCATAAGATTATGTATAAGTAAAAAAACAATAAAAAATATCAAAAAAACATTTTTTTTATATTTATAATCCTCTTATAAATTTAGATGCTAAAACAAAAAAATACGACAGGTATACAGAACTTATCAAAAATAATATAAACTAAAATTGCCATGTTTCACTTCATCGTACAGTAACTTTATGTTTGTCATGGAGGTCGATGATTGCGAACCTAGCGGAAGGATACTGATCGCGCAGGCCGATCTTTAAAACTAGACGCGTGCTCTTCATTTGCTGTCTCAACCACCACATTGGCCTGAAAGCAGCACAAATTATAATTTTATTAGGGATGCTAATTGTGATGTAAATAAATGGTAACTGTCTGCAAACCTATTTACATTGTCGATAAATTTCGTAAAGAAACTCCAAATGGAGCATTCGCTTGTACAAAGGTGATTATCATAATGCTTGATGGGAAAGCAGTCAACATATCTATGGTATCGCATCTGTTAGAAGAAACAGTTTCACGCCCTTTTATGAAAAGACTCTTGTTATCGATCATTTTGAAAACCTATTGCCTTTATGGGTTATTTCCATTACATCAAATAAATAAGACAAGGGAAGTATGGTGCCTGAATCCTGGTTGAAATTCAAGGCCAATTTATTGGCGACTGCCGCCAATGTAAATGATAAATTGACTTGTTACATTCAAACAATTGAACAGAATTTTCCAGAAGTACATTATTAGCATAAATACCCAAGTGGTTCCGACGTCCGTATGGACCCACATCTGCTCTGTGACCAAGCTCTTGAGTACTGCACTCTCTTCGGAGATGGTCTTCGCAAGTTGTATGAGCCCGCCGTGGTGGTCGGGGACGGGCACTGCGAATCTCATCAGCCGCCCGCTTGAGCCAAGGCCGCGTTGAATGTTGCGCGCAAGCCGCCCACAGTCGATGTTACCACCGCTTACAATACATACTGCCCTGTAAAGACGAAATTGCTCCCGTTAGTTCAGACGGTACCCGCCGTGTCAAAAAATGGTCCATCTCCACATCTTGAATGTTCTGCCTTGACTTGCATTTAAACGGGGCGCTGTGGTAGTGGTGTCCCTAATACTAGACCTAAGGCAACGATAGGTAGGTAGGTAATTGAGTATGAGTCAATAAACAATAATTCTAAATTCCCATACCGTTTCCCGCGCAGCTCTGGCACTAGTCCCTGCATGACGGCGGCGATGGCGCACACGCCAGCTCCGTCCGCCACGAGTCGCTCACGCTCTAGCATCGATATCAGCGCCCGGGCTATGTACAGCTCGTCAACTACCAACTGGAAAAGCGAAATACCATTATAAGCCAAAGATATGGCATGTTGCGCCGATATCCTGAGACTGATGATGACATATAGAACTTTTTCGTTGAGGGACCAGTGTCCACGAAAAGGTGAGATTACCATACCTATACGATAGATACGGGTATAACAAAAAGGCGTTGATAAGCTTGGAAGGTAAATTAAGCCGATTAGGAAGATCGTTACTGCCTCACCATCCTGTCAAGTCTGCCTTTAATGGTTGAGAACGCATTGATCCCGACGGTTGAACCGCTGATGCCTTCTGCCAAGTTAGGAAGCACGTTCACTGAGACTGGGCGGCCCACTTGAAGCGATTTCATCATCTTTGGGACCTTCGAACATTCAGCTCCCTGCAATTAGGTTAAAAGATGCTGACCGACGAAAGACCAACCATCGCAAGTCAATCTACAGCATGTAAGTAGGTATACTTCTAGATATTGCTTATTTAGTTACGTTTTATTACATAGATAATAGATGACTGCGAGGCCTTGCTAATTTTTTAAGTCATTATCGGGGTCAACGTTCTTTTGCGGTTGGACTTCGCTGCGTGTCGCGGGTTCGATTCCCGGCCGGATTTACAAGTAATTGTTCCAGGTTTGTGTTTGTAAGCGCAACCACGATACAAGACAAATTCGTATATTGTAGAGATTTTTTTTTGGACAGAGAAGAGATATTTTTTTTATGAAAACGCTGCGCTACATTTTTATAAATAAATCTTTTCCAGTTGTTGAGACAATTTTTTAGATAAAATTGATTCCAAGAAGCTAACATATACTAGGCAGGAGCTATTGAGTTTCTTGCAAGCGACGAGCACGCTAGCTAGTAATCCACCACTCCCCACCGGCACGATCACCGCATCTGCTTCCGGCAACTGTGTGATGATCTCGATGCCCACCGTGCCTAAACCCGCCATTACCAACGGATCATCTGAACTGAAAGTGATTAAACAATATTAACAGAGCAGAGTCCAATGCGACGGCCTATTTTTAAACTTGAGGCCTCAAACTGCCACACCACGGCCTGCAGGGATACTTTTTTTTTTTTTTATCGTGGTAAAATCATCAAATGAGACCTCCAACCCCGGGCAGGGCGGGAGGTACTGTCAGACTTGTACTGACTAAAATCCACGGTGTCCTTCAGTAGCCCTTTATGTTTCGAGGTCACGGTAATAGAAATAAGTCCCGCGACCCTGCAGGGATACTTACGTGCGGGAAGTGTGTGCCAGGCGGTTTTAGCTCTCTCTTAGGTCAACGAGTCAGATTCCAAGAGACAGGCGGGTAGGTAAGTAGTGAAAGCTGTTTACTCGAGTAGTATCCGGTTGGTCTCCTGGTGCACTTTGCGGGCATACTTGACGGCGTCAGCTAACGTGTTGCCGCACAGCACCACGTCGGCGCCGAGCTCCGAGCAGCGCTGCGCGTGGGCCGGAGGCGTCAGCTCCGGCATCACCACTGTCACCTGAATATGTGCATAAGGAAGAGAACACATACTGGGTGGAATAGGATGATAATACACTAACGAACGAAAATGCAAGCGTGGTAACGTTCCCGAACCCCGATAGGCACGCTGGTTAGATATTAGGCCCAGTAAACAATTTTGAAGCAACTAGGAACTTCTAAAATGTTTTTATTTATTCAGTCCATTCTTACATCGCCTCGGTATTTTATTAGGTTCATCACCAAAAGCTACATAAAATCATGAACTTTGTCATGAACTCACGTTCATGAGATTAAATAACATAAAGTTCCTATATACGTACCGGCACGCCTAGTGCACTGCCGTGGTACGCCGATCCCAGCGCCATGTTGGCGTGAGACGGCACGATCACGCCGCGCTCCACGCCCTCCGCTCCATACGACAGCAACGCATTGCGCACGCCGCGCTCTGCGCAACTTATTTCATAATGATTAATTAACAGGTAATATGTTATTTATTTATATAACAGAGGCATTGTTGATCTAGTGGCTGTAAACGCGACTGCTGAACAAGAGGTTCTCGGCAATCCTCGGTTCGATTCCCATTTGCTTTCAGGCTAGATAGCGTATGGTTTTATCTATCAGGAAGAAAATTTCGAAATCAGCCACGAGTCTGGATTCTCGCCTGGTTGATGGTGATGGCAATAGGCAAATAAGACTAATTTGAGACTAACATGCCAGCCGCCAGCCTAGTACTTACCTACCAGTGTACTGCAAATTTTCACATTTCAAATAAATATTGTAATCCATAAATTTACTGATTTTCGCCTCCTGTAAACAAAATAAAGCATATAGGTAAAACTTAACAGTTATAAAGTATTGAAATGTTCGGTTCCCTGTGGGTAATTAGCTACTAACACAAAGTGGCGTGTGTATGATACCTCCTTCAATCTTGGCTGCAGCATTTTTGATTTCAGTGAATGATAAAACGTGCGGCTCTCTCTGTTCTGTAACTTCACTCTGAAATAAGACCATTATCAAAAGCTATCTCACTGACGCACATCTTTTATTTTCCGCACTAACATTGTCTTCCATACTTACCATTTTGTCTGTTAATTTTCTACTGGAATTTAGAATTTATTTAACTGAAATAATATGCTTGTTTTATTCAAAGCTTTCAGTTTTATAGGTTGACATTGTATTACATAAAGTTTTTGACTTGACATTTCCGGCAGAAGATACGATGTTTGAAGTTTTTATCAAGAAGGATTGTAAACCAAAATTCTCCAATATGCATTCAAGCGTAGACAGAGACTTAATTTACATATACAAGCTTGTAAGAGGCCGTTTATGCGTAACGCGCGGTTTTTGGAAGCTAACTGCTAAACGAGATTTAACAAAAAAATTGGTTGTTGTTTTGGGAAACAGCTGTAAGGAAGAGTCTGGAAGAAATTAGGGAAAAATAGATGTCACTGAAACTGTAGATTTTTTTCATGACATAATTGAAAGTGAATTGATTATAATTTAAATTATATTTGAGAGATTTTAAGATGCCTTACCTTAAGATCGCCCATAAATGTCATGCTTTACCATCCTTACGGAGCATCCTCCGTAAGGGCTCCTCTACACGACGATGTGTACCTCCTCAGACTGCCTATCTATAGGAGTGCAACAAGGCTACAAAGCGGAGAAACGGAAAAATATTGACCAATAGGATTGCACTAGATCACGGCTTCTCATCAGTAGTGTAATCCTATTGCTCAATATTTATCAGTTTCTCACTGTACTTGCGTGAGCGTGAGCGTGCGCAAGGAAGTGGTTACATGGCTCTTTTGGCGCTTGAACAAAAAAACAGCCCCTAAAATTATTTTATACTTTTCTACGCACACGTCTTTTTAAAAATCTATAATAACGAGCAATGTAATAAATAAAAACCCATTTCGACGTATAATAAATTTAATAATTTACTCATTGTTATTTGTATCAGAATGTGAATAGTGAATTAGTGGGAATGATTACCTACAGTCAAGTTAAGGGTACCTACAAAACAGATAAAACTACAACATGATAAAGTGAGAATGTGGGTAGTCCTTCATCAACTTCTTCTCCAAGTCCTTGGCGTGGTGCAAGTCACTTGTTTCAATAAGCATATTCACCTGAAAGTATGAAAAACATAGATACCGTTACACATTTTAAGTTGGTCTCCAACTCAAAAATAAATGTATTTGAAAATGAAAGATCGGCCTGTGCGGTTGTAATTGTTAGCCACGAGCTCCTACACCAATCCTTTCAATAAATTCGTTATTGTAACAAAATTCATACAGAAATAGTAAAAATGTCTCGTCTCATCCATGCGCGTTCGGGCACGAAGCTCTTGACGTCGGCGCCGATGTCCATGACTTTGGCCAGTAGCTTGGCCATGGCGCCGGGCACGTCCGGCAGCGTCACACTGAACTTGACCAGTCGACCCTCCGCCGCCATACCGCGGTCGATCACTCGCGACATGCGACTGCTGTTGATGTTACCACCCGACAGGACACACACAATACTGAAAAATAAAACTGAAGCTAGGCGCTATTTCACCCTCATAGAAATAGTTTTCGTAACGGATCGGTAGGCCAATTCATATACTTATAGCTTATTCCACCGATGCGGAAATTAAAATGGAGTAGAGACTTGCGGGAATCGACTAAGAGCTTGTTCACACGGAATAAAGTAATTGGCAATTCGTCAAAAAACACGATAAGTACCTACGTCAATCATAGCAATATGGAATGAATGATCACACTTAGTTCGTTTCATGATTTCTGTAAACGTACTGAAGAGTGAGAGGCGCACCAGCACCAGCTCGACAACAGAACCGTCACTGAATGAGCCGTTATTCTATTACTAGGCGACTTATTCTGGAATACAACAGAGACGTGTGCCACTCTGCTTGGACTAAATCATTCCACTATGTATTAATTTCTGGATAGATACCGTTAACAAAAAGCTGTCGCACACGCATTCCCAGAAGCAACTATTAAAAAAACGAGTGATCGGCTCTCCTAGGACTTGTGAGTGAGGTCACACTGCTTACTTCTTGCCGCGCAACTCCGGAACTTTGCCCGCCATCACCGCAGCGACGGGACAAGCCGCCGCACCTTCCACCACCAGCTTCTCTCGCTCCAGAATATTGATCATGGCACGCGATATCCACGATTCGTCAACTGTTATCTGTCAATATTGAGAAAGTTTCTTTGAATGGAGTCTATAACAAGGTTCTGTTCTTACTAGCTATATCAAGGTGGAGAGGAAAAAAAATAGGTAGGTAAAGAGGGATTTGAAAAAAGTAATGATAGGTACTATCCACAAACCATAATTTCTCTACCTAAGTAGGTAAAGTAGGTCTAGGTACTCGTGGTCAGATGAAATATTCGTTTATGCATAGTGAACCAAACCTGTTAAAGTTAAACTTAGACATATATTGATGGCTTGTGAGACTGTCTCATCAAATAACCGTGACCCTGGAACGTAAAGGCTTTTGAAGGAACACCGTGGATTTTAGTCAATACGAGTCTGACACAGTCCCCTCCCGACCTGAATGGGAGGACCTATTTAAGGATTTTAAAACGATATAAAAAAGTATTTCTTAATCGAAGTACCTACAAATTAAAAGCAAACCATTCTATCAAGGTATCCTTTGATAATGTTGAAAGCGTTCTGACTGACGATACCACTGCAGAGGCTGTCGGCAATGGTCGGCTTCTGCTGAATCATGACTGGCTTCTTTTCTTGGAGCGCTCTCGTCATCGTGGGTACAGCCGAGCATTCCACGCCCTAGCAAATAATAAGCTTCGTGAATGGGCCGCTTTCACATTTGAAGATTACGATATCGGTGGGACTAAAAGGTAGTTTCATAACATCAATTCCCAAATGTTGCTACATGGTGACTGACGATCGGGAAAAAAATCCTCGATTGTCCCCACAGCCGCGGGCTACGGTCGGGAAAATAATATTCCATTTGTTTCCTCCACTATAGTGCGATGAAACTCGACTTCCAAGCAACTCTAGTGTTTGGTGCTTCAGTTACCCGGAATACGGCTTTCTGCCTCGGCAATGTTGTACGCCAACAGCGGCCGCCCTCGCGTATGGTTCTGAGCTATAAGTTTGAGCCCCGTATTACAAAAAACTCAAGCATCAATTAAGACTTGTTTCAACCAAAGAATGTCTTGAATCTAGTTTTAAGTCATGCTTGTGTATTGATTGACTTTCAGTAATACGGGCCTGAGTGGTAGATTGACGGGACATTTTGTCAACTAGGGCGTTTAAATATCTACCCTAGTTTTACCCTATAGTATAATCAATTTTTAGAAAAAGTTGAAGTATACGTATATCAAGCAGTTGGGCTTAAGGCTCTTGACAACCAGCAGGAGACCAGCCACGAGCCCTCCGCTGCCAACGGGACACAAGATGGCATCCATGTTTTCCAGTTGAGTAAGCAGTTCCAGTCCCATCGTGCCGTAGCCAGCTATTAAGTCCAACCGATCAGACCTAGGCAATCGTATCAAAATTGAAACGAAGTCATAAACATTTGAGTTTAAAGGACTATCTACGAGTACCAAGGGAAATGGGGTACCTATCACTTGAATAGACCATTAATATCTTGAATGTACTGCGCACATACTGCCGAACGGTCAGAGAATTAGGCAGTTTTGCTAGCCTTCGTTGGTTTGTCCTGTATTCAATTCAAAGTGGAACTTAACATACTGGAAATATATATGTAGGTAACCTACTGCTTGGTACATTCTGTCTGATTCTTCAGCAGGTATTATAATAGGAGTGCTGATAAGTCAAATAATAGAGGAGAGAGAGAAGATATTACAGAGGTCTACCTGATCAAAGATATATGTTGTATACCCACCCGTGTATGTAAGTGGATCCAATTTCATCACAATAAGAGAGGGCATGCAGGCTGGCATCATTGCGATCGTTACCGTGAACCTTCACGATTGCGAAGTTCTCTTTATACCTATGTTTGTCAACGAGTGGACAATCTTTAGGCACAATCACGTTGATAGGCACTGATTCTCGGAATCCATAGTAAGTCATGGCGCTGACGAAGTTCCGCCCCCCTGACACAGTGCAACCCTTGCTCTTGTCTGAAGCCGACATAACGGAGAGAACGTTACAAGCTCCGCGCGCTTTAAAGCTACAACATAAAACTTTCATTACTTTTGTAGGAGTTTAAATTCTGTTAAATTAATGACTTATTTTCATACGTACCTTCCCGTATTTTGTAAATTCTCACATTTGAAACTGACATTGCAAAAGGATTTTCCTATGTGCTTAGCTTCCTAAAAAACAATTAGTTCATAAAGTTAGTTTTTTCCGGTACGTCTGAATGAAAAAACGGAACGAAATAAGATCATTCTAAATTCTAAGACACATTTTAAGCAAAGTTTTAGCTACCCACTTATGTACAACATTATTGAATTTTCAGTGTAGCATTAGAATTGATTGATGGTATGTTTGGCGCAGTGGCTGAGCAATTGGACTGCTGCACTGTGTTGCGCGGGTTTGATCCCCACACGGAACAAATATTATTCCCTATTTGATGTTCTTATGTGTACTTTTGACCTATACAGGGCAGATTATAAAAATGATTTTAACTTACAACGATTGGTGTGAAGACAACGTACTTCTTAATCCGATTATGTGCATCTTGTATGTCTTGTAGTTTTAATTTCATTTTGCTCGGAGTATCCGTTATTGGCTTTTTATCAACTTTCTGCTACCAAACCAAACGTCAGGTTAGTGGAAACTTGTATAACTTCGCAGTTTTCGGATGGTGTCCTTTCATTTAAGCGCATATTTATACCTATCACTCACATAAATATATTGAATAACATTTATCTGAAAATATTTAGCTCCGAATCCGCCAAAAATGCAGAGATATCCAGACTACAAATCTGGACGGACGGAATGTAAACCTGGTAGCGATAGAAGTCAACTTTGCTAACGAAAATCTTACTACTACTGACTTCCTTGAAGCTATGATATGGATATCTCGTACTTACCTCTGGTTCTTCAATGTAAGGCTCATATTCTTTCGGAAAGCTATCATCAGGGATACTGCAGGCTAAGGAAGATGAAGTTGCTTTAGCCTCAACTACTTGAGCCATGTTTGATTGAGGACTCTTTCCAAGACTATTGTAAAAAATAATATTAAAATTATACGCTTTTTTACACTCTCTACATTCATTGAATTTCGTTTGTTTTTTAATTTGTTATTTACTTGTTGATTTAAATCTTTTATCAAAATGATTTGAACACTGTGTCCTGTGTCGTGTGTCGAACACAATAATTAATATGTCTAATACCTGTCAGATACGTTTTACTTTTTATTGGTATCTTATAAAGTTTGTGGAACTTCTATATGGTTTATTCCATTATCTAGAAGAAAACAATGGTAGACATGTTTATTTGTTACTAGTATCACCTTACCCGTGCCAACTTGCTGGTTGTTGGCAATAGTTAGCATATTTGATTTTAGGGTTCCGTAGTTACACCATGTCCGTCCGTCTGTCTGTCTGTCCACAGTCCAAAGACCCTTGGAAGCACGTATTAAGCTGTTTGGGCATGATTAGACGGATTAGTCACGCCCCGACAAAGTAGTAAAATAAATCTCGTAAAATTTTAGGATCATAAAATTTTTAAGGGCGAGTTCCTCCTGTACCTATGTTACATATTATTATGCACATGTAAAGTGGGGATGATAATTTTCTTTGTCCCGAACCCCGTAGTGTGCAATATCATTGGATAGGTCTCTATAATTAAAACATTGCGGGTGTGTAGAAATACTTTTATATATTAGAAGAAGAAGGGGCCACAAGCAGTCGCCTCCTTCTACGAAGCAGTCATGATAGCGAAGGAGGTGGGCGCCGTAAAGAAAAGGACAGCGTCCACTTCAAGACACAGCCGCCGCGGGAGAGAGCCCACGGTTGACGTTGACGGACCCGCGGGTATGCGGGGTAATGGGGTCCCCAGTGGTTTAGCTGACTGCTAGCTAGGTCAGAAAAATGAGAAATAAAATATTATGTTTGTAGCTAAGGATCCATGTGTGGCCATTATTGGCCATGTGAATGCGGAGAAGTTATCAATAATAATGTATATCATAGCATGACTGCTACCTAACTTGCTATTAATGATTTATGTTCCAAATAGAACTGAATTAACGAAATTACCTTAGTAAACGAGTTTTGTTCGTAATCAGGTTTTACATTCTCTTGCACATTCAACATAATTACACTGCATGATGCAAGTGGCTAGTGATTGATCTACTTCCACGCAGTTGGTTTACACAAGTGACTGCGGCTACACTACTTACTTTCAAATGGAGAAGTATCTACGAAACATATCGGTATTTATTAATTATTATTTAATTTATAAAAACCTTGCGTGATGGTGTTTACGGTTGCATGCCTCAGAAAGGGTTTAAGTGATTAATTTTCTTTATTCATTTACAATGCTTTATCTTGGTTCTATTATTTGTATGGAATAACACACACTTTCAAAAGTTAAATGATAGGTTTATTAGTATACTAATAAGAAATTAATTGATAGCTAATGCATCATTCTGAGCTTCCTGTGCCAACTGTACTTGTAAATTAAGTAGTTTATTCTTTAACACGACAATACCCATAAGAACAATGTTCTCTGGTTTAAGTGCACCCGATGACTCCACATTATAAAAGAATTTGTTTGGCTTTGCCTCCCAGTTGAATTCTGCTTCACACTGATCTTCATCAAGCTCAGTGTGTTCACTTTTCGGCCACTCATCAGGCTTTGGATACAATGTGTGTCTCATGATATTGTCAGGGTCATACTCGAAAGAAACACCAGCAGTTGGGTTCCATTTTGCATGTTCTTTCCCAAATCCTTTCTTTGCATATGCCCTCAACTTCAACTCCTGACCTTTACGTAACTTGATGATTAAAATCTCATCAGTCTCACCGTAGTCAGCCTGGTCCTCGTCCCTGTGTCTTGATGTCACTGGCACCACTCTTGGATCACTTGATTTCAAATCCGCCGTAGTGACGTGCCTGGTCTGATCTCCTGTACATTTAACGTCCAGTGTAAACTCCACGCTGCATTCTGAACAGAAATCGGCACACATACAATCTCGTGAGTAACGAATTTTGTCAACCACATCATCTGATATAAGTGGTATGAGACCAATGCGGTGTGCCAGGAACTCGTCACTAAGAACGGTGGAGTTCGCCTCCAGCTGTACCCAGTCAATAGCCATAGTCGGCGTTTCTGCTATAAACACACGTCTCATACTGTTAGCGACGCTCAGCTCGGTATCTTCAACGACGAACTTGACATTGTCGTCTGTTAGTTCTGTAATATGCACAGAAGGCTGATTGGCATATGGCATCTTCGTATAAGTAAACTTAACCGTGAGCCTGGGAATGTTATAAAACGGAAGCAGTTTATTATTGTTTTTTAACTACAGGTTATGTCGCAGTACAACAAAATCCTCCCTCAACACAACACACAAAGTGACAAACAAAATGTGTCACTGTCAAGTGTCATTCATTCTGACATTTGGCAGCTTGGCTAGGCCTGGGTGTGGAGTGTCGATATTTTTTTATTAATAATATCGATATTTTCATTTATTTAGATTATAACGAGTATGAATGTCATGGAAATAGAAAATATGACTGCCGCGGTCACTGACTGGATTGACAACTATTCTGCTTTAAATTAATGAGAAGATAAAGTGATTTTACATCCACAGCCGCATTATACAGACAACAGCACATCAAGCTACCCGTTTCTGTCAAGTATCTTTAGATTTTCAAGGTTCTTGTTGGTTGGGTCATGAGTGTGACCACAGTTAGTAAGTTGATGTGTTGGTGTTGGCGTCTGTACTAACTTTTTAGCATTTTACAGCTGGAAGAACACTCAGTCCATTCTCTATGTCTATGAGCCACAACTCCACAAGTAGATTTGTGTTCACGGTGTTTTGGTTTGAGATATGGGTTGAAATTATTTGATTTTGAAATAAATGTTAAAAACTAATAATATGTAAACAAAAGACTGAATAATTTGTCTAAGATTGACAGAATTCACAAAGCTTATCTTCGTTTATATCCAGACCATTTCCACATAAAAAATGATCTTAAGGCAGATCAATCGAAGAACAGCAAAAACCTTATCTTAAAATAAACTTGGCGAAAATTAAACAAAAGATAAAATGATCATATTTCAAGAGTGCGCCTTTGCAGTCAGTCGATACCGAACGAGTTAATTATTGCGTATAGTTTAAATAAATAAAAAATATAGTTTTTTAAATAGCTATATGGAGCGTTATAAGTTTGAGCCCGCTGTAAGTAACTTTAAGTACCTATAATCACTGATAGTGGCATCTACTGGCCTAATACGCTGATAGAAGGCATATGTTCCATCACGAGCATAGTTTCACCTTTAACCCTTATCATATAATAATTAGTGCTTTTATAAGCGATAACGCTTCGGAACACTCATTTCTCTGTAAGAAGCCAAGGGGAATCGATACCCAGCGGGGATTAGATTTAATTATGTTATAGTTTTGTTATTGAAAAATAAATAAAATATGGTGTTCCAGACGGTTGAATACGATCCGATGTGTGACAAAGAGAAGCCACAACAGATTTCATTTGAAGATGTATCGGCGGCGGCTTTTAGGATACAGAGTGAGATCGTGAAAACGCCATGCGTGGTGAGTACAAAAAAAATGTTATACTCAATAATAAGTTATACCTAATCAGAAATATTTATACTTCTACCTAAACTAGCCCAGTTTCCGTAATCGACCGAAAACCATTTAAAAAAAGGTGGATCATCAAACATTTTAAATTTTCACCAATCAAAAGTGTTTAACGATCAGAAGTTTTAAAGATCTAAAAGCACACATAGGGACAGACAGACAAAGGGAAGCGACTTTATTTTATACTATGTAGTGATAGCGTCTATATATAGATAGTTAAGACATGCTAATTCTTTGTCCATAATATTGATACTCAGTTTATTATTTGGTTTCTGCGGGGCTATTGGCTAACTTGATACTTGACACTGACCAGCGGTTGTCCACTGAACTTGGATTCCTTGATACCTGTTATGAGGATACGTTGAGGAGTGGAGTGCCTCAAGAGTGTTAGAATAATTCATTTTAGGGAACATTATATTTATCAGTTTCATTGCAAATGCAAAGGCAATACGAAATTTATCTTTTGTCAGCTTTTTGATGATCACCACAAAAACACCGAGATACGCATTAGCCCCGCTGGATGTTACTGTATCACGGAGCCTTTTTTTACGTGGTAAAATCATCAAATGAGTCCTGAATCCAGGGCAGGGCGGAAGGGACTGTCAGACCTGTCAGACTCGTACTGGCTCTAATCCTCGGTGTCGTTCAATAGCCCTTTACGTTCAGGACTCACCGGTTCACGGTAATTCGATAAGTCCCTCGACCGTATCACGAAGCCATGTTGACAAGAAATAGACAGATCTTTCCTGATAAAAATCGCTCTATGTTTAGAGCGATTTTTAGTTTGTTAAACACGACGTCAATCTAAATTAATGGCAAACACTTATAAGTAAAATTTGAATTGGTCTTCGCATTTTTATCAATTTGAGGATCAAAAACATTCGCAGGATTGTCTGCAAAGGACATCGCGCCCCTAGAAAGCTAAAGGCAACTGCAGGAACGAGGTTTCCAAACTGATCCTTGAGTCACTGACAGTCCCTTGCACTCCTAATATCCGGTAGTTAGGTATATGATAGGCCTTTAATGCTATCAACCAGACACAAATCCAGAAACCGTGACTGCTAATGAGAAATTCTTAAGATCGTATTTAGTCGAGGCAATCATAAAAATCCGTAAAAGGATCATAAAAGTAAATGAAACGGTACTTTTTCATTAAAATTGTAATGTATTCGTGCGCAATGTTTCGAGTAGGTTTGAACATACATAGGTAGAGACATTTCTAGCATTATATGCATAGATGGCCATAGAAACTATGAATGGACTGTTTGAAAGGTGATATGGCTAAGAGGGTCCTTCATAAGATGATGTCTGTCAGGGCTAGGGCGACAGTCTTATCGACTAAGACAAGTTGGTCGAAGACCTTAAAGTCGGATTTATACAAATAAAACTCGTGACTTCAGCAGTGCCGCGGAGCTGTCTTAAAGAATAGCACTAAGTAATGGAATAGGAGGGACTATGTAGTGCCGTTACTAGCCTGTTTACGCCTACGAGCTTCTTTAATTGCGCCCTGACAATTGTGGTCCTTTCTGCGCCCTGTGCCTGGGTACCATGGCACCCCTCTGTTTTCGGCACTGGAACTATGTTCAATAGCATTATAGAAGAAAAAGACATGCTGATGATACCAACCTGTCTGCTTGAGCAACAAAGTTGGCGGCTAATCGGCAATTTAGCAATTAATTAGCTGTTCTAATTCTTTTTTGTTCGTTGTTTATATTACAGAAATCTCACATGTCTACAACTTTTGGGATGGAAATTTATTTAAAGAATGATTTTCTTCAACACACCGGGAGGTATGTTTTCTTACTAAAATTTTCATATGGATAATTTAGAACAATAGTAATACGTGATAATAGGCCCAGTATTAAAAAAAAAGTAATTCAAACTCCATACGATCTTACCATTGGCGTGCGGGCTAAAATATATAATCAGGCTATAATTATCGTTTAGCACTATGCAAAATGATTGAAAAAACAAAAATAGGTCATAACTTTTGAAGTTTGGAAATCAACTTACCCAATTGATTTTAATGTATACATGCTTCCAGGGAACACCCTGTAGGTATAAGAAATGCAATGGTAAAAGTTCGTGCGTATTTTGTGCGTGTACTGTGTGCTAGCGAAATTCAGCAAATTGTATGCATTAAATATTCAAATTATTTTAGGTTCTCGATATCATAATTATCATATCGAGAACAAACACTAGTCTTCGCGCCCCGCAACTCAGAAAACCTTGTGTAGAGGCTAGAGCTCTGGGGCCTTAGTCAAACAGCATACGACAGTAAACGACAATCGTTATCGTTCATCATAGTCACCACAACTTTATAAACCAGCGCGTAAAGTTGAAAATCTATTAAAAACTGCT
The DNA here is from genome assembly GCA_028554685.1 of Agrotis ipsilon. NCBI lineage: Eukaryota > Metazoa > Arthropoda > Insecta > Lepidoptera > Noctuidae > Agrotis > Agrotis ipsilon. The sequence continues at coordinate 9,927,283 of CM052973.1, read as the reverse complement.
GATCGATAACGAACGAAACAAACGAAAACGATCTGTGAACTTCAATAGATTTTCAACTTTACGAGCTGGTGTATAAAGTTAAAAATGTATTGGTGACTGGATGAACGATAACGATTGTCGTTTGCTGTTTGACTAAGGCCCCTGGTTTTTTAAAGTTCCGTAAACGATAAAGATTTTATTTTATAAAAGATATAAGATTTGTTTTATAAAATAGGTTCATTGACCCCAAAAATGATCAAATCTGTTTTTATATAATGTTATCGTCACGTATACTGAGTGTAGGTATAATAAAAAATGTATACGTGCATCTATTGAAATCTGAAAAGGTCACAGAATGAATCGTTTGAAAAATGGTTAGATAGGTGCTCTTTTTCACTTTATATTAAAAAAAATAGTATTACGAAACGGGTGATGTTGAAAATTGACTGAAAATGTAGGTTCAGGATATCAGATTAATGATCTCATTAATATTGCAAAACTGCGTTCTCCAATGCAATGTACCTGTTCGTTTGTTTAATTTATTTTAACACCAAGCCTATAACGATTTTCATTTATTCTTAGTTTCAAAGAACGCGGTGCAAGAAACGCGTTGCTATTGCTGTCGAAGGAAAACAAGGCCCGCGGCGTAATTTCCGCATCCCTCGGGAATCACTCTCAGGCCCTGAGCTACCATGCGAACAAGCTGAATATTCCTGCAACAGTCGTGATGCCCAATGTGGCTCCCATCATGAAGATAGAGAAGTGTCGGTCCTTCGGAGCTAACGTCATCATACATGGACACGATATGAAGGAGGCAAAGTACCACGCCATGAGTATGGCGCAAGATCACTCGCTTGTTTACATCAATGGGTGAGTTCAACTGTTTTTCATTATCATCTGCCTAGTCTATTCCCAAACATGCTGGAGTTGGCTTTTTTACATGGAGTAGCTTTAGTTTTAAGCTAAGTTCCTGTATCCTGATTCTCTGCGAGCTTAGAGCATATTTATAGAAGAATTAACTACGGCTCTAGGACAGGCTCCATACTTGTCTAGACGGAGGATCCTCTCCTTTCAACAAAGGTGAGGACATGTATGCCTTGTTCCTTTATAAACAGAGAGTGGTCTATGAGTAGTAATGCCTCGTCACGAGCTGTAGGTTAGGAGCTCATCCAACATGCCTTGCATGACCATAACAATGGAGGCCATGTCATGGACATGCATGGCGTGATGGGTTATGTTCGTCCGACCATAGTTCGGAGACATGTCACCTCAAACAACTTGCACTTGCGTAGCACCTTTCAGCCAACTCCCTCTTATAGATTTGGCAGGGTGGATAATATCATTATTTGTCAAGCTTTTTCCCAACTCCATAGGGGTCGGCTAACAACATATTCTAATCAATTATAACGAGTCAAGTCTCTACCTCCTGCTTCTTTATCACAATATACTTGACCTCAACTTTAACCGATTGTTGCGGCAGCTACGATCACCCTCACATAATGGCGGGTCAGGGCACTGTGGGGCTGGAGATCATCGAGCAGGTGCCGGAGGTGGATGCCGTGCTCGTGCCTGTGGGCGGCGGCGGCCTGCTGGCTGGCGTGGCTACTGCCATCAAGCATCTCAAGCCTCATGTCCTCATCTACGTAAGTACCAACTATTAAGTATTCTGTGGTTCTATTAAGTATTCGTAGTACTATTAAGTATTCTGTGGTTGTGATGACTGCAAAAAGAGCCACCAAAGGCAGAAGCCAATTCAAAGATACAAAATCGATGCTGCAGGTCTGCGTAATTATCTGCGACTCCCGTTTCCTTTTATACTAACGAAGTCAAAGGTCAACAGATAAACAAACATTGACACACACCTCTTATCGCGATGTTACTTTGTCTTATTTTGCAATTAGTTATAATGTCTTGTTTACCTACCTAACGCGAAGTGTAAAGCCGCAGATTACTGCCGCAAGCAATAATAAAAAAAACTAATTTTTGTCAAAGCAAAATGTTTTGTTCCATTTTTCCTTGAGTTATATCATCCAAGTTCCAATATTAGTATTTAATGTCTACTTCTTCGGTTGGTTCAACATTAATACATTTTTGTAAAAATAAGCTAAGTAATAAACATTTTTACGCGACGCAATATTGTTATCTTTTTACATGGACTCTTATAGCAACAGATAATTCGTGTCCATTCTAGTTCACACCCCTCCTACGCAGTTTTCGTCTTTAGGTACCATGATATCGATACCGAAATGACATTGACATCACATCATCCGTAAAGGGTATCGAGTGATAATTATAGCTCCGGTATTATATTCGTCTTTATATACGTATTACAATTTTATTAGTGCAACGAATAAAACTTGCATGTTACCTTGTATTTCAGCATTTAATCAGTGACGGATTAACCCTTAAACAAATTAAGCAATTGCCTAGGGCATCACGTCTGGGGGGGCACCAGAATCAGCACAAAAAAAATCCTATGGCCAGATTTTATTGTGCTTCTTCTGGTGCCCCCCAAGGGCATCACGTCTTACGGTACTGTCAGGTCAACAAGAACTTACTGAAACTGCTTAAATTTTTAGCTCGCTTCGCTCGCTATTCCATCGTGCTTAGGCTTGGTTAGATACCTGTTTTAATGCATATACAAGAAAGGTGGAAAAAAAAACGAGCACGCTTCGCTCGCTCTTGCATCCCTAGCTTTTATTTTAAATACCTACTCAGCGAAGTACTTCCCTACATAATACTTTTCTTATCACTGATGAAAATTAATACGTTAAAAATATATAAATATATATATACAACGTGTAACGTTAAAAGCGCAAAACCTCTCGTGGGGTAACTCAGCACATGTTACTGAACAATGTTTGTTCTAAAACTTTTGGAAAATCGCAAATAAGAAAAATGATTTTTCATACTGATGGGCTCGATCAATTTCTTATTTTGTACTAGCTTCTGCCCGCGACTTCGTACGCGGATCTTGTTGCTTATGCCAGCGAGAACGGGGTCGTCAAAATCGAAGATCTGCAAAGTCTGATACCCAACTCCAAGAGCCCGGGTAAATAATTAATGTGTGTTTGGCCAGTAGAATATTTTTTTTTATTTCAAAAAAGAGTTAAAGGTTCCTAAGCAAGTTTTCCCGTATCTCTTATAGATGCGGATTCCTCCCTTTTGGCCAATTTAAAAGAAACACTCTGTATATTATGTTAAAGTTTAGTTGGGTATTTTGCTGTTCAACATTGCGTTCCAGATCTCCAATTTTTACATGTCAACAGAGAATGCTCATCAGGCTGATTCACTCTTTCTAAGACGTCGATTCTATATATGTTATAGTTTAGCTGGACTTTTGGTGTTCCACATCAGGTGTTCCAGATCTTCAAGTTTTATACGTCAACAGAGAGTGCTATCAGGCTGAACAACTCTTGCAAAGACGTCATTCCTGTATATGTTATGGTGTAGCTTGGCTCTTGTAGTTCCATATCCTCAAATTTATACTCTCAGCAGAAAATGCTCATCACGTGGAACAATTTTTGCTATGGCACCATTTTTGTATCTCTTATAGTTTAGCTGGTCTGTTGCGGTTCTGCGCCAGGTGTTCAATTTTCCAAAATAAATTATAGCCTATGTTTTGGCCAGACTTAATACCTATACAACAAAAAAAGAATCATTCAAATCCGTCCAGTACTTTTTAAGTTTATCCCGGACATACATACAGACAAACAGACAAACAGATAAACAGACAAACAGACAAAAATTCTAAAAACTATATTTCTGGCTTCGGTATCGATTGTAGATCACACCCCAAGTATTCTTTTAAAAATTTATTCAATGTACAGTTTTGACTTTCCTACTATTTTATTATATGTATCATACATACAGACAAACAGACAAACAGACAAAAATTCTAAAAACTATATTTCTGGCTTCGGTATCGATTGTAGATCACACCCCAAGTATTCTTTTAAAAATTTATTCAATGTACAGTTTTGACTTTCCTACTATTTTATTATATGTATAGATGAAAAATCAATTTTTTTTTTGCGAATTTCCAAAAGTCTTAGAACAAACATTGTTCAGTAACATGTGCTGAGTTACCCCACGAGAGGTTTTGCGCTTTTAACGTTACACGTTGTATACAGGGTGTTTCTTTTAAATTGGCTAAAAGGGAGAAATCCTTATCCATAAGAGACACGGGAAAACTTTCTTAGGAACCTTTAGCTCTTTTTTGATGTTGACAATTTTGGCTTTTTTACTTTTTTAGTCAAGTGTGAGTTGTCCACAAAAATGGGTGAAATAGGCCAATTTTTTTTTAATACCTATCGACTCTATTTCATGTTAGGATCATTTCATTGTATCGGAAGAAAAATGTGAGAGCAACAGAAGTGGGTCAAATCTAATGAAATACTGAGTACTACTAATACGTTTTTATGCTGTAAGAAGAAACATTACTGTGCTTTTGACTGCCGGGGTCGCGGGACTATCCCATTAAGTAACCGTAATCCTGGAACGTAAAGTGCTATTGAAGGATCATCGTGGATTTTAGTCAGTACAAGTCTGACAGTCCCTCCCATGCCAGCCCTGCCGGGACGACCTATTTGATGAAATTAATCACAAAAAAAAACCTGTGGATAGGGGGGCACCAAAGGCTTTAATTGCCTAGGGCATCAAGTAGCCTTAATCCGTCACTGCATTTAATTTACGCTTAAATCAACTGTCAGCACTTGGCTTTTCTTTTATTTTATTTATTGTTGGTTTGGTATGGTTGGTAGGCCAAAAAATGAGACATAATATATGATGGCGCAAACTCACCCAGAAGGCACTGAAACGTTTGGCGCATCGGGTTTGGCGGGTGTCTAGTGAGGCCTACCACCGCTGCGCCAGTGAGATCGCTCATCTTAGGCCGATTTAAGGTTGATCCTATCAAGGCTGAGTTGAATAAAACGAGAATGAATTATAGTACCTCGTTCTAAATGTGGTTTAAATGACTTAAAATATAAGCTAAAGTTACTTATTAACTTATGATATCGTTTTGTTAATCTACTCTTTTAATTCCTCAAAATACAACATTGTTGGATCACTAATGAAATAATATTTAAGAGTTGAATATATTCCTAATATTGACAAGCAATAACACTATTTTACATGATGTGTAACATCTGAAATCTCACCTTGATGATAAATACCCATTTTTAGACCTCTACAGAAATTGACTCTGTCCAAAATTCCAGATTGCACGAAAGTGATACCTAGAAGTATGGACAACAACTTAATTCATGCTCTTATAGCACCGTTAATTCAGAGTTGGCACAGCATGTCTTAAATGCCCGTACTCCGGAAAATATTGTTTCAAATAATACTGTGGTCCAGGGTGTGGAGACGGAGAAGTGCCCCAGCATGCAGAGCGCGATGAAGCACGACGAGCCGAGGAGCGTGGAGATCAGGTCCACGCTAGCAGACGGCCTGGCCGTGCCTACCGTCGGGTACAACGCCTTCGCCACTGTCAAGAACATCGTCGACAGAATGGTAAGTGACTCCCTACGCGACACAAAATGAGTGGTCCGCATTGTAGCAGTACACGAAAAGTCAAAAATGTAAGCTCGTTTGGCTTCAGCCTTAGCTTACACATCAGTTGCTACTTCTGGAGTTACTATCCAGCCAGTTTTTCTTTTTTCTTTATTGTCCTAAATTAACGACGCGACGACGACCCCTTCGTTGTCGCGTCGTCCTTTACAAGTTCCGTTTATCCTTTGTTGTATAGAATCGTACAAATTAATTAAAAGTGTCCGACAGAATATGTTAGCAGAAAATAAAAAGTTGGTTACAGATGGTCAATTTTTGAAACCCGCGCGCACTGTGATCTGTGGTACCTACCTAATAGGTACTCGGAATCGGGGCATAAAATATCCAGTCATCGGTGTACAACCAAACTTGATGACGCTCGGTGTAACCACGCCTTCTTCGTCTAGGCAATGTTTTCATGTTCCACGACCCAATCCGGATGTTTTGTTTGATAAAATAAATAAATCGGTCAATGAAACGTCACGATTACGCAAACAGCTTTAATTTAAATTGCCTTTGTGGCTTGCGTAAATACATACGTCAATTGAGGTCTACTCTGCTACCTATATTCTTGTATCAAAGAATCGAAACAATAAATAGTTTATTTATATTTTTAGCTCCCTTAACAAACGATCGTATTGATAAATTGGTGATTATTTTTAGGATTAAGTAGGTCAATCAATCTTGCCACATAAAACATTGTTAGAAAATACTGTGATTACTTCAAAGTTTTTAAAATAGATATTAGTTATCGATTTATTAAAAATCTAATTGGTTAAATAGATTAAGAAAAAATATTTATGTCGTTTTTATGGTATATTAAGAAAGCCAAAATTTACGAAGTTAAGCGCCGTATTCACGTTCCATCTGCTGTACGTCCCGCCAAGGCCATGCACGATGCACGACGCAAAAACACCGTGAATAGGCTTGACGTACGTCAATATTTTTTTTTAATTGTTTGCTGGACGTGCACGACCCATTTTTCATCCAGCGAGATCCAAAACCTCTTGCTATTTTTTTCCTCACTTCTGTTGCTGCTGATAATATTAAAAGAACTCCCATTTTTTGACGTTTTGTTAAAACAGCTGGCATTTTGAATTAATAAAACACGTTCTCTCTTATAATTCGTCCGATATATTCTGCTCGCTGGAAGCGCGCACGATAGTGTGTATGCTACATCCATCACAGCGACCTTGGGCTGACGTACAGCCGTGACAGATGGTGAATACGGCGCTTTAGGACGGTTTTAAATTTCATCTTACGTCACTTCTGGATTCAATTGACGTCACAAGCGCCAATCTTGAGTTGTGATGCGTAATAAATTGTCAGTATTCAGTGATTTAAAAAAACATGATGATTATTTTTCAAAACAGACCATTTAAATTTCATGCCTATATTATTTGTTTATTTTGACAGATAACAGTGAATGAGGACTGGATCGCTCGCGCCATTCTACGCCTGATAGAGCAGGAGAAGTATGTGGTGGAGGGAGGCGGGGGCAGTCTGCGTCGCCGCCATCATGGCCGGCCTCGTGCCTGAGTTGGCCGGCAAGAAGTTAGTTTCTTTTTTTTTCTACTAGTGTTCTATAGGGGAAAAAATTGTTTGTGTGTAGGGAGGGGTTAATTTCCGAAACTGCTGCGCTGCACTGTTTTTACGCTGCACTGTTTTTAAGTAGATTTCCTGCCTTATCAAAAAAAAAAAATCAAAAATGTTTATTGCTTCGACATAAATAACTTATTCTAGTTACAATGGGGAGAATCCTTTTAAGCGAATAGTTTGCTTGTATTAGAATCCTCCGCCCGTCCCCACCTTATCCTTATACATAGAACATATAAGTATTTCTATGGCCTTTGATTTAATTTTTTTGGTAAACGGACATATAACACCCATTTTTACTGGGAATCTGTAGAAAAGACGCATATCCTAGAAGAACAAGTTATTTAAAAAAAAAAACTATAGGCTCGCGTTTGACTACCATCTCGCCTGATAGTAAGCGAATATGTGGTTGACGGTGAAGCACGCTTGCCTAGAAGAAACCTATACCTAGAAGACTCTTGACTTGACGACCTCAAGCTGTCAGGAAATACATACCCTGGCAGATAATTCGACTCCTTTGCCGTGCGCAAAATAAAAGTTTACAGATCGATCTTGATATATTTCAGGGTGGTATGTATTCTGTCGGGCGGTAACATCGACACCACGATCCTGGGCCGCTGCCTGGAGCGCGGCCTGGCTGCCGAGCAGCGGCTCGTGAAGTTCAAGGTGACCGTCAGTGACCGCCCCGGGGGCATCGCTGAGCTCTGCAAGCTCATCTCTTCCACCGGAGTTTCCATCAAAGACATCATGCAAGAGCGCGCTTGGGTCCATGGAGATATTTTCAGTGTTCGGGTAAAGATCTTCTTAGATTTTTTTATTTTTTGGTTGGTTTTCATCGGTTTTTCGATTTTGAAGAGTTGAACTACTTTGTGTCATCGTCATGCCTATCTTGTATTTCGAAATGTCGTCAAGCGATTGATCGACGCTAACGTTAAACAGAGGGACAAGTTTTTGGCAAAAAAATTAACACTGCCATCCAACGTGGCAATGCTGCCAGCACTCTGGGCACTTCGTCTTTTGATACTTGATCTTTTATGATAGGAATTTCATTATTTTAGCTTTAAATCGCGGTTTGTTAAAAATGTAAGTACCTACCCTACATACATAAATATTGATTAATTCTGTTTTCCAGGTGAAAGTGGTTTGCGAAACCCGTGGTCCTGAGCACTTGGAGGAACTGAGAGCAGTGATCGCGACCACCTACCGGGAGTGGGACTTCGCGGGCGAATATGACGCCTACCCACGCCGGAACAGTACTGACTCCTTGGATGATGTTTCGCATTAACTTACCTACAGTTTCGTAGTTGCACTACTTTGTGCTCGCAGCTTTTTGGCAAAAGCCGGATATGCGAGCAACTGGAGAGCACATGCCAGAGCAGCACATAATAGCTTTAAGCAACCTCTTTACATAGCCATCGATTGCACGAAAGTGATCGAAATCAGCTAGACGGTACCATATCACATTACATCACGTTTTGCTACTAATATTAATGTCTGGAAGCCGGGCCCTGGACCGGTGTAGTTCCTAAGTATATGTTCAGAGTATATTATTACCCTCATGAATCAGAAGAAACTCAAAACAACAAGGTCACGGTCAGAAGTATTTGATAAGTAAAATTTCCATAATAAGCTAACAATTATATATCATACTTACCTATTTAAAAAATATGATGCCATAGAGTGATGGCGTATAGTCTGACGTGCCATTTCAGTGGCAAAAAGGTCTTATATTGATTAGAGGGGCAACAAATGCGCACGCCTGGGGCAGCTGAAACCCACGCTTGTCATACCACAGGTCAACGTGTCATGTGTGGGTTAATAATAAACTACTTGTACCAATGTTCTAATTTTTACGTTAATTAGTTTGTAAAGTATTTCACATAATTATCTGTGATAAGAAGTTAATTTTGATGACATTATTATTTCATTAAGTTTTTTTTTTATGTTTTGTATTGAACCCTCAGTGTTAGAAGACTGGTGTCTCAATATTTAGGGTAGTCAGGTATTTTTAAATAGGATCGCTGTACACATTGGGCCAAGGCAGTGGTCCAGCATATTGGGCCAAAGTAATGAATTCCTAATGTCGCTGTTTACACATTGGGCCAACGTGTAAACTCTGTTTGCGATGCACGCCAAGATCCTTAGATTGGTGTACTAAAAACCGACAACATTCTGTTGGCGGGCCAATACAGCCGCCAACTACGGTCAGTACACGCTGGCCCAATGTGTACAGCGGCCTTAAAATGTAAGTGGATTGGACCACAGACAAACAGATGTTTTATGTATAAAAATAGTCACGTGTATAACTCCACAGCAAAGGGAGATCTTAAAAAAAAGACAACAAAATGCTACTATAAGATAGGTATTAGGATTTTCATTCGATGTCTTCTAATGTTGTAGGTTTAAGTATATTATTTTCATAGTTCTTGATGGCTAAAACAATAAAAATAGATAATATATTAAGTGTGTTTTGTAATTTATCAAAAAAGAAATAAATATCTGGAATAATTAACTTTTTTTTTTTAATAAAAAAAGTAACAAACCGATTGTCTGTGCATTAAAGATAAACTGTTATGACCTTTATTAGTAGATGTTTGATTATTATGATTCTTTCGGCAGGCACGTTTGAATGTGCATATTTACAAAGTGCATAACCCTCAAAATCGGGTACCTCAGTCCAGCACCCAGGCGGCTTTCTCTTTGAGTTCAACCACGTTCAAGGTTCAACCCAAATCGCAACGTCCTCTTTGGAGTTGATAATAACCCGTGCAAAACAAACACTTAATTCCTGAATAAAGCTACCTAATTTCCCCAGGCGCTAGACCGGTTGCTAATACTTTGCCGTCTGGGAAACCTCGCACTGCCCACCTTTCGTTATGCCCAGTCCCCAAGTCCAAGTCCATGTCCCCATGTGCAAAAGAAAATTGCTAGATAGCTAGGGCTAGTTTCGTTTTACGCTCTACGGTAAGACGATTGGGACTCCACCGAGCAATGTATGTGTCCACCGCAATCGATGCGGCGTCATTCGTCCCATTACCGAGAGTTCTATTTAACGCCGCCACTGGCACTATGGGTGGGCAATGCGTCAACATCTATACCTGGCTAACTTTAATCTTTAATTAATACATATAAAAATCATTTTCTGTCCGTTAGCTCGCTTTAACTCGAGAACGGCTGGACCTATTTGGGTGATTTTGGTTTTGAATTATATTTGGACGTTCATGGGAAGATTTAAATGTTGAGTAAATAATTATAAAAGAAAATTTGTTCGGAGGCGGTACTTATACAAAGTTTGCCGTTTCAGTTAATTTACATAAATTCAAGCAAGCAACCTTCTTCATACTATGCTTCATACATAAAAATAGCATAAAAGTAAAAATTCAACTGTCATCAATTCCGTCAATCATGTTCAGTGATTTTGATTTTACAATGTATTAATCATTCCATTTATATTTCCTAAACAATGAATAAATTATAGTTTAAGATGTAATTAAGTAGATAGCAGACTAAAAAAGATAACCTCAGAAAAAACAGTATAACCTCGAACATGAATCCAAAAGACGTAAGTAATTTGATCACAGTCAATACCAACGCGGACTTCGAGTACGTTTTCACTACTTCAGAGTTAATGGAGTGCCTAATCCTTATCCTAGCCTCTTAATTTCTATTATAAATGAAAAATTAAGTTTGTTTGTAACCTTTTCGCGCCTCGACTGCAACGTAATAGAAACGGACATAAGGTACATAATTATCATCCCGAAAAGAAAAAAAATAATAGAAAGACATAAACAATAATGTTCTTAAGACAATAGGCGGCCCCCGCGGAAGCCGCGGCCAAAAGCTAGTGTTTCTATATAAGTCGGGCGACGCGTCGCGCGTCGCCTAGCTTAACAATAGTTATTCTGCTATTCCGGGCGGAGACAAATCTAACAAGCGGCTGCGTAGTACTCACAATCGGCATGCTTGTATGACCAGATGTATGAATGTGGATGAGGCGAAAGGAGTATGTAAGGATCGTAGCAGATGGCGCTCTGTAGTTTCTACCTACTCCAATGGGAATAAAGCGTGTTTTTATGTGCCTATGCACGTAAATCCAAGAAATCAAATATCGTGAAAATTGGTCCTGCCTTTCTTGAGTTTAAAATGGTAATGGCTCGTACGTAATATTGACATGTTTAGGACCCCGAGTACGATGAGTGGTGCGATCCAGAAAATCCACGTAAGGTAAAATATGAAGGTATACTAGCAGCATCAAAACGAATACTAGGCCAGATTGTTCGGACACCATTGCAGGTAACTTAATTGCTTTATGTAATGTAGGCCTTTGAAATTTTACCTTTCTTAAAAATAGTGTGCATTTGTCAAACTATTATTCGCAAATGTATAAAACTTGTCGGAGAATTTCATATTTTTTTTCAGGACCACAGTTGTAGAGAATTTAATCTGCAACAAAAAATGTTACTTTGTGCGACCAATAGTTTGCAAGATAAAACACCAATACCCGTTTTTCCAAGATGGCGGCGAAAAAAGTTGTGACCCCACAGAATTGAATTTAAACTAAAAGCTAACCCCGCTCGACATCTAAAAAATAAAATGACATCTTCTAACAAATACAACCCCAAATCTAAGTCTTCAATGAAGTAGTGACGAAATGAATATTATATAATATATCATTTCTTTTTTGTAGAAAGCTAACATGTCGTCAACACTGGGTATGGACTTATATATGAAAGAGGAATTCTTACAAATCACAGGATGGTAACACTACAATACATTTTATATATAAAAAAATATACTTAACCTTATTACTTCCACCCAGAGCGGGACTGGACGGTCTGTTGGACTTGTAAAATCCACGGTGATCCTTCAATGGGGAGCCCTTTACGTTCCGGCGTCATGGTTACCTGATGAGACAGTCCCGCGACCCCGACAGGCTTTGGCCCTCTAAGGGGAGCCCCGTGAGATTGCTGATTTATTAGACCTGGGCATGGTCCAAAATCGGACTGCGATGTCACATATTAATCGCCTCCGCATGCCCGCGTAAAATATAACACTGTGCTGATCAGCAAGATATACTACCTATTAGTTAAGTTTGTTTTTTTACTAAGTTAAACAGATAATTCATAGTTTCAAGGAACGTGGAGTGGTCAACACTTTAACACTGCTGAGCGACGAACAAAAAAAGTTTGGTGTAGCAGCAGCCAGTACTGGTAACCACGCCTGCGCACTTGCATACCACTCAGCTCGCTTGGGTATACCCAGCGTGGTATACATGCCTGTGCATGCACCAATTAACAAAGTCAATAAGGCAGAAAGACAAGGCGGAAAAATAGTGTTGCATGGTTCAACGTTGGCTGAAACAAAACTTTTTGCTATGGTTAAATCAAGAGAAAAAAGAATGATGTATGTTAATGGGTGAGTCTCAAACAATGCTATTTGGTCTTATGTCACAAGTCTAATAACACATTCGCCATTGGAAAGTTACATTTGGGATTGAATTTGCTATATGACGCAATTTCAAATGTCAAGAGGGTTGATAAATCCAAACACCAGCATCACTCCTTTTTTTTAAAATGGGGGCCTCGGTACGTAAGCTGCGACCGCACAAACTTGGATTTAGCTTTACTAATCAAGAGCTCGGCCTCTAAACCCCTTCGCACACGACGTCGTATCATAAGCGTATCGTAAAACGCGCGTACTACGAGAGAAATACGAGCAGGAACATTTTCAAACAAGTCCGCACACGAGGCGGTGTTGCAGCGTATCGTATGAGGTGTTCATTAAATTGTTTTAATGGAAAAAGCGTCGTATTTACTGAATCCGGAGGTCACAGATTCAAATCCTACTCGTGGATCGATTTTTTTTTTCTATAGAAAATCTTTGAAAATCGCAACGGGGCAATCTTTGAAATTCCTGGGGCTGTCATATTTTGATATACCTAAGCATATAATAAATAGACTAACACAACATATTACAAGCTTTATTTTTGCAGTTACGATCACCCGAACATTATAGAAGGTCAGGGCACCATTGGTATTGAAGTTATAGAACAGCTCCCAACTGCAGATGCGGTGTTAGTACCGTGCGGGGGCGGCAGCCTCCTGGCTGGCATTGCCATCGCTGTGAAGCATCTTAAACCAGACATTGAAGTATATGTGAGTTGTCAACTAAACTATCGTAGCAAGTAAATTATAGAATCAGGCGTTACTTTGCGGAAATCCATGACATTATGAAATGTTTTTTTTTTTAGTTTTAATTCCACGACCAAAATCCAGGCTTTACTGAAGGATGCTGTGATAATACTTACAAAAACACAATCTTGTGCATGAAAAGCGAGGCCACGTTTGGCCCATCAAACCTATTGGATTATATTTACTTTTTTTTTATAAAAGGCCTGAGGAGTCTGTATTGTGTTCCGCTAATTGAGCCAGAGTGTAATATGTACTTTTTGTTTGTTTACAGGGAGTAGTAACAGACCATACAAACAGTATGGTAGAGTCACTTAAAAAAAATGAAAGAGTCTTCATCCCCTTAGAACCTTCAATTGCCGACGGATTATCTGTTAATAAAGTCGGTGTCAACACTTTCTTTAACCTCAAAGGAGTTGTCGATAAAATGGTAATCTTATTCAATAATCGCTTTGGTGGCCATAATATGTATTGCGAAAAAATCTATTCTAAGCCTATCTATTTTCTACTCTTTTACTTTTGCAATAGAATCACAAATTGCATTTTAAGAATGTTATCGCAATTCATATTTATAATCTTTACTAATATCATACTGAACGGTTTGTTTGGTTGATCACGATTATCTGATGAAATGCTGGTTCGAATTGAATTTTTTTTTGCGTTGATCGGTCCATTAACCGAGGATTACTTTATGATAACATCACGCTACGACCAATAGAAGCCGAGCAGTGGGAGAAAATATGGGGAACAGCTAGCTAGACTGCTAAAATAGCCATTAAATCCCAGTTTTTTTATTTTTATTTTGTTAACATGTGGTTTCTAAATGTTTTGTTTTAGGTTGTTGTGAGAGAAGATTGGGTGGCTCGTGCCATTATGCACATAATTGAGGAAGAAAAAGTCGTTGTCGAAGGAGCCGGGGCGGTCGGCATCGCGGCTATTCTGGCTGGTTTGTTCCCTAACCTTAAAGGGAAGAAGTAAGTATTATAATGCACTGAGCATTCGACAGTGTCAATCAATTGCAAATCTAATTAGTCCTATAACTAGACTTTAAAAAAATAATGGACGCGTGTTTTTTCATGTTAAATCTATGCATAATGTACAAAGATATTATGCGTCAAAATTCGAGAGTGGAGCTGATGACATAAGATGACTCGCTGTCCGATGATCATCATCGAACATGCCCGTGTCGACGGCGCGCTGTGTTCCACGCGCACCTGGAAAAGTCGTCAGCAATCTGCTGGGGCCCTTCTTAGTGGGCCAAAGCCGGCCGAGGCCGCGAGACTGTCTCATCAGGTCACCGTGACCCTGGAACGTATTGGTCTATTGAAGGATCACCGTGGATTTTAGTCCGTACAAGTCTGACAGTCCCTCCCGTCTTACCCCGGGTGGGACTGTTAGGAGGATTCATTTTGATGATTTTACCACGGAAAAGATGTATGAGAAATAGCTAGACAGAAAAAGTGATGGTCCGATGATCGATATCTTGCAAATCCTTTAATAACTTTGTATGTTTCAGAGTGGTTACGATCTGCTCTGGGGGCAATATCGACTCAACGACTCTATCGCGTGCTCTTGAGAGAGGCATGTCGGCGGAAGGTCGGCTCGTGAAGTTCAAAGTGACGGTGTCGGACCGGCCCGGCGGGTTGGCCGACTTGTGCGGCTTGTTGTCCAACATCGGCATCACCATGCGTGACTGTGTGCCCGAGCGAGCCTGGGTCAAAGGAGATGTCTTTAGTGTTCAAGTACTGTATTCTAATACTAATAAAGAAGAATGGGCAGAAATGTATGGACCCCGTCCCTTTCCTTGTAACACTCCCATCCATATATCAAATGAAAGTACGTGAAAAGTGTATCATTTCATTGTATGGCAGCAAACCTGCAAACTATAGGAGAAAAAAGTTATTGAGACTTTTATGTCAAAAGATGAATTTCGATTTTCAGAAGAAAACATTTCTCTTAGCTTTTTCTCATGATAATATGTGTACAGATCATGAGAAAGAGTAACATTGTTGATTTAGCGGCACCCACTTCTGACTCTTTAAAAGAAAAGCATAGTGCTTAGTAGTGATAATTGTATAAAAAAAATGAATTTAAACTCGATTGGGGCTTTATAGGCTCAATCCCCTACTACAGCCCCTACTTAGAAGAACATGGCTATAAGACCGTCACATCCAAAACGTTAGGTACTCAACTGACTAACGAGGAAGCAAAGGAGTAAAAAAAACCACCAGTGTATTATGGATGGTCGTTGAAGTCATTTGTTGGTTTCCTTCATTAGTGTCCGAAGTGCTAACAGTGTCTGAATAGCTTTTTGTCATGGTAATGATGCGTACCAGCTCCAACACTTGTACCCATCATTTCCATGTGAAAATCTATGAACATCGCCGTGTGGAGACACGTTCATATAGAGTATATGGAAATATGTGGCACGACTATAATATCGCCGCGATTCTGTCGCTTGTGGAGAAAGCGCCTTATTCTTTTTCAAAAACGCTATAATTAAATATTACAACTGACATTTTCGAAATCAATGTGTTCCATTATAAACTCTGTGAATCCCGGCCGATCTTCCATATACATATTCTCGTAAAAACATACTATGACGAATTCTGACTCAAAGTACTACTTTCATAGTCGACAAACCCAATCGTCAAGGCACAGAACCGTGGTCGAGCTGAAGTTAGTCCGGGAATCGGTTAAAGAAACTAGCAACTTTTTTTTTGCATGTTATGTGACATTTGTTATGCTGACATCATCATGATTTGTTATCAAGTTCTTTTTTTTGTGTGTACCGGCTCCCATAAAAACGTTTTCTTTCTTTTCTTTTTTATTTGACGGCAAACTCTACCGTAATGGTAGAGTTTGCCGTCAAATAAAAAAGAAAAGAAAGAAAACGTTCGCTCATTGGTTAAATCAAGAAGCGCCCCTCATCCTGGCATTTTTTTTATATACAGAAATGTCAACGATGCATTAGCACACAGTATTGAGTATGGATTGACATAATTTAAGACATACATGACTTCTGCCTAACATTATGTATCGTTGGTATTTTGACATAAAAGTCTCAATAATTTTTTTCTCCCATGGTTTACAGGTTTGCTGTCATACAATGAAATGATACACTTTTCAAGTGCTTTCATTTGATATATAGATGGAAGTGTTACAAGGGATGGGACGTTTTGTCCATCCTTCTTTATCATTATATAATCATTTCAATCTTTTAAAGTTACAGAAACACCTATTCGTTTCAGTTAAAAGTGATTGTTGAAACCAGAGGATGGGCACATACCAAAGAGTTGATGGAAATAATCAAGAAAAACTATAAAGAATATTTCTTCCAAGAGATGGGCGAACAATCCGATAAAATGGCAGGAACGAAGCGCGGCCCGTGTCTCGCGCCCAACCCTATGTGCATGCAGAAGTAGATATTTAATAAAATGTGCCATTGCTACACAATCTCATTATTGTACAATAAAAATGAAACGTCGTTGCTCATATTTATTTATTTTGGTGTTTTTATTTTACCCATCTTTTATATTATATCACAAAATCCATCTACTTAAAAAGATGAAAAAGACAGACAGAGTTTGTGAACCGTCCCGGTAACAGTTTGCCTGTTAGATTAGTGTAATTTTACTACGATGTAGTAAAATTAAGAGAGAGAAAAATAGAGTTAAGAAAAAATTGCCAGGCGGTTGTGGTAAGCACAAGCACCTGCTAGGTGAGTTCGGTGATATATCTCACAAACACAGACAAAAAAACATGAAGACAAAAATCATAATTAATCAAATCATGAACCACACGCATAAGAAGTCGTTGGCATAGAGTACATTTTGGATAGGGATAGTCGCTAGCAACAGCTAGTCCATACAGTCCATTATAAAGCTGCCGAAGATATTTTTTTTGTTTGAACTCGTTAATCTCAGGAACTTCTGGTTCAAAATAATTTTTTTTTTTTTGTGTTGGATAGGTACTCCTTTATTTTTTGAGGAGGGTTATACGCTATATAACATCAAGCTACAACAAATAGGAGCCGAGCTAGCAAACTATCATTTGAACTAACAAATTATAAGTCCTAGGGACCATGATACGTTAACCCCCATCCTACTTTATTGGCTTCAATTCTCAGTGGCCTATTTAGAATCTGGACATTCTATAATCTAAATTCGGTCTCGTGGCTAAGACCTTCTTCAATAATATCGAAGAATCGTAGAAAAGACACAAATCTATGGTACAAAATGGCATTAGAATGGTAATAATAAAATGTCAACAGCTATGTAGTAATTCTGAATTTTAATAAAATATTACCCTAACTCATTTTTCTTTCATAATTACATAATATAATCAATATGAAAAGTCTTGAATAAAAGCTAAGCAACAAAAATCATAAAGAAATAAAAATATCAAAAACATGGCCGTGAACCCTAAAGATGTAAGTATAATCAATATTATTTGTGTTACAACTTTCCATCCCGTGAGGCTATGGTTCCCCCTCCCTCTCCCGTCACGTTACGCCTCTCTCTATAACCATTTTACACTTACCAGAAAAACATTGTGAGCTCAGCTATCAGGTTACTTTATCATAGCCAAAAGCAATTTAACATTAACCGTATTTTTTAATATTACAAAACAAACAGGATCCTGAGTATGATGAGTACTGTGATCCAGATAATCCAGTTAAGATCCAATTCGAAGACATATTAAATGCGTCGCGACGCATGGCAGGCGTCATAGCTCGGACACAATGCCCGGTTAGTGCGTTTTATATAATTATTAACTTAAGAACAAAGATTACCAGTTTTTAACCTACTGATCTATTAGACGCGCGATTTTCCGTACCTTGCTAACGGTTGCGAAAGACGCAAAAACTCTACTATGCTATTCCTATGCAAATCAATTCTTTATTGGAAATATCCAGCTATTATGATCTGTGGCCGTATTACAACGTCTTAAAACCAGGCTTGTTCCGGCGAGTGAAAGTGACAAAGCTATACAAGTTGTCTAGCGCCATCTCGTTCACTCACTGGAACAAGCCTGGTTTTAAGACGTTGTAATACCCCCTGTTCAGTTATAATTTTATTTTTAGCCCTTCTATCTCCACTATACTTTCAGCAACCATTTTTTAACAATATTGAGACAAGAATAAAAAAAAATTACTTCCAATAAGTTTTAAGGGCGGGCCTTAAAACTTATTGGAAGTAGTTATGACATCATTTTTTAAACTTTATTAATTTGATTTTACCGCAGCGTGCTCACATGTCTGAAAAACTGGGAGTGGAGTTATATATGAAACAAGAGTCACTGCAGTTCACAGGATGGTAATAAACGAATTTAATATTTGGTAGACAAAGTCTTAATTACTTAATTATAAAACAGCAAACAAAATACAAATAACAAATAGCCTTTCTATACAAGCGTATGCACTACATAACAAACGTTATTCAATGTTTACTTTTAAGAACGTAACTACTACTATTTGATCGCGAAATCCATAGTAGTCTGTTTTGAAATAAAATGAAACTCCAACCGATGTAAACCGTATTCTAAAGCAGTTTTGCGATTTAATTCCATATTCGCTTGCGTTTAATCGTTGTGTGTGCTCCGCCATAGGGCTAGATATTTACAAACTATTTATAAATATCACAGTTCCAAGTGTCTTGAACTTAGTACAGATACGCCATGGAGCTTTTCTACGAAGATACGTCGTAGTGCCATCTTCTACGCAGCTACGCCGTAGTGCCCTTTTCTACGCAGCTACGCCGTAGCACTTTTTCCCACGCAGCTACGCCGAAGCTTTCTTTGCTACGCATCCACACCGTAGCGCCCTTCTCTACGCACACTGTGTCAGGCTCAGGGGTTATTGAATTATTAAGTAACGTAATTTTTGAAGGCTTATAAGCTATTGTAATGACCACACAAGTCATCACACAATTTTTGTTTTGATGTATCTAATTAAAACATTACGTTGTGTTTATTAGTTCAGATTTACTTCTTAAACCACACCTTTATCATTTTAAATGTTAAGTTTTAAGGAACGCGGAGCACGTAACACTATGATGATGCTGAGCGAGGAACAAAGAAAACTTGGAGTGTTAAGCGCCAGCTCCGGCAACCACGGCACCGCCCTCAACTACACTGCTTCTCAAGCCGGCGTACCGAGCATTGTCGTCATGCCCACCAACTCCTCCATGACGAAGAGAAGCAATGCAACGAGACATGGAGGACAGGTCATACTACACGGAAAAAACATGGCAGAGGCAAAACTGTATGGCATGACGTTAGCTAAAGAAAAAAGAATGATGTATGTTAACGGGTAAGAAAGGGATAGAAACTTTTTTTTTTACGTTGTAAAATCATCCTATGAGTCTTTACAACATTTAAAAATGTTTTCAGTTTCGACCATCCAAACATTATTCAAGGTCAAGGCACCGTTGGTATTGAGATAATAGATCAGGTGCCCAACGTGGACGCAGTGTTGGTGCCGTGCGGGGGGGGCAGCCTCCTCGCGGGAGTAGCCGTCGCTGTGAAACATCTCAAACCAGACACTGAAGTATATGTGAGCTCTGTGTTTTATTTAAATGTTACTCATCACGATTGTTTATTGTTGCTCTCACAGTTTCATAATATTTCCTGGTGTTTTCTGTAACTTTTAGTTATACAGGGTGAATTTTTCAACTGGGCGTGGATGGCTACTTTCGAAACTATGAGGAATATCGAAAAACGTTAAAAGGAGTCTCGAGGCCGATTTTGACGAAAACTAAAACTGCATCATCGGATTTTAGAAAAATCAAAAATCCTGGCCAGGAATCGAACCCGCTGATTTTGGAAAAAAAATCACACCCTGTATTATTACACCGTTCGATAGTGTTACTAACAAGGATCAAAATCTGGGAAGTAATCATATACGGCAAACTTAAGGAAATGGCTGATTTTTATGAAATTGCTATTTTTCCATGTTACTTTACATCTACTGAGCCATAATCTATTCGAAATTATAAAATTTCATTGTTTTCAATGCCTCACTGGATTTGACGTTTCAACAATCCCACTGTACTTAGCAATACGACATTATTGAGTTGAGCTAAAAATAGCATTATTTTAAAGAAGGAACGGTAACCTAAGTTTCGAATACAGTGTTTGCCTTGAAGGTTAATCAGTTTTTTTATAATTATACGTTTTCCTTATGTTTGCCGTATATGATTACTTCCCAGAATTTGATCCTTATTAACAAGATTATCGAACGGTGTAATAATACAGGGTGTCACTTTTTTTTCAAAATCAGCGGGTTCGATTCCTGACCAGGAATTTTTGATTTTTCTAAAATCCAATGATGCAGTTTTAGTTTTCGTCAAAATCGGCCTCGAGACTCCTTTCAACGTTTTTCGATATTCCTCATAGTTTCGAAAGTAGCCATCCACGCCCAGTTGAAAAATTCACCCTGTATAACACTACTTTAATCTATGACCCGTATTACAGAACGTCACTCAATACTCGAGGATTACTTAAATGTGTTGTTTTGTGGCGCGTTCAGTTTCACGGTCTAAATGTTTGCGTATTTCAGGTTTTTTTTAAATTTAAATGTCAAAATATATATCTTACTTCACCATCAGCCTATAATGTTCCCACCGTTGGGACACAGGCCCTCCTCTCTGAGAGAAGGAGTGGGCCATAATCCACCACGCGGTCGGCCCCAGTGTATGTCACATATCTTCGAATTTTTGGTTCTAGGACATGCCGGTTTCCTCACGATGTTATCCTTCACCGTTTTGAAAACAGTGGTGATGACATAAATTACACAAAGTAATGCGCCTGGCGGGGTACGAACCCGTGATCTAAAGTTGTAAGTCGGGACCGATACCACGGGGCCACCACTGCTGTCTTAAAAAAATCTTATTTATTTTATTCCAATTCAATTGAAATATTTGTTATTTATATACTTACAGGGAATTGAGACAGAAAAAACCCGCAGCATGACGGAGTCATTAAAGAAAAACGAACGTATCTTCCTTCCAATAGATTTTTCGCTCGCGGATGGTTTAGCTGTCAGTAAAGTCGGGGTTAATACTTTCTGTACCGTCAAAGGGTTGGTCACTAAAATGGTTAGTTTATGATTTTAACACTTACCAGACTTGCCAGTCTTTTAAACGGCTCAGTTAGCGCAGTGGCTGAATGATTGGACTGTTGCGCAGAGTGTCGCAGATTCGATGCCCGTACGGTTCAAATATTTTTATGACCTACAAGTAGTTTTTCCGGGTCTGGGTGTTTGTGTCTGTGAGTTTCTATGTTTGCAAACGCTCCCGCAACGTTTTGTTTAAACAAACAAAGTTATAAAAATGTGGGACGTGGATAAAGATTGAAGACGCGTACTAGCATTACTTAATTTACACATTTTTCTTAGTTTGAATATTGCTCCAATTTCCTGGTTAAAGCCTCATTCTGACGATGCAAGACAGTTTTTGCGAGTTGCATGGAAGTTTGAGTACATTGCGGAGTGTCAATGGACAATGAATTCAGTCGATCAAACAAATGCCGCAGTTGAGTTGAAGTTGAATGCATGTTCTTGCAGCGCGAGTGAAATGAGCCTTAAGTACGTTAACAACGCTGGGTTATAATAGATATTTGACTAAGTATATGTATAAGTTGGCCCAAACATAACCGTACAAAACAAAATGTTAGACACGCCTCTCTCCAGGGCTTCCCAAAACTCGCCGCGACTTCATTTTCATTTTTGATCGCGGCGAATAGTAAAGATTTCCTCAGTTCTGACTTGCTCGTCGGTGCTTCTTAATTGATTGTATTTTTTAGGTTGTCGTTCCAGAAGACTGGATAGCCCGCGCGATCATGCATATTGTTGAAGAAGAAAGGTTTAATGTAGAAGGTGGTGGGTCAGTGGGTGTGGCTGCGCTCATGTGCGGCCTGCTGCCTAACTTGAAAGGCAAAAGGTGAGCAGTAAGCAGCCGCTTTTATTTTATATTTTGACGTATTATTATAGTATTTAAAATTACAACATTCTCAGTAATCTGGCAGAGGGCCTTAGAGGGCCAGGGTCGTGGGACTATCTTCCGTCATCAGGTAATCGTGATCCTGGAACGCAAAGGGCCATTGAAACATCTCCGTTAATTTTAGTCAGTACAAATCTGACAGTCCCTCCCATCCTACCCTGGTTGAGAGAACTCATTTGATGATTTTACCACAATTAAAAAATAATGTGTATATGGTATCCATTATAATACCCCTTTTACCAATGTTTGGAACTATTACTACGATCATATCATATTTTCCACACTACCTCCGTTTCGGGCTCAAAACTGCTCACAGCATAATTTCATATGTCATTTTTTTATTCATAATCTGTATATTGTAAGTGATTGTGTTATTTTTAGAGTTGTAACCGTCGTTACTGGAGCCAATATCGATGCAACGACGCTAGGACGTTCCCTTGACAGAGGGATGGCGGCCGAGGGTCGGCTGATAAAGTATAAAGTGTCAGTGATGGACAAGCAGGGAGGGCTGGGCGAATTGTGCTCCAAGCTCGCCGGCATCGGCGTCGTGATTCGCGACTGTGTGCCCGAGAGGGTCTGCGTCGGCCACAACGTGTACACGTATCAGGCAAGGATAATGACTAAGTTTCTCAAAAAAAGGGGAGGGTCGTGGCTAATGCTAATAGCCGCAAAGGCCGATGTTGCTGTGAATTCGTCATTCATGCAATCACCGTGACCCGGAAATTACGTAAAGCCGTTGGTCCCGGTTGTCATTTGTAGTCAGCAAGTTTTACAAAGGGGAAAAAAAGGGTCGTCAGGCTTTTCGAGCTCTACCGGCTCTATACGCAGCTCAATTAGCAGTTGATAACAAATAAACTATTATAATCATGGCAGCAACATTAACAAAACACTGTCAATGTTTCAGTTTAAAATGATTTGTGAAACCAGAGGATGGGACCACACGAAGCAGTTGGTGGATCTAATCAAGAAAAACTATACTGACTACCTCTTCCAAGATATGGAATGCGAGACAGAAAAAACTACAATCAGAAAGCGCGGCCCGTGCCTGGCGCCGAACCCTGTGTGCATGCAGTGACCTCTTATCATGGGATCTTATCATGTTGGATGTTATCATTATGTTGTCATACTGTGTCACTTCTTACAAATTTTCTTTATTAAATCTGGAATGATAATTAAGGTCGTTGTGTTTAATTTATACGAGTAACATGGTTTTAAACACGCCTTAAAACCGTAAATACAATTTAAAGAGTGAATTTCCCGGGACCGAAAATTGCGTGGCATCAATGAAATCGGTACTAAAAAACATAGTTATAACGTTCTCAAATTTTTTTCCGGGTAGGTGAAATAGTAATCTATGTGTAGCACTAAATGTTTATTTAATTGGATTAATGGATATTCCAAAAAAAAATATTAAACCTCGAAATCTTTCATTGCCGTGTTTGTCCACACTTCACCTTGTTGTGTATTATTCCACATTGATAAAAATCTATTGGTTATTTATACTAAAACCTCGTTTTATTTGATACATGAATAGTTAAAGTATTGCTACAGAATACATTTATTGAAATATTTAAACAAAACAGCGAATGGTTAATAAAAAATCACTTGTCCCAGAACTACCCTTCATCGCCGTGTCCTAATCATGTTCAAGGATATTGTTTTACCTACTACTTTCTTCCCCCCTACCGGTATGCTAAACGTTGCATATTAGTGCTGCCTAAGTGCTCAACGTGGAAGGAAGTACACACGTGCCTGCGTTTTCGCACCATAAATTTAAATAATCAATTTTTATGTTACTGGAAAAAATTTCTTTCATCGCCGTGGATAGATATAACTGATATTTGAATAAGTTTGTCTTCATGAGTAAGCATTCGATAGAACACCATTCTTCATATGTTCATTTGTGAGGTGCTTATTTCTTCGAATAATTAATAGATTTTTTGTTATTTATATTTTTTGCCTTGATTTTCATCGACGTGCTTTCATTGCCGTGGTTTCCGTGGCCGAAATTTGCTATGGAAATGAAAAAAAAGACATGGCAATTAAAAAAATTTCATTGCCATGCCTTGTAAAACAATTTAGTTTCATTGCCGTGGCCAGGTATTTCATTTACGTGACTTGTGTTTTCATCGCCATGGTATGATTAGGCAAAGAAAACATCTTTTGTCACCTGCGATTCAGGTAATACCGATTACTGACAGTACAAAACTCGTCAAGTTAACTCTAGATTGTTTCTCTCTGGTCTCTCTTTAGATTTGATTTGAAAGGTCCAGCCTGATGTAGTCTACGCTCCCACCTACTCGATCCCATATTCAGAACCCCGAAATCAACTCGAGCTTTCTAATCGCTTTGCTTTCCCTGAGAACTTATTGACCGAGCAAACCTTAAACCTCATGTCTGAACGAGGTTTGCTACAGTTGCAGTCTTCCAATGACGCGAAGTCATATAAGCAGCTAAATAGACGTATATCTAAGTCACTTCAGAGCTTCTGAAAGCGGGTGGAATACCGGTACTTAAAATCCTCGAGAAGCTCACTAATACCGTCCTGTTCTAGGGCAAAAGTGAAGGCATGGAGCAAAGGTGAAGTGGTGCTTTTCTTAAAAAAAGTTGATAACAGCCTATTGAAGAACTACAGACCCATCATGCTTCTGAGTCATGACTGTCAGACTTGATGACTTCTAGCCTCCCGAACAAGCCGGTTTCCGAAGAGGCTATAGTACCATACACCACATCCATACGCTGCGGCAAGTTATACAGAAGACCGAAGAGTATAACTTGCCATTATGCTTAGCGTTTGTAGACTATGAGAAAGCCATCGTATCGGTGGAAACATGGGTGGTACTTGAGTCACTCCAGCGATGCCGTATTGACGATCGGTACATCAAAGTGTTGAAGTGTTTGTATGATAACGCCACCATGTCGGTTCGAGTACAGGAGCAGAGCACGAAGGCGATTCTATTGAGAAGAGGCGTAAGAAGGATGTTATCTCCCTGAAACTGTTTACTGCCACAATGGAAGACGCCTTCAAGCTCCTGGAATGACAAGGACTTAGCATCAACATCAACGGCGAATACATCACTCACCTTCGATTTGCCGACGACATCATAGTTATGGCAAGTCGATGGAGGAACTCAGCATGATGCTTGATGGCCTCGACTGAGTTTCACAATGGGTGGGCTATGGGCTTGAAAATAAACATGTACAAGACGATTTTTTTTTTAATTTCAAATGTCGGTATGATGCATAATATTATTTTGTCAAAGTCTGCCAATCAGTTTGAATATAATTGTAGTTCTAATTTTAACATATGTTGTACTCATCGTTGATTGATTCTTTCATTGCCATGCTACAGTTCTTTCATTGCCGTGGGCGCCTGTTTCATTGCCGTGCGCGCATGTTTCATCGCCGTGGCACGACATTTTTAAATCCTTATATCTCGTTAGTTTTTTAAGTTATCTGCTAGACATTAAGCAAGAATATATAGATTATCAAAAACTTTAATAAGAGCGTTTCTTTTTTTTTTAAAAGCTTAAGATTAAAAAAACCACGGAAATGAAGATTTTATAGGACCTGTTGAAATTCACTCTAAACAATAATAAATAGTCTGTAAAATCTTCATTGAGAAAAATAGTTCTGTACCGTCAGCACGAGTTTTCAGTATTTGAGACGTAAAGTAAACTGCAACTTTGATAATTTCAAATTGTCAATTTTCAATGGAAAAAATAGTTCCTTCTAAGCACATCAGAGGCGCTGTTCCAATTTTTCATACAAGAAACGCTGTAAATATTGAAAAGTTTCTGTAAAGTAAAATAGTGAAAACTCGTGGTAGGGGTACTGCTCCTTCAATATCCTAGCACTAATATAATCATAAAAAGGCCCATTTACATGCAACTTTGACTACATTACATTACGTTATTGCATTACATTATAGTTTTCAGAAAATAGGCGTATCGATCTAGTCTAAACTCATGTCCAAGAATAACACCCAAACACAGTAACAGCTAGGCTGGGGATCTGGGCTTGATCCATTAGTCCCAATGTGGCGCGAGCGCTGTAGCCGCGCCGAAAAAAGTCTGCAGTGGTATTCAAGAACGCTACTTAGATAAGTATGGCAGCAACACTTTGCTAAGTAAGGCATTTCTCACTGCGTTCGTCATGGCAGGCCATTCATTTCATAAACAATACTTAGTGAACTCTTTGCTATGCGGACACTTAGCATTGAATGGGGCGCTGTGATTGGTTAACGTTGTGATGCGACTTCACTCGGGTTGACTGGCTGACAGATATACGTCAATCAAAACCACTGGTATATTTACAAGTTTTGTAATTTATATGAAACTTTTCAATATGAATACTAGTCTTTTTAATCAGCACTGTAATAATCGAAAGGATTTTGAAAGTCACGTATCACTTTTCTTGTGCTGATTTTTCTTTGTGTATTTATCCTCTCAAGAATATAATTATCAAAATCATCTTCGCTGCTGAAATCCATAGCAATCAAACAAAATAAGCATATCACAATTCACAAATCACTACAAACATAACCAAATACCCGATGCCAGTTTGACATTTTTGTTAACTGTCGCACTATGCGTTGCGTAAAGTAGCTAGCGAGCTACTTTAGCTGTGCGTTCATTATAGTAAGCGCATAGTGTCGTTCGTCCCTCAAGTGTCGTTTATGAATAGGATTTTGTGACCCTGTGCGTCCGCGCGCCCTGTGAGACCTCATAGTAATGTTTATGAATACCAGCCTGTGTTTATGGAGAATAGCACTGCCCTCATTATTTTATTATTATTTCATTGTTATAGAGCAATGTTTTTCAATCTGTGGGTTACAACCCCGGGGGTCAATATTTAAGGGGTCGCCAATATTTTTCAACCAGGTCGCGGTATCAAAAAGGTTGAAAAACACTGTTATCGAACGAGGAATTAATAATTATCTATCTGCTTAACTCTTTTCTTACTTCTCTTTTATCTTTCCTTTACTTCTATTATTTATTATTTCAAAATCTGTGGTCTATTCTAGATAAAGGATCGTGTCTGACATTATGTGACACAGACTTAGACACAGAGGACCAGCACATTTTGATATTATGTCAACAGCCGCTCGTTGATGAAAAGATGTAAACAAATCAATGTGTAATATAAATTCAAACCATAACAGTTAAGATGGGCTTGCTTACCTCTGGTAACATATGTTAATAGATATAGTTAAGCTGCATCATGCCCCGCAAACCATTACCGACTCCAACCCCCCCAGACTGTAGAGACACTCTGGGTCTATCTCCATCGGCCCTCGCCAAGCGCGAATTTCATAAGGCAGCCGTTTGGTTTCCAGTAAGTAACGTATTAGTTTTATCCAGTTAATAACTGTTTAATTCCCAAACCATCGTGTCCGCTCACGAACTTTGTTTCGTTACACTGTTACTAAAATCACAAACTGAAAATCATGGCGTGGCTGTCCTATTGGTAGAAATCAGAGTCCATAACAGGTTATTTATTAACCCATCTGTGCCTCATATCTGTAAAAAATATTTAATAAGTTTCCTACTTTTAATATATTTTGCGATTGATTGGGAAAATTTAAAAGATTTGGGTAGGTTTTGTAGAATGTAATATCAAGATTTTATTTTCCAGAATCCACCATACCCTGAATACGACCGATATTCCAATCCACAAAATCCTAAAACTATATACCATAATGATGTCACGAGAGCAGCAGAAATTTTGAAAAAATATATTCCTGTTACTCCACTTCTGGTAAAATTTGAACCATTGTATTGACACTTTTGATATGTTATCGATTCCGGTGAGCCAATCTTCTAAAGGATTGTTTACATGATCCATGGATTGAGGACACCGGCAATTCGTCTGGATTTGGTGGTTTTCACATTTTTCAGTGGTCTTGCAGTAATGCCAGTAAGCGCCGTTCGATTGAGATTATTCCTGTTGTTGTCTCGTCCGAAGTTGATGAGTTACTCAGGTACATTTCCATGTTACCTGAGGGCGTCTGCAGCGCATCATACCACGAAAATGAAAACAAAATATTGAATGAACTGCTACCGGTGGATCGCTATTCTGTACAATAAAGCTGTAAAGGTTGTTTTTGTGAACGCGCTTATTTTAGGATCTAAGGGTGTGGAACGGGGCTGTGTCGGATAGTCTATTTAACGGGTAAAGATATAGGCTATATTTAATTTGCTGTGTAACAAAACAGATTTCGCAACAATAGTTTATACGCATCGCTCTAACTTTTACACCGTGGTTTTCAACTTATTTTCAGAAAGCAAAAAGTTGCAAAAAACTTGACATGTTTCTATACTTTAAAGTGGAGACTCGGCATACAACGGGAAGGTATTTATTTGGTCATTTTTACAATTAAGATAATATCATGTATTCCTACTTATAATTTGTTTTAGAATATTTTACTTACTTTACTCATATTCAACTTCCACAGTTTTCACGAACGGTCAGCATTGTATACGTTACTTAAATTAACTGAAGATCAGTGTAAAGGTGGTGTTTACACGGCATCAATAGGAAATTGGGCCATGGTGAGTATGATGACAATCAACAAGGATTAAATATTAATTTCACCATTGTAGATTAAATATTACTGTACTTTGAAGATTCGTAATGAAGTCGGTGATGGCCCAGAGTGTAACACTTCGCTTCTCGCACATGAACTAGGTAGAGTTATAGCCCGGGCCATAGATATAATAAAGAAGGAGATATGGCGTGAAGTTCAAAATGTATAGAAAACCAGTGAAGCCACGATTGCCCCTCCATAACGCTAATATTGCACACACAGTTAGGTCAAAACAATACTACGAACAAGTGCACACACGCGCCGACGATAACTCTGTCATTTAAATATAAACCTTATTCTTTAATCTGCAGCGTGCTTTTTCCGTATCATTTGCTCACACTCAAAAAAATATCATTGTGTGTTGTAGGGACACGGGGGCGGAACGGCATAGTGCTTGACTAAATCGAAGAATTTTGATAAATATATCGATTAAATTGTACAGGTTTGGAATTAAAGTAAATAAAAACGATATGAAACCAACAAAACATTATTTAATTAATGTATAAAATGTTCCAAATTAGATCTTTTAATTTAGTGCACATAGGTTACTAAACTAAACATTAATGAACTTACCTACTTCACGATCTTGGTTACGCATTTATCTACTACGCTTTAAAACAATAAAAATCGACCTTTCAAACTTATAACAAGTTAACAAATTGAAGAAAAATCTAAAATATTATTAAAACAATATTAGAAGTCGACTTTTTGTCGATAGACTTTGTCAGACCTCCACGAGCACAACACTAACTCGTGCTCAAATACGGCGGACCGGAGCAGCGGACGCACCATGCGACATTACGGCTCGATGAGGTATCGTTATGTCAGTTTTACATTGCTTGTTCAGTTCACTCGGTAATAGACTGAGGTGGTTGTAAAAGAGCAATGTATTTAAAACAAAAATAAAGCAGTCGAAGAGATATCGGAAAACAAAAGTATAGTAGTACAAGTCAGGTATATTTTACGGCTTGCAGTTTTTCTTGATTTTTAAGACAAATATTGTAAAATACTTTTATTTACCTGTGGCGACTGATGCCATGAGTTCTAAAGTTTTTGTTTTGGCTACTATTTCTGCACAAAACCTCTGAACAAGACGGCATAATCGTTTTTTTTCACGATCGCGGTTGACAACAGACTAACTCGCGGTGACGGCCATTTTTGCATTATCTGAGCATAACGCTCAGCACCGCTAGGTTGCCGCCACGCCCCCTTGCCACTTCTCCTGTTTTTAATATTTCTGTGGCCCGGGCAAGTATAACAATTAGATTAGGTTCTAATTGTTTATCTTGGAAATCATTGCTACCAGTGAAAAAAAAAATGAGGAAACTAGGACTGGAAAGTAAAATGTGAAATTAAAAAAAAATCTCATAAGCCCATAAGGGGACTTGTAAATTGTGTCAAAGATGTTCTCGGTACAGGGGCTTGCTGCCGGCTTAATAAATTTTCTTGTGCACAGGCATTAGCACATCAAGGGCATCTATTGAACATCCAAGTGACTATAGTGGTCCCCGAGCTTACCCGCTCTATCGTCGTGAGTACGTGCCAAGATTTCGGTGCCACGGTTGTGGTCCATGGGAAGAATATCGACGAGGCTAAGACACATGCTTTTAAAATATTAGCCGATCATGGTCGCGTTGGTACCTACTTGAATGGGTAAGCATACAGAAGCAATACTGCCACTAATTCTCGGTGAATATCGCTTCATTTTGCCATAATTATTCAGACAGATATCATAATTTGTTGTATGTATGTATTTATGTATATATTTTCATAATAGTTTTTTTGCTGCACCTACTGTGTTTATTTCTCTGCATCACCTTAAGGTAGACTGGTAGAAAATGCCTAAGGCATTAAGTCCGCCTATGTACTCTGTGCATGAAGTTTTAATAAATAAAAAATAAATAATTGTTACAATGCAGCAAAACAGTATGGAATACCATCTCCTTCCTGCTCTTAGCCCATTTTACTTGGGGTCGGCGCAACACGTTTTCTCCCATGTCAGGCGGCACAGCATCATTTACTCCTTTTTCATTAAGATCTCTCAAAATCAAACCATCTTTTCTTTAGCCTTTCCACTTCTTCTCCATCCATCAAATCCAACATTGATACCAATCACTCTCTTAGTCACAGGTCGCCTTAAAAGCATAATTATCGGTACCGGTTGCCAGTCACCTGGCGCTATATGTATATGGATTTACTGAATCTATACTAGCTGTTGCCTGCTGCTCCATTCGCCCCCTTTAGCCTATAACCGTCTTTTAGGACCCATCTATCTCTACATCAAAATTCATCAAAGTCGGTGCATCTGTTTAGATATAAAAATGGAACATACGTATACGTGCACGCGAACAAAGATAACACTTTTGCATTTATATATAGTAGGAATATTAATATTAGTTGTCCTTTCAGGTTTGATCATCCTGATGTGATAGCTGCAAAGGGGTGTATTGGCGCTGAAATAATGAATCAGTTGCCTGAGACTGATGTCATACTTGTCCCAGTGGGTGGTGGAGGACTGATAGCAGGCATAGCCTCAATCGTGAAACACATTAAACCAAACGTTCTGATATACGTAAATTTATTTTTTTTCACTTATTTTTTTTTTTTTAAAACGATAGGTTTCGGGTGTTATTCGACAGATTATTAGTCATAAACTGAACCTTGGATAAACATTTTTTTATCTGTTTTTTTCTCTAGGTGATTTCTGTTGTATGCTATTGAATTATGACAACAATTATATGATAATAACTCTGAAACCACCATCTAATATTCAAACCCCTATCTTTCCGATTTAATATTTTGCGCCCGTTAACTTGATTTGGCCACTTTGTGAACCATGTCTACCAAAAGGTTGCCGACCACAATCTAAAATCTAAATAGATCTTAATTTCGTGTTTCTATGCCACTCGATTAGGTTACATTTTTAAACAGTACTAGTTTATCAGTAAAGACGTGATAAAATAATAGTGGTGTGAAGTCTGTAGAAACAATAACTGTATACTTTATGTAATAAATATTGTTATTCACTTCGATATCGTGACATACCGATAACCTCTTGATTTATTTAATAGTTTTAAATGTGAATTAATTGTTAAGAGCGCCATACCGCATATGTATATAATTTCATACAAATCAATAGTCCTTTTTTTTCTCTAAATAACTGGACCAATTTTAAACTTGAAACTTCACATAGATGTACCCTACATACGTCTACAATACATTTTCGGAATTTATATGAAGAAATTTAGACAGCCTTATTTAACTGTTACACAATTTTTCAAAAGTGTTTTTTACTAATATTTTAAACCTAGATTTTCGACACTTATATGTGTGAATTTTAATTAAAATTGATAAAAAATCCAGTAATTTCGGGTAAGGTAAGGACTTGTAAGTTTGTATGAAATGTCTTTCTATACGTCATTCAATTATTTACATTTATTATGTTGGCAGGGAGTAGAGCCAGGTAAAAGCTGTAGTTTTGCCAAGGCGTTAGATAACGAGATACCCTACCGGACTGTACCTGTGAAGAGTCTAGCGTCCTCCCTTACTGTGCCGAAATCTGGCGAGAATGCATTCCACACAGCACGATCACTTATCGATAAAATGGTTTGTCTCAATGCACACAACTACTTACTTTTTAAGAACAGGCGGTGGTTTATCGCACCGTGGTTAAATGTTTATAAAGGCACACTGGTTGCGGGACATACGTACAACCGCGACTCCGGTACACAAAAGGCTACCGAAGGACACCGTGGATTTTAGTCAGTCAAGTCTGACAGTCCCTCCCGCCCTGCCCGGGGTGGGACGACTCATTTAATGATTTTACAACGTGAAAAAATAAAAAGGCACACAGGAGAAATTTTTGGTGTTGGACAAGGTTTTATTTTTGAACAAAAAATAACTTCGTGGCGCAGTACCTATTACCTATGTATCCAGCAGTTACATAAGTTATTCTCTATAACAAATCTCGTCGCTGTACTCTACGATATGCTCCTTGACGACTGCAACTGTCCCGTACTCTGCAACCATGTTGTTTATTGAGAATAGCTCTGCTGTCTCGTCACCTTTTTCTGGCCCTGCCTCGGCTGCGTTGAAAGTTTTTCTCTTAAAACCCGTCTAGTCATCCAGTGTAATTTATTAACAGTTTCGTAATAACCGTACATATACAATTCTGTTAAATAAGTTGTTTGGTTCTATTATTAGAATATTGTCTTTAGATATTGGTCCACGACGACTGGACGGCACGAGCGATTCTGCATTTATTGGAAGAGGAATGTTTAATAGCAGAAGGCGCAGGCGCAATTAGCTTAGGCGCCCTCTTGTGTATACCCAACATACTTCCCGAGTTACGAGGCAAAAAGTAAGTTTTATAATTATTTTCTCCTATAAAATAAAAACTTGTCCTAAAACTGACAGCGGGATACAACTCTAACACAAACCACTGTCATTACCGAAAACGACGGTCGAGTCGTTGATCTTTATTATATAGTAAAAGCGACTCTGGATCACAAGTTTAAGTCATAGTAGAAAGTCGCCCTCCGCCAAAAGTCGATACATAAGGGCCGTAAGTGTGACGGCGGCGCCGCCGAGAGACTGCTCGTCTGAGGTGAAGTTTCGCCGGAGACAAAGCGCAGGCGCGTGCATTGAGAGTGCCAAATGTGTGACAGCTATTTCGATCCTAGAGACAACATAAGCAACTCGTGCGGCCAATGCGACGATCAGTCAAAAATTAACTAACTAAATGAAATTTTCTACAGGGTGGTTTGTGTGGTGTCTGGAGGCAATATAGATTTATGGCATTTAAAAAGGACTATAATACACGGGAAAGCAGCTGAAGGCCGAATCTTCACAATGACCGTAAGGATTAATTCATCAAACTACCTTATCCTCAATTCCTCACTATCACTTTACATAATTTATAAAACAAAGTCCTTCACCGCGTCTGTCTGTCTGTTCGCGGTGAACTCAAAAACTGCCGACCCATTGTGACCGCGGGTCCGCGGGGCCGCAGCACTCACGCCACATGACCTAAACAAACCGGGCGGCGTAAACGATGAGCGCTCGTGCTTCGCGATTGTACAAAAAGTCGAAGATCACATCTTAGAGTCCAGTGATGTGATTTCTTATTGAGAACTAGCTTCTGCCCGCGACTTCGTACGCGTATCCTGTTGCTTATGCCAGCGACAACGGGATCGACAAAAAATCTAAGATCTGAAACGTCTATTAACCAACTCCAAGAGCCCGGCAAAAAAAATAATGGCTTTTGGCCAGTAGAGTATAATAATATTACTGCGTGGAAGAAATCCCAGCTTATGTTACTTTATAAGTTTTTATAATTAATAAATACGCCTATACTATTTCACATACAGTGAAAAAAAAATTTGTAGTGATAGCTTTGATTTCCATATCAGTTTCCATATATTATCTTAAATGTTTATCATAAACAAATAGGGCTCATCAGCGAACACTTTGCTAAGAAGTCATTCCTGTACATGTTATAGTGTAGCTGGGCTCTTGGTGTTTCCACATCAGGTGTTTCCGGATCTTCAATTTTAATTCTTTCAGGCGAAATGGCTCATCACGTGGAACACGTTTGCTATCGCACATTTTTGTATCTCTTATAGTTTAGCTGGTCTGTTGCGGTTCCTCGCCAGGTGTTCAAGATTCCAGAATATTTATAGCCTATGTTTTGACCAGATTTAATACCTATAACAAAAAAAAAAGAATCGTCAAATCCGTCCAGATACTTTTTGAGTTATCCCGACATACGACAGACAAACAGATAAACAGACAAACAGACAAAAATTCTAAAAAACTATAATTTTGGCTTCGGTATCGATTGTAGATCACACTCCAAGTATTCTTTAAAAAAAATATGCAATTTACAGTTTTGACTTTCCTACTATTTTATTATATGTATAGAATAGATAGCATAGCTGCATTCACCAATAGAACCGCGTGATTCTTGAGGGAGGTTTAGATACAGGGGGAATTTCCAACAGGGCGTGGATGACTATATGCGAAACTATGAGGAATATCGAAATAGATTAAAAAGAATCTCGAGGCTGACTTTGACTAAAACTAAAACTGCATCATAATCCTGGCCAGGATTGGATTTAAGAAAATGGCAAGAATCGAACCAGCTGATTTTGGAAGAAAAATCATACCCTGTATATAGACCTTTCAATAGTGTCGCTAATAAGGATTCCATTGTGGAGATTAATTCATAAGCCATTATCAGCTACTACTACTAGCACTGTCCTAACCTAACCTAATAAGTAAGTACATTTTGGTAACAAAATCTGGTTACAGATTCGCGTGGCGCCGGGAGAGGATTATAAACGGACCAAGATCCTGAAAGTGATGAAATACTTGCAATGCAATGTGTTGTCTTGTCAAATGGAACAGACATGGATGGATGAAGAAAATAATTTACGTGATACCAGCGTAAGATAACATAAAAA
This sequence comes from Agrotis ipsilon, assembly GCA_028554685.1. Taxonomy (NCBI): domain Eukaryota; kingdom Metazoa; phylum Arthropoda; class Insecta; order Lepidoptera; family Noctuidae; genus Agrotis; species Agrotis ipsilon. Next base: position 9,891,912 of record CM052973.1, on the reverse strand, counting down.
TCCATACAACGCTATTTCCACAACCCAATCTACATAATAATAACCCCCAGAGGCTTCGAATCGGTATCCCGAACCCAATGATCACTAGTTCATGCAAAGCTCATGTGTACAGTCAACAAAAGAGACAAGTATCCAGGCAAAAAGTTTTATACGATTTTCCTGTATGTTATCCGAACGCTAGGGACGCCCTCAATACAAAAAATCTTCAAACTCCTTTATAACACAAAATTGTAAAATCGATTAAAAATTTCTGTCTGAAAACTTATTTATTTTGTTGACTGTACATAGTTAGATTTTCTCCTTATTAAATAATCCTTATTATATCCATGATCCCACTCGACTGTTCACCAGTTTTTTATTTATCTTGAAGAAAGACAATGTTTTCTTGATGAAAATTTCCATGTTTGTGCTATTAATCCCGTACAGTAACATTAAAAGTACCTGAAATACCTACTGAAGTAATCTTTTTTTTTTCGATACAGATCACCATTATTTGTGAAAGTAAATCTTTCAAAGATACTATAACGTTGAGAAATGTCGTCGACCGTTTCTTCCCCAATACCTGCGAATTTACAAGCGATACCTTCAAACCCAGAAACAGATGCGTATGCTTCCCAAGAAAGTAACTCCAAAAAGAAGCATTACTTTCAACTAATTATCCATTTTAAATGTACTTTCCTACTGAATAATGTTGCCGAAGTAAAATTGCGTTGCTCATTACCAACTTATTTTTTTTCTCGTCTCCATAACCATGTTTAGGCCAGTGACTAGGGGCCCACTATGACCAGGGGCCCAGCACTCCCGATTAAAAAATGAAAGAAAAGGAGATTGTGTGGTTTTATGAAACCACGGTAAAAGTGAAAAGCCGTTTAAATTCATCGGCAATAATGTGTATTGAACGTGATGTTGTACCTATCAGAAAAGGTAAATTTTCAAGAAGTTTTAAACGATTTTTTTTATGTTAGTGTTTTCATTTTTAAATGACTCCGACACTGCGTCTTGTAGATTGTGGAGAAAGTCTTTTTTCACTTGAAGGAAGGCGTATACCTTTGCAATGTGATGACTGAAGTCTTTTGTGGATGATGATGATGACCTTCATTCATTTCGTAATGTAGACGGTAAAAAAATCCAAATTGCGTTGTTGTGGTATGAAAAAGGCAGGGCCCGAAACGAGCTGTGCCTAAGGGCCCCGAGATTGTTAATCCCTCGTTAATCCGGCCCTGAACCCAAGAGCTGGTTATCATTTTTGGCTGAGATTTGAAGCACGCTTAAAACTTGTCCAGCCAATAATAAATCAAATCAAATCAAATCAAAACGTTTATTTCAACTAGGCCGTAACCGGCACTTTTGAACTGTCAAAGACAAATTAAAATTAGTACAAAAATAGTTATGGTGCTACAGTCCCAGTCACAAGACATAAAAACTGTGAAAGTACCGTAGGTGCTCATTCCAAAGCTTAGATCTCTATGGAGAAGAATGAGCAAGAAACTCCATGGACACTCTTTTTCAATCGCCAAAATTATTACAGATCTTTGGTTACATCATTCATCATCAGATGGTAGGTACATTATGTGAGAACGATGTGGCAAGTTATTAGTGTCCATAGTAAATATAAAAAAGACAATTCAAAAATAAAGTTATTAATTATTAAAATAGACCATGGCAGCTAAGAGATGACCAGTCCCAACTGACAGCGCCCGTTCACGAACATGACACATATATCAGCACCATTCAGCTCAACCATTTTGAAGGGAACTAAATGATCCAACACACGTGCCACCATCAGCGAGACTTTTGAGTGAGCATGACATACTCTCAACCGCCAGAGTCATTCAAGTCAATGACAGACGTAGGATTTTAGTCAAAGATAGCTCATGGTACTCACACAATGCTGGTAATGACTCTATATAATACTAGATAAATACACTCTATACAATGCAAGAGATAGTTAAACATTCTTCATCCGCTCCGACAATATTATTAAAAATGAAGGAAACCTACGACTGTCGTACTAAAAATAAAATACACATAAAAAGACAACAATAAAATGTAAAGTAGGACAACAATGCCCGTTGATCAAAATAAAATAATAAAACAAATACAAACACATAAAATAAAATAAAACAAGATGACTTAACTAAGTCATACGAAAAAAATATAAACAATTATATGAAGTCATATAACTTGTCCGGAAAAGAAAAAAAAAAAAAGGGTAAATAAAATAACTAAACTGGGAAAGAGCATGAAAGCCGTCTTAACTTCAACAGAGTGACCAGCTGTTATTATCCACTAAGTAATCGTTTACGGAATAATATGCCTTAGAACAAAGGATGGATTTAATCTTAGATTTAAACTCATTAAACGGCAAGTTTAGCAATGACGGAGGCAATTTATTATAGAATTTTATACCAAGGCCTACAAATGAGTTATGAACCCTATGAAGTCGATGAAAAGGAACGCGCAGGTGATGCTTATTTCTCGTGTTAATAGGGTGAAAATCACTGTTTTTGGTATATAGGTGTAAATTCTGCCTAACATATATAATGTTGGCAAAGATGAATTGAGATGCCACCGTCAGAATGCCAATCTCCTTGAATAAATCCCTCAGAGAAACTCTAGTACCCAGCTGATAAATTGCTCGAACAGCTCGTTTTTGTAAAACAAATATATTTTGAATATCAGCCGCTTTGCCCCACAATAAAATGCCGTAGGACATAAGGCTGTGAAAATAACTAAAATAAACTAGTCGAGCTGTGTCAACGTCCGTGTACTGTCTTACTTTTCTGACAGCGTAGGCTGCCGATCTTAGTCTTCCCGCTAAACATGTTATATGCGGACCCCATTGAATTCTAGAATCTACTTTAATACCCAGAAACACAGCTGAGTCAACAGTTTCAATTTCTTCATTACTTAGAACTATGTTAGGACCTAGATTTGTAACATTTGGCAAGGCGAATTTTATACATTTCGTTTTTTTGGCATTTAGGACTAGGTTGTTAGCAGTAAACCAATCCGTGACCAATGATAATGCAGTGTTAACTTCGTCAAAATCTTGTCTATTTCTATCAACTTTAAATATAAGAAAGGTATCATCTGCAAACAGTACAATGTCGCAAATGCCCTTTAAAAGATATGGCAAGTCATTGATGTAGACCAAAAATAAAAACGGACCCAGAATTGATCCTTGAATACCCAAACACACAACTGCACCTGGCTAAGGAGAAGCGGAAAGATATAATAAAAATACTCTGTGGCGGAAAGTAAGTATTCCAGTGTATTAAGAAATAATGTGAGCGGATGTGATTATAACAGAAATGTAAATTTTTATAATCCGTCATATGTATTATATTTTTTCGATAACATGTTTTTCCGTCGTTTAAAAATTTATTATATATGTTACGGTAAATGTGATTAATTGAAAATTATTAATAATTATCTATTATTATTAATAATTACCGAAAGTCGAGGTTAAAGTGATTAATTAATCACATTTGTCGGTTATTATTAATAATTTGACCCTAGTAGTGATGAATGTAATAAGTAAACTTCCTTCACAGGAGCAAGTCGACGGAGCCCCGCTCCGCGGGGCTCCTACTTCTGCGTGGTTAAAAAAATAATAACCACGAAGAGGATGGCGGGGTCTTTCAGACCCCGCCATCCTCTTCTAACCTAAATTGTCCGAGTCGGGGTGCCAGCAAGTCCCGAGGTTAGGCCTAGTTCTAACCGGCTAAACCTAGGTGTAACCGACCACAATCGGTTAAACCTACGTGTATCATACTTATCTTCAGTTAGCACTAGGTTTAGCCGTTTAGTTTATTAATTTTATCACTTTTACCAATGTGTGTCGTGAATTATTAATAATTACTACTAAAAGTAATAAATTTCGATCGTTTATTCACATTTACCAAAACATGTGATTATTATTAATATTTTTGTAAAATTATTAATAATTTTCAATTAATCACATTTACCGTAATATATATATAAATTATATATAATAAATTTTTAAACATAATATAAATTGATCTAAAAATGAGTTTCACAATTCTTGCATCTCTAAAAAAATTAAATAAATGACGTTTTCTCTGTCAATTTTTCAGAAACAACAGGAATATGCTATTTTTATAAATAAAACATAAATGGAAAGAAAACCATAAAACGATGCAATAAATTGCTCAAAAAAAAACATATAACTAGATGCATACAAACCAACCAACCAATCCTTTAACACAATCAATATGAGTCGAAAAAATGTAAGTATTAAGGACAACGATATCATTTAGGACTTCTGGTATTTAATTCTGGAATCCGATAAATGCATCAACGATATTACGAACGTGCAAAAGTAGCTCTAAACTTGAAGTTAAATCCTCGTGTTATTTGCGGATTCACAAATTTTGAAAAGTGAACACTCATCGTGAGTAGGGGCAAGGCTGTTGTCATTCATTTTTATTCGAACCCTTTTATTTGGAGAAGTGATACGGAGTGGGAAATGCCCGTAATTTCGGCCAGATTACAAGGTTTTGTGCTTAGAGAGACTGTCTGCAAAATACTTAAGTATGGGTGCTTGTACACGGTGCATGTAACTGGAGCAAGTAAAGGTGCGGGTTACCCGCGCGAGTAACATGCGCAAGCTACTTGATCAAGCTACTTGCTTGTACTTGTACGTGTTTCAAATGACTGGAGCAAGTAAAGACGCGGGCTACTTGCGCAAGCTGTATGTACGGGTGTTTGTAAACGGTGCATGTAATCCGCGCAAGTGCCTCAATATGCTCAAGCTGCATGCACCGTGTACAAGCACCCTCAATGACGCCTTCCAAGTTGTTTGTGTATGTGTGTTTCTATGTTTGTAAACGCACCTACAGCACAGGAGATATTCCTAAGAGAAAGATGTGATTTAAATTAATTTTTAGGAAGATTTTGACGAGTATTGTGACCCGGAAAATCCAAAATTACTCAAGTACGAAGATATAGAAGAAGCAACACAAAGAATACGGCCTTATGTAATCAGCACACCGGTCAGGGTAAGTTAAAATATGCAAGGAGTACAGAACTCCGCCGTTTTAAAGATTTTCTTTATAAATATCTAAAATCCTGGGATTTAATTATTTGGCCTGACTTAAGCCACTGTTTTATTTTTCATCTTCGAATTTTAGCAACAGAATTCTGAAGTTCTGAGTCTACTACGTCTCTTCCAAATATTTCCTCTTTCCGAAATAATTAGGTCATAAAGGTCAAATCTGCAAAGCTAAAAGTTCACCCCCAAAGGAATTGAATTGAACCATGTTGAACTTAGCCATCGGAACTTGTTTTTAAACCACTATAATACGAGGAAGAACTACACACTGCATTCTGAAACTAATTTTCCACGGTACAGTTGGCGCAGGTGGCCGAGAGATCGAATGTTGTGCAGTGTGTCCCGGGTTCGACTCCCATGCAGGAAACACATATTTGTATGACCTACAAGTAGTTGTTCCGGGTCTGGGTGTGTTCCGGCACAGCGGCGTCGTGTACATGAGCTCTTAGACGTCGCGGTCACCATAAACGGAAAAAATAATCACGCACCGCCCGATTCGCTGCGTGTCCTTATACGAGACCAAAGAGTTATAGTTCGTCTAATGGTTGTATAAAATTTCAGCTGGCAAATACCCACAAAGAATTTGGCATAAACATTAATTACAAATTGGAATTCATGCAAAAATCTGGCAGGTATGACTCTGTAGTCTAAAATATGTAGGTTACATAATTTGTTAAATTCAGTAGACGTTATAATTATTTTGTTAGCTTTCGTTTGTAGAATTGTGAGAGTTTCGATAGTTATAAATAAATAAATAAATAATATTCCACAACTATCACACAACGCCATCTAGTCCCAAGCTAAGCAGAGCTTGTGTTATGGGTACTAGACAACTGATAAACATACTCATATATTTCTAAATACCTACATACATATTATAGATAAATTACACCCAGACACAGAACCAATGATCATGCTCATCACACAAACATTTGTCCTGGGTGGGAATCGAACCCACGACCTCCGGCATAGCAGTCAGGGTCACTAACCACTAGACTAACAGGCCAGTCAAAATATAGTATAAGTTATATAAATACCCTAATAATTTGGTATTATTTTGGATTATGGTTATTCATTTTCATCAACATTAGCTGATAAAATTAATGAATTACAGTTTCAAGGAAAGGGGTTCCTGCAATGCTCTTCATCTTTTGCCAGCTGAGCAGAAAAAGCTCGGTGTAGTCATGGCTTCATCTGGTAATGAGGCTTTAGGTCTATGCTATCATGCTGCAAAGATGAGCATACCGGTCATTGTGGTTTTACCCGTCACATTAGCCATTGACAAGATGCAAAAATGCCATGCATACGGAGCGAAGGTAGTCGTGCAGGGATTAAACTTGATGGAAGCTCAAAAACATGCACGAGCTCTGGCAAAAGACAAAGGACTTACTTATATCAATGGGTAATTCTATGCATTTAATAATATAATATTGTAAAATACTAATAAGGCTAATAGCTACAATATTAAGTAACTGTACTGTACTGTTTTACTTCAAAGGCGCGATCATCCAGATGTGCTAGCCGGATATGGCTCCGTGGCAATAGAGATTCTAGAAACCACGCCGACCCTGGAGGCCATAATTCTGCCCGTAGGCACTGGAGGACTAGCCGCTGCCGTATCTACTGTTATCAAGGAAAAGAAACCTTCAGTTCTTATTTATGTAAGTTAAATTACTATTGGATCAAGTAAACTGTACTTTTTTTGTGGTAGCTTGGTAATCAGGACAAGCCAGGAGGAACTGTCCGACTTGTACTTTCTAAAATCCACGGTGTCCTTCAATAATCCTTTATGTTCCGGGGTCACGGTATTCCTTAGTCCCGTCCCACGACCCCGAGGTTAACTGAACCTATAATCAATGCGCGTGAACTACTCAACGAATCTTACCAATTTTCTTGCAGGGTGTCCAACCTGAGCTGACTCCGACGTTTTTCAATTCTTTGGAAAGCGATGAACCTGTCTCACTGCTTATTGCAAATAACGTAGCCGATGCTATTACTGTCGCTAATGTCGGTTGTAATTCATTTGCCAACGCGAAGCCGCGTTTAGATAAAATGGTAAGGCTCTTCAAAAAGGACGTTAAAAGGTTTCTGCAGGGTCGGATCCCACGGGCTTTGGGGCGGTGTTGTAGGGCCTGTGGAAGGCTACTAACCACTTTTCATCAGACAGGCTGATGCTTTTTGGCGCGATAATGAAACGCACAATAATATGCTGACGAAGAAGTTTGGTAACACTGACACATACCACTTGTCTCAAATCGAACACAATTCCGCAATTATACAGACGCCAGCACATTAACCTATACCTTGTTCTGCCTTTCTTTGTTCCTTTTTCTTTATCACAAAAGCAGGAGGTTCATATTCAATTGTTGGGAAAATATGACATAGAGTGGGGTAGGCCGATGTGCAGGTGTCTGTACAGTAGGCAATCAAAATTGCTGTAGCTCGCTATTAAAGAAATAGCTTAACGTTTAGTTTGACTTACGACCTTCTATTTTCGAGAGACACAATAATCCATCAACATAATTTCAAGTAGAGTTCATAATTTCAACGTTAAAAAATGAGTCCAGCCAGCTCAGTGGTTTAGGCGTTTACATAAATGCGTTAATCGAAAGAGGTGCGAGTTCAAATATCACGCAGCGGCTGTTAGACTTTTTGTAGGTTTTTACTCGATTGTTTAATATGTTTACACACAGGCAGAAATGGCCTTGTTAGGAATTTTTGTGTGTGTTTTTGGTTAGCTGGTTAGTTAGTTAACTTAACAAATAAAAATTAACATAATCATTTAAATAATACTTAAAACAATAAATAATATATAACTTCTTTAAAAATAAACAATAAGCGTAAATATACAAAATAATAATAAATAAATAAGTTATTTATTAAAAATATTGTCACGAATTCAACGATACTAAATAAAAACAAAAAATGTCCTCTTTAAATTAAAGATTGATTTTAATGAAAACAAAACAACGTAACTAAGATTCGAACTCAAACCACATTGATCATGACCCCACGCTATCCGCACAATCATGTTAGATCATCTAATGAAGGCAATGCAATGGTCACCATCTGTTTTTGTTAGTTAAATATTTTCACAAGTTTCGTATGTGGTTTCGTTAGTGCTGCTTATTGTAATTTTATTTCGTTTTAAATTTTTGCCAATGATGATAATTTATTACCTACAGGGTTTAGAATAAAAATGCATGTTTTGTAATTAGCAATAATAATATATTTTAGTTGTAATTATTATAATTCTATGTTTTAGATAAAGTTATAAAACCGCTAAAATTATGAATATTCGAGCTGAATATAATGTGAAATAGTTGTAGTAAATCGTAGATGCAATTTTTATTATTTAAACAAAATTCTGAAATTATTTAAATGAATCTTTGACGTAATAAAACAGTAAATAAGAGAATTTAACAATTAAAAAATATCTTCTTAACATTAATATAAGTGGTTTTAAGGGTAACTTACGTTTTATTATGCGTAGCTAATTAGCAATTACAGGGTATTCTAATTGCGAACATCTTAGTATGTTATTTTCTATAAGAAAATTAATAAAACCGTATTTACTTTACCAAAAGAAATAATAAAGTTATCATTATTAAAGCCATTTATTTTAAAACAGTATCAAGACACCGCGGCCCTGAAACGCAAAGGGCCAGTTGCCTTTTGCGTTCCTGTGCCGCAAAACCGAGCAAGGCGAGCTCGGTATTCGGGTCGCCCCGACTCGGAAATGTTAGATTAGGCCCTGGAACGCAAATAGGAAGTTGCTCTTTGCCTTCCTGGGCCGCAAGAGTGAGCGAAGTGAGCTCGGGGTTTGGGTCACCCTGACTCAGACCGATTAGGTTAGGTTAGGCCCTGGAATGCAAAGGGCTAGTTGACCTTTACGCTCAAGAGCCGCTATGCCCCGTTACTGTTCCAAAATAAACGCCTTTTAGCATGGCAGCTCTGGAACACAAAGGGCCAGTTGCCCTTTGCTTTCCAGTACCGCGGTGCCAAAAATTATTGAGCTTATCAAGTTTCTTCCGTTCCACCAAGTTCAATTTAGCGAAAAAAAAGTTATATATTATCAAATAAAAAATTACCAAACTGCATAAAAAATACCCTGATACAAGATATTGAGGTAAGTTTAAGGATCGTTTTCTTTACGAAAAGATGTTTGAAACCATACCTCAATTCTTAATCCTTAAATAATAAGTTATCAATAAAATGATGTTACGTTTTCAGTCTATTTACAATAAATAAACAAAATTCATATAAAAAAGGACCTCAAGAAAATCATAACTTTTTTTGGATTCCCATAAACGTAACGGTTTATAGGTGATATTCGATGATGTAAGCCTTCAATGTTGAGTGCACGATCAACGGTTATTAATTTCGTGTTGAATTAGTAACACGGAAACCATTTTCCTTTGTATTAATTCCCGGACGTCGCTTGCGTCCCTGTTTATTCTTAACAACTCATCTCATCATCATGCCATATCTCAAATCCCACAGACTCATAGTATTAGATACGTCACTAGAACAAAACATAGAATACTATTATTATCTTTATGCAAAACAGCTGTTGATCTATTTTACTATTAAGAAAAACTGTAATATAATAGCACATACTAAGTATTAATCACTTTTCTTTTACTTTTAAAGAAACACTTTTGAATAGGGAACCTTATTTATAAAAGAATATTAACATGTGAAATAGTTAAAATTTAAATGTTTATACTCACACTTAGTCCGGTTTCATTTCATATTTTGTTTTAAGTTTCATCCACATATTTTATGCAGGGCTATAATGTTCGCCCTTAATATTTATATAATTCCCATTGTTAATACTTCACTGCAAAACCATATCAGTGTTATACGTAAACAATCGTCACATAAAATAATCAGGAATCAACAACGTTCCATTATGAGACTCGAAACGAACTAACATAGTTTTGTCTACCTCACAAATAAAAATAATTTACGTTTGTCACTTTTGTTTCGTTTTCTGTGATCTACCTACAAAGCTTTATTATACTAAAATTATGATCATAACCACAGATATAGATAGACCATTATATCTGTGATTATAACGAACGACACGCAACACTAATGACTAATATTGGTAATTATAACAAAAAAACAAATTATGTTATCAAATTCCTACTTAAAAAAGTATTAGTAATAACAAAAAGAATAAAGTAATTATTGAAAATTAAATTAAATAAAATAATAATTGGAAAAAAGGTGAGGATCGATCCATCGCCGCAGCGTACGAATCCAACGACTTTTACCACTGCGCCATCGTTACTTGTAGAATGATAGTTGAAATTATGAAGTATATCATAAGTTAATTTGATTTGTATAGTATTAAAACAACTTATTACAAAAGGACGTAAGTCAAAGTGAAGCATCAGTCTATTGCCTTAAGAAGTTGATGCTGGATTTTTGAACCTGACTGTACATTGTGCAATTTGTGGTAAGGTCACCCGGGGCGAATGCAACTATGGGGCTAAAGCAACTAATTCAATTTTCTCTCTATCTAATCGTTTTTGTAGATAGATTTATCTATTGGAGTAAAGAGGAATCAAAGAGGAATCATAGTTTTTTCAAATAAAGTACAGATGGCATCGCCAGTTCACCGACTGTAGTACTGACAGACCATTTTCTGTCAGCCGTCATTTTGGAGCAACGTGTTGCTGCGGCCTGTGTTATGTTTTAAGTCATTAAAAATATTTCAAGTCGTCGCAAGGAAAATTATAAGTGCATCCTAAAAATAAGATAAAACGTCAGTGTTTTTGGTATATTTGGTTAAACTCTAGGTGTTGTAATTAATATTTTATTGATATAGTTACATTAACCCCAACTTTTCATGCAAGTGGGTTATTGCGACTATTTTGGCAGTTACAATTGCCCCATGCTTTTTGTATGGAAACTGCAAATTACTAGTGACGTGCCGTGTCGATATTTCGATAAATGTTTATCTGCAATTATATAATAAAACAGAAAGCTTAAATAAAAAATGTACCAAGTTAATACAAAATCCAAATTTTGTTAGGTATCAGAAATTATAAAAGAAAAAACGAGAACACTTATCGCTGTGAAACACTTCTGGAAGCTGTACGACTATTATAGCAAAGTCAGTTATCCAGTTATGCAGCTGCGGAACGCTTCAATATTCCTCGTTCAGCAATAATATTACATTCATACGCTACGCGCCAAAAACTGTACTTTTACATTAAATTTAAAACCTTTCATTATTGTTAATTATCGAATCATTGCATATTTATATTTATCGATAAGTAGTAGGTACTACATCTCAAATTCTCAACACTAGTCAGTATGGAAGACAGTCGCATTCGCCCCATAAAAAAATAAAACTAAATTTACTTGAAACTGAACTCTTTCTCAGCAACTGTAGATAGCTTTTACAGATAATTCTGTGTGCATCTACATGTACTCTTGACCTCAACATTTAGAAATGGATTACAACAGAGTTATAACGAATAGTCACATTTACCCCAAAGTGGGGTGAATGTAACTTTTACTGGTCATATTCAACAATAATGCAAATTAATGAAAAACTAAAGCTTGTTTGTAAGTTAATTTATGTCGAAACTGTTCATCGAAAACTATGCAATGAAGTTCGTTTACTAGAATATCCCTATTATTTAAGTAGCTTACGGTAGAGGGAAGCAAACTTTCAAAATTATTTTGTTTAGTTGCTTTCGCCCCGGGTGACCTTAAACATTATCAAAGTTCACTTTTATCAATACTTATACATTGACTCGACATATCATAATCGCACCACTACTTTAGCATACAATCTGGTATTATTTGTCGAATTCTTAAGTCGCAACCGCGTACATTCGTGGCTCAAACAGGACACTGGCGTATGTCCTTGGCATACAGCCTTATGAGTATTAAATAAAATAGATTAAGATGAGACTTTTGTCTTTTAAAGCTCCTAGTGAAAGAGGACTGGATAACCCGCGCAATGCTACATTTACAAGAGAGAGAAAAGTTCATAGTAGAGGGTGCTGCAGCATGCCCGCTGGCTGCCATCATCGGAAACCTTGTTCCAGAACTGAAATCAAAGAAGTATGTATCTATAGTCCTAGGAAAGCGGCTTTCCTCTTTAAAAAATCTCTGAATTAAGTGAAACCTTTTAACAAAAAAAAATTACCGACGAAACATGGAACAGAAAAACAAAAAAAAATATTAATTTAGGCGGACGGTGCCAAATAATTCAAATATACACCATGCATCATAGCAAGTCTTCGATTGTTTAGAGCATCAAGTGTCTTTATCCGGCACCGCTCTTTTGGGAGAGTTCTACAATTCGCGGTTTTTGCCTAAGTTTTTTGGCCAAAAAGCGTCAGGTTCAAAAAACGTATTCAAGTGCTAAAATAGAACCGTTTTTCCCCCGAAGGGTAAAAAACGGATATTTAGGTTTCAGCCGTAGCTTGAACCACATTTGAGAGGAACGTTCCAATATTCGTCAACAACATCTCCTGTCTCGCTCTTCGTCTACGTAAATCTGTGATGTCACAACTATACCTGTCTCTGTTTAGCACTTGACGGGCAGCGCGCGGCGGCTCTCTTGTTCAGTACTTTGTGCCGGCAAGGCGCTTAAGTGTGGTTCAAGCTACGGCTGAAACCTAAATATCCGTTTTTTACCCTTCGGGGGAAAAACGGTTCTATTTAGGTGTTCGAGCCTACGCTTGAACCACATTTGAGATGTGTTTATTATCTGCCGGCGCTGCCTGACTAGTCTTTGTTCAGGATTTCAAAATGAGACTAGTGCTAAGCGTACTGTGACTCTTTATTTTTGGTAAAGAAACAGAGTTGAGAGTTGTAATAGTAATTTTATTGATTAAGAAAATTGTTTACAAATTCGCAAAATTAAATGAGTTTAATAAACTATGCAGGTAAACAAAAAAAGATAAATAAATAAACAAACCCAAAATAATCTTCTTACAAAATCAACATAATAGAATTGTAAACACGATATTACGATTATGAAGTTATACCATAGGTGCAAAGTTTTCGCTAACAATATTTGGATTGCAAGTAGGATTTGGTTTTATTTCTTTAAAATAATGTCTAAAGAAAGTTTCTTTGGATCGCCAATTTCCTCTTTTTAAAATTTCATCAATATTACACTGATTACCAATCCAACTGTTAGTTGCAACCAAAGCTCTAAAGCTACCTGCAGATGCAGATATGCCTGCTTCTTTAAATAACGATTTTATCCAACCAGCAATCACAGTTCGTGAGGCGTTCTTGACTCTTCCTCGTGTAGTAATAAACAAGCTTTCGTTACATGCCGTGTTACGACGTATTTTTGAAATAGAAATGGTTTTGTTAACCCAAAAGATTAGATCCAATCGAACATTTAAAGTTGTTTTCCCTTTTTTTAACAACCAGCCTGATTGTCTATATGATGCCGAATCAGTTTTAGAACCAAACTTTGGCCAGAAAATTATTTCGTTTCCATTGTCTTCGAAATCACCGTTCCCAATTGATAGGAGAGTTATATCATGTATTCTTCTGCCACTAGCTAATAGAAGGAGAACACAAGTGTGCCTTGAAACAGCGAAAAGACTGTTTTCATCAAATTGATAAGACTGTAAAAAGGTCAGCAAGTCTTCTATCTTCCATGAAATAGGCTTTTTAACAGGCGGGTTTTCTGTGAAGATTGCTTTTAAGACATGCTTAACTATAGGATGAGAACTGAGCTCGGAAGATCTTAACGGGTTACCAAAGTTTGCCACAACCGACTTGTGAACAGCTATGGTCCTGGGCGCTAGCTTTATAACTGTATGAAGGTAGCACAGGTACTTAGCTAAATCTTGAGGACTGGGATTATCCATGGGGACGGCCTTCGTTCTAGCCCAACTACACCATCTGAACCAGATAGGTCTGTAAGTTTTTAAGGACGATTGCCTCCAAGATGACTCCAATAATTTTACTTCATCCTTGGACCAGTTTGCTATCTGCTTGGACCAGCCCGTACCAACCAAGCCGCCAATTCCAAGTGTTCTACTCCTTGAGGAGGATGATTCGTGCGGAGATCTACTAGGTTCTCCCGGAGGTTCGGAATCAGAAGGGGTGGTTTCTCTTTCATTCGGTCTAGTTCTGGTTTCCAGAAGGCTCTGTTCCAATTGGGCGCTATTAGGATATACAGACCCTCCGATTTTTGTAAGTGACGTAGAATTCGTGGAATTAATGCTGGTGGTGGGAATATCCAGCCGAGATTGTATTTCCACTTCCTGCTGAAAGCATCGCAAAATTGGCTCACTGTGTCGGTTGCATCTTCGCTGACATATTTTGGAAGTACTGCTGATTCCTTCGAGGCAAAAAGATCTATCTCTGGTCTTCCGTATTTCTGGAATATCCAAGAGAGGACTTTTCTGTTGAGGTGCCATTCCGGCAAAGCCTTCTCCCTCGACAGCCTGTCCGCTATTCCGTTGTATATTCCTGGAATGTATCGGGCTATCAGGTGACAATTCATCCGATCGCATAGTTCGAGAATTTGTGTCGTGGCAATTAGCAACCGCGTTGATTTGGTGCCTCCCTGTTTGTTTATGTAAGCCACTGTAGTCCGATTGTCCGACTGTATCATTATTGCCTTGTTGTAAATTTCGGGCCCCAGTCTTTGAAGTACTTCGTATACAGCCCACAATTCTTTTAGGTTGCTGTGCCATTTCCTTTGCGAAGGAGTCCAATTGCCCCATAGGTGACGACTGTTTGCTATGGCACCCCAGCCCCTCTCTGCTGCATCGGTGGTAACGAAAATTGATGGATTTGGGTAATGGATCGGCGACATCTTGTGTATGTTTTTTAGCCACCATTTCAGTTGTTCTCGAACCGAGTCTGGAATGGGGTATTTCTGATGAGGTCGAGCTTGTGGTAGAAGGCGAGATGATTTCTGGATAGGACGACAATGAAGCCGGCCTAACGGGACTGTGAATGAGGCGAAGCTTAGTCTTCCCAATATTACTTTGGCATCGTGCCAACTCCATCGGACTTTCCTCTGGAGCTCCCGGATACATTCCTGTAGCTGTTGGATTTTCGTTGTCGATAAACCCTTGGTATTTCGACTTGTGTTCCAGGTAATGCCCAGATATTCTACGGTTGTTGATGCCTTGGTTGATGATTTCGTTCGATTGATTTGCCATCCTAAGCTCTTTAAGTATTCTGTAGCAAATGTCACTTGTTGCTCTAGAACTGTTGGGTTTTCGTGTATGAACAGAAAATCGTCGAGGTACACTACTACTCGAAAGCCTTTCTGACGAAGTTGTTGTGCTACCCAGTTCGTAATTTTTGCAAAAGCTGAAGGGGCGCTTGCCAACCCAAAAGGGAGACATGTCATCTCGTAAATTTTGCCCTGGTACGAAAGTGACAAGTACCGACGATGATTCTGACTGACAGGCACGTGAAAATAGGCCTGTGAAAGGTCGATTTTCATCATAAAGTCCCTTTGCCCCAGATGTGATGGGATTTGTTGGTGG
The DNA here is from genome assembly GCA_028554685.1 of Agrotis ipsilon. Lineage (NCBI taxonomy): Eukaryota > Metazoa > Arthropoda > Insecta > Lepidoptera > Noctuidae > Agrotis > Agrotis ipsilon. Next base: position 9,876,330 of record CM052973.1, on the reverse strand, counting down.
TTTAGTAAGCGAAACTTTGGGGGAAGGACGTATTCGTTGAGCCTTTTTAAATTGAAGATCGGACGGTTCTCTCCGTCTGTCTTTTTCCTCAGAAACATTGATGATAGGAATCCTGATTGATGTCCGCTGATTTGTAAAGCTTGAGATCGTAACATTTTTCTTATTTCTTTTGACATTTCTGCAGATGCCCGAGTTTGATATCGTCGGGTGTTTCTTTGGGAAAATTTTGTTATTGGAGGAATGCTCTTGAATGGAATTCTGTAGCCATTCAATATTTTTAAAAGATTTACTGGTGCTCCTTCCCATCGCTCCACAAACTTGGCTAGGCATCCTGCAGTGAAGATGTCATTTTCGCCCCCCTCCGTCTTTCTTTCCCTGGTGCTGTTTGGGAGGGAATGGTTTTTGTTGGTACCCTTTTCCATCGGGACCTCTATTGTATGGCGGATTCCTTCTTGTGTTATTACACGAGTCGCGAAAGCGATGGTTATTAGTTTGAGTGTTTTTAGGTTTCGCCACATGAGGTGTCATTTTCCTGTTTGTGTATGGTTTTCTTTTGTTAGGAAAAAGTTTGTGCACCCCTCCTAGCTCTTTTACTGTTTCTGTGAGGGATTTATCTTCGAATAGGTGCGTCCCCGATGGCGGAATATCATGAAGAATATCCCGGACAGCTTTATTGGATGGTTTATAGACATCCCTTCTTTGTTTTATTACTTCGGCACGCCGACCGCACACGTATTGTAACAGGGCATCAGAATTCTTTCTAAATTCGGAATTTGCAGCTATGAAATCCCGGCCTACAACGTTTTGTATGTCTGCTGGAAGACTCTCCAAGAGGTTTTGAAATATCATCCTCTGTTGGATAAGCCCATTTGTTATGGCTCCTAAAGTCAAATCGGATTTCTCCAAAACTTCTACTGATTTCCAATTTGGGGTTAATTCTGCCAGAAGATTGTTTGTTTTGAGAGAAGTGAACACCGGTGTTGCCTGAAACTGTTTTTGGATATCAGCGTATCTCACATTGCACCAGCTACTCTCACCTAATCTCTGGCAGTTCAAACCATGCTTTACAGCCAGAGGCTCTGCCCGGGCAATCTTAGGTTCTTGTTCTGTGGTAGCTGGTGTAAAATCAAAAGCGTTGATATTTGTATGTTTTTCTTCTAAACTTGCCAGTTCTCTTTTTGCATCGGCAATCTTTTTCCGCAGATCAGCTTCCTTGGTGTCCCTGGTGTCAGACCCTTGGAGGGAGTGTCCACTTTCACGAGCCTGGTCGTCCTTATCGTCCTCGGATTGTGTACTGTCCGGAAGGGAGTCATATGAATTATTGAGATCTTCTTCACACGACTGGCGTATGTTCGGCACTGCATTCTGCTGCTGGTTTTGTAAAACTGTTTTTATGTTTTCATTTTGCTCTGACTGCATGCTAAGCATTTTGTTAAATAGTAGTATTTGCTGATTCAGCACAGAAGCGAGTAAATGTTCGCTACTACCTTGTTCCGGTGCGGCTCGGGTTTCTGAACGAATGGGCGAATTTGAGGCATTTGTATAGGATGAGCGTTTCGCTTCATTATGCACTTCAGCGGAACATTCGATCGTCCGTTTCGTACCTGCATAAGGCACCCCTGTTATCGCGTTATCGCGCTCCAATTCCCGCGAAGCCTCTCGTCTTTTGGCGAGTTTCGGTTTAAGCTCTCTTACAGTGTTCATAAAGACATCATAGGATGGGGAATGTATCTTCTCCATTATGTTGTGCGGAGCGTAGAGAAGAGCTCTTCCTAGTGGCCACTTTAGGATGGAAGCTCTTATTGCCCTGTATGATCGGTCCGACAAAGACGTTGAAGATGGTTTGAAAGCTCGAGCTAGATCCACTGTAGGGATCGCAAATCTAAGCTTTGCTTCTATTCCTGATGGAACTTGGTTGCTCCCAAACAAATCCTCATAGGTATAATTGTAGACCTTCCAATTCCCCCAATTACTTGGAAAGTTTTCGTCTAAGGATGCAATAATTGCCGACAGACTTTCTTCGTCTTCTCCGCAAGGTATTGAAGCAAGGGCTCCCATTGAGGTTAGTTCCGCCATGGTTCTGGAAGTAGATGTGTCCTTTATTAAGACAATTTAGTTCTGGCATGGGGATAGTGCTGTTTACTTGTGGAACAACGGTCGCCACACTAATAAAATAGTTTCGCCTCAGTTGGCACGACAGTTGTCGCTCTAGCCAGGACGACGACTCCGCGTTTGATGCAACCGTCGTCTCAAATCAGACGACGGACGGCTCGTGTTGAGACAACACGTCGCCTTGAAGTGAAACGACTGTCGTCTCGACCGAGGCGACAGTCGATCCGGTGCTGACGGCGCTTGTTGTCTCAGATTGAGGCGACATGTCGTACCGTCCGCACCTCGAGTTAAAATCATACTTTTCGAAGTATGTTCACTCTTTCGTCGCTGGGCCTTGAGGCGCCGAGCGGTACACCTATCGACGTTGGGCTCGGAAGCGCCGAACGGATAAAAGTGTTTAAAATACTTACTTTGAGTGAGACGTGTTGACTTCACGAATATTGAAAGCGTACTGAACAAGAGAGCCGCCGCGCGCTGCCCGTCAAGTGCTAAACAGAGACAGGTATAGTTGTGACATCACAGATTTACGTAGACGAAGAGCGAGACAGGAGATGTTGTTGACGAATATTGGAACGTTCCTCTCAAATGTGGTTCAAGCGTAGGCTCGAACACCTAAATAGAACATAATTATTTAGCTCGCTCTTGTAAAAATTGAAATCCGAACAAAAGATCAAGATTGACAATCTCTCTCGCTTCTGAACAACTAATCAATTAGGTACAGATTGTTTGTTAATTTTATTATTTTTGTTTCTTTAAGGTACCTACTACCTAACTTAACCTTTCGTTATTTTGTAGTGTGGTCTGCATACTAACTGGAGGAAATGTTGATAATATAATGTTGTACCGTTGTATGGAAAGAGGATTAGCTGCCGATGGGCGCTTAGTAAAGTTCAGGGTAAGAACCCACTTGTATTATTTAGTTGCTTTGAAGTAAGAATCATAAATTGAATGTATACATGTACCAACTTAGACAAGATTAAAATTTGTAGGACATGGTATACAAAGCACGCAGCAGTGCTATTTTCTATTAGCACAGCCTTGTGACAGGGCAGGCGGCCACAGCGCTCACGCCACGCTAGGACTAAAGTTTGCTTAGCAAACTAGCGTGACGTGACTAACAAAAACACGCTAGCGTGGCATAAGCGCTATTAGTGAATACTCAGCAAACTTTGCTAAGCATTCACTAACCTACTAACAGCCACACTATAGCGTTCACTGGGTACTCGTTCACTTGGTAAAAAAAAATCTGCTCTGTGGAACATTTACTTACGAAACAATAGCAAATGTCGCCAGTATTTTACGCATTTGTATGTTCTTATAAGTCATGATCAAATACTGAATAGTACTTTCGTATGGACACATATACTGTGCTTCCTGCCAGTAATGGCCTACGGTGCCGAATCGTGGACACTCACAGTGAGATAGTCCACCAATTTGAAGTCACTCAGCGAGCTATGGAACGAGCTATGCTCTCGGACTAACTTTGATGGATAAAATCCAGAAGTAGGTAGTCCGTCAGAGTACCAAAGTTGCTGACATAGCAGACAGAATTAGTAAGCTGAGGAGGCAGAGGGCAGGTCACTGCATCTATCGCAGGACCGATAAGGCAGCCGGTAGAGATTGGATGAGGAAAGCTCAAGACAAGGCGCAGTGCCGCATATTGGGAGAGGCCTTTGTCCAGCAGTGGGCGAATACAGGCTGATGATGATGAAGACATATACTACTTACCTACTGTCAATTACAAACAGAACCTTTATTATAACATGAGCTTGTAGAATCTAGATTAGATAAAACGCGTTTTGGTTGCATAACTCCACATTTTTGCATATTTTTGCTAACGCAGTAGTTACGACTTTTTCGGCTAGTTACTACTTACTAGAGTTGAAATGATAAACCCTGTAACGGAATTTTATGCTTACAGGTTGGTATAAGGAACGACTCTATGGCTAAATCTAAATTGATGGACCTGATAGCAGCTGGGGGCTATAATATACATCGTCACTTTCAAGACAACTCATGGACAGAAGGCAGTGACTACTTTATTGAGGTACGCAAATACTCTACTGCAACTGCACTATACAGGTTGAAAAAAAACAAATACATTTATCTTGAAAAACAATCAAACAGTCATAAGTTTTAAGGATTCAAGGAAGATACCAAGTTATTAGAGCTCTGCTGCAGAAATGTTTTACTGCAAATAGCCTCAACATGAGAGCAGTGGTGACCCAGTGGTATCGGCCCGACATATAGGGGAGTTGTAGGTTGTGGGTTCGAACTCAACCGCATTACTTTGTGTAATTTATTTCATCACCACTCAAGACCACTACTCTCAAAACGATGAAAGAAAACATCGTGATGAAACCGGCATAATCCTAGAACTAAAAATTCGAAGACATGTGATATCCACTTTTCCATTTTGTTTCAATGTATTTTAAAAAAAAACATCGTGTTTCAGGTAAAAGTTTGTGTAGAGACGAGAGGTTTGCCACATGCTCTGGAATTGAAGAGGATCATAGAAAGAGCGTACCCCAACACTTCCATATTCGAAAATGAACCATTCAACGACAAGCGGACATGCCCTTGCTATATCAAAAAAGTCACTAATAATGTTCCCATAATCTAACCTATTTTAAGTTTTAAAAATATATTGTCGATCCTAGTTGGATTTGTTTCATTACAATTTGAAGGAATGCTCCCAATTATATAATTATTTGGTCACTTTACGCGTGTAATTTGAGCGTTCTGCCGTGCAGTAAAAATCAACCGGCTAAATGACAATTCGACTAGTTTTACGGGACAATGTACTGTCCCGTTTTGATTTCGCCAAATTATGGGACAGTAAAAAGTCGTACCTACCTGAAATACGGGACATCTGGTTACCTATTGTGTCATGACGTCATAGGGAGGGAACCTACCAACCGGGGCAATCCCAACTCTGTGGCTTCTACTGACAAATATCTTTAGAACGCTTAAGTTTGTCGCAAAATCAGCACCGTACGCGCCTTGTTTTAGAATTCTTTGTATGCAACCTCGCATATTGATTACGCCCCATACCGTACGCACCGTATTACGCGAAAATGCTATCAGCATCCAAATGATGAAGAAAAATTCGGACAGTTCTTTGGAGATGATATTTGCGTATGGCGCGTACGGCACTTGCTGAAAGTATGAGCGTGCGAGGCCTTAAAAGGTGCGACCAAGTTTAAAAACACATTACCCTCCTTTACGTAACGCAGTCGGGTAAATAGAAAGCAGTTTCCTTGAATTTCATCAATGCGCCTTTTATTACTTGCACAAATATATTATTCAAAGCCTGCCGGGGCCGCGACCCATTATGAGAGTAACTTTGACCCTGAAAGGTAAAAGGCTACTGAAGGGACAGGGTGATTTTATTATCAGTAATGGTGGCGGTACGCACCGGAAACCGCGACAGTATTTAATATTAGGCAATGTATGTGTACGCGCGCGAGACATAGACAGGAGACACATACGGTAGTGATCCCCGGTCGCGGTCTCCTGGCGCAGTCACCTGTCTCGGTCTCCTGTCGCGGTCTCCGGCGTGAACCGCCACCTTTATTGATTATAAAGTCACCCTGTCCCTGAGAGAGGTCTCTGACTCTCTCTGACACAGTAGGTTTCTACAAAAAAGGTAAATAAAAAATCTTCATACAATATATTACTTTTTACTTTTACACTTACACAACACTGAATACATTCATAATAATATATAGGTACATTTAATATTGTCTTTTCTTGGTTTTGAACTTATAAAGCATGCAACTTAGCTATAATTTTTGTCCATAAATGTAGCCATTCTGATATCCCTCTTGCTCAGTCCATTGACATCGTGAGAAGATAATGTTACCTGTAATAGGATTAATTTATTTTAGAGGGTAGACATAATAATAAATTAGCATGCACAGTGCAGACTTTCGCAGCATTATTGGCTAACTATTCTTTAAACTGAGTCAGCCAACCGCCACAGTCATAAAATAATATTCATGGTTAAATTATATTATTGGTGGATAATGGAGTAAATGCATGAGTTCTGTATTCTACCAATAAGACGAAAAATGTTTAGGTATACATAAATTATTATATACCTTATCTGCTTTATAAAACAATGAACCAATACTATTTAACATTATTTACCTACCTACCTAGTTGCTTATTATTACATGAATATTAATCAGTCAATTATTGCAAAAAATGACATTGAACTCAATCTTATTGGTAGGTAAATAATATTGTTGACTGTAAAATTGCTTTAATCAAATGATCACTTACTTGAAGTTTATTATAAACATTAAACCATTCAGGGTGGTGATCCATCTTCTCAGCCAGCAGTGCCACTCTAGTCATAAAGCCAAAAGCTTGGTTAAAGTCCTTGAACTGAAATTCTTTCTCAATAGCATCCCTGTTGGCTTGAACTTTCCAACCAGACTGCAACAGTGGCTGCAGCTGTGTATCACGCTCTTCTTTAGTCAATTTGTCTGCCTAAAAAACAATTACTACATGAGATTTTGCACATAGTAAAGAAACATTATAAGCCAACTTATTAATTTACACACCATTTTCCTTCTAGTGGGCGAGGTCGACAAAACACTGGCGTATCGCGCGGCGGACCGATTGGCATTGAGCGCAGGCTTCGACCCTGTGGGGTGAAAGTGTATCGCTATATAACGAATGCTGGTTAGAATTCGATTCGTGAACATAGTGACTCTATTGGTAAGAAGCAACCAACGATAGAAAAAGTTGTATTAACTATTTACTAAATCATTTATTGATTAAATCAGGATAGTAGGGTACATAAAATATTCCCTGGTTTCTCCATTTAAATACATTTCATCAATAATCCTCAGTCCCGCTACAGTACATCCATCACATCCATCTGACATTGACAGTTGACAGCTTGACAGTGACAACTAGCGATGGGCAACTCGAGTTATCCAACTCGAGTCAGACCGTGAGCGAGTCAGCCCGAGTCAATATATCTGCAACTCGAGTTGACCCGAAGAGCGCGCGCGTGCGCCGATTAGCCCGCGAGTTACTAGGCCCGAACGATTACGAGCGAGTCTTAGTCAGCTCGAACGACTGAACGTTCGAGACGCGAGTGAAAGAGATAGTTCTCGTTGGTGGTTTCTTAAACGACAAAGATATCAAAATATAAACGAGCAATTCTTTAAATCTCTTTGTGATCTCTTTTTGAGTTAGAAAGCCAAGTCGCTAATTTGTTTTGTTTACTTTTTTGTAATTATTACGTTGTTTATTGTTTTGTTACAGTTTTATTAGTATAATTGTTGTTTGTTTTGATAACTTTAATAAGTTTAGAATGGCTAATGGAAGTGAAAAAAGTGATGCGTGGAAGTTCTTTAGTTTCTTTACTAGTAATTTACTTAGGTAAAAGAGGGGTGTATACGTTTGACGGTCTGTCTGTCTTTTATCGTGGCATCATTCGAGCCCGAACGGATGAATCGATTAATTTAGTTTTTTTTGTATGAAAGTTGACTTATCTGCGAGTGTTCTTAGGGACATGTTGATAAAACGGTTGAGCCGTTTAGGAAGTTGTGGGGTGAACGGGTGAAAGGTTAACCGAGGGTCTGCAAATATACTCGAGTTGGGTATCAAAATGAAGCGTATGAAGGGCATATTGATTGACTTAGTCGGGAGTACTCTTAGCAAACATTAAAATGATATAAGTTGTACCTATAAAAAGTTTAAAATACTAAATAAATTACAAAATTAACCAACCCCGACGACACAAAAACCAATTTAAAAATTAAAACATAACAAAAATTACGTCGCGTTGGGGGAATGCAAAAAAAACAAGAGATGATTAAATACTTTGGAGCAGTCCCCAACGCGACGTTATTTTTGTTCTTTTTAATTTTACAATTGTTTTTTGTGTGTTTATTTTTTTTAATAAAAACCAAAATAATTCCATTGGCTAGGAAAACTTACTAATGGATCGGATCCCCGAAGGCAGTTTATAAATTAGAAAACATGTGAAAGATTATATCTGATAAAAACAAATAAGAAAGAACTTAAATCGAACATAGATGTAAATTAGATAAACAGGTCCAAGTTCCTCAAATTGGCGAAAGTTAGGGAAGTTCAAATTCATTAAAAAAAATCTTTCGATTTGTCGAAAATATCAAACAAAGTCAGCTTTACTAGAGTATGCGTATCCTCTAATAAAAAAAAAACAAGTCAAATAATAAAACTATCTATAAAAACCAGTAAGTTTTATTAAGGAATGCTTTGAATACCATTTGCAGTAATCACAAATTGAGTCACGGTATTCGGTAAATGGGGAGCAAATACAACAAACAGTTCTCTAATATAAGTTTCATGTTTACAAGTAAGTTGCTGATGTTTAGTTCTTAGCAGCTGTTTTGGATCAAAAGTTTTAAAAGTCTTCTTTAACATAAGCCTTATGGTGACCATGTTAGCCCATGCCAAACCCAAGCATGGCAATACACTGGAAGAATCTTCAAAGGAAGCTGTCACTTGGTTTATACAGAGAACAGCTAACTTGTATTCTTGTGCTAATGTTATCAATATGGTAGCAATTTCTCTTAAGTCTTCTGCTCTCTTCACATAATTTGTACTTTCACATCTAAAAGGTGCTGCAATAGAATCTATTACTATTAGAGATAAGTCTTGCTGTGCCAACAACTTAGGCAGCCGTATCCTTACACAAGATAGCAAATCGTTTGCCTCGGTTATATGCTCCACAAAGACATTCTTTCCATAGTCAGTGTTGGTGTTGAACTGCGGGAGATTCATTTTCATTTCTTCAAATCTTTTTGTTGGGAATACATCTTCAGTACAAATATAAACACACCCTTTCGCCCAATTATTTAAAGTTACTTGTAAAGCCAATTGGGTCTTCCCACTTGCGCTTTCGCCAAAAACTTCTGTAATTGTTCCTTTTTGTAGGCCACCATTCAAAAGGTTGTCTATACCTGTACATCCTGTTGAAACACTGAGTTTATTTGTGTTACTGTTTTTTAAATCAATACCTGTAGCACTAATTGGACATGTATTTTCAGATACAATACTTTTTAAAAGCAAGATATCATTAACACTTAGGTTTGTCGACTTTTTAATATCCCAAATAGAAAGAATTATTATTTGTTTTACTGTAGATATTCCAGCAGTGTCGATTACTTCATAAATATTTGGAGGTAACAAGTGTTTTAATGTCTTCATAATGCAATGAAATATAAGAGATTTTTAGACCATTCTACACAAAAACAACAATACCTAACAACAAACCAAACAAACATTATCGACCTTGAACCTGTCATCTGTCATTGTCTTTTGAGTTGACATTCAGCATATTGTCTAAAGCGCCGTATTCACGTTCCATCTGCTGTACGTCCCGCCAAGGCCATGCACGATGCACGATGCAAAAACACCGTGAATAGGCTTGACGCACGTCAATATTTTTTTTTAATTGTTTGCTGGACGTGCACGACCCATTTTTCATCCAGCGAGCAGCCGAGCACCCCCACCACCGCGAACGTCGTGCAGATGGACAGTGAATAGCGCGGACGTACGTCAGAGCAGTCCAGCATCGTGCATGCTGGACCGTTTATAGGCTTGCTGTACAGCAGATTTAACATTTAGAGCTTGTCTCGAGAGAAGACTGCACGTGAAAATGTATAGTGAAACACTTTCGGTCCAGCATACACGATGCTGGACTGCTCTGACGTACGTCCGCGTTATTCACTGTCCATCTGCACGACGTTCGCGGTGGTGGGGGTGCTCGCTGGATGAAAAATGGGTCGTGCACGTCCAGCAAACAGCTGAAGTTAGCTGCTCCGATGCACCCTCAAGCATCAAACACCCTGTGATGTTTTTTATTTTTTTTATTCTTTGATAATGTGAGGAATATGTGGTTTCAGAGGTCGTAAAGCTCCTTACGTACTGAGTTGAGCTTCTATTCTCTGACACAGCCATGCTTACACTGACTGAACTTAAAGCTTTTCTTTGTAGTCCTTTCTTAAAAAGACTATCTCAGACGAGAACCTACATGATCCTCACAAGTATCTGTATGTATGTATTGACGCATGTTTTTTTTTTTTATATACAAGCTGACATTTCCTTTTTTTTATACTATCTGACATTTTCGATTTTTTTTATATACAATCTGACATGCATTTTTTTTTTACACTTTTTATATACAACCTGACATGTATGATTTTTTTATTTTATATACAATTTTTATTTTTTGTGTGAGTACTTGGATCCGTGTGGGTCAACTTGCTGTGTTTCTATTTATTTTTTACTAGCTTCTGCCCGTGACTTCGTACGCGGATCTTGTTGCTTATGCCAGCGACAACGGGGTCGTCAAAATCGATGTTCTGCAAAGGTTGATACCCAACTCTAAGAGCCCGGGTAAATAATTAATGTGTGTTTGGCCAGTAGAATATTTTTTTTTATTTCAAAAAAGAGCTAAAGGTTCCTAAGAAAGTTTTCCCGTATCTCCTATAGATGCGGATTTCTCCCTTTTGGCCAATTTAAAAGAAACACTTGGGCTTTTGTTGTTCAACATTGCGTTCCAGATCTCCAATTTTTACACGTCAACAGAGAATGCTCATCAGGCTGAACAACTCTTTCTAAGACGTCGATTCTATATATGTTATAGTTTAGCTGGGCTTTTGGTGTTCCACATCAGGTGTTCCAGATCTTCAATTTTTATATGTCAACAGAGAGTGCTCACCAGGCCGAACAACTTGGCTAAGTCGTCATTCCTGTATTTGTTATAGTGTAGCTGGGCTCTTGGAGTTCCACATCAGGTGTTCCAGATCTTCAAATTTATTCTCTCAGCAGAAAATGCTCATCACGTGAAACAATTTTTGCTATGGCACCATTTTTGTATCTCTTATAGTTTAGCTAGTCTGTTGCGGTTCTGCGCCAGGTGCTCAAGTTTCCAAAATAAATTATAGCCTATGTTTTGACCAGACTTAATACCTATAAAACAAAAAAAGAATCATTCAAATTCGTCCAGTACTTTTTGAGTTTATCCCGGACATACATACAGACAAACAGACAAACAGATAAACAGACAAACAGACAAACAGATAAACAGACAAAAATTCTATCAACTATATTTTTGGCTTCGGTATCGATTATAGATCACACCCCAAGTATTCTTTTAAAAAATAATCAATGTACAGTTTTGACTTTCCTACTATTTTATTATATGTATAGATAATTATTGCGATGTCTGACAGTTTGAGTAACTTACGCGGCCTACACAAGTCCTTTCTTTGGTATTGTTCGTCGTGTCGTTGAGCTCCTTGAGTTATGAGTCGAGCTCCACGGTAACTGACGAATGCTTGCACTGACTGGACAGGTCCACTCAAATTTGTGTGGTTCTTTCATCAAAAGACCATTTCAGACCCGGCCTGCATGATCCTCGTATAACCTTTTCTGCATTTATAATGTCTGGACTTTAAAAGAGACAGTGACCTCTGAGTTTGTTTCGGCTGTTTCTTCTCAGAGTAGTCAGGTACGAAACACCGGCCTCTTCTAGTTTTATGAAAAGACGTGTAAAAGTGTTGATATAACCTACTTGCATAAATAAACATCATTTCATTTCATTTCAAACAATTTAAATAAAATATTGACGTACGTCAAGCCCATTCACGGTGTTTTTGCGTCGTGCATCGTGCATGGCCTTGGCGGGACGTACAGCAGATGGAACGTGAATACGGCGCTTATGGGTCTAAGGTCTTCTTGCAAGCTCGAGCATTAACGGACGAGAATTTAATTTTGCACTGTATGGAATTGTCAGATAATTTTTAAGTAAATGCTGACCCTATTTCGTTTAAATCCGTCCGCTGGACCAAATTCGCCCATTCTACGCAAGTGGCGGGACTTGCACATGCACACCTATTATATCTAAGTAGTCTGTGACCACATGTAAACCATCGGATTTGGTTCGTTCGTTAACAAACCAAATCTGTGGTCCACTCATTAGACCATTTTTAGACCACCTTTAATAAAAAATACTGTTTAACTTTTAACCACAGACTTAGTAGAGAGTATACACGTGGTATACACTCTTAAGCGCCGTATTCACGTTCCATCTTGCGGTACGTCAGTAATTATTATTATTATGACGTACGTCAAGCCTATTCACGGTGTTTTTGCGTCGTGCATCGTGTATGACCTTGGCGGGACGTACAGCAAGATGGAACGTGAATACGGCGCTTTATACACTGATACATTCGCCTATAGGCTTTTTTTTTTTTTAGCGTGGTAAAATCATTAAATGAGACCTCCAACCCCGGGCAGGGCGGGAGGTACTGTCAGACTTGTACTGACTAAAATCCACGGTGTCCTTCAGTAGCCCTTTATGTTCCGGGGTCACGGTAATAGAAATAAGTCCCGCGACCCCGGCAGGCTCGCCTATAGGCCTAAAATCCATAACACAAATATTACAAAAAAAAAATTGACACTGACAAGTGACATTGTCAACTTTTCGGTTCATTTGTTGTGTTGCAGTTGAATCTCTTAATAATTATTAATTTCACTCTATAATTATGTCCTGTAATTCCTGTACAAAACCATTTTCTTTGCTTCGTAAAGAGGTATACTCTTAAGTGACTACATTTGTGACATCACCTGTCCATACCGTATATACCAGTTGAATGTTTTTTACTGTAAGGTTTATAAAGTTGTAATGAAAGATGTTTTCAGAGAGGATGTCCCAGTTGCGGCTTCAGCTATTGCTCCAAATGTTTGGACAACAAAATGTTTTTACCCAAACTTAATGCTGAAACTAAGGTGAGGCTTCTACAACAGAATAATAATCTGTGGAAACTTGATAATGCAGTCTTGTTTTGTTTACCTACATTGAATGTTGTTTTACCTATGACTGTGTTTATGTAAACCATAATAATTATCAGTCTTGCGCTTTATAATCTAGAAAGGTTTCACTATGTTAAAATGTAAAAGTGCAAAGTTTTGAATAATCACATATTGTTTTAGGTGTGTACAAAATGTAAAAATAATTCAAAAGCTGATGAGCCTAGAAAAATTGTAGCACCCGATGCTTATTACAGGTAAAAACATTTTAAATATGGACAAAAAAAAATACATTAACATAATTTATTATTCATACTAAAATGACAATATATTATTTGTAATGGATTTTAGGAGAATAGGTGCCATGGACCAGAACCAACCTGCTAATTCTAACAGTGCTGTAGGGACTGAAACAGAAGATCAGCTAATATTAGAAAGACTAAAAAAGTTAAAAGAAGGCAGAAAATATACCTCTACAACAACCACAGATGATGATATAAAAAGTCGTCTTCAGAATATCAAAGGTGAAACTCCATCTGCCTCTGATGCTGAGATATATGCTAGACTAGCTAAATTAAAAGGAGTACCTATTGAAGTAGTTGCTGCTAAAGTAAGTTTTTAAATCACAATGTATTTGATAATATTAGTCCATATTTATTTTATTGATTGCATTATTTTGATGTAGCCAGTATTACCACCTCCTGATACTAGGACAGAACAAGAGCAAGCTGATGACTTGATAAAGCAATACTTAGAACAAACTAACATTGATACCAAATACACAGATGAGTTTGATGGTCTTATCAGTGATATAGAAGCCCGTATGCAGAAGCTTAAAGGATCAGACCCTGTCCCACAAAGTTCGACAACACAAACACATACTGCAATTCCCATAAATGATGAGTATGAAGATGAAGAAACTACTGTCAAAAAAATTGTTGAAAAGGTATGTTTTAAGTAAAGCTATTTAAAACTTTTACGAAAATATATATTTTTGCAGTGGTTTTTTACTTTACCAACTTCACTTTATTTTAGATAAAGGCGGAGGCATCTATGGAGGATGACATATTAAAACCATCTGATGAACTGCCGTTTTGTGAAATATGCAATGAAGACGCAAGAATGAGGTGCCTAGGCTGCCAGTATCTGTTTTGTAAAAGGTGCTATTTAGAACACAGAGATGATGATGATGGTTGTAACAGGTTTGAACCATATGAAGCTCCAAAAGTTCAGTAATCATAACTTGTGCAAATCCCTTTATCAGTGAAATTATAAATATTATTTAAATAATGCTTATTTTACCGTTATTATGCTTATTGTACAGTCAGCTTCCACTTCCATGAGCAAATAGCTGGTAGATACTTTTAAGAGTTATGCTTATATGCTATAGTTAATTTATTATGAAATAAAACTTTATAATGTTTAATTAGGTTTTATTTTCTTATTTTCAAATTCCTCTATAATGCCAGGGATGTGTTTAATTAACTCCTCTGCAGGTTGTTTGTACTCATTTTCTATCCAAATGTCTTTGAGCTTATTTATTATAGGCCCATACATTTTGCCAGGTGGGACTCCAGCATCTTTCAACATTTTCCCACTGATAGGAAACCTTGGCACTTCCCAATCATTAAACTGGTTTAAAAGCTCATCTCCTCTGTACTTTAATACTTCTTTAACATATTCAATTGCATCCTTTTGTTTTATTTTGGTGTTCAAGACTAGTTTTTCATATGGTCTGAAAACACAACACATTTTTTATTAAAAATGTTATTTCACAGATGCAACGTGTTGTGTGTAATATGTCAAAACAATAAAAAGCAACTCACAATAATGGCCTGCTGGCTATTTTGTCTCCTCTGTGTTCTACCAAGAAGTATGCAAGGTCTCTGTCAAAGCCAGAGAACTTGAGTCTGTTGTTCAACACTGTGACATCATCCAGGTCTGTCAGAAGAGCTGCTAAGTAACTCATTGGATGCAGCTTTAGGTGTTCAGCTCTATTTAACACTCTGTCTAGTTCTTCAACATTAGGAGATGCTGGTAAACCTGCATTAAATAATTATTTTTAGAATAGAACATTAGCAATGCAAACAAGAGTGTATTTAAAATAATTTTCAATTTCATATAAAATATTTACCTATGTATTCTCCAACACCTACATCAATCATTGTCTTCAAAAGGCTTCCTGCAAAATTTCCTAGGAGCATTTTCTTAAGTTCCACCCAAATTCTTTCCCCTGATATATTTTTAAGTCCCTTAGCATTTTCTTTCAAAACTTTGAGTGTGTTTTCATCGTGATTATCAGGTTTATCTGCTATCTTTCCATAAAAGCGAAAGTATCTCAATATCCTGAGATAATCCTCTTTGACTCTTTTATCAGGATCCCCAACAAAGACAATCCTGCGCTTTTGTAAATCGTCATATCCAAAAAAATAGTCATACACAGCACCATCAAAATCTATAATAAAATAATACAGATAAGTAAAATAAAAGTATGTTGATATAAAGAATAAATTATTAATGAATAAGCTGATCTCTACCTAAAAACATGGAATTAATTGTGAGATCTCTCCTGTTGGCATCTAGTTTCCAGTCTGTAGTGAACTCAACTTCAGCATGGCGTCCATCAGTAACTATGTCTATCCGAAGTGTGGTCACCTCAAAACTCTCTTTATCATTAATTCTGGCAGTTATAGTTCCATGTTTCTCACCATTCAAATTGATCATTCTTATATTTTCAGCAGTGAACATATCTTTCATCTGTTTTGGAGTTGCTGTAGTAGCAAAATCAAGGTCTTTTGGACTCAGACCCATTAATAAATCCCTGGAAGAGTTTTAATCAAACAAAAAAATTATCAGTTTATATTACAACAGCACAAAAATCTACAACAGTAACTAACCCAAAAATAGTCAGGAAAAATAGTAATTAGACAACAATAATAATTTTAAAATAACATGACAACTCATGCAGATGTTTGAATACTTAAATTAATCACCTGACTGCACCACCAGCTATCCTTATTTCATATTTGTATTTATCAAATAAATTCTTAAGCTCTGTAACTTCAGGAGTGAATATGCTTTTGAACTCTGGTGACTCTAACTTCAGCACAACCGGATCTTCCCGACATTTTAAGTCTTGGTCCATTTTGGAACGTATTCTGTGTCTCAATATCTTATTGGAATTTAAAGTTGTGTATGCCTAGAAGTTGTACAGACGAGTTTTTATAACACAGCTGTTACTCTCAACAAAAACAGCCAGAATGCAGGAGGTATTTTATAGAATCGTGTATATCAAGTACACTTGTGTTGTAGAGATCGATCAAGCACAAAAAGTTTTCCACGGAAAAATTCCAATAACACCTGGTGATCGAATCCAGGGCTCCACACTCAGCAGTCGTATTTACCACCAAGGCAATTATGGGCTTTTTTTATATCGAAATTGTTTTGCAAAACAATTAAAATCATCATCAAGTGAACATCAGTGTACATAACCTCTACAAATAGATACCAATTACCCTTTTCGGGATGTTTCTACCAAATTTAAATATTTCTAAGCATATGGTTTGCATAACGATATCAAAACTGTTTTTATTTCGAATATTTTTCCTGCAATCAATAATACAAAATGCACTTAATTAATTTGACGTTTTACTGACAACTGACATAAACACACGGATGACAATTGACAAACCCGTCACCGGTATCTAGCGGTTCATGCTATATGTCTATGTTCAGACCTTTGCCTGTCCTAAAGAGGACGAAGAGAAACAAAAAAAAAAATGTCTATGTTCAGATAGGAAACTAGGAAACGGACCACAAAAAAAAATGTACAAGCCTGTGTCAAAACTGGTCAGAACATTAAAAATATAAAAATAAAAATTGTGGTCATCCATAACCTATCAGATAACAGATTGCTTTTCCTACAAAAAAAAAAACGAAAAGTTTTCTGTGATGAAAACGTTTGTGATTGGTTGCAACTCTGATGTCGTCACACGCAAGTATAACTGCTATGACGTTGTTATTAATGATAGAAGGCTATGTCTGAATAAATCATTTATTTTTCGTGTTCTTGTGAAGTTCTTAAGACGTGATGTACTAAAAGAACAACAAGTGAGACGAAGGTTACGACTAGAAATAAAGCTGAAGCATTTTAAATTACGTTTGTAATAATAATAAAACCTAATACAATATTAAATATATGTTTTTGACACACAAGTTATTTTTCACAATCTAATTACCATGGCAACCAATGCCATAGACGAATGTTCATAAAGAATAAGAAGGTATGTATGTAGTACATACTTCACACCCTCGGAAGTTTTTAAGAATTTTTGGTTAAATTCTTAAGTCCCATTCTGGAACTTAATTCCTTTAGTCTGGGCCCAAATAGCGGCTTGGTGAATAAGTCAGCGAGTTGGACTTCGCCAGGAACTTGTTTGACACTGAACTCTTCATTGCTTACACATTCTCTAACAAAAAAGTGTTTTATTTTGATATGCTTGGTGCGCTTGTGGTATTCATATTTTGGATTGTGCGCTAAGAACACTGCCGACTTGTTGTCTATGTTTAGAACTGGCTTTTCTGTTTTTGTGAGATCGTTAAACAATTGATTCAGCCATAGTATTTCTTGAGCTGCTTCGCTCGCCGCTATAATTTCAGCCTCCGTTGATGAAATGGAAACTGTAGTTTGCTTTTGGCTTCTCCAGCTTATAGCGGCGCCAGAGAATAGGCATACCACACCAGAAGTTGATCGCCCAGTTGACTGGTCTCCTCCGTGATCTGCATCGCTGTAGCAGACCAAGTGCGGCGTTGACTCCTTCGTAAATATTAAGCCCTTATCTTGGGTCCCTTTCAGATATCTGAAGATGCGCTTAACTAGCATCACATCTTCCTTTGTAGGTGCTTCAAGATGTCTTGAAGCGACTCCAACAGCGTAGGAAATATCAGGCCTCGTACCTACGGACAGATAGGCCAAAGCGCCTACGGCTTGCCTATATGGAAAATTCGACTTCATATTTTCATCCGCTACTGGAACATTATCTTTGATCATGGGTGATGGTGCCGACTTGCACTGAGACATTCCATATTTTTCTAGGATTTTCTTGATATATGACTTTTGGCATAGAGATATGGAGTCTTTTTGCACGTTTATTTCCATTCCGAGGAAGTAAGATGCAGGTTTGGTCGTTATTTTGAATCTAGCTTTTAGTTCCTTCAAAAACTCGTCACCTGCTGTCGTTGAGTTGTGCGCTACAAGTCCATCGTCCACGTAAAGAGCTATAGCGACCTTTGATTGACCTTTGGTTCGCACGAATAGGCATGGATCTGCTTCACTCTGCTTGAATCCAGTTTTCAGTAAAAACTCTGCTATGCAGTGATTCCAGCAGCGTGGCGCTTGCTTCAATCCATAAAGACTGCGTTTTAATTTACAGACTCTTTTAGTTCCGTCACGATAACCTTCGGGCTGTTTCATATATAGTTCTTCCTTAACTTCACCGTTTAGGAAGGCGGTCGTTACGTCAAACTGTGTCAGTTTCAGGTTTTCACGAGTAGCAACAGCAAGCAGTGAACGTACAGTGCTCAGACGAACCACTGGACTGAACGTTCTGTCGTAGTCCACTCCAGGTATCTGGGAATAGCCTTTGATGACCATTCTGGCCTTGTACCTCTCGACGGTACCGTCGGGGTTCATTTTTAATTTAAATACCCATTTGCAAGGTAGTGCTTTACGTCCTTTGGGTAGCTCGACCAGATCCCATGTTTGGTTGTCCTTCAGTGAGCGTATGTCACTTTTCATTGCTTCTTGCCATTTTTCACTGTCTGGGGATTCCATAGCCTCTTTGAAAGTTTCAGGTTCCTTCGGTTTATGAAGATTTTCGACTTCTTCAGCTGCAGCCAAAATGAAATCGTCATACCTTTTTGGAGCTGCAATGGTAGACCTGTCTCTCAAAGTTCGAGGTGGAGTTGAAGTTGAAGCATGTGGATCAATTGTTTCATTAAGATCTTCTATATCAGAAGGTTCATCATCATCGACAAAGTTGTGGGAACTGGAAAGAGATTCGTACTCGCTTTCATTAAAGTTTTGTGGTTCCGATTGTTGAACATCTTCAGTGCTGTTGACTGAGTTTGGTTGCAACGTATCATCGAGATCTTCGTCTCCCGTGTCGCCAATGTCGTTTAGTGATGTGACGTCTCCATCTTCATTGTTGTCAAGCTGTATTGTTACTTGCTTACGTGGTAGTCTTGACGGTTTTGAAGGTTCGGAGAAATTGTCATTGTTGAAAATATCGGTGATGTTGTTTTTGTTTGTGTTGTCGTAAAACATGGATTTCATCACACGGATATCCTTCGATATTACCACTTTGTTTTTGGATGGTAGAAGAATCTTGAATGCTTTTGATGTTTCAGAGTAGCCAACAAACATGCCAGGAATAGCTTTTGGTGCAAATTTGTGACCATTAGTGCCTTTGATGAGAACAAAAGTTTTGGAGCCAAATATATACAGGTGGTGAATGATAGGTTTTCTACCAACCCATAGTTCAAATGGTGTTTTGTTTTCTATAGCACTGTTTAAGTTCCTGTTAGACAAGTAGTTCGCTGTCATGATTGCTTCTCCCCAGTACTTTAGTGGCGCGTTTGCGTCAATGATTAGGGCTCTTGCTTTTTCAACCAGGGTACGATTTTTCCTCTCTGCTAATCCATTTTGGTGAGCTGTGTGCGGGGCACTAAGTCTTCTTTGTATCCCGCAGCGTTTCAGATAAGCGTCGAAATCCCTGTTGATGTATTCGGTGCCATTATCGGATTGTAGTACCTTGAGTTTGTAGGCTAAGATTACTCTCACTGCCTACAAAGAAAACGGTCTCTATTATCTAAAACCAATTAAGCATGAGTGCTACAATCTGACCACTGATGATGATGAAACACTTCCAATCATCACAAAAACGGAATCGTCTAACATCGAAGATTGTCATAAGAAATTAGGGCACATGAACCCTAAAGACTTGAAATTAGCACTTCAAAATCAAAACATAATTGGCTTGCATTTTAATCCAAAAGAAACATTACCGGAATGTGAAGCGTGCATTCAAGCGAAAATGCACCGAGTACCAGCTCCTCGCGTGAAAACAACTCAAAGAACGACAGAACGCCTACAAATTGTTCACTCTGACGTTTGTGGACCTATCAGAACGCCCACAATAAGCGGAAATAAGTACTTCGTCACATTTATCGACGATTACTCCCGATATAGTCGAGTTTACCTGCTGAAATGCAAGAGCGAAGTCTTAGAAAAATTCAAGGAGTTCAAAGAGTTAGCAGAAACGTACACGGGAAACAAACTCAAGGTACTACAATCCGATAATGGCACCGAATACATCAACAGGGATTTCGACGCTTATCTGAAACGCTGCGGGATACAAAGAAGACTTAGTGCCCCGCACACAGCTCACCAAAATGGATTAGCAGAGAGGAAAAATCGTACCCTGGTTGAAAAAGCAAGAGCCCTAATCATTGACGCAAACGCGCCACTAAAGTACTGGGGAGAAGCAATCATGACAGCGAACTACTTGTCTAACAGGAACTTAAACAGTGCTATAGAAAACAAAACACCATTTGAACTATGGGTTGGTAGAAAACCTATCATTCACCACCTGTATATATTTGGCTCCAAAACTTTTGAAACTGAAATTAATCCAAAACCACGCTCTGCTACCATGTGAAGTTCTTAAGACGTGATGTACTAAAAGAACAACAAGTGAGACGAAGGTTACGACTAGAAATAAAGCTGAAGCATTTTAAATTACGTTTGTAATAATAATAAAACCTAATACAATATTAAATATATGTTTTTGACACACAAGTTATTTTTCACAATCTAATTACCATGGCAACCAATGCCATAGACGAATGTTCATAAAGAATAAGAAGGTATGTATGTAGTACATACTTCACAGTTCTTTATTTTTTGGGTAAATTAAGCTTCATATAAAGCTTCGCCATAGGGTACAGTTGAACCCCACTAAACAATTAAAAACAGAAGTTGGTGTCCACATTTATTGGTTAAAAATACAGTTCAAATTAAACTTGACTTATGGCATAGCTAAATCTAGTGTTATTTGCCACCCATTAAACTATTCATTCCACTGGAGCCCTGTTGCAGTTGCCTCATCATGTTGTGAAGACCTGTCATGCCACCCATCTGCTGCAAGATGCGTGGATCCATCATCTTTGCCATTTGTTGGTTAAGTTTCACCATTTGTGTTTGGTTTACATTCTTTGCCATGTCACCTCCTTTGAATAATCCCTTGATACCTCCCATCTTTTTCACAACTGCTGCAAACTTAGTGTATTGTGCGATTAAATCCTTTACATCCCTTTCTGTGACACCCGCGCCCTGAGCAACTCGCGTGATCCTGGTGGGCTGTTTCGAAAAAAGTTTGGCGCCATCACGGTGATCTAGTTCTCCTTCATTCATGGAGTCCATTATGGTCATAAGACGCTTCAGTTTAGCCATTGATTCTTGTTCACTACCTTTTGACATCAGATCTTGGGAAAATCCGGGAATCATACCCTATAAGAAAAATATGTATATTAATTTCGTATCAACAATTACCATATCACATAGATTTCTTCAGAAAGAAAACTTAGCATACCATAATTTGTGAAAAGGGTCCCATTTTCATGATGTTCTGAAATTGTTCATACATGGCACGCAATGTGAACTGTCCATGTTTAAGCTTTTCTAATAATTCATCATTATCATCAAGTTTGAGCTCATTGACTTTGTCCAGAAGACCTTCAATATCTCCCATACCAAGTAGCTTGTTGATAAAAGGTTTAGTTTTGAATGGTTCCAAGTCATCAATGTGTTCTCCAGTACCTATGAATATAATAGGACTTTGTGTAGCAGCTACACTGAAAAAGACAAAAAAAGGCCCATTTATAATAAAAATAGTGCATAACAAAAGCAGTTTAATTACGCGTAAGTACGCGAAGGCGCCACTTGCGGCGCCTCGTGGCGTGTTACATATATTATCTGATTTTAATCTAATAATATCTTCTTTTTTTGCTTAAGATTTCCAATCAAATACATATATAAAATACTCACGCTGATAATGCACCACCACCCTTAGCATGGCCATCCAATTTTGTAATGATGACTGAACCAATGTCTACTTTCTCTTTGAAGGCTCTTGCTTGGGCCTCACAAGCCTGACCAATTGTTGCGTCCATCACAAATATTATGTTGTCTGGTTTCTGTGTAAATGCAGAAATGTTACATAGACAAATAGAGAAGCATTTTTTAAACTAATCCTTGTTTTCTGAATTCTATCATATGCTAGAAATTTTCACAATATTCAGATACTTCAACATCATCAATTACAATTGCCAATGAGAAAGAATAAGCAATATAAATTTATTAGGATAAGGCTGCGGTTCCACTGAGGCGGAGCACAGCAGAACAGATATTGATTCACCAATCACATGGCTTGAAATCCACATCTCTTCTCCAGTCAAGCCGTCTGATTGGTGAATCACTCTCCGCTCCATCTTAGTGGAACCGCAGTGTTACAGTTTAAAATACTCAAGCTACTGAATATTAAGAATATACTTTGTGATCTTACAATAGCGTTAGCAACAGCCAACATCTCCTCAAACAGTGATTCCTCCTGTTTGTGACGACCACTTGTATCCACGATAATCATCTCAAATCCTTCTTTCTTGAACATTTCCACACCAGTAGTTGCTATAACTACTGGATCTACTTCTGTGTAACTGTAAAAAGACACATATACCATTGGACAGAGGTCTATTCAATAAATATATATTTTAAAAGTGTTTTTAGACCAGTAGCCAATCATAATAATGGATTGCTTGTGGCCTTGTTCATCAGTAGTAAAAAGTAGTTATAATAATTCTAAAAACAAGTGTCAATGGCACTGTTTATAATAACAGAAGCCTATACACTCTTCATAATTAACGAATGAAGACTATTCAGTTCATAAAAGTAAGTAAAGAAAACTAACCTTCCGTAAAAAGGTATCCTGGCCTTAGTACAATTCTGTTTGACTTGATCGTAGGCACCAGCTCTGAATGTGTCCGCACACACTAGACAAGACTTCCAGTTTTTTCTCAAATAGTGATATGCCAATTTTGTACATGTTGTGGTCTTACCAGAGCCTTGAAGGCCTACAAACATGATTACATTGGGTTTTCCTTTGATTGGTTGGTATGGTTTCACACCAGGGTCTACTAACTGAAATGATGTTTAAAATAATTTACTTTATTTCAATAATAATAATTTAGCAGGGATACTAACACCCCCAGATGTTCTAAATAGGATCTTAGATTAAACTTAAAAGTTTAAAAAATTTGGAATGTTTGGATTTCTTAAAAAAATAAATTTAAACAGAAGGTTCCAATATGTAAAAAGTCATTGTATATTTTAGTGTCCCTGTACTAGTAGATGATTTATTCTCTGACATAAAATCTTTTTTCATTTAAACAAACACTGTGCAAGTCCAAGTAGATTCCTATGGGAATAATATTAAATGTATTAATAGTTCTCTACATACCATAGTTATCTGATCCCATTAGATACCATTCTTAAACACTCTATCATTTAATTAATAAAATGAAATTTAATCGTAAATACAATCCTGAATTGTAGAAGTAGAGCTCAAAAACACATTTAGTAATGACAGTCATAAATTAAATACAATATTATTACCTTGACAAGCTCTTTGAACACAGCAGACTGTATCATACGTCTCTTGTTGAGACCACCAGCCATCTCATCAAAGTCAATGACTGCTCTAACATTCTCTCGAAGATTCTTCACCAAACGAATATTCACATCAGCTTCCAGAAGAGCAGCACATATTTGTTTCAGCATAGAATTTAATACCTGAAAGATTATGAGTATTTTGCTATATATTGAGTACCCTACAGACGTCCGAATTGATTAACATATTTGCATAATACAAACGTACATCTTCATTGATGACTGTTGCCCTGCTCAAGGACTGCAAAGCAGTCGTAATTTTGCGACCTAAATCCGCCAAAACCATCTTGAAAACTAATCAAAGCTGGCTGCAATTTATAGATATTTGCCAAATTTGTTTGGCATCAGCTGTTGAGAGAAAGTCTTTGTTTTTAACGAAAATGGACACTGAAAGCTAAATATATCAGATGCATTTTAAGAAATCATTATTTATTAATGTAATGATTAAGTTTAGGTTTTCAAATTATGTATTTTAAATTCACAACACCACTTCACGAGTATTTAGTAGTCGATTCCACAAAAAGGATAAAGTGACATGAGGCGTACACGACGAGCAGACACGTCAAAAGCCACAGGATAAATTCAGAGATAAATGTCAAAAGGGTTAGAGATGCGTTTAGTTCGTACGTTTAATAGTTAGGTGATGAATTTTTATAGTGGATAAGAGTTATTATAAAGTGTCTAAAAACGCTCTCTAAACAAAATCGTTTGTAACGCGTTGTTTAAAATAACAAAAAAGCACGTTTTGCACATTTTAATTTGGATTCTTTTAAAAACAACTAAACGTAATAAGGCCAAATCCTAAGGCCAATCGTGGCCAAATTATCATAGTTTAAAAGCATGGACTGAGCCTTTCAATGAAATGTCAAAAATTGCCTTGTGAGCACTTTTCTCTGGGGTGCGCATGGAGTGGCATGGAGATAGAAAATGTACCTCAGATTATATAAAGAAAACAGTACAGACGGTACCACATTATCCTACCCCAATCTCTCAATTTTGTAAATCAATTTTCAACTGTATGACTTCAAGTGAAGGCTTATGTTTAATTGAGAAAATTGGCCAGAAAAGAGCAGATTGATGTGCTGGTGTCTGTACCACCCTGAGTGCTGTCATTGCATTTCCGAAGTCAAACAAAGTTGTTCTAATTTTTATCTGTGGCTCAAATTCCGCCTTGTAATCATTGGTTTGTGGAGTCATTGATTTTGGGAAAATAAAAAAGTTCAGAATTTTACAGCAGTGCTTTATAATTGAAACAGAGTAATACAAAATGGTAACATACACCTTCTCTTAGATTAGTTAATCATTAACAAAGTTTTGTCTTGTTTTAAGTTCAATAAACCATTTCTTGTAATAGGGTCAGAATCAATCTGGCGGAGGAAGCGGTGGAGACAAAAAAGATGACAAGGATAAGAAGAAGAAGTACGAGCCTCCAATCCCAACTAGGGTAGGTAAGAAGAAGCGCAAGGCAAAGGGACCTGATGCCGCCCTCAAACTGCCTCAAGTGACACCACACACAAGGTGTCGGCTGAAACTGCTGAAATTGGAAAGAATCAAGGATTATCTTCTCATGGAGGAGGAATTCATTCGCAATCAAGAAAGACTGAAGCCTCAGGAGGAAAAGATTGAAGAAGAAAGGTCGAAGGTGAGATATTTATATTTTCTTAGAGGTTACACATAGATTGTCTCTATATTTAATTGAGTGCATGCAATTTATATTTTTGGCCGGAAGCCGACCACAATCAATATAATAGGGAAAGGCTAGGCAGATGATAAATTAATAAACAGTTACCTAAATGTTTTATTCAAGTATAAAAGTTTTGGTATGCCACACAAATGTCTGGGATGAATAAAGTGAATAATACAGTTGAATCCGTTTATTATGACATTGAAGGGACGGTCATTCTAAGCGGACGTCATACAAAGCATATTGTACAAAATAAACAACCTCCTGTTTTTGTCAGTATGTATTTATTTTAACAGAGAGACAATATAGAACTAAGTCAATAATATTAATTGTTATTACCCACTGAGACTCAAAAAAACCATGCATGCGCCGTACATCATCGGGTGTCACGTGACGCTTCCGAACACTTGTCGAAGGTGTTGAAAGAATTTTCTATGAAAACCAAACTTCGCTGTGTAATACGTCATAATAAGCGGTTGGTCATTATAAGCGGAGTCATTATAAACGGATTCTACTGTAATATAATTCAGGCAAGCAGAAGTCAAGACAATCCTTGTACATTTTTTTTCTCTCAAATGTTATTGGAAGTAACTATTCTGAATAATTTTGACAGGTGGATGATCTTAGAGGGACACCAATGTCGGTAGGCAACTTGGAGGAGATCATAGATGACAACCATGCTATTGTGTCCACATCTGTGGGCAGTGAGCATTATGTCAGTATCCTCTCCTTTGTTGATAAGGACCAACTGGAGCCTGGCTGCTCAGTGTTGTTGAATCATAAGGTAAACAAAAAAGAAATCATTTTATGCTTAATCACTAACCTCTAATAAAGACTTCTCATAACCATTTAATAGATGAATATGTTAGCAAAAACACCATCTCTTTATCATAAGATTTAGCTGTGCCTCCTTGAAATATATTCCATTTATGACTTGTGTATACATCCACAAGTATAATCACTCTAAGCCAATTAATCAGTGAAATAAACAGGGTTGGGCAGTATTTGAATGACGTTTTGTGAAAATACGTAATTGAAATACAAATACGTAATTTTGTATTTGGTATTTCAATTACTCTTTTCCTAAAATGTAAGTTGTAATTCCGTATTTCAAATACCTGCAACGAAGTATTTTGTAATTGTTTTCAAAACATGAAAACTTCCAATAACATTTAAACAAATAAATTTAAACCTTAATTTACGGTAATGGCACTCTCTGCAATGATGGGTAAAGCAGCTTAAATTAGGAGTTGGCAATACTGCCACCTGTTTATGTAGGTACTGCTACCACCACAATCTGTCAAATTTCATTAATAGATTGTGAACCTTATTACAATACTTAAGGGAAAGTTATTTTTTGATTGGTAAAAAATGTCCCAGATTCGGGCAGGTGGACCTGCTGCGTCTTACACTGTAACGTCGAACATGGCGAAAACACGGAAAAAAAAATTGAACGTCGAAGGAACATCCAGGCCACGCAGCACATGCTGGTCTAGAGGACATATTTAGTAAAATGTAATTTGTAATTCGTATGTTGGTATTTCAATTAAAAAAAGCTAAAATACAAGTATTTTTGTATGTTAATATTTTAAATACGTACTTTAAAGTATTTTGTATTTTAATATTTTGAAGTACTTGCGAGCCTTATTTGTGATAATTGTATTTCAATAAAGGCAGAGCATTATTTGCCCAGCCCTGGAAATAATACACATCTGGGGATCTAAAACTGTCACTTTAGCTATATTGTAAATAGAATTGTGATAAAACTATTCTTTGTCAATCATTTATTCTATTGCTAAAGCAGTAGCAAGAATATTCCATTTTACAACTCCTATTGCAATGTATATTTTTAGATATAGAAGAGGTTCTATTGATTTAAACTCTATTGCCATGTTTTTAGATATAGAAGAGGTCACTTTATGACCTCAACTAACAATAATCTACATTAAATATGTTTCCATAAGGTCCATGCTGTGGTAGGAGTACTAGGTGATGATACAGATCCCATGGTGTCTGTAATGAAGCTGGAGAAGGCCCCACAGGAGACATATGCCGACATTGGAGGACTTGACACTCAGATACAGGAAATTAAGGTAGAATTATTTTTTACTTTTAAACTGTCCTACCTGTTCTTCATTTATCATTTAGTTGCATCAAAACAACTTGTAGGATGTAAATTAAAATTAAAGCTAGTGAATTTAGATAATCATCTCATAATATTATTATTTTAGGAATCAGTAGAGCTGCCACTTACCCATCCTGAGTACTATGAAGAGATGGGTATCAAGCCTCCTAAGGGTGTGATCCTTTATGGTCCGCCTGGAACTGGCAAGACCTTGTTAGCTAAAGCTGTTGCTAACCAAACCTCTGCTACTTTTCTGCGAGTTGTTGGCTCAGAACTCATACAGAAATACTTGGTATGTATTTCCTGGTTATTTTTCATTACTAGTGACTTGCCAAATAACGAATTGTCTTCATGAGTTCTAATGTTTTATTTGTGTAGGGAGATGGACCCAAACTGGTTCGCGAGCTGTTCCGAGTGGCTGAAGAACATGCCCCATCAATTGTTTTTATTGATGAAATTGATGCTGTAGGCACAAAACGGTAAAACATTTGATATTCTTAATAACTTATTTATATTTTTGGCCAAAGAGTTTTCTTACAAAATATGTTTTTTACAGTTATGATTCTAACTCTGGTGGTGAAAGAGAAATCCAAAGAACTATGTTGGAGTTACTCAACCAACTTGATGGATTTGATTCACGAGGTGATGTTAAAGTAAGTCATAAGTTATCTTAGAAATAAAATTGTTATAATGCTCATAGTCCATTCATCATCATCATAGTCCAGTAACTAAAATTGTGGCTTGTGCCAAATGAGATAGTTATGCATTTTTGCAGACCTTTTAATGATGTCGACCCAATGAATAATCAAAGTTTGAGACTCAACTTGTAATTATTATTTTTTTCGGATACCGTGCAAATGTCGGTATTTTTTCTATGGCGATTACAACCCTAAAAGGAAAAGTTATTGAATAGAACGTAGGAAGATTTTGAAAAAGACTAAATTTTCTACAATTTGAAACTAGAATTGTCTCTGAAGACTCCACTGTCTCCGAAATAAAGTATGCAAAAAAATGCGAATTGACACAAATAACCCCATACTTTTAGGAGTTAAGAGAACTGGACTATCAAATTCAATTCAGTTTTACTAAAAATAAGATTTGCATGGAAAGTAAGTTTCAGCTGTCATTCCCATTTTGAAAAACCAATATGCTAACATAGTTATTTTTTTACAGGTAATCATGGCGACAAATCGCATAGAAACTTTAGATCCAGCGCTCATTCGCCCCGGTCGTATTGACAGAAAAATTGAATTTCCTTTACCCGATGAGAAAACCAAGAGAAGGATCTTCACCATTCACACATCAAGAATGACCCTAGCTGATGATGTCAACTTGTCTGAACTTATCATGTCAAAGGATGATCTTTCTGGTGCCGACATTAAGGTAAAATATTCCAGATTGTTAAGAATGAGTTACTTTTAATAGACAAGGAGAATAATTCAAGAAATTGTTAAAATATTAAAATTAAGTTTTCGGAAATTAATGAAATATGCAAAGCTGTTGGCTTCAATACCAGTTAATTTTCATCTTTTTGTGTCTACTTGCAATGGAGTCTATGAACATATTGTTTATCTATTTTGAAGTTGTATGTATATAATGGTTATTATTTTTCAGGCTATTTGCACTGAAGCGGGTCTAATGGCATTACGAGAACGCCGTATGAAGGTAACCAATGAAGACTTCAAAAAATCAAAGGAGAGTGTCCTATATCGCAAGAAGGAAGGCACTCCTGAAGGACTTTATCTATAAACAGTTTATATAGAGGTTTAATATTATTTCACACCTGTCTTCTTTTATTTTCCGCGTAAATAAAATGTGTATTAATGAAATAACTTCGCATGTATTTTTATCACATACTATCATGGCATTCCTTCTTTCTGTGTTTGTGATAGTTCCTTACAACCTACAACCGTGGGCGTATCTAGAGATCAGTTTCTGGGGGGCAGCCCCCCCAGCATCAAATAAAATGCATTGTTTTCATGCAATTTTTTCTCAACCATAAATTTTTACTTGGTTCTATTGGTACTGATATACGACTGACGATATTGCCGCTGTGAGTCGTGACTTAGCGCGAGGGGCAATTGGTAACATCAAATGTATAGAAATGTTTGCAATACGCCACGAGGCGCCGCCAGCGAATTCGCATATCTACGTCAACGTAATTAAAGTCGTATTCGCGCCGCCCATCGCTCCACTCACCGCTTAGACTAAAGTCGTTGGAACGCGAGCGAAGCGAGGACGAAAAATTAGTTTTCTTTGTTTTGATCATAAAAAGCCAAGACTGAGTGAGGAGCGCACTGACTCTAATATGTAAGACTATTGAACAAGATTATTGAAGAGCGACCCCAGTCATAAACTTTATTCGCAGGTCTAAATAATCGCAATTTCATATTCAATGCTGCTTAAACTGTTCTTTATCATTTGCTTTGAGCAATATAATAGAATAATTCATGATAAGAATCTTCGCAATTAAAATTCGTAACATGCTATTCTACTGATAGGCTTCAGCAGTTTCCACAGAGAAGCGAGCTCGAAAAATAAAACCTATATATTCAATGTACTCTGTGAAATAAAACATTTCTGTACCACGACAAAAACAAGACGAGAAAGAGAACAATCTAAGAATGGGTCACCATCTATCTCTTTCTTGTAACAGAAAAGAGATGGGTAGTGCCACTTTCTCGCTCTCGATAGTCTATAATTATGTCTATGGTTTTTTTTTTTTAGTTTATTAGAATTTATCCAAATATTTCGAATTTAAGCTATTTCATTGTATTAAACAGTAGATAATTCAAAACTGCGCTTTAGATACATTACACAAAACCAAATACTGCTGTTTTCTACGGCACAATTGGTGCAGTGGCTGAGCGATTGATCTGTAGACTGCCCTGTTGGCTGCGTGTCGCGGCTTTGATTCCTGCACGGAGTAAATAATTGTGTGATCTACGAACAGTTGTTCCGAGTCTGAGCGTTAGTGTATGTGAATTTAAATAAACTATGTTTTACAGGAAAGAGGTAGATGGTGACCTACTCTTCGATTCCTGTCTTTCTAGTTGAGTGGGATCAATTTTATGCAGTTTTTGTGCAGTCCATACTTTAAGTCTATGATATTGTGGAGTCATTGACAATAATTTGACACTATAGGAATTTGACATTATCATTGGCTTTCCAAACGCGTAGGAAGCTTGCTAAAAGCTGGCTTTGCTATTGAATACGTTGATACAGCCCCAACTGCGATAAAGCATTAATAAACAGTGTTTAACATAATGTTAGAGATTCAAAGAATACTTGAATGAGTGACAACGGCAGCGAAACAGAGGAGGCGACTGAGCATACCGCACTCATGGACGGCCACATCGCTGAAGCCCGCCCCGATCGGGTGATTGCAGAACGTATAGCGAAAAAACGAAAGACTAAAACAGATAATCAGCGCTCTTATGGCGTAAGTATTTTGTCTATGAAACAACACTTAACATTTAATGCCACTCTGATTACTACCTATCGTATATTATGGTGCGACCATCATTCAACACCCACAATCTAATCTGTTTGAAACACATACATCAGTTTTGTGTAGTCTTGTTGTTCTAATGATTCACCAATTGACTGCTTTGTTGTAAACTTACATATTCCAATGGATGAATCACAATGTTTCCATTTTAATTATTTCTATAATATGAATTTATTGTTGAGAAGAGTACATAGTACTGGTAATGTTTGTAAATTAAATAAAAGTATATTTTGAAACAAGCAAATAGAAATGTAAATGATTGTAATAGATACTTCATACTTATTAATTTATAAAATCTTTTAATTAATACTAGGTTTTTATAAACAGGAAGCTTACTTTCAATGTTTCCAATGTATTCTTATTCAGAGTGTTGAGGGAGTTCCAAGCAGTGGATCTGGGGCGGGCAGTAGCTCAGCACCCAGCATGCCTCCCCAGCCACCACCAGCTGAGCCACAGTTAGAAGAGCTTGAACTTAAATATGGAGCCCGCCATGTCATCAAATTATTTGTGCCTGTCACGCTGTGTATGCTCGTCGTAGTTGCAACTATATCTTCAATTAATTTTTATTCAGTCAAAGATGTATATTTGTGAGTATGAAACAAATTTATACTTTTATACTAAGATTTTAAAGAGGTAAAAATATGTATACAAAGATATTTTTGTGTCAAATGTTAAAAAAATGTTTGTTAATATATTGTTGATCTCCAGAACTAGTAATCCAATAAAATTATTTTTCTGGTAAGGATCTACCTATATTATTCCTGATTGCTATAGGCTTTAAAAACATGCTTTATTAGCTGATGAGCTAAAATTTAAAATAAACTGTTAGTACATGTTTTCCTTATTGATCCAAGTCCAAATTGCAGACTGTTCTATGATTGGAAAATTTATAACTCCACAACATTCCTAGATTGATTTGAGCAACACAATCAATATTGAAAATGTTTTTTTTCCAACAAGCATTTAGCATTCATCATCAGCCTATAACGTTCCCACTGCTGGGGCACAGGCCTCCTCTCTTGTGAGAAGGATTTAGCATTACTTATATCTAATTATGTATTTCATTGCATTTTTTCAGAGCCTACACACCATTTCATGAGGAAAGTCCATATGCAGTGACAAAAGTATGGAATGCTCTGGCTAACTCATTGATCCTGCTAAGTGTGATTGCCTTAATGACCGTGTTACTCATAGTACTGTACAAGAAGAGATGTTACAAAATCATCCACGGGTGGCTCATACTGTCATCACTGATGCTTCTGTTCCTGTTCTCATATTTATATATTGAGTGAGTATCTATCAGTAAATTATATTAGTCTACTTTGGAATATTTGATACTTGCAATGAATATACTTGTTTACAATATTATTTTATATTTTCCTAGTAGCATGTGTACCAGGAAAATGCCTTCATACATAATATTTATATGCCAATATTTCTAATACTACTACAGAAGAACAAGGCCAAAGAAAAGATAGATGGATTGTCTAAGGAATGATATGAAGATAAAGAATTAAATGATATATATGTGACATCTGCTAGGGGAGAATGGAAGAAAAAAATGTGTTGTGCCGATCCCAAGTAAAATAGGATAAGGGCAGGAAGATGATGATGATTTCATGCTAAAAGTCTAAGATTCTGCATTTACAGGGATTTTTGATGTAGATTTACATATGATTGGTTTGGTGTTATTGATCCTATGGTCAATTCTTATTACCCTATGCCATAAACTTGAGTGTGGAAGTTGTATTATGCCATTAAAGTCTTCTGTGCTAAGTTTAGATAAGACTTTCCTTTGTAACCTTTACAAGTTCAGGCTAATTTAAATAAATATTTAAAATTTAACCAAAAATGTTTTGTATGTGTTCAGGGAAGCATTGAGAGCATACAACATCCCAATGGACTACATAACACTGTTGTTTGGAATGTGGAACTTTGGCGTGGTCGGCATGATCGTAATCCACTGGAAGGGCCCCCTGCGGCTCCAGCAAGCCTACCTGATCTTCATCGCGGCGCTGATGGCACTTGTCTTCATCAAGTACCTGCCTGAATGGACCACATGGGCAGTACTTGCTGTTATATCTATTTGGGGTAAATAATATAAGTATTTCTTCCTGAAATTAAATACGTAATATGCTAAAATAAGCTATTAAAGCCTTTTAAATCTAAACTACTAACATTTATTGGGTAAAAGTAGATTTCTTATGCCATGAAAGAAAGAAAGAGAGAAAAGAAAAGAGATTTATTGGGACACACAGGACAGAATTACATGAATAAAAACAAAAATTAATAAAAGAAAAACAAAGTGAGTCATAGGTAACCAATATTGTCCGACCTTTAGGATTTAATTCTATCTGAAATTGAAGTTGATATTCATTAATAGGCACAATTATCGCCACCAGCCACAACTTTCGACCAAAGCCGAAGGTTTCGGTTGTATCTGGTGATTGTACAGTTTTGCGCGGGCTGGCGACCGATAAGGCTACGCTCTGTATAAATTTGAGAAAGCGTCCATGACGTCACAATGTAGCGCAATCATAGCTTCTCCCATAGCATGGTTTCATGTTTCTTTTCTCAACTCTATATCAATAATAATTCTATGTTCCAGACTTGATAGCAGTTTTAACACCAAAAGGTCCATTAAGAATACTTGTAGAAACAGCACAAGAACGAAACGAACCAATATTCCCAGCTTTAATTTATTCATGTGAGTATTGAACATATTGCTGTTTATATAATTACCAGTAGGTTGCTGAACTAATTATGCAAAATATCGCCATTGCAAGAGTTGTTAAGTGATATTAATAATAGTCTATTGTACTCAAAAAAAATAGTTATTCCGAAAGATTGATTATCAAAAAATATTTGACACATATTTTTTCTTTTGTTGCGTAAGCCATAAAAAATATACATGTCGAATTGAGAACCTCCTCTTTATTTTTCGTCGATTAAAAATTGACGAAGACACAACAATTTTAAAAATCGGTCGGTATAATTTTTCGGGCGTTATGACGTCACAAACCCTCGCTCCCGAATTTCGAAGCGTTTTATCATTCATATTCCAATGATATTTTTAAATCAATATAAAAAACAAAATATAAGTGTTCATTATTTTTCAATTATCTTACTGACGGACTAAACAGATTTTCAATGTATTTATGCCGCAAACTACCCTATTTAGTGACAAACAATTTGTCTTATTTGAATGAAGTCGGTAAATGTCGGCACGGTTAGTGTGTGGACTGCTGCTCAGCGTGTCGTATGTTCGATCCCCGCACGGAACAAAAATTTGTACGATCTGCAAGTAGTTGTTTCGGGTCTGGGTGTTTGTGGGTTTCTATGGTTGTAAACGCACACATGACACATTAGAAATTCGTAGTGTGGCGCAACGTTTTTTTTTTTTAAATTGTTTTCATTTTGCTCGCTGCACATTGGTCTGAAGTTATAAAAATGTATGTTCCAGCGACTGTGATGTACTGCCTGGCGGCGACGACGCCGGGCGGCGCGGAGCAGCCGGGCGCGACGCGGCCAGGTGAGGCGCGCGCGCGCGAGCTGCGTCCTCTCAACCCGCACGGTCCGTTCCCACGCATCCCACTTATCCCATAAACTGCTAACAACGGAGTACTAGACTCAACTGAACTAACACATTCTTGTACAATCTAGTTTTTTAGACCTATATACCTTAAAGACTATTTCTGACAACATGACAGAATCATTATTTCCTTGTCACAACACAAAAAATGCCTTATGATCTTGAAATGGCTTTTGATGGTCAAGAAAGCGTTGTTGGTAAATTATTTTATAAAAACCGGCCAAGTGTGAGTTGGATTCGCGCACGAATGGTTTTGGTACCATCTATACTTATACTATTGAGCTGAAGAGTTTGTTTGGTTAACGCGCTAATCTCTGAAACTACTGATCCGAATTGAAAAAAATACATTTGTATAGGATAGTTAATTTATCAAGAAAGGCTTTAAGGCTAAATAACAACACGCTACGAACAAAAGGAGCCGAGCAACGGTGATGAAACCATGGGGAACAGTTTACTGTTTTATAGGAATCCCCTTAAATATTTATTTTATTTTTTTAGTATTTGTTGTTATAGTTAGGAACTACAGAGACATCTGTGAAAATTCCATCTGTCATGATTAGCACGGTTAGTTAATGAGATACAGCCTAGTGACAGACAGACAGACAGAGAGCGGATTCTTAGTAATAGGATTTTATTTGATTTTATCCTTTGTGCACCACCTTGTCGGACTCGAAAATACCCAAAATGACCATAAATACAGCAGTCATTAAAATAACAGACTGAAAGTTTGATTTATTTAAAAAAGTAGTCCCTACAAAAGTTTTAAGTTGATGATCAAGTCAACCACTATTAAAATTAGTAATAAATTATATAGATTGTTGGAAGAAATAATTTGTAAACTGACAAAGGACTGGTCTAGAAGACTTGACTGTATTACCAACTGCTCCGTTTTTTATTATTAAAAATTAAAATGTCATCTCTCTTTTTAATTTATCCTTCCAAAGCTTAAGTTTTCTTACTTTTAAAAAAGTAAGCGACGCATGACTTTTGCTTTTATGCATGATTATAATCGGGAAGGTATACTTGATTGGACCCGCTTGGGGAATTTACACGAAAACAATAAAAATGTTATGAAAATGAGTGTTGTTCAGGCGGCGACGAAGGCGCGGCGACAGGCGAAGGAGCGGGCGGGGCGGGCGGAGACGCGGCCGGCTTCGACGAGGCCTGGCGAGCGCGCGCCGCGGCCGGCCGCCGCCTGCGGGTGGACGGCGCGGAGGCGGCGCGCTACACCACGCGCCTGGAGCGACCCGCGCCGCAGCCGCCGCCGCCCGGGGCCGACGATGAAGAGAGTGAGTCCCTCTTATTAAATAAATTTTACGACTGGCCTTAAATTGACCATTTATCTTTAAGAAGAACAAAAGAAGTAAGAAAACTTAGCTATAGAAAATTCTCGAGTCGAAAATACTGGAATAAGTATAAACTAATTTGAATTTTTTTTTAATTTTCAGAGGGTGTGAAGCTTGGCTTGGGTGACTTCATATTCTACAGCGTACTGGTCGGTAAGGCCAGCTCGTACGGTGACTGGAACACAACTCTTGCTTGCTTTGTAGCAATATTAATCGTGAGTATTTTTTACATATTATAATTTATGGCAACCTGCCATGCGTGTCGATTGCAGCTCACATAAGTTATTTGGCTGCAGTTGACTTTAGCTATCATCATTATAACGTCAAACTGCAGCTGAAGACTTATCGGTCAGCTCAAACTCATCTCATTGCCAAAGTTGACTGATTTGTAACTGTTATCTAACTTGTCGACAGGGTTTGTGCCTGACTCTTCTACTGCTTGCGATACTCAAGAAAGCGCTGCCGGCGCTGCCCATCTCAATAACATTCGGCTTAATATTTTACTTCGCGACGAGATGCGTCGTCAAACCGTTTGCAGATGCGCTCGCAGCCGAGCAAGTGTTTATATAGCAACCGCCTTCTTTGCTCACTTAATAACATAGACAAGACTTGTTCATCACTAGATGTATGGTGGAAATGAACACGCTGTTACGGTATGCCTTACATACAACA
This sequence comes from Agrotis ipsilon, assembly GCA_028554685.1. Taxonomy (NCBI): domain Eukaryota; kingdom Metazoa; phylum Arthropoda; class Insecta; order Lepidoptera; family Noctuidae; genus Agrotis; species Agrotis ipsilon. Next base: position 9,839,681 of record CM052973.1, on the reverse strand, counting down.
TAATGTTTAAACAGATTGTAGGGCTCTGATGCCAATTTTTAATACAAAGTTCCGAAACGTGCGGAAGATATACTATACAGGTATAAATATTGTGGCGTTCAAGTTGAAAAAGATTTGTGTAGATATTAGGAGATAGCGCGGAAAAGTGAATTGAATATTTAATGCAATAAATTGAATTAGACACCAATAGTGTTAATATTTTCAATGTACATAGTAATAGGTATTTATTGAAAATAAAAAGGTATAATGAAAAACATGTGACTGTTCATGTATTTCTTCGATTTGATATCTCATCTATTTAGCAGAAACTAATCATGCTCTTAAATTATAGGAAGAAAGCTGTTCAAACTAGAAAAGCGATTTCAACTTTTTTTGGAGGGATATTTTTTTTAATGTATGTAAGCATAATTTGCGAACATTTTAGATATAGTTGACAATTAACATTCCATTAAGTTACGCGTCTTGCATCATTTGTATAAATAACTAATTGTGCTCTCTTGCACACTCTTGTAAATGTATTTTTATTAAAATATACGTGATCAGTGGAGTGATAGTGTTTGTACATTCAGTGAGCCGACACCAGTTCGAGCACTTCGTGTTTCGCAATGAATCGCGCCTTTCATGCATGGAAATAACACGATCGATTACTTAAGATGAGTGAACCAGATATGGCATGTACATGAAAAATATAAGGGTAACTTTAAAAAATCCTAATGAAAATCATAATTGCAACATCACTAATTCTGTGAATGATCTAGAGTCTGGACTAAAATGACCCATCTTAGTGACACGCAATCATGTTACCACTCCATTCTTGAGAGTCGTATTTTATCAAAATATCTTCAACATATTTCTCTAACAAAAATAAAATGAAATGATTAAACATTTACAATGATTTTTATTGTTTTTTGGATTTCATCAACTTCCTGTCCTTATCCCGTTTTACCACGACATTGAAGCACTAACTTATTACATCAGTGTTTTGTTAGTAATAAGCTGGTCAAATGCGTGTCATACTAGGCACATTAACGAGTTCGGTAACTGAAAATACTTTATCCAAAAACAAACTTAACATTGTAGTCGAAAAAACATTGTGATTTTTTGCGAACTTGCACACTAATAATGCATATCATGAACTAGGTACATACAAATATAAGTTTGAAAGGTTTTTTTCCTGTGATAAAGCTATAAATAACCAACTTTGGGATTTATTCCTTTATGTCTATGTGTACTGTGATTCCTCACCTCTTGATGAATTTCATGATTCTAGGTCACCGGGAAGTAAGCCACGTATTCACTGAGCAACAATTGTTTATAAACTCTGTTTCAGAAACAAATAATTTTGTTTCAGAAACATATAATATTGTTTCTGTAAACACTACGTGTATGAAAAAAAAAATTATATGTTTCTGAAACAAAATTATTTGTTTCAGAAACACGTAGATTTTGTTTCTGAAACAAAGTTTATAAACAATTGTTGCTCAGTGAATACGTGGCTGTACCCTTTAAGTTTTGATTACACTGGACCACTAAAATATGCGACAAAAAATCCGTATCTTTTGATTGCGATGACTAAGTTTAATTTCGTTTGATTTTAATTTCAGGTACATACCTCTCATATCTAAAGGGTCTTAACAGACCGACAATATATGATCCAATAAGCATTCCGTTTTTTCTTTAGTACCTCAAACAAAACCGTGACTGACACTGAATAATTGTTTTTTTTGACATAATTTGAATAATAAATAATAATTTTGAATAATTGTTCTGTTAATAATAAATATATAAAAACGATTTTATTAAATTTAAAATGGTTTAATATAGAAATGTACATTATGTAATAAAAATATACTTTATATTGCTTACACAACAAATATTGCTCAGTTATATTAAAATTATATATTTTGGATGAAACATTTTAGGTGTACTTGTTACTATGTTAAATATATTGCTGTATCACTTTCGTGTTATTATATAACCTGTATATAACGGTATTTGACAATCGTCGCAACCACACATTCAGGTTGTAGCAGTATTTCCTGGCTCTAAATGATCTACTAATCTTCAAATAATTAATAAACATCTAGAACATTCAAATTATTGCACTAATTGGTGACTGGTAACTATCTGAGTAACAAATGGATTAAAATAGCATAACATTTGAAACAAGTGCGGTGATCATACTGCCCTCTCAGCACAAAAAGCGGGGTTACTCAACAAATGTGTTTAGAAAAAAAAGTACATGTCATTAGTAAAATAATATTAGAGAAGAGAGATAATATAAGAGAGAGAACTTTTTGACTTAGCACGGCAGTATGATTTGCACTAAAAAATAATAATTTCTAAATAAAATATTTTTTTAACAACAGTTTCAACACAATTAAAAGGTATTCTTATGATCTGAGAAACAAAGTGTGATGTTCTTAACATATATATTTTATGTGTATAATTTATAAATTGGTCCAATTCGATAAATTTAAACTAAACTCGTACTTATATCACAATCAAAATAAATAAAAGGATGGAATCTAATTTTACGCGAAAATGATTATGCCTAGACCTTACCTTTACAACTAGGTACTATAAGAACTGGAATTAAAAAAGTGCAAATACTATTCTCCTTGTCGTGTGAATTTCGGAATTATACCATAAGTCAGGGCCACTAGGAGTGTAAGCATATTAATAAGAGTGTAATAGTAATAAAAAACAAGCCATTACAAAAAATATGTGAGTACCGACGCGACGCCAGCACATAAACCTACCACAATGTGTAAAATTTTCCCAATCAAACACGAACCTTCTAGTAAAGCGCCAGTGTTAAAAATCCACTTAGGAAATTTGTCGGATTGTCGTAGCTTGATGTGCTGCTGGCTTCTGTAGACTGTACATATTGTTGGAAAATTTTTCATCTGAGTTAAGTTTCTAAGACAAAAAAAATAGTTATCTCTATCCACTTTACTACACTGCCAAGATTCTATTTTTTTTCTATGAGGTGTATTTTAGACTACAAAAGGAATGAAATTGGAATGACTTTCAAAAGTTTCAAACAAACACACATACTAATAATAATCACGAACAACTAAATGCAGCTTGTAGATCCTATTCAATTATTCAACACAATGTTAATACCTACAACCAATGTTTGTTTGACTTCATTTGTTCCTTCAGGAGAAAGAGATCTTTAACTACTAAATTGAATACAACCACAACCATATTGACTTACTGATTAGGCACAGGGATCTCAGCTGGACCATCTCTTTTTATCACTTTTAATGTTTCCTTGGTTGGCTTGGCAGTATCTGATGGGATTTCCTCCTTTATCGGTTTGGGTTTAATTTCAGCAGTTTGAGGAGCATTTGGTTTGACTGCTGGCTCCACTTTTTTTGTTGTGTCTTTAGTTTCTGCTGGTTGACTTCTTGTGTGGTTGAGGCGTTGCTTTCTCTGCTGGCTTTGGAGGAGGCGTTGGTTTTTACTTCAGGTTTAGTCGTTTTCGGTTCAGTTTGCGTTGGTGTTTTTGCAGGTTCGGGTTTTACTGGAGCGGGTGTAGGGTTGGGTGGCGATGGAGCGCTGGGCTTTGTAGCGGCAGGCTTAGGTTGTTGCGCCGACTTCTGTGCCGCTGCCGCTGGTTTAATTACTTTTGGTGCTTCTTTCTCTTCCACTGGCTTAGTCGCCGTTTTAGGTTTTTCCTCAACTTTAGGTTTAGTTTCGACCTTCGGTTTTTCCTCAACTTTAGGTTTAGTTTCGACCTTCGGTTTTTCCTCAACTTTAGGTTTAGTTTCGACCTTCGGTTTTTCCTCAACTTTAGGTTTAGTTTCGACCTTCGGTTTTACCTCAACTTTAGGTTTAGTTTCTACTTTCGGTTTAGTTTCGACCTTCGGTTTTTCCTCAACTTTAGGAGCAGTTACTACCTTCGGTTTTTCCTCAACTTTAGGTTTGGTTTCCACCTTTGGCTTTTCTTCTACCTTAGCTTTAGATTTTTCTTCAGTCTTCTTGGTGGGTGGTTGTTGGACGGGTTTAGGGTTTTGTGCACTCTTCTCAACCTTAGGAGCTTCAGATTTTTTAGACGATTCAAATGCCTTTTTCAAAAGAGGAGGAACAGGTACAGTTCCGACGAAATCTTGTTGATGTGGGCTGCCTGTATATAGTTTGCCATTGAAAACAATAGCATCACTGATATGGCCTAAGCTTTTGTCTGTGTTGTAATATCCAGCAACAATGTTTCCATCCCAATCCAGTTGCAGTACTCCAGACAAGGCTGGAGTTAAGCCAGATAGACTTTTAAAGTGACCAATCTGTAAATGAGTTGAACATTTTCATTTAACAGCAGCTGAATCAAATTCATATTTAAAGTCTAAATAAACTCTGATCAGTTAGGTACACATCAATGACATCTATTTATATTTAATATTTTGGAAGCTTTCTTTCGATCTCTCGCTGCTTTTGTAAAATTATATCTTAAAGGTGATTTAAAATTATGGATTTCAGTATTGGATTAATAAAATAAGGCACATAGGACCAAAGATTAGTATGCACAAGTAGGTATGTCTTCTAGGTAATGTGTTTTTTTATATTTCTAAATAGTATTGGAACTGGTCAGAAATAGCATTTTTACAATTTTCTTCATTCTTTTACTTACTTTCGTTTCAACCAAGAAAAAAAAAACATTGGACCCACACTATATTTTTTTCTGTACGTGGGTGCATCTACAAATATTGAAATTCACATGCACATTTATGTTTGCTTAGTCTGACTGACAAATAAAACTGTACTTACAAAGTATACAATCTCTTCAAACACAATATGTGGGTAAATGGTGTTGAGATATTCGAAGGGTATTTCAACGAGCCTGTGTAGACGCGCAACCAGCTTCCTGATGATAGGCGTGGGGGCCAGCAGATGTGGGAGCGGGGGGCGGTTCTCCTCGAACACGGTGTACAGAGCCACCAACAGGCCCGAGCCGTCTGGCAGTTCGCGAGCGTTGTCAGGGACACCTGCGTGAATACGTGGACAGAATGCGTCAATTCAACACATTGAAACGCTCAGCGCGCATGGGGCCCGAGAGACCACAATATAAAACACTTGTGTCAATAATGATGAAATAAATGTACCTAAATTATTTTCAGTTTCGCTAGTTTTAACAGTAACTTATAGATACCTAGTCGTTGTAGTAATGTATTTAAAAATTATTTTATTTTTGGCTACAACATTATTTAGCATTAACTGCTATGGGCAGAAAATTTACGTGAGTGATGTCAGCTTTAGAATAGACCCCGGAGAACGGACGTGCATCTTTGAAACTGGGAAAGCTGGGCAGATGCTGGAAGCCTACTTCCAGGTGTTGGACGGTCAGCACGGAGATCTGGACATTTCCTTCGAAGCAATAGACCCAAATCAAGTTACACTTGTGAGATATTTTAAACATTCCGAAAATTCCGTTATTTTGAATCTGGAAGTGGATGGAGATTACGCTTTTTGCATGGATAACACATACAGTGTATTAAACTCCAAACTCATATTTATGTATATCCTTCTCGAAGACAAAGATTCAACAATTGAAATTGAACCTGGAGTGGAGGAAGCTGATGTTGTTGAAGAAACAGTGCTGGAGTGGGAGGGAGTTGAAGAAAATGGCCAAGCATATAGGCTGAAAGTGGCTGCAATAGCGGATTCACTATCTGCGACGTTAGGCCACGTGGTAAAGTCTCGACGTTTGCTTAACATTTACGCTGCGAGCAAGTCGCGCGACAGTTACATGGCTTTCGAAGACACATTTATTGTAGACATGTGGTCAAGCTTCCAGATAAGCTTAATGTTCCTTGTAGGAATGTTGCAAGTGTACATGATTAAAAAATTATTTAATATCTCTGAATTTGGATATGAAAGCATTTATAGAATGTATTATTAAAATCTAAATTTATCTAATCAATAAAGTACATTGATAAGATCTACATGTATTTTAATCTATACTAATAAAATAAAGCTGAAGTTTGATTGTTTGTTTTGATGGACACGCCTCAAAACCAATAAATGGAAATTTTAATAAGATATTGAAATAATATTATTGTGTTGGATAGTCCATTTATCAAAGATGGCTATTAGTTACACCTATAAATAACATCACGCTACGACTAATAGAAGCTGAGAATCGACAGATAAAAGTTGCTTTTCGTACCTAATCTAGCAGACAAAGGATTTGAATAAATAACATTCCGATTTTTCATTTTTATGTAAACAAATTTTAATAATTATAAATAAGTTACCTGGCAAACCGTCAACGAAAACTTCTGATTGTCCTTTTTTAGGTCCATTAATATAATATTTCATCATTCTGGCACGGGAACTTTCCGAGACCACTACAAAGTCATTGTTAGGAGATATAACCACACCATTTGCAAACCATAGATTGTCGAGAAGAACTTTACTTTGGTTCTTGGCAGCATCATAATGGAACAATCTAAAATAAATCAATTTAATAATATTTGAAACACAAGATTATCAGTATGACACAGTAAATAATTTGATTTAGCAAGTAATCAAGCCCTTCATATCCAGTATAACATGACCTTGCTTTGTATGGTCTTCCCACAGTTTTTAAGTTAGTCAGTTTACCATGGTTATGAAATTTATTAAATAGAATAGAATTACGGGTATTACCTTCCTGAAGGGTCAGTCATAAAGGATATTGCACCATCCTTCAAGTGGAAGTCACTTGAAGAGTCCGTCCAGTACAAGTCTCCATTCTTGGCCAATGCAATATAGTTGAACAGTTTAGGTTGACGCTTTTCAATCTCCACTCTGGGCGACACTAGCAACTGCTTCTTGTTTGTCTTTAAGTTCACCTTCCAGATGCCATGGTAAGCATCAGCCACATATAAGGAGCCATCTTTTTCATCAATTACAATCCCCAGAGGTCTACCACAAATTTGCTCATGCAAAAGTCCACCTAAAATAAATTAATTAACATTCACTGTTCCAAAAGGCTATGGGCTATTAAATTATGATATGAAAATTGTTGGAAAACTTTCTGAGTCATTATTCTGAATATTATGCATGCAATAAGTAATTTATGTTGAACCTCTGGTCAAAAATTTGAATACAATGTACAGAATGAAATGTAAACTAAAAATAAATGAGTGGATATTTGATATCTTAAATGTATATCCTCTGTACTATGTACTTATTTATTAGAATATATATTGTAAAATTAACTAGAATTTGCTACTTAACCTAGTTATTTTCTGCCTGGTTGATAAAGTGATAAAACAAGTATTTTGATTAAGAAATGAAACAAGTGACTTACTGCAGGGTTCTCCAACTGTAGTCACAAATGTGACGTGACCTTCAGGAGACAGTTTTACTATTTCTCCAGTTGCAAGACTGGTATACAGTTCACCTTTATACACTTGGAAAGCTTCTGGTCCTAACAGTTTTCCTTTGTATGCTCTCTCAGCATTGTTTAAGGCACTATTTAGGGCTAGGGGACCAACTCTTGGTTGTACTGGTGACACACTAGAAATGGGAATTAGTTGTACAAATTTAAAAGATTCTCATTGAAAAATTGAAGAATACAATTGTTCAAACAATTATCAGATATGTTTACTCACGTAATACTGGTAAATTTTGTGTATGGTGGCAAATTGGGTATTAAAACAATTATCGTGGCAATCAAGGCCAGATACAAAGACAGCTTTATGACTGTCTTTATTATCCACTTTACTGTGTTAATTATGAACCCCATTTTGAATGCAGATACCTGTAAAAATAAAAATAAGGCTGTGAATGGAAACTAATATTTAACAATGAATTATTATTGCACTGTGTTAAGAATTATGTATAATTTTGAAAGGATATCTCGGCTATTAGAAATACTGAAAGACTTGTTCATAACTTAAAAATCTTACTGGGGTGTAAAGTTTAAGTACATTGTTAAACAAATTCAAACTCCACTCCATTCTACAACACTAAAGTACTACTATTCTGAATTTTAAGTACATGAGTAACAAACTATATTTTATTGTATTTGTACTTTTTTTTTTTTTTTTAAAAAAGGTGTTCCTCGATATTTGGGGTATGAACCCAAAAGTACCAACAATCCAAGTTTTTCATAATGGAATAAATAATTTTATCATGGGACAACAATTTAAAATAATAAAATTATTACGTGGGTCTATAGGAATTATTTTGTAGCCGACGCTTTCATTTGCCTTACCCGAAAAATTTATCATTTATTGTTGCTTCTGCATGATATAAAGTATGACAAAAAAACGCCAACATGTAATGTCTACGTGGCTTTATTAGTAAACTTAAAGTAAATGCATAATACGTTTAAAGACACAAGAATGTTTTTAAAAGTCAATTTATAGATAGAAATACCACTTGAACTATTAGATTATGTTGATTTTATAAAAGGTTGAACAATGTCAACAGTCTGTCGACAAACCGAATACAGTTTGAAAAAGCATTAGAAACTAGTGTTAGATTAACTAGCCGCGAATGTTTTGTTCTAACATGTATCGTAGATAAGATAATGTATTATTTACTTACAACAAATCACTTGAAAGCTTCAGATTTTATGCTCCATTCGTAAATAAATCGTCAAGACTACGACAGTCGACAACCGCAAAACCGCTAGCGAAGTGTCGAGCGAGAACTCGATCGAATACCCGAATTAATGTTGAATCGATAAGAAGTGTCAAAATTTGTAACTCAGTCGATTGGTCTTGAATCGATTTGTCTACTTCTACTTTGTAAAATATAATTTATGTAGAATAATCTCATCTTATTTTTACCACTTAGAGCAGAATTCTGTCGCACAAAAATTAAATAACCTTTTAGTTGATGATAACTGGTACTTAGAATAGATTATGTTCGCATTCTGCCTAAATAAAATAATATTTGAAAACGTTAAAAAACACGGAATAAAGATATTTTAAATGAGAATAAGGGCGTTTGCGCACTACGTCCGATCCGAATCCGATCCGACCCCGTGAAAATACGGTCCGTCGTAGCCGTAGAACTATTTCTATGGTAATTTATGCACTATATCCGATCTCCGTCATCCGATTTATTTCCGTCATACGAGAATCTCTGTTTCGGATAAGATTTTTGACGGAACGAAGTAGCCATTGTATTATTTGTATAAACGCTCGCGCACTGCGTCCGAGTTGAATCTGAGCTGGGGACAAGCAGAGAGGCAGCGGGGCGTGCGGGGTATGCGGCTGGGTGACGTGTTTCAAATCAGGTGTTCCAAAAGATGGCTCCTAAATTGGTTTGATTTGTATCCGAGATCAGGGAGTAGTGCGTAAGCAATATCCGTATTCGGTACGTGATTTCTAGACCAATTTTTTCGGGTACGTATCAAAATCCCGAAAGTTCAAAATACCTATGTTTGAAATACCGACGTCCGAAACACCGAAATTCAAAATACCGAAAGTTCATAATACCTATGTTTGAAATACCAACGTCCAAAACACCGAAATTCAAAATACCGAAAGTTTTAAATGCCGATAGTCGTTATGTATAAACAACAGATGATGTTAAAATAACAACACGATTTTATCATTTCCCTAAACAAATCTAGTGTTTTGATGAGATCCCTAGGTTAGAACTAGGTCTAACCTCGGGACTTGCTGGCACCCCGACTCGGACAATTTAGGTTAGAAGAGGATGGCGGGGTCTGAAAGACCCCGCCATCGTTTTGTTCCTACCTTTAAATATACCATAAGTTATAATTATTCAAGCTGTGAATTACGTAAAACAGACCGGTTTAGAAGTTGACCTGAGAAAAATGAATGTGCTATAGCAAGTTGCACTGCGGTGTTGCACGCATTGAAGGCGTTTATAAGACTATGTTTACGCCGCAAATAAGAAAGGTACTTATTAAAATAAGGCTTCCTACTTGGCAACCTGTTTAATTTTTAAAACAGGTAGGTACATGACAATAAACGTTGCGGTTACTTGTAGTACCTACTTCTAACTTCCGTTGTGTCAATAATATCATGAAGCCTACGGAATATAGTAAACCGTGTAAGTAGAAGACTCTCTACTCACATCACGGTCAACGCAAGAACGTAGGTGTACCTAGATTGAAAGTCAGTTTTTACTAATTTTACCTTTCAAGTACCTACGAATATACTAATAGCAACGTGGGGCGCCCGTGTGATATTTAGATACGTATGTTGTGGTATATAATTAAGTATACTTTAAAATATCTTTATTCCGTGGTTTTTAACGTTTTCAAATATTATTTTATTTAGGCAGAATGCAAACATAATCTATTCTAAATACCAGTTATCATCAACTACACTTACTAGTATTTTGCTAATGTTCATCATTTTTAGCTATTTATCATGTCGATTGATAATTATTTAAATGTAATATTTATCAATCGATTTATAATAATCGTAAGTAACATCACTATCAACTTAATTTTGAACACGTCAATGTCAAGGACGTCACAGAAGTTTTGCATGGAATTAGTAAATGTCAAAGTATAAACCACACTAAAGGTGAACGCAGACCTAGCCGCACCGCAGTCGCCGCAGTCCCCGCATTACGAATTCTTTGTATGAAATTCTATGAAACCTCGCACACCTAGCCGCATCGCAGTAGCCGCAGACCCTGAGACGACCGAATTCCCCAACCGCAGCTGATGACGTCACCAACGTCGGCCCGCACGCAGCGGACGCTGCGGCTAGTGCGGTGCGGATGACGTCATTCGCATCCCCGGCGCGGACGGTGGAACCGAGCTGAAGGATGTGCAATGTGCGTGCGCAATAGTTTTTTTTTTTTAATGTTTCTGCGATTGATATAAGAACTTAAATAATGGAAGATTCTACTTTAATTACGTTGGTTCAAAAATACAATGAGCTGTAAAATGAACAGAATGAAACTCTACGAATCAACAAAGGCGAAAGAAATAAATCAAGTGCGATGCGCAGTGTTGCCAACGAATAAACGATCTTTTCATAACCAAAATTAAAAATTTGTTTAGTGGTTACTAAACAAATTTTTAATTTTTCGAAAACATTTATCAGTATCTAAATATATTATATTACTAAAAAATTTCATTTCATTACCTACCAAAATATTTTTATTAAGCATTTGAATCAGATGAGAAACATAATTTATTTAAGAACTACAAATATAAATAAAAAACCAATATACGCCACTAAAAGAGTCAAAAACCAACATTTTTGTCAAAAATCCACTAAGTTGGCAACACCGGTCGATGCGTGCAGCGACTGCGGGGACTGCGGGTACTGCGGTGCGGATAGATGTGCGAGGCCATTAACAAAATGCGATGAGTGCGGGTACTGCGGAGACTGCGGTGCGGCCAAGTCTGCGTTCACCTTAAACATACAAACAATCGAAACAATCGTATGCCACCCTCCTCACAACATGAAGACCATGGACCCACTAAGGCTTGAATGCGCTACAACAGGTTCGAATGGAGAAAATATTTTTGAAGAGAAAAGGAGCCGGCCGGCGGTCATACTAATACGAGGCCAAGTTAGGGTCATTACACACACACCTATTTCCAACGCTGCGCGAACATTCGAACATTCCAATAGGGCAACGGGCAACACAGCGAAACTTACCTACTACACAGCCTACTATCCAAAAAAAATACACATTTCCAGTACAATATCCACGCGTTAGATCACGACAGGTTGCATCCTTCCGAGGTGTGGTGTCCCCAGGTGTCACACATATCACGGAGATAGAACGACGCAATCCAGCGCTGACTTTTTTCGTCATTGCAAAATGCCTAGGTACCCAGTTTAGTAATAAGTGTCAACTGTCAATTTGGAAAGGGAACCACAGATTATAGAGTTCGTTCTTTTATTGTGAAGAATCCGCCATTTTGGACGTGTTCCTTACTGCGGTGCTGCGCAAAAATTAAATAATTTGCACAATGGGTCACGCTAACATTTGGTATTCTCATCCTCGCAGATACGGCCAGGGCTCCCGCTCATGGTATGAATTTACGATGTGTTTTGACATGGAAAATATTCTTGGTTAGAACACGTGTTTGAAGTGATGCTTTGCATGTTTCAGCCGCGCCTGCTCCAACAGACACGGTCTGATCCGCAAGTACGGTCTGAACATCTGCAGACAGTGCTTCAGAGAATACGCTCACGACATTGGTTTCAAGAAGGTATGTACCCATTTCAACAACTAGACTCACGTACGAATGTTGAGATTGCGAATATTGACACTCTTAATATAGGTACTTCTATGATTAAGTCATTCATAGAACTACTACGTAAATGTATAGGGATGGACAGCAATTATTATGCCCAAGCAAAGACAAACTGCTGACCAAAACTTTCCCTCATTGAATTGCCCATTACTCAATGATCTACCCGGAAGGTCAAATCTGTTACCTTTGCAGCACCTTAATTAAACTAAGAATCTTGTCATTGTGCTATCTGAAATGGTCAAGAGAAACAGCCCATAGCAACATTAAGATGCATGTCATAATACTGCAGTAACATAGCGTGACTGCTGCACTGCATCCTGTTGGTTCAATTCCCACAAGGAATGGATAATTATTTGTTTCACAGTTTCCTGATCTGGGTGTTTTTCTACAATATTGTGCTCATGTAATGAAAGTTAACTGCAGTTATGATTAACTACCATTGTTAGTGTTCAATGTTATTTAGTAATAACCAGCCTCTAAAACCCTTAATTAACATATTTTTTTCTTTTGTTTCAGCTTGATTAAAATGTTTAGCTAATAAACTTGTAAGTTAAAAAAATAACTTGTTTTAATTTACAACAAACTTAATTCTCGATACTACATACAATACTACTACGATAGGTATATACGGTTAAGAGTTACATACATAATACAAACTCATGTAATGTAAATTGCAAATTCCTGCGAAATGACTACTTCAAATTATCAATTTATTAACATGTTCATTCATCATCAACATGTCTTAGGTACACATCATTTTTACATGATAACAACTAAATATAACAATTGGTCTAATAATTTAAACAAAATGGAAACTTTTTAAACATTTATTTTAATAAAACTGTACAAAAGTATAAAATAACTAACTGCTAAAATCACACAATAAATAAAAGAATATTAGCATGATTTATTCTATTCTATGATTTATTTGCATTCTCTTGCACTTGCCGCAGGTTGCCCAATGTAGATCCAACTCTCTGAAAGTAAATATAGAAAAAGTAAGTGGTTAAGGATAAATTATGTAGACAGTTTGATTGATTAGTTATTCAAATACATAAAATATAATAAGCTGTAAGTTTACCCTGTGTTATACCTGTCCGACTCCAGCTAGCAATGCTAGCAGACTGCGCTGTGGGGGTCTGCAGTGCTTCTTGCCACCCTCTGCACAGCACAAGTTGGGGAAGCAGTCCACACTGGAACTGCATTTCTGAGGGAACAGGTCGTATTGAGGAGGAGGTGTGCATTGCAGATACTGCTCCAACATCCTCACAGCTGTAACAGAAAAAAATGTAATGAGATGTAATTCAATATTTGTTGTTGGATACCTTTACAATATACTCTTTACGGATACTTTTCCTTTTACAAGTTATGGCAAGAATATACAATTATAGCGTTGTTGCCATTTTGTCCTACTGAGTAGCTTTTTAAAATATGGTCTATCGCCAACAATCGTATACTTACGTCCGTCAATTTGATTTGCGACGGGCACCAGATCGAGTCGAGCTCGAGCAGTACGGCAGTAAGAGCGTGTGCCATCGGGACAGCAGATCCGCGGCCAGCAGTCCGAATCAGCTTTGCATGTTTGAACTTCAAACAATAGCTCGCCGAGCGGTGCCGATGGACATTCACGAGGAATAACGCCCAGTAAAGCTGCAAATAAAATCGAGTTATCTAATCAGTACTGCATATATTGTTTAGAAAGATCCTTTCACTGAGGAGGTGGTGAACTAAGATAATAAGAGTCACTATAGTAGAATGTTGTGTGAGTAGAGATGGCTTTATGCCCTTGACATTGTGTGCACTGAATAAATGCCTTTAGGCTGGTCTTTCTGTCCAGATTGTAGTCTCAAAAAAGGCCCTTCTTAAGTAGAGATGGGTCGAGGGCAAAAACATGATGAAAAGGAGCTAGAAAATAAAATGTCCGGTCACTGGGCATAAAAAACCTTTGTTTAATAAAAAAATAAGTAGAGACAACTGGGCAAATAGCACTTATTAAGCGTTTACGGGCATTTATGGGGCGTCTATTCAATGTCTCCAGGGCATAATTCCATCTTTACCCTTGTGGTATCTCGACGAAACTTATACTTTTAAAATTGGATATTTAAAGAGTCGAAAGATATACGCCAGATCATTTGGATGAGATTCACACCTTACCAGGTAAATAATATTCAAATTCCTACGAAGTACTATTATCAATATTTGAACATAAGTATACTTAATTATATACCACAACATACGTATCTAAATATCACACGGGCGCCCCACGTTGTTATTAGTATATTCGTAGGTACTTGAAAGGTCAAATTAGTAAAAACTGACTTTCAATCTAGGTACACCTACGTTCTTGCGTTGACCGTGATGTGACTAGAGAGTCTTCTACTTACACGGTTTACTATATTTCGTAGGCTTCATGATATTGCCACAACGGAAGTTAGAAGTAGGTACTACTAGTAACCGCAACGTTTATAGTCATGTACCTACCTGTTTTAAAAATTAAACAGGTTGCCAAGTAGGAAGCCTTATTTTAATAAGTACCTTTCTTATTTGCGGCGTAAACATAGTCTTATAAACACCTTCAATGCGTGCAACTTGCTATAGCACATTCATTTTTCTCAGGTCAACTTCTAAACCGGTCTGATTTACGTAATTCACTGCTTGAATATTACTTATGGCATATTTAAAGGTAGGAACAAAAAACATACGTTGGTGGGTTTTGGGAGCCGAGGTAGGCCGTGGCGCCGGAACACCTTTCACACAGCGACCATCACAGCACACTTGGTCAGGCCCGCTGGTCGCTCGGCATTGTGAGTTTTTCTGGCACGGGATCGGGAACAGCAACACAGGCGCTTGTTTCGGGCACACCAGTTTCTGCGTCTTGCCTGCACTCGAGTAATCCACGTTATACCCGTAAACCGATTCAGAGTTGCGTGAGTAATTTACGTCAGCAGTTATGGTATTGCCTAAGAACAATATTATGAGTCTAGTTCATTATCAAATGCCTCCTAGTTACTTATGATGGGAGTGGTAGTAGTGGCATTAATAGGTAATATTTCGATTCAACTACTGGTTTATCAAACCTAAAGTGCATTTAGTAGGTATGTTCCTACCTTAGATAAAGGACCCTACCCTTCTCTTTCTACGGTTCCTACGGACACTTAGTCATATTATGTGGACTTGTAAAAACCATACAACACACACATCAAGATTTTTTTTATTGTAAAACTGATGGTAACTACGTCTGTTATATGTTTGAAAGAACGGACCAGACGGTATCTATAATAGTAGCTAGGCACATTTATACTAGGAGTCATTATGGTAAACCGTTTCCTCTCTTCGAAAGTGATAAATAGTTAACAGTTTTACTCACGTACTAACGTAGGTGTATGAAAATACTTAGGTTACCTACACAATAAATATTAATTACCTATGTCTACTTCAACTTTACCTGAAAGTTACAAAGGTTTTGTTGCACAAGAGTTCCGGTTGGCCACGTCCCATATTTTCAAGAACAAAATACAGCCTTGATTCGTTTACTTGGATATTCACGACAAAACTAATATTGTTGAAACGAATCTAATTGTCTCTTAAATGATTTTAATAATTTAATTAACAACCATTAATAATTACTAGTTGCATTAGCTAGTCGGATGTGCGTGTCTTAGGTAGGTACCTAAATATTTATTCAATCTGGTAAGTACCTACAAAATAGTAATAGTACATTCAATAGTGTTGTAAACTGGTCGCGGGAATTATTCCATCACCGTGAACCCGGAACATGAAGGGTTTTTAAAGGACACCGTGGATTTTAGTCAGTAACTAGTCTGACAGTCCCTCCCGCCCTGCCCGGGGAGAGGACTCATTTGATGATTTTACCACGATAAAAAAAAAGTAGTTGTAAACTGTTGTTAAAAACATGGTATCATCATTAGGTAGGTACATTCTTCCAGAAATAAATGGCTCCCCAACTAGCAAAAGATTGTCCTAAAAATGCCAGCAGTAATTATTATAGTAAAGGATCCGCCATGCATGTTACATTTACTCAGATCTTTTTAGGTCTGGTACCTGATGAATAAACCTAGAAACGCCCGGCCCCACTGTAATACACAGCAGTGCCATTCTCTATAAACACAGCACAGCCTTGTGACGGCGTGGTCGCAGCGCTCGCCACACGCTGGTACTTAAGAATAAAGTTTACTATGCTCTTAGCTACAGCGACACAATCAAATGGTGACGAGCGCTTCGCAATTGGACGATCTCAAATCGAACGTCGAAGAGCATATCGTAGAGTCCGAAGTGTGTGTTTGATACAATAACGTATACGTAGGTACGCAATACTCACTGGTTTTAACTGGAGCGCTAACTTGTGTAGTAGCTTGCGGTATCTGCAGGGGCAATAGCTGCAGGAAGGGGCGCGGCGCTTCCGTGGTGGTCGTGGTGGTCGGGCGCGGCGTCGTGGTGGTCGTGGTGGTCGTCGAGCTGGTGGTACTCGGAGCAGATGTAGTGGTGGTCGTTGTAGTGGTGGTGGTCGTGCTACTTGTGGTGCTAGTGCTTGTGCTCGGGCTTGTGCTACTCAGCTCCGCTACGCTAGCCGTAATCTGGGTCATTCTACAATGGAAACCACCATGGATTCTACTTAGATGATATTTATGATGATGTTGAATGGATAATGGTGTAGACTACAGCTATAGCCCATTGATTACACAGCATGTTTTGGCTCTTAAAAACGGCATGAAAACCAACTTGTGTATAAAAACATATATAGGTAAAACTGTTGAGTTTTTTAAGGGCCAGTACACACCGATACGCGACGCGACTCTACTGGAAATATGTGTATCGTGTAGTAAATAAAATTAGATTTTGAGTCGCTCTATTTTAAAGTGCGCGCAGCGTCGTGTTCGTGTCTCGATGTGAATTGATGTTCTAATGAAGTGATTCTCAATAAAAGTCGTTGGTGAAATGATAATGATTAGTAATATGATCGATGAAGTTATTTTTAGTTCTACTCATTGCATCAAAGCCATGTTGATGTATCAATAATGTAAAGTGAATGCAGATCATATCGAGCTAAGAGTCCTAATTTTTAGATTTCAATGGAAAGTTACTACACATGTAGATATTACAAATGATTTCAAAATGTTTAACGAAAAACGAGACGCAAGCTACATCATTTCCGCCTATAAATTAAAATACATAAGTAAAATATTATTTAGCAAGCCACAAGCAGAGCTGATATCAAGCTGATAATACCTACCTATACAATTGTTTTGACGGTAGGCGCAGTGGCTGAGCGATTGGATTCAGTGGCGCAACGTGTCGCGGGTTCGGTACCCGTACGGAACAAATATTTGTATGAACTAGGTAAAAATAGTTGTTCAGGGTCTGGGTGTTTGTGAGTTTCTGTGTATGTTTGTAAACGCACCCACGACACAGGAGAAATTCATAAAGTTCGGAAACGTTATAATAATAAAAAAAAAACTCCACAAATGTGCCTCCTGCTTGACAATGGATGGGTGTTGTAACAAAAAAATATGTAGTTGTGTTTTAAATTGCTTTGTTTCTGCGTACTAACCTTTTTGACTGTATGTACTCGTCATAGCATACAGTCACTGCAGGTTGTCACCAGAGAGGCCAGAGCACTAATACAGCATAATTATAAGTGTGAATTTATCATACAGGTAAATCGTTTAATTAATACTTGCTGTCTGGGTCCATACCAATTTTGTTAACTGAAAATACATAGGTACAGACGCCAGCATAAGCTACGACACTGTGTCATAGATTTTCATCTTTATCAAAAAACAAGAAGTTTCACGTTCGATTGTCAAAATTTGACAGAGTTGGGTAGGTTGATGTGCTGGAGTCTGGTCATTAAAAACTTTTTTGGAGACAGGACAGCAGCAGCTGTGGCTATGATATTAATTTATGCGTCTATGGTGACAGACTTGGCCGCAACGCACGAGCCGCAGTCTTCGCATTCACATTCACAAGATTTTTTTTTTTTTTTTTTACGTGGTAAAATCATCAAATGAGACCTCCCGCCCCGGGCAGGGCGAGAGGTACTGTCAGACTTGTACTGACTAAAATCCACGGTGTCCTTCAATAGCCCTTTATGTTCCGGGGTCACGGTGATGGTATAAGACCCGCGACCCCGGCAGGCTTTAGCCCTCTGAGAGGGGGCCTCGTCATTATGCTGACGCTCTTTGAGGCGCGCGTGGAACACGACGCGCCGGCCGTCGATCCGGGCATGGTCCATGGTCAGGCGGTGAGTTGCCCTTTACTCGCCGCCCACATTCACAAGACTGCAGCGCGTGCGGTGCGGCCAAGTCTGCGTTCACCTTAAGGATCTATTGTGTAGCACTTAGGTATTTGTTAAGTTTAATTGCGTATGCTCATTTTCATAATCAACTGATTTATTCATAAGTAGGTATAATGTTAATGACACCAGCGTCTTAGCAACTAGAAGTAGGTATGAATTACAAATTTTACAACCGCTGATTCAAGTAGGTATATATTCGCTTAAAAATGCAAATTATGTGCATGAAGTAAATATTTTAAATTTCTTAACGTCCTAGAAAGCTACTGAAGTATGGAGATAGAAATAATTAACCTTTGAAAAATAAAACGATGTAGGTAATGCAAAATAACTGCGGTGGCCAAGCGTGAGTCTTGTGTGCTATCGACTTGTTCCATCCCATATGTATGGTAAATAATAGATAAGTCATAATATGCGACGCTGAAGCATGTACGAGTAAAAGTTTCCATGAGAGCGAATGTCAAGCTTGGCATGTCAATCCTGCTTAGCAGTAACAAAGACCTATGAAACATCGAAGACCTATAAAAGATAGGATGTTACTAGGTACACGCGCTAATTTATTTTATTAAAAAAATATTTCGATTATGCGCTGACTTGGCTAAAATTAACGTTACAGAATATTAGGAATATAAGAATAGGAATGTTAAGTGCTGATTTCTGTGTCTATTTTTGGAGAACTAAAATAAGTAACTGTATACGTCTGTACTGGCAACAAATTCGCAGTGTCTGTGATATATCTAGTACCTAATGTAGCAGAAGACGTGCAAAGCGTGATTAATTGTGAAAAAAACTACCTAGGATATAACTTGGGGTTACCGGTTAGTGAAATTTACTGCAATACTAACCGTTGTTGTTGTTGTTTGAGAGCACCTGATGGCTTCACACCTTTCGTGCAGAAGCCTTTGCAGCAGAGGTGCTGGTTGCTCATAACCCGACACTCGGAATGCTTCTGGCACGGCAGTGGGAACAGGTCCAGCCAGCCACTGCTCGTGCGTACTGCAGGACACACCACTGATTGGCCATCCACTGTAGAAGGATTAATTAACAAGGTTATTCATATTTAGGACCTTACAATACAACGCCACTACAGATGAGATTAATGAGAAGCAACTTTTTTGTTAGGTAACAAATTATTGTTCACATGCACTTATTATGTACGTCTTTACTTTTTTTCAACTTAATCATAAAAAAAAGGTTAATTTTGCGTTGATGGAAGGTTGGTGGAAGGAATTGAAAGAAAATAAAGGTCTTTGGTCTTTGCCCAGCAGCAGGACAGTGCAGGCTAAGGACAAAAATGTATTTCTGTTTCTGTGGAAACTGTACCTATAGAAAATAAGAGAAAACATACACTAAGCGCGCGAGTTGAATGCAGAGCTTAGGAATGCGGTAGAGCTGTTGACAAGGATGGCAAAGTACTACACTGCAGGCGCGTGAGGTGGGGCGTGCGGGTAGCGGGGGGCTCTTCACCTCAGACCCCGACTGCATTCAACTCGCGCGCTATCTGTAGGTAGCACCGTTAGTTCCGACTGTATCCTCGTTTCAAAAATAACGTGCAGCAACTATCACCTTGACCAGCCTTGACCTTTTCGTTGACACTGACTGAACGTCAAATTAGAAATCAATGTCCTTTGCTTGTCAAAAACATTAAGTATTCGTCAGATACTGTTTGTGATAATTTATACAAAAACTCACATTCTCTGCTAAGATATTTTGTCAGCTACCTCAAGATTTTAAAATATTAAAGTTTACCGAGCATCGACCAAGATGGTAATAACCAATGATGTGACCCTTCCCGAGTTTGAGGATCTGAAAACAACTGAAGTTAATTTGTCGACATCAGCTCTTATTAGTGCTTCCCCTTTCATTGGAAAGTTGTGCGAGGACGTCAACAACGAGTTCGTGCTGTGTCGCCAGGAGCAGAATGATCCACGAGCATGCTTGCATCTCGGCAAACAGGTAACAGGGTGTGCTATGAGCGTTCTCCGCAGAATCAAGAGCGAATGCCTACATGAATTCAACCAATATTGTAATTGTGTGGACAAAAGCTCTGGGGAGTATACTTTGAGGCACTGCCGCAGAACACAGAAAGTTTTCGACGATTGCATGAAGGATAAAGTTTGTGTGTCACGACCTGACTTTGGATACTTCTGCCGCGGCAGAGTACACTCCAGCTCGTCACCTGCGCCCCCGGGCCCGCCCTGTCCGTGCCACCCGAAGGTGGACGATGCCACTCCTGGCTTGCCCGACTGTAAGGCTCGAACGAAGCCACGATTTGGTGGTCGACTGTATTGGACCACTGAATAATATATTTTCTGATGTTATGGTTATAAATTTGATTCATTTATATTTCATGATTTCATACTACCTACTAAATAAATAAAATTCCAAAATAAATTTTCCAGTGTTTAGTTGCAGGTATGGTTCAGAGAATACCACCGCGCGTGTTAATGACACAGCAATAGCGGTGGTATTCTCTGGACCATACCTCTCCAAACCATTAATAACATAGCCTTGTGATTGTGCCATGTAGCTGCGCGGTGGCAGTGCTCACGCCGCGTCATGAAAGCTCTCCACCCCAGTCTATCAGACTCTGACTGAAACCCCGCGGTGTTCTTCTATCCGAAAGGGGTTTATGGTTTATGGGATCTTGTTAAGTTTCTAATAGCCGGACCACAGTAACGGCATTTCCCGGCGATAAAAGTCCTTAAATGTTCGTATAAACGTCCATTAACGCGATAATTAACGGCATTTCCCGTTAGTGTAGGATGAAGTGGAGATTGTACGAAAACCAACTCCAAAGCAATGCCTTTAAGCCCGTGCCATTGATCTTTGCGTCTGACATCTGGTAGCTTGACACTGTATGGTTTACAATTACTCAGATAACAAGAAAAATAATTATACAACAATAGTGGCGCAGTAAGCAGGCGTGTCGGAGAGTGGTGCGCCGCCGACCCGCCGTAAAGGTCCGGTACTGCGCGCAGTCGCTGCACCGGCGAAGGTCGACGAAAATGCACCGCTAAGTAGGTCAAACACCTCTACCTAATTGGCCAGATACTTAATAGACATGTACCTTTATCCACATCACATCAGACATTATCAATAATTGCCAGTAATTGCGTACGAATGCGCTGTTTGCTTAGATGGGAATCTTGAGAATGGGGGCTTCGTAAAAAGTTTTATAATAGGCCTAAATGTGTATGTCACAATATTAGAGGATTTCGACAATCCGGTACTTTTCAGGCATTTTAGACGTGGGCAGTCAAGATATAGGTAGGCGCTGCGTGAAAAAGGATATCATGTTAGTAGGTATTTTTGTAAATCGAAATTTTTAAAAACCAGCAGCTTACAAGCATTACGTATTTATGTAACTGAAAACTGAAAGTAATGTAATTTGGCAGGGCCACTCGTAAAACTGCCTGTGATGTTTTTTACAAAATGAATCAAGAGCAAGATAGACAGACATTAATCCTCTCAGTTTAGGTTGAACCTAATAATGGGTTCGTTTAGGGAACACGAATAAGTATCGAAGTTGATAGAGTTCCCCTAAAACTGAACTCGAGGTAACACAACTTCAAATACAGGAGACAGAACGCATACAGTCCGGAATGTCTTCAAAGCTAGAGTCGAACAGGCTTCTTCTGGACACAGATAATATAATACTAGTTCTAGGTAAGTTGGGGCGCCGGGCGGGCGGATCACCTTGACCTAATTAGTAACTGACTGTAGTTCTAGGTGGTTCTAGTTAGATTTATGAATATTTCTGTGCATGAGACCAAGCACCTCATTGCTATGCTATCTGATAAGCATTCCACGTAGTAACTAAGTAATAGACATAATAAATGTAGTATACTTTCACTCCTTATGTGTTGATGGTTATGTCAGTCTCTCTCAATTATGTAGTTATCAATAGGTGTATATTTTTATTAATATTTTTAGTACCTATGTCGAGCTTTTTGAGTAGACTTGGTCCGACCATATCCGCCATAATATCTGCTTAGACTTTAAACTGAATTAGAATACTTATTCATAAAAAAGCGGTTCAATCTTTACTTAAAAAATAGTTTAGTAAAGTTTCATTACTGTATTTATTTTTTAAAAATATTAATTTTCCAGTTCTTATAAACTTTACACCTTTTTGAATCACTCAAAAATATTGAATTGAAACATTGCATGATTTTTTTTTAAAGTATTGGTAATTAATGGAAGCTTCAATAAGTAATTATAATCTTTTGTACAATCATTGTAAGTAGTTAACTAATTGCGAAATAATAGCTAAAATCTTGAAAATTTATAATCCACAACAAGTTTTCACTATTAGCCTTGTAACATAATTTAATAAGTAGGTAAGCGGACTGCAAAGAAGGTTCTTCTTTGTAATTCTTTTGAACTCATTTAAAATAATATTATTCGATGTATTTTGTCACGACTTTTGTAATTTCACCTTACTTATTAATCAACAATGTAAACTAAAATTTTTAAAAGGTTTAATATTGTCAGGTTGTATGCTATCATGGACATCGACGGCACGGAAGTAGTGACCGTGGTCCGTGGTAGCGACTGTCACAAAAGTCGTTTTTTTTTTTTGGGTGGTATAGTCGTTACCTACGGTTTGACGGTAATTTGATGAAATATACTCTAACCCTGGCATTCCCATAACCCTTTTTGGTGTGTTTAAATCACGGTGGAAGCGAAAAGGAACTGTCAGTGTCAGAGTAATCTTCAATATTTGATCAATGAGGATACCTAACTATCTGGGTTATGTTTATGAGGAACTTGTGACTACCATGCCATAGCACACATAATACATCCTGCATGCAATCCACTTCCACAAGGTTAGTTGCGTTTGCCAAGGTCATTCCATGGATGGGTACCACTGACTATTGCATCTATTACACAGTCCTCCGTGCTTCAGAGAGCATGTTATGCCTGTTCGTTCCGGCTGTCATTTGTACATTTTTAGCAGTTTGGTATAGGTCACTGGCCTGAATAATGAAAACCAGTCTTTACGAAGTTACTAAGTTCCAACTGGGTAGTGGCTGGCAGACAGTGGCATAGCGATATCGAATCTTGGAGGGGGCGAAACGCATATGCGAGACCCTTTTTTTTTCAGGACAAAAATATGACTTGCCCTTTGTCCCCGTTGCTCGAGCGAGGCCCCCCTGTTGTACCTAAGATAAAATTCCTCCAAGTCGTCCACACCAAATATGATTGTCAGCGACATCAATATTGCGAGGCCTTTTTAACTCTTCCAGTTCCCAGAAACAAATGGGGCCTCGCGCAAGCAGTGGAAACGTTGGAGCACAATCAACATTGCGAAGCTCATAACTTCTATCAGTTCTCACTCATCGGACACCACAGGTATAATTGTGGGCCTTTTCATTTATTTTTACTGACTGGTTACAAACTTATCGTAATCGCCTTGTCATGATTTTTTCTTTTTTTCTCGAGTTTGTCGAGCGCGAGGCCCACCTTCAGTTGCGAGGCCGGGTGCTGTGGTCCGCTAGGCCATGCCTTGCTACGCCACTGCTGGCAGTTCCAGATTGGGAGTCCATACCAACATTTCAACTGGTAAAGGCTAGATGTTGGATATTGCTTGAACTGCCAAGTTAAATCTAATGGGTCTACTACACGCACAAGCTTCACCACAGTTTTGCTTGCGCAAGCCGGTTGTACACGGAATACCGTGTGTGTGGTTACTCTATCGTGAACTCGTGTTATAGGAGGTAACATTATGCGCGTGCGTAAGTTACAGTTTTTTCTTGCGAGAAGCTTGCGCAGACAAACTCTTCAGCTGAAAACTTTGTATAATTGAACGCGATAATCTCAGGAACTACTGGTCTGGTATGAATTGAAAAGTTTCTTTTTGTGCTGGATAGCTGACATTTATGAGTGAATTTCCCGGGACCGAAAATTGCGTGGCATCAATGAAATCGGTACTAAAAAACATAGTTATAACGTTCTCAATTTTTTTTCCGGGTAGGTGAAATAGTAATCTATGTGTAGCACTAAATGTTTATTTAATTGGATTAATGGATATTCCAAAAAAAAATATTAAACCTCGAAATCTTTCATTGCCGTGTTTGTCCACACTTCACCTTGTTGTGTATTATTCCACATTGATAAAAATCTATTGGTTATTTATACTAAAACCTCGTTTTATTTGATACATGAATAGTTAAAGTATTGCTACAGAATACATTTATTCAATTAGTTAAACAAAACAACGAATGGTTAATAAAAAATCACTTGTCCCAGAACTACCCTTCATCGCCGTGTCCTAATCATGTTCAAGGATATTGTTTTACCTACTACTTTCTTCCCCCCTACCGGTATGCTAAACGTTGCATATTAGTGCTGCCTAAGTGCTCAACGTGGAAGGAAGTACACACGTGCCTGCGTTTTCGCACCATAAATTTAAATAATCAATTTTTATGTTACTGGAAAATTTTTCTTTCATCGCCGTGGATAGATATAACTGATATTTGAATAAGTTTGTCTTCATAAGTAAGCATTCGATAGAACACCATTCCTCATATGTTCATTTGTGAGGTGCTTATTTCTTCGAATAATTAATAGATTTTTTGTTATTTATATTTTTTGCCTTGATTTTCATCGACGTGTTTTCATTGCCGTGGTTTCCGTGGCCGAAATTTGCTATGGAAATGAAAAAAAAGAAATGGCAATTAAAAAAATTTCATTGCCATGCCTTGTAAAACAATTTATTTTCATTGCCGTGGCCAGGTATTTCATTTCCGTGACTTGTGTTTTCATCGCCATGGTATGATTAGGCAAAGAAAACATCTTTTGTCACCTGCGATTCAGGTAATACCGATTACTGACAGAACAAAACTCGTCAAGTTAACTCTAGATTGTTTCTCTCTGGTCTCTCTTTAGATTTGATTTGAAAGGTCCAGCCTGATGAAGTCTACGCTGGGAGCGTAGACTTCATCAGGCTGGACCTACTCGGTCCCATATTCAGAACCCCGAAATCAACTCGAGCTTTCTAATCGCTTTGCTTTCCCTGAGAACTTATTGACCGAGCAAACCTTAAACCTCATGTCTGAACGAGGTTTGCTACAGTTGCAGTCTTCCAATGACGTGAAGTTATATAAGCAGCTAAATAGACGTATATCTAAGTCACTTCAGAGCTTCTGAAAGCGGGTGGAATACCGGTACTTAAAGTCCTCCAGAAGCTCACTAATACCGTCCTGTTCTAGGGCAAAACGCCTGAAGCATGGAGCAAAGGTGAAGTGGTGCTTTTCTTAAAAAAAGTTGATAACAGCCTATTGAAGAACTACAGACCCATCATGCTTCTGAGTCATGACTGTCAGACTTGATGACTTCTAGCCTCCCGAAGAGGCTATAGTACCATACACCACATCCATACGCTGCGGCAAGTTATACAGAAGACCGAAGAGTATAACTTGCCATTATGCTTAGCGTTTGTGGACTATGAGAAAGCCATCGTATCGGTGGAAACATGGGTGGTACTTGAGTCACTCCAGCGATGCCGTATTGACTATCGGTACATCAAAGTGTTGAAGTGTTTGTATGATAACGCCACCATGTCGGTTCGAGTACAAGAGCAGAGCACGAAGGCGATTACATTGAGAAGAGGCGTAAGAAGGATGTTATCTCCCTGAAACTGTTTACTGCCACAATGGAAGACGCCTTCAAGCTCCTGGAATGACAAGGACTTAGCATCAACATCAACGGCGAATACATCACTCACCTTCGATTTGCCGACGACATCATAGTCATGGCAAGTCAATGGAGGAACTCAGCATGATGCTTGATGGCCTCGACTGAGTTTCACAATGGGTGGGCTATGGGCTTGAAAATAAACATGTACAAGACGATTTTTTTTTTAAATTTCAAATGTCGGTATGATGCATAATATTATTTTGTCAAATCAGTTTGAATATAATTGTAGCTCTAATTTTAACATAGATTGTACTCATCGTTGATTGATTCTTTCATTGCCATGCCACAGTTCTTTCATTGCCGTGGGCGCTTGTTTCATTGCCGTGCACGCATGTTTCATCGCCGTGGCACGAAATTTTTAAATCCTTATATCTCGTTAGTTTTTTAAGTTATCTGCTAGACATTAAGCAAGAATATATAAATTATCAAAAACTTTAATAAGAGCGTTTCTTTTTAAAAAAAAAGCTTAAGAGGGCTATCACACGTTTCCTTGTTTTTGTGCAAAGTTTTTAACCTGATTCTGGTTAGGATATGGCCACAAATAAAAAAAATATATATACTCGAGAAAGTTTGATTATTTCTGCGTGGAGTGTATTGAAAACATTTTTAGATTTGTTTACATACATGAGTAAAAACCTTGTCTCTGCAAAGGATGTTTCATAAAATTCTACTTTTTGTCATACTTTTGTATTGAATTACATAGAATGTATAATAGTAAAATAACATTTGAAAATGTCCATGGTACATCTGAAAGTTTATATTTGGAGTGTATTAATCAGATTTTTATTTTTCATTCAGAAATACACCAAAAATAATTCTGGAAAACAGGAAGAATTTTACATTTTTTCGTCCGAAATTATATTTTTTATCTATCAATATTTACTGAATATTCAATCAAAAAGTATGCAATAACTAAGTTTACTATGTTAGCTTGCATGAAAAAAATAATTAGCGCATTTAAAAGTAAACTAATAGTATAATAGTTATTTGTTATACAAGAGTGCAAAGTTGATTTTTAACCGCGTGCTCATGTTTGATGACCGAGCAAGCGAATGATTCTAAATTTGAATCACGAGTGCAACGAGTGATTCAAAAATTAGAATCATGAGTGATAGCGAGGGAATCAAAAGAGCACAAGGTGAAAAATCTTTGCACTCGAGTGCAACACGTAACTTTTCATCCCACCTCAGCGAGGAAATTACTAAATGCAAAAACAAAACAGATGAACAATCGTATAAACACAAGATAGGCTTTTATTTCAGTTTAGGTATTAACTAAGACATTATTATAGAACAAAATAATTTTTAAATTAAAACAAATAAAACTTAGGTAGTATGTAGTTGAAAACTACTACCTAAGTATTATTAAGTTACTTTTTTTATCTTGGTTTGTCATAACATAACAATAAGACGTGAAATGAAAACCGCACAAAGCAAATAAAAAAAGGTATAACAAAGTACTGGGCCAAGAATGTTCCGGGTCTGAGATTTTAACAAAATAATAGAAGATTACGCTCCAAGGATGGTATTGAATTCCGAAGCGATACTAAGGATTCTGGGGGTGAACTTCCGTCCGTAGCGCAACGAGGAGGTTCAAGTGTTAATTCCCGAAAGAAACGAGGGAATATAATAAACTTAAAAATCCTTAGTGTAGCGAGGGATTCAAGTCAGCCCAAGGCAACGCAGCCTTACACCCGAGGAGCGTACTCTCCTTTCACACCTAAGGTGAGGAAACAAATTCTATTTTTGAAATTTGATGTGGTAGGACAACCTTCGAACGTCAAGTGGGCACCACAGCAAGCGATCAGCTGTTGCGGTCATCGGCCGCCATTACTGCTGCTACTCTTTTGTTCATACGATGTTCTAAATTCAAATTTACTTTATTCACTAGAGGATAAAAACGGCTTTTACTCACTTGAGGATAAAAACGGCTTTTACGGTCAGATATCGAAGAGCAAAAGTACCCTTTCCGAGATGGGGGGATGAAAAATAATTAAAATATGCAACGACAAAATTCAATATAAAACCAAGAACGGTTTGTTCTTTGATTTAGACAGCGCGGAGCGCTCTCAGAGGGAGGCCGTACCGCTCGCAACCATTTTGACATTAGTCACGTAATCATTAAAATTTAAAATACACGCCATCATTCATGACCTTTAGACGCGGCGCTAGTATCTTTGTCATAGCATCGAATTCCATATAAAAAATGAAGTACCTCTAATTTTCCGCAGGTCATGAGTGGTGGCCAGGAATATTTCCAATCGCCAAGAGTATAGCGCGACCAACCTTTTTTGATACAAGTTAATATTTTGAATTAATTTAATTCTGATCTGTTTGCAATGAAAACATATAAATGTGTTGATTGTATTTTCCCTATATTCGAATGTGGATATAATTCTAGATAATAAATGTAAATAATCTGATAGCTTTTTTTCTGAATTGGTAATTAAATGTAATTTCAAACTTGCCAACTTCCCAAACATTCCAGTTCATTTGTATAATACCTATAGCTCGCTGCGGACGCACAATACCACCGGCCATGCCCCTGGTGGTATGGCTTTTTAATACGTGGTAAAATCATCAGATCAGCACTTCTACCCAGGGAAGGACGGGAGGGACTTTCAAACTTGTAATGACTAAAATCTACGGTGTCCTTCAATAACCCACTGCGATCCGGGGGCATAGATACCTGATAAGACAGTCCCTCGACGCCGGCAGGATTTGGCTCTATAACGTGCGCCCCGAAAATCCGTGAAAAATTGATCTGTACCCCTAGCACGAGTTTTCACTATTTTACTTTACAGTATTTACAGCGTTTCTTGTATGGAAAAATGGAACAGCGCCTCTGGTGTGCGAAGAAAGAACTAAGTTTTTCCTTGAAAATTGTCAATTTGAAATTGTCAAAGTTCCAGTTTACTTTGCGTCTCAAATACTGAAAACTCGTGCTAAGGGTACTGATTGTTTTAAGGTAACGGTTAACCCAGACATGTGCCAGTCTGCTATTATAGGAAGCCATAACTTGTAGAGGTGGAACGGATTAACTGTATCGCCGATTATATCATTGACTGCGCTGTTATTCTGATCCTTTGACGTCAAGTATCTAGGATTGCATAGCGATATGTGTGAGCAAAAGAGGTACAGGAACGCAACGTTCCTATATCTCTTTTGCTCACGTAAAGGCAATCGTTGTTCAGTCCCCCATCTTCCCCATAATTGACTATGGTGATATGTATTACTATGACCTGAATACAGATTTTCTCAAGAGACTTGACCAACTTCTAAATAACTGCATTCATATTTGTGCACTAAAAACGGATTTTTGAAAGTTCATACCCGAAGAGGTTTAAAATTGGGATTAAAGTTTGTATGGAAATAATTTAATCTTACGTGATTTACTTAAAACTTTCCACCTATCAACAAAATGGATAAAAAATATTTATTTATTTATTTATCACATGTTTCTTTGCCATTACAGTTAACTTATAATCTAATGCGACAAAGTAACTTCAAATAAACTTAACTAATCCTTACATGCTACACGGTATGTGGCCCTTGTGAACTAATTCAGTGTACAGTCGAATATAATATCTATGACCTCCGCCATGCGCCACCTTGTTGAGAGTGCGCAGCGCACGAGTCAGCGGCAGCGGTGCGCGCCCCAGCAGGTTAGTTCGCGCCCTCGGAACCACCAGCAGATGACGGGATGCGCCGCCGCGCCACGTACCCATCCGGTAAATTGAAGCCTAGCTATTTCCGATAGTATGTCCGAGTTTTGTATAATACTTCTTAAAAGTTTGAAAATGTATGTTGCCAGTGCAACTTCACGCCTAATTTCCAGTTTGTAATAGCCAACCATACCGAGACAGAACAGGGTAGGATATAGCAATGGGTATCCCTGGTATCTTCCATACAATTTTAAATAAATGAATCTAACGAATTTGTTCTGTATCCGTTCGAGCATGTTTTTATATTTTATTTCACTCGGAATCCAGACGGCCGCATTATACTCGAGATGACTCCTCACAAGAGCCTCATACAAAGCCTTCAATGCACTGATGTTAGTGAAGTCATAATGAAAATAATCTTATACATAAAAATCAATTGTTGTTCGTTAGTCTCGCTAAAATTCAAGAACGGCTGTACCGATTTGGCTGATTTTAGTTTTGAATTATATTGGGAAGTCCAGGGAAGGTTTAGAAGGTGAGAAAAAGAGGCGGTACGAAGTTTGCCGGGGTAGCTAGTTGATAATATTTGTATGCCCGAAATACGATTTCTCCCGGCCTAAATCATGTTCAAAATACTCGTTAACTGTGTAGATTATTTTTTTATGAATATTGAACGTTCTCCCTTTTGTAACTTTATATCTATTTGATATACAGAATAAAAATAAATGCCATTTGTTGTGGATTTTCATTGCCTTTAAACTTCTCTGAGGCATTTTTGTCATAAAGGGGGACCGGAAAAAATAGTAGATGATAAATAATTTGGATCGATCCCCTAACGCGACATTTTTTTTTGAATTATCATACTTAGGTAGGTACTTTAAAATTGAGTTTTTTTTATTATTTTTTACTTTATATAGGGAACTTGCTTTTGGATCGGGTTTTTTTTTAAATTAATTTGTCCTTAATGACTAGACTATAAAAATGAAGGCATTAAGTAAGTCTCCCTTTTCGTAGATACAATGTTTACTTGTGTGCAGTAAGTGTTAATAAATAAAAATAAGAGAAAAGTAACGCGCATTATAATAATTTTACAGAGTATTAGAAAAAAAATCGAATAGGATGTATGGAACAGCTTCTTATTTTTCATCAATCGATTGTAATTAGGTTTCATCGAAGAGAGTTGAAGTCTTGTATCAGGTTCGGCATCCAGTCAATTGCGGTATTTCGTTTTGGCAGCTGCATTGTATTTGTTTTGGTGAGACAGTCCAGTGACTACGGCAAGCTCCGGCCCTCCAAGGCTTACCTCCCTGATTGGAAATCGCTTCACGGCGTCTTAGGTCACGCGGCTTTCCTCTCCCTCACGTGTTCCACCTCCTACATCGCTAGCATGACTGCTTTGCATAAGGAGGTGACTACTTCTCATTCCGTCTCGCCCCTCAGATCGTGGCCTCGATCAATACCGGGCGCTTTTAAACTGACTCAAGTGCATCGAGTTGGGATTTGGTCAACCTGTACCACTCCATGTACCAGACTTGAACATTATACAAGTTCATCAACTGTTCAGGCGTGAAGTACCGCTTGACAAGGATACCTAACTTTTTTGTAGCCAACTCAATAAGTGAACTAATATTCGGGGGTCGATGTCAACGGCACCCCAAAAACGTCAAGATGGTCTGTAATTTTTTACGGTTACACCTCAAGTCAGAAAGATAGAACCGGGTCGGATTGGCTCATTTTTGCGGAAAAATTCACGTTTTAGCAGCATTGAAGTTCAAGCCCTCAACCGGCCATGGTTCTTTCGCCTGATATTATTTTGTGAATTTTATTCATGAATACAGGTACTACTCAGAACAAAACATACAAAAAATAAGTTAGCATTCCAATAAATCGTAATTGAATGAAATTGAGAAATTACAGGAAGGTGTCAGGTTTCATAATTATTAAATAATAAAATCGAAAAAATAACGTTTTCAATGTCCCAAAGAGTTTTTTTTTAATTTGCACCATGCGCTACAGTCAACTGCAGGCGAACAATGCATCTTCTTGAATATTTTTAATCTTGTGGCTTGTCGCAATGGAGTTTTTATGATCCACGTAGTAGATTTATCGCTCTCTTTGCGTGATTTAACGAACATGATGGTCTTCTTGGGCCTTACTCAGTTTCTTCCTGGATCACGGCATTTGTTGATATTACTCGTCTTTTGACACCAGTTTAAGATATCTTAAAACACCGGTTGTGAATATTCGACCATTAAACCGACCACTTCTGGCTATATCTCCTTATCTATGTCACCTTAATCAACGCAAGTGGCTGATTTTCGGCCCATAATTATGTCTCTAAATGGATGGCATAAATGACTGTTTGATGTATAAGTCCAAGAAAAAGTTTGAACATTTTTAAACACCAAATCGTTAGTTCTAAATAATTTCAAAAATCTAATTAAATAAGTTATGAATTCCAGTTAGTCACAAGAAACAAAATGAACACTTGAAAGATATCCTAACAAGATATTTACTCGTATATAATGAAATTGAATAATCTTTAAAATGCACACCTTGTAAATTACAAATAATATATCCAATTCGCAGTGTGACACAATGGGCGGTCTTATCGCTAAAATCGATCAGTCTAAGAGTTATACTTGTTTAAAGTGTAATTTAATGAGTGCTTGGCCCTTATTTTGTTTTGATAGGTATACATTTATCATATTATCCATTCGTAACTAAGAAAATAAGTAGTGTCTAGAAGCCCGGGATCTCACTTTGTTTATTCGAAAGAAAAGTGGCAAAAGCTCATGTTGTTTTCGTCCTGGTATACGAAGCGTAGCTGTGTTGATTGTGTTTTGTTTTTATGCGGGGGGCATCACGATGTCAAATTGACAGAAACTGTGTTCTTTCATTTTGTAATAGGGCTCTTAAGATTAAAAAAACCACGGAAATGAAGATTTTATAGGACCTGTTGAAATTCACTCTTATCGAAGAAGGCTATTAAGCTGTCTACACACCGCCCGACGGCACAACCCGGCGGGCAAAGCCGGCGAACCTAATTGTGACGGCCGGGGCCGGCGGCCTGATTTTGACGATTTTGCATTGTTCAATCAGGCCGCCGGTCTTGCCCGCCGGCACGACCCGGCGGGCTGGCGGCTTCGGTGTGTAGACACCTTTAGGCCATATTTTAACTTTTAATTGACATTATACTTGTTCCAGACAGGGCCGTCCTACCAATTGGGCAGACTGGGCATGTGCCCATGAGCCCGTAATAGTTGGGGGGGCGGAGATCCGGTCAACATCATAACAGGTACACTGTTCCCAAAAAAACTTTACTTAACTCAGAGGAATTTTAAAATTTTCGAAGACACTGTTATTTTTTACCGTACATTAATTCTATACATTTCCATATTTCAGTAGTTAAGTGTATGTATATTGCAGTAGTTAAGTGTATGTTTAATATTAACTAGCTGACCCGGCAAACTTCGTACCGCCTCAAAGAGAATTAAAAAAAAAGCCTTTTAAGCCTTCCCTGGACCTCCCAAAATAATTCAAATCCAAAATCACCCAAATCGGCCCAGCCGTTCTCGAGCTTTAGTGAGACTAACAAACAGCAATTAATCTTTATATATTAGAAGGAAAGAAGATAACTAACCTAT
The DNA here is from genome assembly GCA_028554685.1 of Agrotis ipsilon. Lineage (NCBI taxonomy): Eukaryota > Metazoa > Arthropoda > Insecta > Lepidoptera > Noctuidae > Agrotis > Agrotis ipsilon. Next base: position 9,806,148 of record CM052973.1, on the reverse strand, counting down.
CAAAAGAACCTGACCTGCCTTAGACGGTTTGTCAGTACACACCGTCTAAGGCAGGTCAGGCAGGTCGGTGTGCTAGTTAATTCGATTCACTTGGCTCAATTCAGCACATTTCGGCCGCATGATCAAAAAGTGCACAGGGCTACCAATAGGTAAAAGGAAGCCCTGCTCCTAAGCATAAGATAACTTTAACATATTGGGCAAATAAACGTTACCAAGTTCCACAGAACATTAAATATGTATGTCGAAAGCAATGATGAATATTTGTGCAACATCTCCGTGAAATACATTAATGGACGATATCGTCATTCAAGACATCAGAGCGATTGCAATTGCAACAATAACATGGCCCGATATGGAAAAATTTAAAGCCTTGGCATTTCACCTTTCACACATTTCAATTTTCACAGAAGTTATTCATTAGATGATTAGACAATATCTAAAGTTAATTGAATTGTTTTCTTCGCTTTTAACTGTACTTTACCTCCTAGTTCTAGCCCACCAAGCAGTGTTGCTAAATTATTCACAATAGGTAGGTTTCAAAATAGCTACCTAATTAATTTTATTTATAGCCTATGATCATTCTTGTTTTACTTTTAGCACCAAGCTATATAAGTGGCCACAACGATTGGTTTACCTAGTTAATTATGCGTGAAATGTAGATACTTAACTGACAAATAGACACACTAGTACATAATATGATATGAGTAATAGAGTTACCTACATAGATATATTCGCAAACACAGACTAAGAGAGAGTAGATATAGACTTTCGCATAGGTATACAAAATTTAAGTTCTGTTGCGATTAATAGACGACTTTTGACTAACTATGTATTTTATACGACACGTTCACCACCCTGTTTTACCATTAAATCTGGCTGTATTGGAGGCCCTTAAGATTTCCACAAAGACCGAGAAAACGAACTCATCCTACTCTGCTGGCGCTGTTTGAACCGGTGTCTAACTTTATAATCTCTCCAGAAATTAAAAAAAAATACTATTATTGCAGCTGTTATAGGCCTCCCACGGTCGCGGGCAACCGATGGATGCATGTAGTTCGGTGAGCCGGTCTAAGGGGGAGGCCTATGTTAAGCAGCGGTCGTCTTCTGGCTGCTGATAGAGCTCAACACCAAACGGGGTCCGTTTGGGTTGAGCTCTAATGGTATAGTAAAATCTAGTACCCCATTTGCCTTTTTAATTTTTACCGGACAGATTCCTCCACGGGCTAATCATTGCAATCAACATCAGTTTTGCCGCTAGTACTTTGGTATGGTTACCTACAGATTAGACTAAGCCAGTACCCGATTTAGAGCGGGTCAAAAGCACGCGGGGCCAACTTCTGCATGCTAGAAAAAAAATATCGCCTAGCTTCTAGTATAGGTACACGTTGTTATAACATCCAGTACGTAAGGTGTACGCGAGGGTAATGTGTATAATACGAGATAATGTTATCTCTCTAGAAACTGAAGCTACATGTAGCTTTACCAGCTCAGCCCATGCTTAGCTCTTGAGCTAAGCGGGATAGAAGGTAGGGCTGGGCTAGCAGGCCTATATTTTCGGAAGGTATCATAACGACCGATCATGTAAATTTTTGTGTGTAATTTTTATTTGTGTATGCTTCACAAGTTAAATTGGTATTAATAAGTTATCCGCGTGAAATTTATGTACGATAATGTAAGAAGCATTTAAACACAGGCGCCATTTATGTCGTATACCTAAGATGTTTCATAATAAACTTTCAATGTACAGTTAGAAAGAGAATATTCCATTGTTAATACTTGCTCGTTTATTTTTAATTATTCAACATACAACATGTAAATACCTAAGCTTGCTTAATATCGTAGTAACGGGTCCATAACCTTCGGAGTAGGGGTACGATACTATCTTATGTATGTAGGTATTGTATAATATATATCTTACCTAGGTACAACCGGTAGAATAGAGTCGTTATAGCGAAAGCAAAGTGACGAGATAGCTAAAGTTCATAACGTGCTGTACGTTTGGTATGAATGGTAGAAATAAATTAAGTAATACATTGCCGGAAGAAAAGGAAATAAGTATCTACATTATCGATTGATGTTTGAAAGTAATTTCCGGGCATGAAAAGAAGTTGTCGCAAACTCGCTGTACGTGGACCGTACTTATATATTGGTATTATGAAATAAGGTGCAGGAAAATGGTTTAAAAATATAATTATAGTATGTAAACATGTCTCCTTTTTGAAACTAGGTACCTGAGCACTTATCTGCATTCTTACGCAGCATAGCTAGCAATTAGTAAGTTATTGGTCATCAACAGTAAAAACAAAATATAACCTACTAAATAGAAGGTTTACAAGCGGTATCAATGAGAGTAAAAAGAACTCAATATTTACCTGAACTTATATATCCGATAGAGAGCACCGCCGACAACAGGAAAACATTAAACGAGTGCATTTTGATGCAATTTCGTTATACGATGCACATGTAGGTATATTGATTAATTGATGTTAATCCATAAAATCACGATTATTATTATGGCACTGTAGAGCGGGGTGTTTGTTGGTCGAGGTAGCACCGCGGTGGGGCCGTCGTAGCTGGCGATACGGTGGCCACTGATGCTGGCGAGCGGCGCTTGGCTCTCGTCATGTTGCATAAGTACCGGCCACAGTTGATACAGATTATCATTTGGGGGACACCAGTACCTACTTTCGCTACTTACCTACATTTATTTTGTTTCAGTAGTTGTAATTTGAAAGAGTCGTTCTCCTTGTCGGCTAATATTGTAAAAAAAAAGCCTTAGCTTACTCACTCAGGTTATTAATTTATAAGCACAAATTATACGTACGAGTGTTATGAGCTACGAGTGTATGTTGTTGTGTAACAGATCCTGTTAGAGAACATGTGGCACTGCGAGCTATGTCCTAACTAGACGTAAGTATCTCTATCTAACATGCTCTGATTACAAAACAGGTTTATCTATAATCTAGATTAACATTAATTTTCAATCAGATTCTAGATTATTGTAATGAAAAGTTCATACACTGCTTTCTTAAATGAGTCCCTATTCCATTGGGCCAGAATTTTTTCTACCTATTTTGTACTAGCTTTTGACCGCAACTTCACTCCCGTGATGTTTTTCGACCATAGGGAATTTAACAATCAAAAACATTTTTCCCAACAGTGTTAGCAGAGCTGGATCAGTAGTTCCGATGATTACCCCAAACATCTAAACATACAAACTTCAATTAGTATAGTATATTTTCCACTCGATGCCCCAGAAAGTCTCTAAAATTATGACCATGCAGATGCACATACAGTACCTACTTATACAATATTTCATGTTCCTAAACTAGATATTATTAAGCAGGTTGCTCAGTAGGTAGATAGTAAAAGGGTATAATCAAAGTGATGTAAGCCGAAATCAATTTAAGAACAAAAAAACCAGGTCAGCACCTTCAATAGCGCCCGCAGTCTCCACGTATGACGTAGTACTCAATATAGAAATGTGGAGTTGTGAAGACAGAGACAACCATGTCCGTTTCAATTTCCTTATGAAGTCACGAAATAACTGGCACAGGTCAATCCGGTATCTTTGAAAGAAGAGGCATCATCTGTTGTAATAATAACTGAGCGCAGTGTAGTAATCAAAATATATTTCATAATTAATTTCGGTGTAAAATCCTCATAACGTAACATACGCAGTACCTATACGTATTTTGTATAAACCAGCAATCTACTATGTATATCGATATCGTTCGCGATGGTTTAAACTTACTACCCTAACTAACCCTAAAAAACATTCGCTGTTTTCACGAACATTGGGTGACACTTAAGTGATTTCTTTAGGTCGCGGGACTTATTTCCATCACCGTGACCCCGGAACATAAAGGGCTATTGAAGGACACCGTGGATTTTAGTCAGTACATACAAGACTGACAGTCCCTCCCGCCCTGCCCGGGGTGGGAGGCCTCATTTGATGATTATACCAAGATAAAAAAGTGATTTCTTTAACAAAGCGCAGTTTGTTTAACTGGGTTGTGAAGGTCCGATAGGCAGTCGTAGTAGTCATATAGTTGGGAAAAAGGTTACGTAGATGAATAAATCTGTGCAAAGCGAACTGCAGCTGCAGAGAAACGTTTCCCCTTCAATTTTGTTTAATGAATTTTCTTGTTAGTTGCAACTCCTAATAATAGATTCTGTTTATTTCAAAGGTGTCGCCGTGTCGACTGAAACGGTCGGTGGGTCGACCTATGACCTCTCTGGTACTTTCCGTGGTGCAGCCGCACTCAGCTATTGACCGCATAATTTGTGTCTTTCTGTATGTCACGGCCATTCAGTCACCGACTCTGCGATCGACAAGAAATTGGACGTTTTCATAATGTAGATAAGCCACTAGCCTCTCTTGCTTCACCCACAACATGCTACAGAATTTTGTTTTGGAACTTATACTAAAACCAGCTGTGCCCGCGACTTCGTTTCGCGCGTACCTATGTGGGAACTTAACAATGTATTGTGGCGCGAATCCCTTTCGGTGAAAGTCTCAGACTCACGTGAGATGGCGTGACACTCTCGGTCAAACGTGTTTCGCGGTGCTCGCTGCTTTCCTGGGATTTTGGGAACGTTTAGAATATTCAACGTATTATCACTTTATGAACTCTGTGCTTGCCATTAGTCAATACAATGTAAAGCCCGCTGTATTCATTGGGCCAGCGAGTACAAACCTATTTGGCGGCATGTTGGTAGTTGGCGGGAGTACTGGCCGGCCAACCGAAAGTTGTCAGTTTTTCGTGCACAAGTTGGCCCAATGCTTAGATAAAGTAATAACCCTAGATACACGTTTGGCGTAGCCCATGGAGATAGCCTTGGCGTAGCCATATGAGATAGAGAATGTTGACGTCACGAATGGGGAGTGTGGTCATACTGCAAACTTTTACCCGACTCGCGGGTAAATTAATATCACGTGTGATCGTTAATAGTCGATGTGGTCAAAATAATAATGAGGGATTTTCTTTTGACTGTTTCCCTAGTCGGTGGATAGATGGCGCTGAACTTGGTAGGTATGTTACTGCAATGAACGGAACGTCGTCATTTTTTGATTTTTTTCACTTGATTGTAATTTTGAGATCTTAAAACGTAACGTACATGTCATGTCATTGTCAGTCACATCATATCACACCATTGGCATTTGGAAATAAATAACAACAAGCAAAAAGAAAAAAAATATTCATTGACCAGTCTTTTTAATTTATGAGTTTTCCACGCCATAAAGAAAATGACCCAAGATAAAAAGAAGAGAAGTCTGTTCCTCATGGACTTGTGCAAAAATGAAGGCGTAAATCTAGTAACGTAGTCAGTTCAAAGCCAACAGAGTTCTTGGAAACTACTTTTTTTTTAATACTCGAAAAAGAAAACTTCTCATTGCCCGGGAAATGTAATGCCTTAATCTGGTATCCCTAAATATATACTTGACCAACTTGTTTCGTAAATAGGATTTGCGGGCTTTGAAAAAACGGGCTACGCGCTGAGAGATGGAGATAGCTATGCTCTATCCTTTTTCTTCTTATGCGATTTGCCGATTTTATTTTTCTTCTTGAGGGAAAGAGAAGGAAGTATCAAGCGTTCTATACCCTTCTCTTTCTACGGCCCAATGTGTAAACAGCGACATTTAAGGTGGAGCGTCAGTAGTAGCCCGCGAAATTTAAATTTTCAGGTATTTTTTGCAATTTGCTTATCAGTGTCAAGTTATAACTTGATCAAAATATGATTCGCGACAATAACAAGTTTAGTTTTATAAACAAAAATAATCAAAACAGTCGTTTCATCCACTCTCACAAATATTTGATCAAAATAAGTTAGATTTTGAATTTTTTACCAATTTTGACCTATTCTTTGTGAGCGGGACTGGAGCGAATGTTTTGATCATTCTGTGTAAAGTTATGCTTTTTATTGTCCCGAATCATATGTTGATCAAGTTATAACTTGACACTGTTAAGCAAATTGCAAAAAATACATGAAAATTTAAATTTCGCGGGCTACTACTGATGCTCCGCCTTAACATATTTTTGACAGTAAGGAGTAGGTCCTTGCTGTTAAGGAGTTGTTGTACCTTCCATCATCAGCTCACCCACCTGAGATGATGATTGTCAGATGCAAATACTTGAATGAATGAATTATGAAAATGATACTATGTGTCTATAAAATTTTAAAGGTTGCCCTCGATTTCCCTGGGATCCCATCATCAGATCCTGACCTGATGATCATGGGACCCCTTGGGAAGTATACCCTTTCTAACAAAAGAAAAAAAAACCAAATCGGTCCAGGAGCCATCGAGAAATCGGGGAACATACATAAAAAAAAGATTCCAACGAATTGAAAACATCCTCCTTTTTTTGAAGTCGGTTAAAAAACTGAGTATCCCATCCCGATCCAACCGTACCTTGAACTTAAAAACCGTACCTTTTCAGAGAACCAACCGTACTTTTTTGGAAAATTATACTGGCAACCCTGGTCATCGCCAGTATGCCAAATTGACAATGAAAAGTGACACTGTCAGTCTGTCAGTGTCAACCAATCTGAACCACTGAACTTTTGTGTACTAACCATGTACTAACGCTGAAGTGCACGTGTTTATATAAATTAAGGAACAATTAAAATATAAAATGCCTCAATTAGACGAGAAACCTCGAGTGCTTTTAGAAGAATTTCGCGTAAAGGTAAATTCTTCAAACATATAATATAAGTCATAAATAAATGTAGGAATTCGTGACATAATTTGCTAGAATTCTTTTACTATTGTGTTCGTAAGTTTAAAGTACAGAGCAGGCATTTTATGTATTATTTATAATTTAGAATAAACCATACTAATATCGGTCATGACAACTACCATTACCAAGAATTCTGACAATCTGACTGGTGATCTTAAGTAACCTCTCAATTTATTTATTTCAGAATGCACCTAACGATTACGGAATGGCTGACGAAAAGTGGAGCTTTAAAAAATTCACCAAAAAATTTCGAATAGTAATCGTGCGAATGGATAACTTTGAAATGGAATTTGACTTAATTGGAATACAGCCTGCATTTGCCAATGCATTCAGGAGGTTGATGTTAAGTGAAGTGCCAAGCATGGCTATTGAAAAAGTGATGATAAGAAACAATACTTCCATTATTCAGGATGAAGTGTTGGCTCACAGATTAGGACTGATTCCTCTCAAAGCAGACCCAAGATTGTTTGAGTACCGCCCTGAAGGTAAGCACAATTTAATATTTCATTTAAAAATATTTAACTGCATTTTTATTAAGTTCTTTCAAATTCTGATAGTTATATTTTTTGAAATAAGAATATTGTGGTAGGTACATACAGTTTCAGTAACATTCAACACAAGTTACTTTGGTTTAAAGTGGTATAGATATTATATGGTTGACTAATTTATTTTCCGAATTAATGTAAATCATTTACAGATGCAACGGAAGGAACTGAATTTAATACTCTGGAGTTTACAATGAAAGTAAAGTGCACCATAAATAAATCACAACCAAAGGACTCTTACAGGGCTGAAGATTTATATGAAAATCACAGTGGTATGTGTTTACTTAATTCATAATAATATTATTGGAAAAAGGCTTGTATGCCTGGAATCTAGGTACAAAATTAGTTTTTTCTTTTAAGTTTATTCTTCACAAATAAAATGGCAGCCTATTGGAAATCAAGCTTCAGTCCACAAAGAAGTAGATATTGGCCCTGTGCATGGAGACATTCTCGTGTCCAAGATGAGACCAGGTCATGAGCTGGATCTTAGTCTTGTTGCTGTCAAAGGCATTGGTAGAGACCATGCCAAGTTTTCACCTGTAGGTAAGTCATTGAACTATTATTTTCTAAAAGTGGATGATGCCATGAAAAAATTATATCAACGCATGAAAGGCAAAAATTATATCAACGCTTGAAAGGCAAAAATTACCAAGCAAAATGTTGGCTACATGTTGCTTGGTAATTTTTACCTTTGAAGCTTCAATATGTTGAAATATTTCACTGCACTTTGGTAACAGGCCCTTTTCACCATACCCTAATCCATAAAATTGCATTTTAACTAGAAAGATTTGATATTTGTCTAGCACATAATAAATAAACTTGTGCTAAGGCTATACATTTAAATTACCAATTTACTTGGAATAAATGATTCAGTACCAAAACAAAATAAAAATCTGTGTTACTTTAAATTATTATTCACATCTTTTTCAGCAACCGCATCATATCGGTTATTGCCTGAAGTGACTCTGACGCGGGAAGTGCGCGGCAGTGAGGCGTCTTTGCTACAAAGCTGTTTTGCACCGGGAGTGATCAGTCTCGACTCGGAAGGACGAGCGTATGTACGAGACGCCAGATATGACACTTGCAGCAGGAATGTTTACCGATACGACGAAATAAAAGATGCTGTTGTATTGAGCAGAGTGCGAGACCATTTTATATGTATGTATTTAAAAAAATACTTGTTTCTATTTTTGATGTTGTGTTAAATATTACCTAACTTTTCAATTTTATTTTGTTTCAGTTAATGTGGAGTCGGTGGGAGCTATGCCACCTAACGTGATATTTATAGAAGCTGTTAAAATATTACGGAATAAATGTAAATCATTTTTGGACGAATTGAATAAATTTAACTGAATTAATTTTTCCTTTATTCCATTTTAAAACTTTCTTAAATTAATTTAGATACTATTTTATCGTCATCGTTTTTATTTATTTGCAGCACATAACTGCCTAATAACCCTGTTAATGCCTGTGGAATGGTGATATGGAACTAGTCGATGACTATGGGGCAAGTTTTATTAAATTATTAGGTTTTCATATGTTTAGGTTTTAGGATGTGAGTTACACCTGTGGTTACAAGTATCGCGGGTTGGAATCCCCCACGGATCGAATATTTGACAAGTTGTTTTTTCTGATCTGGCTGTTGCCTATGTAATTTTATCTTTATAAACGCACATACGGACTCACACCTAAAAAAAACCAGGTGTGGGGGCTCAGTTCATCCAAATAGGAAAAACAAAACTTTTCTAGCCAAATGACAAAGTAAAATAGAGAGATACATAATATGGGCCGAGACACACGGGAATAGCTGCGGCGCGGCGAGCACTTTCAGTGTGAAATAATTTTAAACTTTAACTACATACTTAAAAGACCTATCGCTTGAAAAGGTCGTGAGGTCGCCCGCGGCTGCCAGCGGCGCTGCTGTCGGCCGCTGCACATATTAGCCGCTTTCCCTTTTTCTTTTTTTCCTTTCTTTGTCTTTTTCTTCCGCAATAAGTGCTATAAATAATAACCAATTCCATCATGTTCACTCCAAACACACTAGTTACCTTGCCGAATGTAGAAACTAAACTGGTCATGAAGATAAAAGGCGCGCGGGGTCTGGAATCTGGAAGTCGCGCGAGGCCGACAACGGCAGCCGGTGCCATTCCGGTGAGTGTAGGCCTTTATAATCACAGACTTAAGGTGAATGCAGACCTAGCACCGCAGTCTCCGCTGTCCCCGCAGTCGTCGTTTTCTTACCACTTCTGCAGCTACTGCGATGCGGGTGAGTGTGCGAGGTGTCATAGAACCTAATGCATAGAACTTCATACAAAGAATTCGTAATGCGGGGACTGCGGTGCAGCTAAGTCTGCGTTTACCTTTAGTAGAGTAGGTATACACTTTCGTAATCCATGGCTTTCCCAGAGCGACTAAAAAATAAATTGTCCTTTTGTCTCGAAAGCGAGGAAAATAATTGAAAAAGATTACCCCCAATTATCCCAGACTCTACAAGACATTGTTGATGTCGGGAAACAGGATAATGCTCAGTCTAGTCTAGGGTCTATGCTCTATATCTTGGCATCTGTCAGATTTCAGTGCATCTAGTGTCAAATTCACTAATGTCACGAGATTTATCAATAAAAGCTGAGAAGAAAGTGTTTACGAAACTGTTTGATCGTCCAAAAACATTATTTAAGTAAACCTACAGTTGAATTTTACCAAAACTAACATTACACACGGGTTTCTGCGCCAGAGACATGGGAAGTCTAGATAGAGCTGTTTTGACGGGGTTTATCTGTCGACTATGTTCCGAAATGCATCGAGTTGTCCTTCATATTTACGGCGAAGAAGGCACACGCTTGAGCGTATCTGAGAAAATAAGCAGATATCTATCAATAAATGTAAGTAATACTATCTTGTCTTAGAGTTTTCGTCATTCTGTTTGCTCTTGGTTACTTACTGTTACAAATGGCAAGAAGCCTGCAGGTTCGTTTTTGCAATGATGAGTCCAGCATGCATAGTTATCTAAAATGCAGCAAAGCAACAATAATTATTGGCAACCCAAAAATATGACAAAAATAAATATATAAATGTAAAAATCCCATTACCAATTAATTAGTTCAAATAAATAATACAGATCTATTAATAAACAAATGGTTGTTGCCTAGCTATTTGGCATCATTGGTTTCATACGTATTAGAAAAAAAAGGTGATCTAAACGATTTTCTAAAACACCTATTTTTATTTCTAATGCTTCAATTAATGTGATTACTTTTATAGTAAAATGTGATTACTTTTTAATTAATTGAATGTTTTAATTTCAGGTTTCAAAGTCAGATCCTTTGCCAAAAACAATCTGCAAGGGTTGTTTAGAACGGTTGGAGAGTCAACATAGACTAGTTATGGTGATGGAGCATGCTGCTGTTATACTAAAACGATCAAGAAATGACCAAGAAATAGATCGCGGAAAGGAAAATAGTGATAACAATAATAAAAATGATTCACCAACACCATAATGTTAAGTATCAAATTACAAGTAATTTATTAGGAAAGATTTTCCACAAAAAAAAGAAGATTTTTTGTATAATCTCATGAAAAAATTATGTTTTAGTAAAATTAATATCTTAAGTTTTTTCTGTGTAACTTGAAAGGCGACTCTGAAATGCTAGATTTAATTGAAAATCAGATTTGCTATTTGTAACTTTTAATTATTGTGGGGCAATATCAGAGAACAGCAGATCCTCTTTCTGTAATATTGCCCTTAAAATAAGTACCCAATTTAATTTAGGGGAGAGTAACCCCTGATGGGGCCCGCATGAGGGAGCCTGCCGGGGTCATGGTCCGTACTGTTTTATCAGGTAATGGTGACCCCAGAATGTACCTAAAGGGCTATTGAATGTCACCATGGATTTTAGTCAGTACAAGTCTGACAGTCCCTCCCATCCTGCCCTGGAAGGGAGGACTTTCTGTGAAACAACATCACTTGAGGGGCAACAAATCAGCACTATAATTCAGGTGGTAATGCTGGTAATATGTATTTTTTTATTTTGACAGCTTAGGAAGAGCTCAAGTGATTTTTCTCTTGTATCTAAGACTTGTTTTATTTTATTTATCTAAGAATGCTTAGGCCGCTTTCGCACTTGATGCACCCTCGCATAGTAGAGACTCGAGGTCTCCAATTTGCACTGTCAGGAACAAGCGTAGACTGCACGAATGGTGCGGCGGCGGTTCGCAGCGCGGACGCCTCTCTTACGAACGGTAAATGTGATGAATGCCATATGTTTCATCACCAACATATCAAAAGTGCGATAGTGACCTTTGACCGTGTAATTTATTATTATAGATTTCAAATAAAAATCCTATATTAGGTAATAATTATTTGTGGTTTTTAATGGTCACCTTCATTAATAATAATTATATGAAAAACTCTTGGAAAGGCTCTGGGGCCTTCAGACGACAATCAATATTGTTCATCAATCACCAATACATTTTCAACTTTATACCCCAGTGCGTAAAGTTGAAAATCTATTGAAGTTCACACATCGGTTTCTTTTGTTTTGTTCGTTATCGATCAGCAGTTTTAAATAGCCTGGACTCCATAGTCTAATATACCATGTTACGCTCAGGGAACGATATGGCGCTACACTACTTAGATAGCAATGTCTCTTACCCACAGCCTAAAGACTTAGGACATCATGGCAGGCCATCAGGCCAACACAACATTCGTGACTCGCGGATAGTACCGTTTTTTAAATGGAATTTGAAGTAATGCCATAGACTTGCATAGACACTAGCGCTGTGTCAAAAATACATGGCTCGGCTCGGACCGCTCGGACTCTACACTAAAATAATACCACTTTCAGTTCTGTAATTACTTTTAAAATAATATTCGTGATATTAGCGAAAATCTTTCAAAGAAAAGTTGTCACGTTTGAAATAATTTTATTATAATAAAATATTTAATTATAATATAATTCGTACTGGGTGTCGTAATTAGCAATCCGACGAAGCCTCCTTAGAGGTCCAACTGTCGCGGGACTGTCTAATCAGGTTACCGTAACCCTGGAACGTAAAGGAAACACTGTGGATTTATGTCAGTACGAGTCTGACAGTCCCTTCCGCTCCACCCAGGCTGCTGAAATCCATTAAATTGGTAAAATCTTTCAAGGTTCTCATTGGAAGGTTTTACCAATTTAAAAATAAATACTGTCACCCCTGCAGTACGTCGCGCAGTTTACCAGGCACTCTGTATAAGCATGTTCACCGAATCACCGATAAATGTATTAAGAATAAGTGTTTTTTCGAAAAAGCCATTAAAAGAATTACTAGTTCTGTTAACAATTGGCCATTTTAAGTTAGCTATTTTGAGAATATGTAGGTCATTTTAAGAATTGGGCCTTTTACGAAGTGGGTATTTTAAGAATTAGTCCTTTTACGAATGAGCAGAAAAAGTAATAGCACGGGTGGCTTTGCGATGATGTGAGTAGGTACTGTAAAACTTCGCGCGCCGTCGAAGAATCGGGAAGAACAAAGTTATAAATACCATAATATTATTTATTCTTTGTAAATACTTAAATACAAGCTTAGTTATAAATAAAATAGTGTGATATCCTCATATTTTGTGATATAACGTAAATTACCTATTTCTCAATAAATAATAGTCTGATTGGAAACGAAAGTGATTATTTATTAATTTATTGAAAAAATTGTAATTGGATTAAAATTGTAAAAATATTATATTACATTATTGCACATTCCCACTCATTAGCAACTTTTCAATTCTAAAAGCATTTTTGTGTATCAGTATCTTAAGATCGTTAATTTTGTCATGCTTCTCTTCAATATCGCTCTCTATCTGTTTTAATTTCGTATGGAACGGCATCAACGAGTCTTCGTTAAGGCTGCAAAATAAAATGAATGTGTTAAACATTAATAATTAATTAAAAAACATAAAACACTAACAACATTTTGTAATGGCTTCACTTTTTGCGTGGCGGGAACAGGCCGTTCTAAGGTGTCAATGCGCAGGCCAACATTATTGCACAAGTCTTTCGACACTACGACAATGAAGGTTTCATTTATCAATTAAAACTGTGAAAACACTTACGTCTTTTGTTTAAGCATCTCTTTGGTAACATCTTCATAAATGTTAGACCATTGATGAAGTTCCTGACGCATCACTTCTACATCTTCTTGGATGTGATCTAATAATTTCCCCAAGGGATTCGCTACTCGAGACAGAGCTTGGATATTAAACCGAAGTTGCTCGATTTCATGGTTCATCGCCTCTCTGGCTTTTTGAGCTCCAAATTGCCACTCCTGAAAAATAGTAATCAAATAAGAATTTACTCACGTGAAAATATTTATTTATTCATTCATTCATTTCAATTACAGGTATTTAAAACAGGATTCCCAAACTAGGAACAGCCTGTATCTTGATGACCCATACATTAGAGATTACAAAAGGTTAATGAAATTTACAGTGTTCTGCTAGCGCAAGGGACATAATTAATTTAGTAAAAAGATGATCACGTTAATTTACAATCGCAAGACCCGATCATCGTGTCCCGAAAACTTACAAGTCCCGACGAAAAAAATACATACAATCTCTGTTTTTCCTGATATTTGAGACAGTTCTTTCTGCGAGTCTAAAATCTGTTGAACTAAATGTCCATGTTCATTTGATGCTAGTTGCAGTTCTTGCTGGTCTTGAGGAGCTGTGTTCAAGCCTGCATCTTGTTCTATTACTATGAGACTTGACTCCTCTTCCTGTAATTAAAATTGTTTTAATTGGTAATGGATACCAAAAATTTTAAAACTAAGCTTGAGCAGTATACGTGAGACTCATTTTTAACAAACCTCTTCATGCTGGGCATTTTCTATTATTATGTTGACTTTGCCCAAGAGTAAATTATCCGAATCTTTAATAACGTTGTCAAGTTTTTCACGCATTCGCGGAGCTCCGGGTCTAGAAGATGAAGGTCGCACACTTAGTGGTCGAGCAACTTTTGTATCACTAGAAGTGATCATTGGGGTTTTGACTGAAGGTGCAGAGTCTTTTTCCGTTACTGTATATTTATTATCAGATTCAATAATAGCTTGAGTATGGGTTTTTTGATTTTCATGAATATTTACATCTAATTCCAAGCTTTTCAACTTTACATCGTCATTCACTTCTATATTTGTTTGACTTTGATGATCAACATCAATAAATGCCGTTTCTTTGTTTGTATTTACTTCTTTTGAGCTTATTAGATCTTGTTTATTATTAGTTGCAACTTCAATCAAGTCATTTGAAGATGCCGATGAGTTCAACTCATTTTCAGCTATAGTATAGGAGCTATTAAGTTTTCCTTCGTCATCCTGCTCGATTCTAGGTGTCAAAAGCTGGTCAACATTTATTATTTTACCAACTAGATCTTCTTTTTCTTCTGTTGGATTAGACTCCTGACTTGAAGATTTGTTAAGAGTACTGTGATCTTTTTCTCTATCTGTATAATTAGATGATATATTTTTGGTCCGAGTTTGCATGTTATCATCTTTAGGCAGATCTTTTTTTTCTTTATTATTTTCCTTTCCGACTTTCACATTATTTGATTTGGATTGCTGTGTTTTTTTGAGGTTCTGCGCTTCAGCCTTAACAGACCCAGTTTCTTTTCTTTTTGATTTAACATCATTGGCCTTTTCTTTATCTTGCTTAGTTGTAGATCGTGTAACATCATTTCTTTGACCACCCAACTTTTCGTTACTTCGCGAAGTTAACTTTTTAGGATCAGTTGCTTTCTTTGTAGTTTTAGAAACTGGTTCCTTGGTCTTAGGTTCAGATACCTGAGCTGACTTTGCACTTTCTTTATATTTCTTTACAGCTTCTTCTGATGATAGTTTTTCATCAAGCGCTTTAGCTAAACACTGTAGTAATTCATTAGTTTTTTCTGGTTCCTGGCCTGCGACTATTTTAGATGGTTTTACAGCCAGTTGTTTTCCTGTAGTTAAACCTGTGAACGTGTTACAATGATCGGAAATTAACGTCACTTACTATTATAGTAACTGCCTACTACATCATTCTGGAAGTCATAAATTGTCAAATTAACTTACTCAATACAAATATAACTTTGTTAAGAAATGCGATTTTACTATCTCTGTCTTTCACATTATCTGATATCAATTCACCTTCCTCAAACAAATTTCCAAAAAAACCTGTTGTTTTCAAAACCTGAAATGCAGTTTTTTAGTCAAGCAAAAGGTTAAATTTAATTGTTCTGTGAGTGATAAAGGAACAGAAGGAGGGGAGTGATATATTAACATAATGAAGTTATTACAAAAAGAAAACAAGCAACGTCAAAGGAGCGATAGGAAAATTCAAAAATACCGACAACAATGAGGAACAATGATTGTAAGGTAGAAACCCACCAGACAGTGCTCAGTGCAGCGTTGACAACCTAACCCAAATAAGGTGAATTTTCCAACTGGGCGTAAATGATTCAATTCAAAACTAAGAAGAATAGTAAAAATACTGAAAGCGAAAGAGTTTATCATAGGTATGTTATTATTTCCCAAAACTTAATTCTTGTTAGCGACACTGCCAACTGATTTAATCATACAAAGTGTTTTATTTTTTTCAAAATCTGCGGGTACGATTCCTTGGCAGAAAAACTTATTTCATAAATCCAATGATGCAGATTTAGTTTCGGCTTTGAGACTACTTTCAGTATTTTTCGTCATTCTTCATAGTTTCAGATGTAGTCATCAAAGCCCAGTTGGAAAACTCACTCATGTTCATTCAGCAACTAGTTTGATCAACGGCGAAGTTCAGTAGTTATACTACCTACTTAGTGAGTGTTACATAAGTCTTAATTATTCATATTATTAATTTGTATAGTACTAGTTTGTAATATAAGCACACTTACCGTCGTAAAAATGTCGTGCAAAAATCTGAAAGGTGGTTTCTTTAGTAATTTTTCACTTAACGGCGGACGCTTTACATATTTTCCTAAGGATATTTGTGTCGATTTGATGACCTCCGGATCTAATTCCTTTTCCATGGCTCATAATGCTTTAACAGCGTAAAAATAGTTGAAACAGTCTTCAATTCTTCAAAGTAGGTGAATCACAATCCAATAGAATCCAAAGAATAACTATTTGTCAAACACGTTGTCAGGATGAGTTTGATTATTTCGTTTACACACATGGTTGCTATGGTAACGAAACTAGGCATAGGTATACCAAGGACACAATGAAGTCACTCTGATCGGTGGCAAAAGAAGTCATTTTATTTTAACCTTTTTGGTGTCGCAGCTACAGCAGCCCTGGCCCAGGCTGTCCGACTAGGCAAAGATCTCCATCTCCAACTTGTCTGCAATTCATCTGGCTTAGATTTCGGAACAACCAATATTGCACAAACATAGGTAACTTAAAAATATTAAAAATTAAAACGGAAATTATATATATTTTGATCAAGTTACAAACTGACACCGACCTGAAAATGGCAAAAAGCACAATTTTGAATTTCGCGGGCTAATTTCTCCGCTATCACTGGCTATCATCGTCCCACCCTGTGGCACAGACTACTTAGAGATACCCCTGTGGTTCCCGTCCACAACCTGTAGCCTGTAGGCCTGTAGGCTACCGCGCGCCGCAAACACGCGGCCGGCGCGCCGTGAACACGCCATCTGCTCGCTTCCAGCGCTCGGGCTTCGAGGTGATTTGTATGGTAGCGTAGCGGTACAGACTTAGTAGAAAGCGGTAAGCGCGCCGACTCCCCGCCATAGGCTTTTTCATATCGACATTATGAAATATATTTTAAGTGTCATGCTATAAGGAGGAGGCGGGCCGCGTGAGGGAGAGGACAATGTCCTCCCTCCGCCCCACCCCCGGTAGTGGACGCCCACGGCGTCGGACGTCGCAAGACGATCTCCGGCCACCGTAGGCGCGTCGTATTCCACGCGCGCCTCAAAGAGCGTCAGCATAATGACGAGGCCCCCTCTCAAAGGGCTAAAGCCTGCCGGGGTCGCGGGACTTATACCATCACCGTGACCCCGGAACATACAGGCTATTGAAGGACACCGTGAATTTTACTCAGTACAAGTCTGACAGTCCCTCTCGCCCTGCCGGGGTGGGAGGACTCATTTGATGATTTTATCACGATAAAAAAAATTGTCATGATATAAGGCCCGAGTCCCACCGTAATGACAGCGGCCGGCACCGGCGCGGCGGCGGCGGCGGCGGCGCAGCGAGCACTTTCAGTGTGAAACAATTTTAAACTTTAAGGTGGAGCGACAGTAGTAGCCCGCGAAATTTAAATTTTCATGTATTTTTTGCAATTTGCTTATCAGTGTCAAGTTATAACTTGATCAAAATATGATTCGCGACAATAACAAGTTTAGTTTAATATACAAGAATAATCAAAACAGTCGCTCCATTCACTCTCACAAATATTTGATCAAAATTAGTTAGATTTCGGATTTTTTACCAAATTTGAGCTAATCTTTGTGAGCGGGACTGGAGCGAATGTTTTGATCATTCTGATATGTAAAGTTATGCTTTTTATTGTCGCGAATCATATTTTGATCAAGTTATAACTTAACACTGTTAAGCAAATTGTAAAAAATACATGAAAATTTAAATTTCGCGGGCTACGACTGAGCCTCCGCCTTAACTACATACTTAAAGGACCAGTATCGCTTGAAAAGGTCGCGAAGTCTCCCGCGCTGCCATTCCGTTGTGAGTCGAAATTAAGGCTCTACTTTGAATCACACCATGGTCTAAAAAAACAAGGTCTGACACTCCCGCAGTGTCACAAGCCTACGTCACTTTCCAGTTGCCACTTTATTGCAACCAAATACGAAAATAAGGAAACATTTCTAGTCACCATTTTGTTTAAAAAAATATATAAAACATTTAAATTGTGTGTAGTCTAGCAAACGAAACAATCCAATACGTATACCAACACAATTGTTAAATAAAGCCGCAACGTTTTATAATATTCGCATCGGTAATAAATGCGGTTAGGGAGTTAAAACCGCACACCACTGGTAACACAGGAACGGGCTGTGTCATTATCAAGGAACTTAGTCATTATCATGCCGCCATTTTGTCGTGTATCGCTATCCTTGTTTTATGCATACGCCTGTCTCGCTCGGTGACTGTGTAACAAGCGGATCCCAACATTTATTTGTAAACGTCAAACAAGTTTCTTTGTTATATTTTTTCACATCAAAAACTAAATAACTGTTGTTATCTTTTTTTTTTTAAATAAATTATGCTTTTTGTCACTGAAAACCTACAACGCAGGTGAAGCCAAGGGTAAAAGTTAGCAATAATGTAATAATTAGGTCAAAGTTTTATTAGGTTGAATTACCCCTAAAGTGTAAAGTTTGAGAACCTTGGATAGCGATGATGACGTAGGCTTGTGACAGCCCACGTGACCAATGTGTTTCGGAGTGCCATACCTGGCGAAGTATATTATTATACCATGAATCACACAATCACAATCATCAATTAAATGCTGGGTTGGCGCGGCAGCCGTGCCGTTGCCGTGCCGGCATAGTGTGCTGTGAGCTTTAGTGGAGCGGCGAGAGAGCGTGCGTGAGATCAAATTACTTTCTATCTCCATGGATCAAATCCATAGATGTTTGAAACGTGCCACCAGGCATCGGCGTGGTTAGCCGCGCTCACAGACTTAGTAGAGAGTATACACTGCTGCGCTTGGCAATGTTGGTCTGTGGACGGTTTTACTCCGCACAGAAGCACGTTTAGCCATTTACACTTAATCAGTGCGTCCACAGACTACTGAGAGATACAGTGCGTCATATCTCTTTCCTGTAACAGAAATATAGGACCCACTCCTCGATTCCTCTCTTTCTAGTAAATCGACAAATCGCATAAGAAGAAAAAGGACAGAGCATAGCTATCTCCATCTTTCAGCGCGTAGCCGGTTTTTTCAAGGCCC
Organism: Agrotis ipsilon; assembly: GCA_028554685.1. Taxonomy (NCBI): domain Eukaryota; kingdom Metazoa; phylum Arthropoda; class Insecta; order Lepidoptera; family Noctuidae; genus Agrotis; species Agrotis ipsilon. The sequence continues at coordinate 9,786,931 of CM052973.1, read as the reverse complement.
GCCACTCCTATTAGCGAAACAAGTTGGCCAAGTAGGGCGTATTTAGGGATACCAGATTCAGGCATTACATTTCCCGGGCAATTAGGTCTGTAACTCTGTGCGATAATTTATTAAAATCGATTATTATTTTTAATATTTATGATTATTTTTAGCAAACTTTCTACATGTTAGACTAATGTACAGGAATTTTAAATTCGAGATATTAAAACAACTTACTAGGGGACTTTAGCCCTTTCTTGATGTATTTTTTTTTTGTGTATTTATTTTTTGGTCAAGTGTGACAAGTCCGCAAAAAAATTCTAGGATTTTTATTTCATTAATGAGTATCTCTTTTTGTTATTGTTAGCTAAGCTCATAAAATGTATAATAACAAAATTTTAGTATTACGGAAACTGTAGTTTTACTTAACACCTGGATTTATATGCATATCATATAACAATTTGTATTAAAAATGAAGAGAAGGAAGTTATCAAGCCATGTAAGTTTTTTTTTTTTCTACGAGATGGCTTTATAGCTTTCTCTCTTGCCCTCAAGAAAGAAAAACAAATTGAAAAAATGTACACGACGTTGACGTTTATGGCACTAACACTAAGTAGTCTGTGTGACATTTAACGATATTTTCACGAAAGAGAAAGAGAAGGAAAAATATGTAAAGTAACAATCGGCGTTATTTTGTTCTTTTCTCTAATCTCTATATTTAAAATGATGCGGTGCAGTGTAATTGACTGCAAAAGTGATAGTGAGAGAAAAGAACCAGGATTATCGTTCCATAAGTAGGTACATCTTTTTTGTTAAGTGGCTCATAAAAAATGTACTATATTAAATCTAGCACTGCGAATTTCAACTCTCGGCCGGGTTTTATGAGATACTTTTGGAAAATCTAAATACTTACCGTGTCATCTCATTTGATTTTAGGTTCTCAAAGTTTAGTCCAATAAGGTACGATTACAGTTCATATTTGCACACAAACTTATCTCCGTCGGCATCCCGCGACACGTAGCGACGTGTCCCGTTTGTTGCATGCGAATATGAACTGTAATTAGGCAGATTAAAGGGAAAAAGTCAAATGCAATGATGTTTTCCTTCACCGAAAGGCCATTGATATAGTAAACAGGTTATTCTTTTGACATCATTATTATTTTGACCACATCGACTATTAACGATCACATGTGATAATAATTTACCCGCGAGTCGGGTAAAAGTTTGCAGTATGACAACACTCCCCATTTTTTTTTCATTCGTGACGTCAGTATTCTCTATCTCATGTGGCTACGCCAAGTGCATATCTGTAGGGTCCTTTATCTAAGATTCTCTATCTCATGTGGCTACGCCAAATGTACATCTATAGGGTAATTTATCTAAGTTCCCTGTTGTCTAGAGCTGACAACCCAGTGTTTTACGTCACTAATATTTATTTAATCTGTGGTCCTTTAAAAATTTTAGAGACGTGGCGATTGATAGGATTTTCCAGCGCCTGAGTGAAAAGAATATCAATTTTTGTAAATGTGAACTCGTTGCACATCTTTAGTTCGAGAAACAACTTAATTCCGAGGATTCAAACTATACAATACTTTAATTTGTGACACAAATGCCACCTAAACGAAAGAAGCTAGGGCGACCGCCTGGGCCCAAAAGTAAGAAAAGGAAAATCAAGAACAAAAATCTTGTGAAAAATCACTCATATTCGTATCTGATACCGAAGAAAGAAAAGGAAGTATCTTCTCAAAATATTGAATACGTCTGTGATGTTTGCAATAAGAATTTTAAAACAGGAAATGAGTTAGTGGTGCATCATAAACGATGTCGCGCTTTAGAGTATTCTGAAATAGTTCTCCCAAAGGTAAACAAAGTGCGTTTGACATAACTTTTACATTCACTCATCACTTGAATTCACTAATGATTAGTAGGCGCTCGATAGCAATATTATTGATCATAAGATTTTATTAATTCACAAGCCAAAATCAGAAAGTCAGTACCTATATTCCATCCATCCAGCAGTGTGCAAACACTGTGATATTTAATTGGGAAAGTTGCCTGCCTGTCAAACCAAGTCAAAGTTTAAGTTAATGTTTTTTTGGTAAACAGTTGACACCTGTGCTGGAAGAAGAAGTCAAATTAATAAGTAATGAAGTATTTTTTTGAGAAATAAATTTCCTCTAACAGACGTCAGGCTAATTTTACTTAATGAAACTAAAATAATGCCTGTTGATTGTTTATTGCAGGTATCATACAGTTGCAATGAATGCCCTAAAAAATTCAGATTTAAGAAAAGCTTCGCTCTGCATCTTCGTAATGAGCATTCCAAGCTACCTCATAGTGTTTCCTGTGACCAGTGTAATGTTTGTTGCCCAGATAAGGAAACGTTGATAGAGCACATTAAAAATTTTCATGAGAGAGCCATTTTTTCATGTCCACACTGCAAGAGAACATTTGTGCGGCGCTCACATGTACTTCGCCATATGGCACAGAGTGGATGTGATGGACAGGGGATTGCCTCATATACTTGTGAAGTAAGTTTTCTATTCAATGTTCTAATACTTAAATATTTTATATTTTTGAGATATTTCCTTATGAGCAATGATTTTAGAGCACTGTTTTTAAAAAGGGGTCTGAACAGGAGGAAAATAATCTTCTTCTTCTTATTATATAAAAATCAATAGCTGTTTGTTAGTTTCGCTAAAACTCAAGAAGGGCTGGGCCGATTTGGCTTAATTTGGTTTTGAATTATTTTGAGATGTCCAGGGAAGGTTTAAAAGGTTTTTTAGTTTAAAAAAATCCACCTTTTAGGGTCATGGGACTGTCTTAGCAGGTTACCATGGCCCTGGAACATGAAAGCTCTTTGAAGAAACATTCTATTCCGTTTCACCTTTTTTAGACCCCTATAAACATTGTTGATACTCTGAAATAGTTGTTGAAACAGGAGTACCTCATATCCTTGTTCCAAATCTAAATTTATGTTAATTGTTAGCATTTTCACAATAATATGTAAGACTGTTTTTTAAATGATTTCTGGACATCTCAAAAATGTTGAGTAAATCTAAATTTAAGAGCAGTTTAATTTTATTTCAAGTTTAGTGTTTTTTACAACAAACCTGCCTTATGAGATTGGATCTTATTTATGCAGCAGAATATTTAAGGAAGGGCCTTACTGTCAGACATGTATAGGTTGAAATATAGAGTGAGGAAAGCTGGTATACCTTGCCTATCAAATCTGTTTACGAACCAGCTGGTCAATGAGCTCAACCACAATTATAATTTATGTTACATCTAACTATAAACTATTTGAAAAAAATGTGGCTATATCATGATATAGCCACATTTTTTTCAAATAGTAACCAAGTCATGACTTGGTTTATTGCTCTTTACTGGCTTAACATCAATCTCATCATTTTGGGACACACCATAATATAAGATTTAAAAATGTAAAAATTTTACATATTTTCATGTGTTAATATCCAAAATAAATTAATGATTATGAATAATTTCAGATATGTGAAGCAAAATTTTCGAGAAAGGATAATTTAATGGTCCACATCAGGTTGCAACATATTATAAAAAATAAATTCTATTGCAAGAACTGTCTGTACTCCACAAAGAACTTCTCCAAATTGGTTAACCATTGGCACAAAGAACATTCAGAAACACCGGACCAATATCAATGTCACCACTGCAGCAAGTGGACGAGCTCGCGCGCCGCCATGACCAAGCACCTTGAAATACATGGCGAGAAGAAGTTCTCATGTGATGTGGTAATTTTATTTATTGGCTTTAATTTTAATCACATAATTTTTCACTTTTGTGTTAATCACATGTATTATATTAAATCTATTTATTGTTTGTTTACTGCTGTCATGGGATTAGGAGCTAAACGGTAAGCGAAACATAAAAATACCAATTTACTAGCGACACAAGAGAAATTAGTGTGGTATACAGTGTAAAACTAGGTACTACGCCCTAGTTAACAATACGCCCCACCATTCAAGCACTTACTGCTCGGAACCTCATGCCAGTGGGCCACAGTTGGCATATGACATGACCGAGACCGAGAGCCACTATGAACTACGAGAATAGTGGCCACCCTCATGTTTGGTTCCAAGCACTAAGTTTGGAGTGTTAGATCGTCGGGGCGTTTTGGTTTTGACGAGAGCAATGATGTGTTTGAACAGTGCGGCTACAGTACATACACGGTCGAGGTGATGCGTCGTCACACACTCACGCACGTGGAGGACAAGCCCTATAAGTGCTCGCTGTGCAACAAGTCGTACATCCAACGAGTGCAGCTGCAGCGCCATCTCGAGAAACACACTGGAAACCTCTGCAACGATTGTGGCGAAACCTTCTCTTCTAGAGCCAAGTAACTTCTGCTTTTTGTCTCATTCTCATTAATGTCTATTTATTTACACCATCCTTTATAAAAATATGTCCTAAGGATAGAGGTTTCCTCCTGTTGGCCAACTTAAAATATTCATCTTACATAGGTAGAACCAAAAAGAAAAATCCAAGTTATATTATATTTTTTATCTAATGTGTTAAAGCTGATCCGAAATAAGTATTTATGCCTATAATATTTATGTACAAAAATTGATTGTTTAAAGTTACAAGATTTAGCTTCAAGCAGTTATGTCAACCATTATGCAATTAATTGAATGTATACAGAATTTTAGATAGAAGATTCAGGAAAAATCATGTACTCACAGTGAAATACTTTCAGGTTGTTGATTCACTTGAGAGAACATATGGGATTGGAGAAGTTATTTTGTCCCATACCAACGTGTACCTACTCAACAAAAGAATTCATCAGTGAGGCCAGTTTGAACAATCATTTGAAAGTGCATTTAGATGAAAAGCGTAAGTTGACCTTTTTTCGTAGACCAATAGTATCCAACTTTGACTATTCTGCCATATGGGGAAGTGGACCTTTATATAAATAGAGCCACCCTTGAGCCAATAAACAAAAAATGTTTTCTAAATACACCAGTAATAATGTCATGTTGACCAAGAGGTTAGACCTCCTCTCTCATGCATTTGCTTATGCCTTCTCTGTACGAAAAGAGGCCTTTGCTTAGTAGTAGGACAGTAACTGGCTGGATTTATAGACGTATAGGCAGGTTATTTAATACTAAGTTCGACAGAGAATAATGGAAGAAGAAAATATTCTGGTGAGGTGACGATGATGGTTATTGATGACATATAATATATTGTCTGCAGCGTTCAGTTGCGAGGTGTGTTCCAAGACGTTCCACTCGGACGTGAACCTGCGGCGGCACGTGGAGACGCACACGCTGGACCGGCCGCGGCGCTGCATGTACTGCGTGTCGGCGCGCGCCTACGTGCGCGGCGAGCAGCTGCTGCGGCACGTGCGCAAGCGCCACCCCGGCGTGTTCCGCGAACATCTGCTGCACGTGCGCTCCGTGCTCGTGAGTTCACACTATGTCACGCTTGTAATCACCATAGGTCGGAATTAGGTAGAGTTAAGCATATACTTACACTGATTTCATACAGCGAAAGAATAAAGTGGATATGCCCCAAATCCCGGAATTATTTTTGAAGCAGAAATATCCCATGATTTATTGAATAAAAAAGTGACTTATTTCATTTTAGACAATTTATTTGTGTAGTCCTAGTCTGTCTCTAGTGTTTTTGTTATTAACATTTTTTTGTAACACTGTTTTCCATACGAGATTGGCGACTCCCAAGAAAATCCATATTAATATCAACATTTCGATGCAAGTACTAAAATACTAACTCTACCAATAGTAATTAATACTAATTTGACTTCTGCCAACTTTGGAAACCTATATTGTTGTAAGCTAAGTAAACTCATATCAATCACTTTTTTTCCAGGGAGTCAATAGTTCAGTGGAAAGAGTGAAAAAGTCTGAAATGGAATCAATATTAAATCTGTTAGATGTGGAATCAGATCGTATTCTGCAAGGCTACAGCGGGGCAGGCGTGCTCTACGGCGGTATGCAGGACGACCAGAGCAGTTCTAGTAACGAAGTTCAGAATAAGGTAAAGTAATAATAATACCTACATACCTACCATGTTTTTATACAATGTGTAGCGTCTTGGTTGCACTTCGCGCTTACACCACTTGTTTGGAGAAACCAAAGGTTTGTCTGTGCATAACGGGTGAAGTTAATGAAGAATGACTACCGCAAAAAAGTACCGAAGCATGGCGTAGTTGACATAGCTATGGCAGGCATTCCAACCTGCGGGACTTCGTTCCAACACATTTGTTGATTTAGATTTTCTTGATGCTATCTTCTATCTTATTAAATGTGATTATTTATGCTTTTGTTGAAACCATAAATTGTTAGGTTAAAAATTCAATATTATATTTCAGAAGGGAAATGTTGCCTTGATGACAGAGGAAGAGCTAACAGAGAATTTGAAAATGTTACTTATGCACCTTATTGATGAGGAGACACTCTACTTGTTTGGTTGGCCAGACGAGAGCGTAGACGTGGTATGTTAATTATTTATTTTTTAAATAATAATGATATATTTCGGAATCTAAATTCATCAATCATAAACTTTTTAATGGACCATTTTACACAGATATTGGAGAAAGTGATCGAGCAGTGTGGTGCCAAGCCCGCGGACCGTGAGAAGTGGACTCGCGTGCAGCGCCTGCGCGAAAACTCCAAGCACTTGTTCTTATATGTGATCGAAGACAAGAACATAGCGCGCATGCTCGACACGCACACTATAGACCAAATCGTCAAACATATCCTCAAACAAGTTACTGAAGATGACAACAAGCAAATTACCTAGCTGTTTAAGTTATTAGCTCTAAGTATTTCACACCTGAAAAGCGCATCGGCTCAAATGTGTGTGTGGATGCAAAATCCAGCGCTACAATCAGCTTATAAGTTATTTCAGAGGTGAAAATTATCATAAAAATATAAATGACTCATTTCTTTCAGTAGAATGAAAGCGTCACGTGCGAATCGTACTTTACAAATGGGTTTTTTTGAAATCCTTTTTTAATTTCTGCTGTTGTAGTTACATTAATTAAACAAAATAATACCACTTGATCGAAAACCAACATTATATTTCACAAGAAGAATTTCTTATTTTGAAATAAGCCGAGATCGAGTTGATATAAAAATATTATCATAATATGGGCATCTCTTTTGCAAAGCTTAGTTATAAGGTTATGTAAAATGTTATTATGTATACGTTAAGTTTTATTTTAGATATATAAATCAAATTAAAGACAGTTTTACAGATTTTTTAAAATTATTTTCTATTTGTTATACTTACACCATTTTAATATACATGGCATTAAAATTTTATACAATGAGATCAGACTTATTTTAAGGTAGTACATAAGCTTTATTTCTTTAAAATGTGTCTGTGCACGAAATATCTAATTTTAAGAAGCAAGGTGATCAAATAGGTCTACGTGTTTAGATTCTTGTAGTTTTGTAGCACTTAAAACTGTCACGACTGGAAAGGTTTTTGTAGAAAATAAAGGACGATGTTTCTCGATTGGTTTTTGTTATAATACAATCATTATGGATGAAGTTTTAAAATGTGCAACTTTAATGTACCAACAAGATACTTGATTTTCTGGAAAACTTATTTTACTTACTGAATAAAAATTTGGAACAAACACATTTTGCGCAACGTCGGTTAATTAACGCTTCAAGAAATGTGTTTGAAATAAAAAACAGTGTCCGGAATTGTCGAAATAGATGTTTACTTCGTGCACGGGCTTGTATTTAAGTGCCTTTATTATAAAATATAATATTATGTCTCCTGATCAAAAGTTATTGTTGTCCATTTTATAATTTATCAAATAACATTAAGCTGATGTTTTGTTGTTAAGTAGATTTATACAATATGTCCGGTTTCGGTCTGTACAAACTTAAAGGGGGAAGCAGCTTGCTCAATTCTGTTTATAAAATGATTTGATTAAAATCATAGGGATTACCATCCTTGTACCGCACGCAAAATACGCGCATCTGACGTGGAGTTGCGGATACCAGCCCGTTTTACAATACAATACCACCATTGTACGATACAGATCGAAATTGGACACGTTGTAGTTAATTAAAGAATATTATTTTGATCAAATGGATAGTCTTCCAAAACGTAAATATTGATTTATTTGCACATCATATACATTTGTTTTATTAAAATGTGATTGTAATCAACATGGTTGCTTTGAAATGACGCGATAAGATTTGTAAAAAATGTATGTAGCTCGCTATCTTGCAAATTATGGCTAAGATTAAAAATATCTTGCTAGTGCGGCAAAACTTAGATACCACAAGTGCCTGTTAGGTACGGTACAAGAGATTTAAGAATCAGGGATCAATGTTTATCAACATTTTTACTTTTAGTTATTCATTTCAAAATATTTTTCACCAGTTGAAAATGGCTTTGGTCCTGAGTGACATAGGCAATATGGTAGGGGTTGGGAGAGCGAGCCAGGTTCACCCGTGTTTTTAATGAGAACACTGTTCAATCATATTATATTATTTTCTATTAGGATGTAGGACTCATATAAAAAAAAATGTTATAAATATAATCTTACAGAAAATGTTATGATTGTGTCATTTAAAAAAGGGGTTTTAAATTATTTTATTCTATCATTGAATCAAAGCGAAAATAATTGCTTGTTCTAATTTTTAAGGTTTTCTCTATTTGCAAGGCATTTATCTGATAATTGTGTCTGTTGTTGTGGTCGGTTTACGATTGAAACTTTAATATTTCACTATTTTATCGAACAAACACAAATATTACTAAACAAGATGTTGCTATGGTTTAAAGTATCATTGATCGAAGGTTGTAAAGATAAATAGATGAAATTGTAGACATTCTTTGTAACAAACCTGCAAGAATATAAAACCTTGTTCAAAATGGCCTTACTTTAAGTGCCCATTTTCATCAGACTACAAGGGCAGAATCAATCAATCAATAATGTAACCGATTTCAAAAACAACCACAAAAAGTGTAAAATAACTTTTCTTTCCGAAATCGGCTGTAAAAATCAATGATGTAAAAAAAATAAAGTCAAAAGTTTTTGTAAATAATGTGTTAGTTCTTGAAGTCGGTTACACGCTGCTTATTATTTTTGTTTGAGTAGCAAGATATTTCTATCTCTACAGGTATATATCAAGTTATATCTAAAATAATTATTTCAGTCAGATTCAGGACCGATAAAGCAACATAAAGAAAACTTTGTATTTGACAAAGAAAAACTCTTTGCAACTTAATGCATTTATCTTCTAATCTTTTACTTTTTTTTAAATATCTTTAGCAGTCTGCAAACCCAAAAGAGAGCAAAATGAGAGTTTCCATAAATTTTAGTATGTAACGTATAGGTAATTGGGTAATGGTGCCGTTTATTTTTCTAATCATTGATCTTTTGTTGGGGATTAATATTGGTAATGTCAACAAAAAAATAAATGTTTTACCACAAAACATGAGTTTTATTATAAGCTACCCTAACCCGTGCCTAACTCTTAGCAGGTTTATCTTTACCGGTGTTATAAAACTGAACAATTAGTTTGTTTGGTTGAACGAGCTAATCTCAGAAACTACTGGTTCAAATTGAAAAAATATTTCTTATTCTGGATAGTCAAATTTTCTGTTTTTTTTTGGTATTTCAGGTTGGTGTCAGGTTTTAATTTGAAAAAAAAAACTCCCAACAATAACAAGTCGACTCAACACACCGATATAATTTAGATAGGCAATATAAGTTAGATTTTGGAAACCGCGTAGTTTAAAAACCTTCCTATGAAGTAAGGTCGTAAAAACCTTAACAGTTAAAAAAAAATTGTCGAAGCACGCACAAAACTAACATTTTTGTCCTTTTTCTTGTGTAGGGCACAGGTTGGTAGAGAGTATACACTACAAGGGGCCTCAATTTGTTTATTTTTTGTTTAAAGGTCGTAAAGCGTTTCATAGAATACATCTATGAGATTCAATAATTTTGTATTGTTTGTGTGTGTAACATACGGACGAACAGACAGACATGATTAAATCTTTTTTTTTGTCATTTGGATACGTTATCATAAAAATCAGAATTTACATTTCGGTGGTCGTAGTACGTGGCAATAAGTAGAATCAGCCCATACTATACGTCTATGATCTCTATGTTGCACAAAATGCAAATGTGGTTCCACAGTTGCATAAGGCGTCGTCCTAATTGGGAGCGATCGTACGATGGCGCGATGCGTTCTCATCGTGCGATGAGTTCAAACATACAGATTTCATCAGAGTGGTCCTATTTGAACCTCGCAAGTACTCGTGTGAGCATAGGAAATGCTTAATAACGATCGTATGATGCGATACACTGATGATATCTGTATTTTTGAACTCATCGCACGACGAGAACGCATCGCGCCATCGTACGATCGATCCCAGATAGGACGACGTCTAACAGTGCCGTGAGTGCCGTTCCGTTTCCCCCGTTCCCACAGATGACGATGACAAATGCATCAAGTGTCAACTGACGTGTGTCAATGATTGTGACATTGAAAGAAGTAAGCGGAATATTTTGACGGGAGTTATCGGGGTTTTGTGAGCGGAATGGAAGTAAATTAGTGTGTTTATTGCTATTGCGCTAAACTGTGGTCAATGATACTGAGCTAAATCATTATAAGTGTAGAAAGTTCCAAATTAAATACAATTTAAAGAACGAACGACATCGTAATATTGTGGAAAAATGACGGCAAATGTTCCTCTAGTTGTGAGACTTTTGGCTTCTTCAGTATCAGTGGCCAACAGGGCTGGAAAAATTGTGCGTGATGTTATGAGCAAAGGGGAACTCGGAATAGTTGAAAAGGTTCGTTGGTTCATGTAACACAAACGGCAATAAAATTCAGATCACAGAAGTGTGAAGAAAGCAATTAGTTTATTGGGGCCAAAGTTCACAAACTAAGTAAATGGTTATTATTTTGCTTGTTATGTGAATTATGAAGTTAAAAATTCACAGAGACTTGTGCTTTAACTATTTTAGGGCAAAGATGATTACCAAACAGAAGCAGATCGGTCGGCTCAGCGTTGTATTATTGCATCACTTGCAGCACAGTATCCTAAAGTGAACATAATTGGCGAAGAAGATGGCTCTGATAATGAGGTAAAGTGATTTCAGTATTAATATAAACCACCCCATTAATATTTGGGTCATGGGAATGTCTCATCAGGTTACAGAGAATGGACCATAAAGGGCTATGGAAGGACCACCATGGAGTCGGTACAACTCTTGACAGTCCCTCCCATCCCACCCTCAGTGGGAGGACTCATTTGATGATTTTACCAGGATAAAAAAACCCATCAATATTCATCACTAATGTAACTTTTAGTCACACATCTTACATCAATTAAACATTTTTCTTGGATGTCCAAAATTACTATGAATATTATTATAAATCCTAATGGGTTAGTGTATTGATTCTGATGCATGCCAAATGCCATTAAAATAATTTAAATTAAAATTAATTTCTTATATATTCATCAAAGTATGAAGAAATTTTATCATAATTAATACTTTTGAATTATTAATAAACCCCTGGGACCACCTAAAACAATCTTAATTACTTACAAGCCAATTCAATGTTCATCTAACTTTTCTGTCCAAGGGCAGGGCAAAGGCTTCCTTCATACCATTCCAATCAATTATTTCAGTATTTTCCTTCTTTGTTCAATTGGTTTTATCCACAAGAAAACCCTTTCATATTGAAACAGATTATTTTTAATATAGGAAGCTGTGTATTTCCTGACATTCAAGGTTGAAACATTGTTTGGTTAATTGTATTGTGAATGGCAATTCAATCAACTCTGCAGACAGGTATTAATTGTTTTTTTATAGTGTCATAAAGTATAATAGTATTTTATTGACTTCAGGGTGATGTTGCCAGTGACTGGATTATATCTGAGGCAGACAAAGATGTGTTATCTTTGGAGTGCCCGGCTGATCTTCAAGGTGTCAAAGAGGAGGACATAGTAGTCTGGGTTGATCCTCTTGATGGCACTTCTGAGTACACTCAAGGTAAAAACTACTTTTATTTATATGAACTACAAGATAATTTTTCAGAGATTAGAGCCTGATCACAACAAGCACCCCTATCAGAAGTGTTCTAGTTTATAAGAATATGGTTATAGCGGTCAGGCTGCCTGTACCACAACACCTTGTTTGATTACTTTAATCTTGAAAATATTATATTTATTCATTAAATTTTTCCACATTCACAAATCATGCCAACACCTGCTGTTGTAACATGCATTGTCATAATCTAATCTATACCTACTATAAAAATAATTTAATTTACTTATTACAAGTATGTAAAATAATTCTAGGTGCACTAATGTTGAAGAGAGATCCATGGGAAAGATGGAAAATGTACTTAACTCATCCTTTTATAAGTGTGAAGTGGTATTTAAGTTTGCTCCAATCAAATTATGGTAAATTGAAGATATACATAGGTTTTGAGCTTTTGTTGTTTAGATGCACTGTAGTAATATGAACACAGTGGAACATGGTCAAGAATTTCATTTTAATGTATGTATTGTAAATATTAATTACATAATAATGACCCTAACCTGTGTAATAAAAAACTAACATGATATTTTATACTCTTCATTTCTTGGTGTATAGAAAACCTGATTTTGTGGTCTAATTATTTCCTCTAGTCTAGATAGATAACTTGTTCTAAAATGTAACTGAAATCGAACATTTGCATGTTGCATGGCTGTATGAAGGGAATATTATTATGAAAAATAATTTGTAAATTGTTACAGGATTTCTTGAACATGTGACTGTTTTGATTGGCATATCAGTCAATGAGAAGCCAGTGGCTGGTGTAATTCATCAGCCATATTACAAAACCATGCTGGGAGGAGAAAAGATAATTGGCAGAACTATATGGGGTTTAAAAGAAGTGGGTGTGGGAGGGTTCACTCCTGCGCCTCCCCCTGACTCCCTCATTATTACCACCACCAGGAGTCATTCCAATCCACTGGTTGAGAAAGCACTACAAGTCATGAATGCTGCACAGATACTTAGAGTTGGTGGGGCCGGTTATAAGGTAAGAAATACATGTGTTCAATTTGGAGCATTTATGCTGATACAAATACATGTATAGACAGTTATTCAAAAATATAATATGTTACAGGTTCTGCAACTTCTAGAAGGTAAAGCGTCAGTTTACGTGTTTGCCAGTCCTGGCTGCAAGAAATGGGACACGTGTGCACCAGAAGCAGTCCTGTCAGCCGCCGGAGGCAAACTGACGGACATTCTGGGCGACTTCTACAAATACGGGTCTGCAGAGTTGCACCCAAATAAAACCGGAGTTTTAGCTGCCGTTTCTAAAGACCTACACACTTACGCATTAAACAAAATACCGCAAGAATTAAAAGATGCACTTGTTAATAAATAGAAATATTCTACGAAATTATAGTCAGTGAACCATGCTGAGAATATCAAAATAATGTAAATAAAACCATTTAGATGCCCTTCACATTATATTAAAAAAAAAACAACAGTAACTGTGAATTAAATTAAAATATTAATTAACATAAATTGTCTATCATATGTTTTTGAAATAAATGTATATTGTTATGAGGTATTGTAAATACTTTGGTTTATTAAAGCTTGCTTTTATACTTTTGCAACATTTTTCTTAACTCTCTCCTGAGAATTTTACCAGAGGCGTTCTTGGGTATATCTTTGAGAAATATCACTCCGCCTCGTAGACGTTTCGCTGGTGACACCTGATAAAGAAATATATTTTATCTTATTACTTGGCACTTATATTTTTATCAAGATGCTCACAATCTAGTATCGTAATACATTTTTTTCACAATCGAATGGCTGAAAATCCGATGGCTTGTCCCTGACATTGGCTTAGCCTCCATCATTAATTTCGATAACAGATTTAGTTGCTAATCATTTCGGAAGTCGCCAATACCCAGGGCCCGTTCACGATTATGGCATAAGCGTTGCGTAGCCGCTGGCTTGATCTTATCGCTCGCCGCGTCGGTCGTGAACGAGCCGTAAGCTACGACACCTCGACCAAAGAGCGTAGATTACGTTAGAGCTGTCAAAGGAGTGCAAGCCAAGCAAAGCCTCGAATGTCACCGTATCATCACCTTAGACTGTCTAAGGCTTAGACAACAGACAGGTGGAAAACCATAAACGAAAAAGTTCTGTGGTCAATAAATTTCAACTTTATTATATAGAGAGTATAATCGAAAATCTATTAACGAAGGAACTAAAACACTCTTCGCTTAGCTTATGTATATGTTATAAGCTTAGGTACATGTAAAAAGTCATTCCTATTTACTCCCCATAACTGAATATGTTTCGAAGAGAATCGAAGGGAGAAACCCAAAACAGTTATTAGTACCGGCCCAAAGACTTAATTTGGTTTAAAAGTCTACTGCATGGGTCCCATTAACAATCAGACAGATTGTAAAATTGTAATATTTCTACAAACAGCCACAGCAACCGGAAAAGGTTGTTTATGTGAAGTAATCTACATTATAACATCTTTGTGTACCTACCATATACTCAGATATAAATGATATTCCAATCATTCAATTATCTGCAATCAAATAGATTTCCAATATTATGCCCAAAAGCATTAGGTTGAAAGTCAACTAAAGACTACAGATCGTTTATCGTTTGCCACTTGTCTAAGGGAGCTGATGATTGTTACTTATAATCCCTGTGTACGAGTGACTGCAGTTGGTTTCGTGATTTATTTTGCTTTGAAAAACCGCAAAAATAAGAAATTTCATGCTAAATTACAAGAACAATGCCAGTGATATAATGTGGGGTTCAGATAACTGCACCACTTTATTAAGCATTGTGACAATGGACTGCTAGTGCAGGCTATCACAAAAAAAATACTTTCAACTTAGTAGCTACCCTTGAAAGCATAAAATGTGAAATGGGGAAGTGGTCGTATGAATACTGAAACAACCTTTATTTATTATTACCTTGGACGCAACGAATTCGACGAGGTCTTTTTCGGTGACGTTTGAGTTTGGCTGCGCCACCACGAACGCTAAGGGCAGCTCACCGGCGGCCTCGTCCGGCAAGCCCACCACTCCGGCGTCGGCCACCCCGCTGTGCTGCAGCAGCAGTGCTTCTAGCTCAGCGGGCGCTACCTGAACAAACATCCACGAAATTAGAGATAAGTTTTGTGTACAAATAAAAATATTCTAAAAAAAATCGTTCATTCAAATTAATGAGTAATTCCCGAAGGGTTATGATCCCAGTGCACTACACACACTACTTATATTCTCAGTATCGAAATTAATGAGATGGATAAAGTTATGAAAAATATCTAAAGTTTGATTAATTGACCATTTCACTAATTTCAGATGTGAAAGGTAGGTAAAATTCAGATTCCATTAGTTAAATATTAGTATATAGGCTGCTTTTTAAACTTTTTTTTTTAAATTATCTTTTCTACAATGTTACAAATAATATTAAGCAGTTCCGCCATCAATTTTCATTATTTTATTTACGACTAGCGGCCAGTCCCGTCCCGGCTTCGCACGCGTTTACATTGGACATAAAAAAGAAATATTTTCGTCCACTACAACCTGGTCTAGATGGTTATTATTATTTTATTCTTTTATTCATCTTAATACCCTATAAATTACATTTTTAAATATTTTTACAAAAAAGAAATAAAAAAACATTTAAAAATATAAAAAATAGTTATCCACCAGTACCGGGAACAGGGTCCGGGCTTTATTATTATTTAGCATGAACTGTCCCACTGCTGGGCAAGGCCTCCCTCCATTCCTTTCAATGTTCACGACTTTGCGCCAACTCTTTCCAATTCTCAAGGAAGACATCCAGCTCGTCCCGCCATCTCCTTCGAGGTCTACCGCAGCCCCGCGTTGCTGTTTCAGGGCACCAATCATGAGCTAGATGGTTACAAACACAAAAAAGAAAGAATTTGCCGAATCGGTCCAGCCCTTTTCAAGATATGACCTTAGCTTGACGATAAATGTGTTATTTAGCGACCCATTTGTATATTATAGAAAATTAACTAAAATTCACTAATCCACATAAGGAGGTAAATCCACTATTGGTAACACTGATACTGCATAGACTGGCAATGTAGCGCCTAGCGCGATTGAAAATGAGAAAAGGTCATCCGCCGTGATCTTGCTTATGACTACCGACTGAACCGGCAAACCGGTTATTCGAGGGATCTGTTAGTGGAACTTTTAATTACTCGTGAACGTTATTCGATGGACTTACCTACATTACATTTCGCTTTTGTATTATAAGTTGTTTTAGTATCAATAAATAGGCAGTTATGCCAATTTTACCTGGAAGCCTTTATATTTGATGAGTTCTTTTAGCCTATCCACAATATAGAAGTAACCGTCGTTGTCATAGTAGCCGATGTCTCCAGTTCTAACATAGCCTTCGCTGTCAATTAGCTCGTCGCTCGCAGCGCGGTCGCCCATGTAACCCTTCATACGCAGTGGGGATTTGATCCACAATTCACCTTCTTTACCCGGTCCTAACTTTTGCCCATTTTCGATATCAATGACCTGAAAAAAATAAAAATAATGATCACCCAAAGTGATGTAGGTAGTTTTTAGGTCTGATACTAATTCTCGACCGGACTGGGTGTCGGAGTACTGTGAGTGAGGACGGTCAGGTAAGCAACTGTCGGCAACGAGCGGTTGTTTCCTTTGATAAATTAGGTTATAACCTTATGAAGGTATACAGAGTGAATTTTTCAACTGGGCGTGGATGGCTACTTTCGAAACTATGAGGAATATCGAAAAACGTTGAAAGGAGTTTCGAGGCCGATTTTGACGAAAACTAAAACTGCATCATCGGATTTTAGAAAAATCAAAAATCTTGGCCAGGAATCGAACCCGCTGATTTTGGAAAAAAAAATACACCCTGTATTATTACACCGTTCGATAGTGTTACTAATAAGGATCAAATTCTGGGAAGTAATCATATACGGCAAACTTAACGAAATGGCTGATTTTTATGAAATTGCTATTTTTCCATGTTACTTTACATCTACTGAGCCATAATTTATTCGAAATTATAAAATTTCATTGTTTTCAATGTCTCACTGGGTTTGACGTTTCAACAATCCCGCTGTACTTAGCAATGCGACATTATTGAGTTGAACTAAAAATAGCATTATTTCAAATAAGAAACGGTAACTTATGTTTCAAAATACAGTCTTTGCCTTGAAGATTAATCAGTTTGTTTGTAATTATACGTTTTCCTTAAGTTTACCGTATATGATTACTTCCCAGAATTTGATCCTTATTAGCAACACTATCGAATGGTATAATAATACAGGGTGTGATTGTTTTTTCAAAATCAGCGGATTCGATCCCTGACCAGGATTTTTGTTTTTTCTAAAATCAAATGATGCAGTTTTAGTTTTCGTCAAAATCGGCCTCGAGACTCCTTTTAACGTTTTTCGATATTCCTCATAGTTTCGAAAGTAGCCATCCACGCCCAGTTGAAAAATTCACCCTGTATAAATCGAGATCAAAAACCCGCTCTTAATTGATTTTGCCACTTTGTGGTTGTGGCCCTTGGGTCAATTTATGCTTCGTCCTTGTTACTTTTTAAAGTTTTATGTTGTTTAATTAACTAGAGAAGGCAATAATCATACCTTGACACTCATACCAGGTGCAGGTGTTCCACATGAGCCCACCTTCTCGCCACTTGTCAGGTCCACAAGACAGGCCATTGTTACTTCTGTCAAGCCGTATCCTTGTTTAATAAAATCAATGCCGGTCCTGCACATAAAAAAAAAAATTTGTTAACCATAATTATATTGTTCACTAGCGGCCCGTCCCGGCTTCGCACGGGTGGAGGACCCGGTCTAAAACCCGGTCCCGATGGTTACAAACACAACAAAAAAATAATTATCCGAATCGGTCAAGCCGTTTTCATGTTATGTCGTGACAACGGAAAACGGGTTTCATTTTTATATATATAGATTACAACATGACAATGCCGATCAGTTGCATTAAACATATGGCTATTGCCGCTTATTACATTATTTATACTAGTATTATAAAACGGAGAGTTTGTTTGTTTGAACGCGCTAATCTCAGAAACAATATTGATCAGTTCGATTTGAAAAAAAATCTTTGTTGGTTAGTGCATTTAGAGGGAGGCTTTAACAATGTTTGTGCCAAGACATTAAGAAATTCGCAAAAAAATAATTTTTCTTTTTCATACAAAATGAGAAATTCATCGGGCTCATCAGTATGAAAAACCATTTTCTTTTTTTGCGAATTTCCAAAATTTTAAGAACAATCATTGTTCAGAAACATGGACTTAGTTACCCCACGGGAGGTTTTGCGCTATTAACATTACACGTTGTATAACATCACACTGCGACTAATAGGGGTCGAGCAGCTTCAACTGAATGAGGTAAATATCAGTATAATATTTTGTAAATCTACACTAATTCTGTAGAGATTAAGTTAGGTATTTTATATGAAGGGGTAATATCAGGAACTCTTAATCTAACTCTGTAAAATAAAACGGGCAGGGAATTACTATTATTCCTGAGTGCTACAAACTGTAGGTATATTACTTATCCTTTGTATATCATTAAATGTCGATCCCGTGTAAAAAATGAAACGTAATGTTATTCGTTAAGCCACTTACAAATGTGCGAGTAAGCGTCACGCACACATATAAGTTTTCCTTGTCAAGTAACGTAGGAATCGAAAGAAAGGGAAGTTTTCTTGCTTTTTTTTTGGTTTCAATTCTCTACTATGAATCTGGACATTATACCAATAATCTTAGTTAGCATGCATATTAGCTGAGTAATGAAATTTTTTCTCTAGCAAGTCAGTATGTAAAGTAAAAAGGGGAAGGGGGGTTATGAGCTGCGACGCGGTGTTGAAGCGGCCAAAACGTCACGCGAAGTCGTGGGAGGTAGTAATTAGTTATTATCAATAAATTATAATTATTCATTACCTCTCTGAAACTGCTTTCTGAATATCCTTCGATAATGGTGCTGCCCCACACCAAACTTCGACTAACGACGACAAATCGTATTTAAGAACCAGTGGGTGTTTCGCGAGGAACACAGCCAAAGGTGGCACTATCGTTGTCATATTTATCTGAAAATTGCGAAAGGTGTTTAAGTATCCACGCCATGACTACCAAATTCTGAATAAATATAAAATTTGACAATGAAACTATGAATGAGAACTTAAGTAAATAAGCTGTACCGCCACACTAAGGTCGTACTGGGCGACATGATTGGAGGTTCTAACAAAACTATCGCCTTTGGCGTGAGTCAATTTCCTGCAGTAGCCAGAATTGCGTAAAGGCACCAATTGATTAGCAGATAGTGTTCCCCATCATGTCGTCCAGCTAAATCTAAGGTATACACTGACCTGGATGTCGGTATGTCAGATGGGCAGTGCTTGTTGCTGGCGCGCAATGAAAAATGAATGATTGTGGAAGAGGCGTGGAGTAGGTAAGGACTGCAGGACATTATGGTTTGCTGTTGTGTCTGCTTGTCTTCTTGGGAGAATGATCTTATGATATGAATGAAATATAATAAAATTATAGAGCAATATGTTTTTTAATATGTAGGCAAGCAACAGGTACATCAAGATCATAATAATGATGATTCTATAAAATTTTCTCATGAAGTTGTAATGAATGCAAACTTTTTGTTTGCATTCATTATAACTTCATGAGAAAATTTACACTTACTTTGTAATTCTGAATAGTTTCCAAGTACTGCTGTTCATCGAAACGGATTAAAAATACAATTTTTATATTCATCGCCATTACAGCAAATGTTGTGATGAAGCCATATGCATGGAACCATGGTATTAGTGACAAACCAGTTACTATGCCATTCTTTTTTTGTTTTTGTACATAATCAAAGTAGTACCTAGGGTAATAAAACAAAATGTGTTAATGGAAAACAAAGTTCATTACACAAGTCTCATAATTAGTATGGGGTGGGCATTTAGAATAAAAGAAGTCTTTAGGGCTCAGTGTAGTTATTCTAAAAATATCATATTTGTGTTGTTTTTTCATTTAACAGAATCTAATTTCAGTATTTATGGTCAAAGACTTCAGTATTCCTATCGTACATTAGATTATTATTACCAAACAAAGCATTCAAAAAAATGAAGCAGTAATTTTTTGTACAATTATGTGACTTACTTCATGTGTGCAGATAATGTGAGGAAATTGATGTGATTAAGTTCTACACCCTTTGGTAAGCCAGTTGTTCCTGAGGAGCACATCACAGCCACTGTGTCTTCCACTCCATTAACATCAGTCAGAATAAAGTCTTCTACATTGACATGATCTTTTATTAGATTATCATACATGATACAGTCAGGGACAACATCAAACTCTCCAAACATTATCAGTTTGCAAGGAGAAGAGAGCTCTTGAACACAATCATAGATGTTCTGTGATGTTATTGGTGAAACAAAGATGAATTTTGGCTTTGTTATTTTCAGTAAATGAGATATTTCACCTGAAAATATAAAATAATATTGAAATATCTGAAAAGTAGTCCAAATAGCAATCAATTTCATATTAATACTTAAGGAGGTTTCAGTCTATGACAAAATCTTCTCTTTATTATTACATGATAACACTGAACCACATACATGCATACATAAACACACATGTTTCTCCTATGGAGGTAGGTAGAGACCACAAAGTCATAACTGCTATTTGTTGTAGTAGTTCATAGTAAGTCATTCATTGAACTATGTGTACATACCCGGTGTATAAGTGATGTTAAGTGTAGAGAGTACTCCTCCACAGTACAGAACAGCTAGTGCTGATACCACAAACTCAAATCTGTTCTCAGCACTTAATCCCACAACATCACCCTTCTTTAATCCTAGTTTACGTAGAGTTACTGCAAGGTTCACACTGTTTTGAAGAATATATCTATATGTAACTGATTCTCCAGTCTCTGCGCTCACCTGAAATAGTTATAGAAAGCCATAAATATTAAGTTATATAAAGGATATTAGAAAACTGCCCTTAAGATGACTCACAGACCACTAGACTGTAAACAGCTCAATTTTAATGCACAGTTTTTTGCTTTCAACTTTAAACAATAAAGTCTGCATACTAGTTAACAAGACCTAACCATGTTTGTCAGTATCAACAGGTGATCAGCTGATTACTGTTTTAATTATTTAGGAAGTTTAAGAAGGTACATTGAACAATTTGTACAAATTATAACATGCTGGAATTATTTAAGTAACCATCTAGGATCTTTTGGTATCTCCCTCAACACCTATAACTAGTTAATACAAATATTAAAAGATTGGTACTTACTAAGGCTACATTATCACCACCGTTTTTCAGTTGGTCAAACAGGAACTGCCCATATGATAAATGCGCTGGAATACTTCGTTCTTCGGGTCCCGACACCACGTTATTATGGACAGTTATCGACATTATTACAAAAACTTGTAAACTGCTCACTAAACAGGCTACCTACTTAGGAAAATGTTGATTTAGAAAGAATTCAAAGGAAAAGCTTGAGGTTTGTTATCAGAAATAACATAATCTTATCATAAGAATAATCCTTGTATCTGAACGATTCGATTAGTAATGGATCACAAATTACTAGATAATAGGCATTCTGAAGCGGATTAGACTTTGGATGGTGTTTAAAAAATTAAAATAATTAGTTATTTTAGGTTACGATAGTGTCACTTCATATGTCAGATAGCTTCCAAAATTGTCAGTGTCAAAGTGGGCTTGGTCTGTCACTGTCACACAGTGACAGCTATTCTTTTTAATATTAATTTTGTGGTAGGGCGTCAGGGCTTTTGTGCCAATTTTCTCTTTACTCTTCTTGTAAACCATAGACTTAAAGGATGGACTGAGCAATAGGTGGCCTAGGTAGCTAGTCTGTGGGTAGTTGCTTAAAACGGTGAAAGTCCCCACGGAACTTGATTTCGGAATTTCACCTTGATCTCAACGTCAAGGACACCGAGGACAAGGTCAGTGATCGTAGGAGAATCACAGTTTTTTGTTTTAGGAATTTTGACTTTGAACTCAAGGTCAATGACGTCGAGGTTAAGATCAATGACCCTAGAAGAATCGCGGATTATTACTTCAGGAATTTTGACCTTGACTACAAGGTCAATAACCTTAGGAGAATCGCGGATTTACACTTTAGGAATTTTGACCTTGATCACAAGGTTAATGACGTCGAGGTTAAGATCAATGACCCTAGGAGAATCGCGGATTATTACTTTAGGAATTTTGACCTTTGACTACAAGGTCAATAACTTTAGGAGAATAGCGGATTTACACTTTAGGAATTTTGACCTTGATCACAAGGTTAATGACGTCGAGGTTAAGATCAATGACCCTACGAGAATCGCGGATTATTACTTTAGGAATTTTGACTTTGACTACAAGGTCAATAACCTTAGTAGAATCGCGGATTTACACTTAAGGAATTTTGACCTTGATCATAAGGTTAGTGACGTCGAGGTTAAGATCAACGACCCTAGAAGACTCGCCAATAATCCGCGATTCTCCTACGGTCATTGACCTTACTTTAGGACTTTTGACCTTGACCTCATTGACCTTGAGGTGAATCATGATGTTCCACACCCTATTACTCCCAGACCCCGCGGGAATTACTTCCATCACCGTGACCCCGGAACATAAAGGGCTATTGAAGGACACCGTGGATTTTACTCAGTAAAAGTCTGACAGTCCCTCCAGCCCTACTCGGGGCGGGAGGGACTCATTTGATGATTTTACCACGATAAAAAAAAGTCTTATTTCATTGTGCCCCGTTTCATATCCGCGCATTGACGCACATTTTTGATTTTGACATTTTCATGGCGTTTTTATGATTTTGTCATGTAAGGATCATAATTATCATTGTATCAGAAGCAAATAAAAACCGGCCAAGTGCATGTCGGGCCACGCACAGTGTAGGGTTCCGTAGTTGCCCATCAAATTATTTATGCGAACTAACTAAACTGATTCGCTGAATTTAATTTTAACTAATTAAAGTTAACAAACTTACATTTGCAGTTGAAAAACATGTTCTCCGATACATTTTGTTTAGGAAAATATATTATCCAAGTACGTTTTATAAGTTGGTCGACCATTACTCGTGAACTTGTAAACCTGTAACCTTGCCTACTTAGTCATGATAATTTTCCTTTAAGCTACGTTATTATGTACTACTATTGTACTACACTCGAGTCGAGCAATAATTTAGCACTTTAAAGCTTAATATTTCACAAACGAATCTTTTTATCAAAAAATTGTATATGGAAACTATAACAATATTTTTTTCATCCCCCCATCTCGGAAAGGGTACTTTTGCTCTTCGATATCTGACCGTAAAAGCCGTTTTTATCCTCAAGTGAGTAAAAGCCGTTTTTATCCTCTAGTGAATAAAGTAAATTTGAATTTAGAACATCGTATAAACAAAAGAGTAGCAGCAGTAATGGCGGCCGGTGACCGCAACAGCTGATCGCTTGCTGTGGTGCCCACTTGACGTTCGAAGGTTGTCGAGGAAACAAATTCTATTTTTAAAATTTGATGTGGTACACAGGTGGGAAAGCAGAGTACGCTCCTCGGGTGTAAGGCTGCGTTGCCTTGGGCTAACCTGAATCCCTCGCTTCACTAAGGATTTTTAACTTTATTCCCTCGTTTCTTTCGGGTGTTAACACTTGAACCTTCTCGCTGCGCTACGGATGGAGTTTCACCCCCAGAATCCTTAGTATCGCTTCGGAATTCAATACGCCTCCCTTGGAGCGTAATCTACAATTATTTTGTTAAAATCTCAGACCCGAAAACATTCTTCGCCTCAGTACTTGTTTTACCTTTTTTATTTGTTGTCGTTTTCCTTTCACGTCTTATTGTTCTGTTATGACAAACAAGATAAAAATAAGGTAACTTAATAATTACTCTTATTTGTTTTCCTTTACAAACTTTATTCTGTCTATACTAATGTCTAGTAATACCTAAACTGAAATAAAAAGGCCTACTCTTTGTTTGTACACTGTACATCTGTTTTATTTGTTTTGGCATTTAGTCATTTACTCGCTGAGGTGGGATGAAAAAGTTACGTGTTGCACTCGAGTGCAAAGATTTTCACCTGTGCTTCTTTTGATTCCCTCGCTCTCGCTCATATTCTAAAAGTGAATCACTCGTTGCATCGTGATTCACGTTTACAATCATTTCGCCTTTGCTCTGGGCATCCGCGATAAATTGAGTCCCACCGCGTGTTTTTAAAAATCAACTTGCACCTCGTGTAAACAAATAACTATTAATAGACCCCCATAGGGGAGAAAAAACCCCACTTTACGTGTACGCAGGAGGTACCCTAAAAAAATTTTTTAAGAGATTTTATTTTAATACTTTTTCGGTACAACAAATTCGTATATTTACACCAAATTACAGCTTTCTAGTAGTGGGCCTCTCTGAGCTAAGCTGCGGACAGACGGACGGACGGACGGACGGACATGGCGAAACTATAAGGGTTTCATGTTGACTACGGAATCCTAAAAATCGGGACGGCGCGGAAGTTGGTCAAACGCAAAATGTTTTTTCATACAAATTGTTTGAACGAAAATATTTTGATACACCATGGTCCTCCTTTTATTTCTGATAGTGACACTATGTTAAAAGGCAAAAAATAATTCTTATGATGAAGTCTTTCGATCGGTATGATAAAACTACTAATTATTTTTTCGTGTAGCGGGTTCGATTCCCGGTTCAACCATGTAATAATTTAAAAATCTGTGAATGCAGTTTAAATTGTTTTAAAAAATTAAAATATGTAATGTCTTCTTTCAGTGAAATGTTCCATAATACAATATTCAAGGTACTTTCCCTCCACGCGGCATAGCCGTGGGACGCTCTGTATAGTACCTTAAGGTACTCTACCAAATAAATATAATCGGTTTTTACAATAATATAACTTAATATGACATGGCGATTCGATTGATAACGGATTATTATTCTTATCAAATCTATATTAGACAGTTTATTGTCGTCAACAGGGCTGATAATAATATTATTGTCTTTACTAATTTAAACATACACCTACATAATTAATAATGATATATCCTTTACAAAGGGGTACATTATATACTATTTTGGCTGTGATGAAATTGGGGTCATAATTAAACCACTAGATACATAAGACCATAGAAAATAAGCCGTAACCAACCGAACACATCAAGGTTTCTATTTTTTTCGTTTCAAGAATGAATACATAGATTTATAACTTAAAACTTATGACCGTAAATACGGCCATAAGCTAAGCCGCCTTATGCAAAACAGTCGTATCAAAATCGGTTTAGCAGTTTTGACGTAAAATCATAAACACACGATTTCGCATTTACTACTAGTAGAATTACGAGTTAATTTTTACTACTGAATCTAAAATTATGAGGAATAGCGAAAAATAGTTAAAAGTAGGTAAACTCGAAGCCAATTTTTACGAAAACCTAACTGAATCATTATCTTTTAAAAAAACAATCAAACCGTTAATTTTGTAAGAAGATTGAAATAAGTAGGGTCCATAAATACCCCATGCTTAAGTACCACCTGTCTTATAGTTTCCTTAAATCATATACCTAATAAAAATTAAGAAGTTGTAACTAGAGTAATACAACATTAGAGTAGTAGCAACCCTATAATGGCCTCAGCTTAGTTACGAGTTATTAACTGTGGACTTAATAATTTTATAACATGACTAGTGACATAGCGCCTTGTTGATAAACAGCCAGAGGTGGCTTAGTTATCTCGTGCGCCCGCGCCGGTTCAGTCGGTAGGTAGTGTTCGTATAATAGTAGTTCAGTCAGTAACACAATTGTAGATCGGTGTGTAAATTATTAGATAATGATAATAAACAAAGTAGTATCTACAGGACCGGCGTTGAGTGTACCTGGCCATTTGTCTTTCGGTCAATATGCGATAGATAAATTAAGACAAAATTGTGAAGGAGAAGATGCTGTTGCTATCGTAAGTAAATGCACTTTTAGTAAGTATTTTTAGGTAACTGGCGTAGACTTTGGCCCGTGTTGTGTATATTAAGTATGTACGTAATGACCTTCGTGATCTCGCGTACCGACAACGAAATAAATTATGCTAACAATAAAACAAACTGGTTTCTCCTTAGTAGACGCGTGCGCGTCGGTTGTCGGGCCAAACGCAATGCAGGTTGTGCAGTTGTTGCCTTAAATACATATTTGTTTCACAACTGACTGACAACCTAGGTAACAAAGGCCGTTTTATCATCAAAGAGTCATATAGTAGGCCTTTAACGAATCCCATTTTGACTGCTTGTACTACAAAGCGTTTCGGTTCTATAAGATTAAAGAGCATTTAAGTTCTTAGGACACTTATAGGACCATACGTAAGAATCTTTAAAGTGTTGCACTGTAATAGAAATAAGAAAAGCGATTTTGGTACTATTTAGTACTATAGACCACCAAAATCTATATACATATAATAAAATAGTAGGAAAGTCAAAACTGTACATTGAATATTTTTTTAAAAGAATACTTGGGGTGTGATCTACAATCGATACCGAAGCCAAAAATATAGTTTTTAGAATTTTTGTCTGTTTGTCTGTTTATCTGTTTGTCTGTTTGTCTGTATGTATGTCCGGGATAAACTCAAAAAGTGCTGAACGGATTTGAATGATTCTTTTTTTGTTGTATAGGTATTAAGTCTGGCCAAAACATAGGCTATAATTTATTTTGGAAACTTGAACACCTGGCGCAGAACCGCAACAGACTAGCTAAACTATAAGAGATACAAAAATGGCGCCATAGCAAAAATTGTTGCAAGTGATGAGCATTTTCTGCTGAGAGAATAAATTTGAAGATCTGGAACACCTGATGTGGAACTCCAAGAGCCCAGCTACACTATAACATATACAGGAATGACGTCTTAGCAAAGTTGTTCGGCCTGATGAGCACCCTCTGTTGACATTTAAAAATTGAAGATCTGGAACACCTGAAGTGGAACACCAAAAGCCCAGCTAAACTATAACATATATTGAATATACGTCTTAGAAAGAGTGGATCAGCCTGATGAGCATTATCTATTAATGTATAAAATTTTAAGATCTAGAACACCTTATGTGGACATCAAAGCTATCACTAATTTCACTGTATGTTTATAAAATAACATAAGCTGGGATTACCTTCACGCAGTGAAGGCGGTCGCAGTTTAGGACTGATTTTCGATGACGATGAATATACTAAAACAAATATTCTACTGGCCAAACTTAATTATTTACCCAGGCTCTTGGAGTTGGGTATCAGACTTTGCAGATCTTCGATTTTGACGGCCCCGCTGTCGCTGGCATAAGCAACAAGATCCGCGTACGAAGTCGCGGGCAGAAGCTAGTATAATATAGTAATGTGTCAAAATAATTTTTACATTACTAGGATTGTAGCAGTATTGAAAACACTATAACAGTATCAATTTGCACGATAAAAGTACCTTACACACACATTAGGTAACCATTTAGCTTTATAAAAGATCCCTCAACATCGCTACGGGGCTAGTTCTGTAAAAATCATGAAAACTCTTCTATAGTACTATAGCGTCTCCTGAACTGACTCCTCCAAAATAACTTAAAATCAAATAGCTCTAAAAGTGAGGCTACAAGACTAAAGCGCCCCCTAATTCATTTTCGGTGAAAATATGGCCGCTATTTTCTGCCGCGATAGCACGTTAGCAGCACGGCTAGAGCCAATGTGTACTAGGGTAAAGTACCCAACTGCTGACCTCCCACCAACTATTGACCGCTTAACAGTTTTTATCAAAAATAATAATAAATCTTCTTGCAGTGCTGCATAAAGAATACAGAAAATGATAAATAATTTATCTTGTAATATATCAGCGTCACAGAAAATTTAAATAAAGCGATGTTGCATCCGTAAACCTATGATAATAAAATACCCTGCTAAAATCATCAAGAAATTTAACAATTTGCTAAGCTGAAGGTTGTTTTCAATGTCATTTTAATTCAGTTTTACACGATAGATTCCTTAGAGTTTGGTATTTTTTCGTTATTTATGAGAGACATAATGCTTTTTCACATGATTTTCAAGTTTTAATGAGCCTTAACTAGTTAAAATGATGGGGTCAATATGTGGTACACTCAAATGTATGAATAACCATTTATTTGACACGACATGTCAATAGCTGGTAATGAACCATATGTATGAATATACCAGTTACTAACACCACGGTTTATACGCATAGTTCATTTTAATGGTGAGGTAGCTTAACTTTAATGCATCTGTATTATGCCCATGGGTGTTGGCACCCCTAAAGGTGTGTATCTGCATACTCACAAACATAAAAAAATACCTTACGTTGTAACCTAAGAACCTAGCTTAATTTGAGCGAGGTACTTAAATTTTCGATCTACTGTCACATTCTGAATCCTCCTGATTATTATAAACTTACTACAATTATAGGAAAAGTGAACGGCTGAATGGATTTTGATACAATTTAGCAAGCGGATAATATAAAAACCTGGTTAGGTGGGTGTACCTGGACGCAGGATACTTTTTATGTCGGTATATGATCCCGTGGGATAATTGCCGAACGTAACACGGGCAGTGCCTCAGTCATAAGTTAATTTAGTGCATAAAATTATGACAAAAGTTACTCTAACCTGCATGTTTGAACAAACTGACTTAAATCATATCCAAGGCAAAGTGTTACGTAGTTTTTGATTTGTGTTTATGTTCTCTTCATTTGTGAGGATCTTCTACATAAGTTGAAAAAGTTAAAAGAGTGTTATGTAATTGGAAAAATATTAATTCAAACTTTTATAAACTCACTTTGAAGAATTAAAGCCGTATTCTTTCAATTTGTTTTGCCGGCGATCATTTTTAATCTGCTGCATAATACAGATAAATGAAATAACTACTAATAAAGAGGAAAAAAATGACAAAAAGTGATAAAACTACAACAAAACTTCAAAAATAAGTGCAAGAATATTATAGGCCGCGTTTGAAGACTGTAGACCAAAATTGTGTGAAAAAAGAAAATGAGAAGGGCAATAAGACTACTTTTGTTTGTTTTTTATCAAATAAAACCTCGTATCACAGTCCTAATTAATAATATTTGAGTTTATTCTTATACTACAGGAGGTCAAAAATTGGTCATTTGCATGATGAAAATTTGGTACAGGCCTGTTGATAACTGGTCAAATAGCCTGTTTTTGCTAAATTCGAGAAAAAAAAACACTTTTTACCTTTGTATGACTGTTTATAATGTTTTAGTTACATTTTCCAATGTTTATTTTATCTTCCAAAAACATTCATTTCCACTTGCAACTCATGCATTAGTTTATTTTGGGTGTTTTACCCTATATGGATCTGTATTCGGGACATATCCTTATTTTATAATTTAAATTTAATTAAAACACGAAAATAATTAGGGCGCATTGTCAAATTCAAAATCAGCATAATGATTTTATCGATACAATTATTTTCGCAAGTGCAAGTTATGGTAGAGTTGCGTTATGTTCTTTTTATTACAATGATACATTAGGGAACATGGCGAAATACATGAATCATAACTTACCGATAATTTTTGTTTTCTAGAGGAACACGACTGACACAACACGAACAAAAATGGTAAACAATATTTTGTGTCAAGAAAAATCTCTCAAATCGTTAACAGTGCAAAATAGCCCTTCAGGCATGTCAAACAATCGTGACATTATTACACTTGTGGCACTTTTTTAGTACTAAAAAGCATTTCACTACACTTTTACATCTCAACTATAGAGCTGATTGATAAATTAGCTCGATAGTTAAGTTATACTAGGGCCTTTTTGGGGTTTTAGTAAACGTTTCAAACACCATTATAGTACTAATTATGGATTCTTTTAGCACGCTCCAAAACGTTCTCAGGATTTTTATATTACTTTTTTTTGTTACTTGGGAATGTTATAGAAGTACCTTGATTTCCTACCTACCAAATTTTTACCCTTACATGTACATTTTGTAAGTTGGTCGACTATTTTTCGTAAACTTGAAAAGCCTCTGCCTGTTACAGGCAGTTGTTTGGAAAATACTACTGTTATTTAATTTAGTAATTTTTGTAAATAATTAACTTAATTTTAGTGTTAAATTACTTAAATAAATCATTATCAGTGCAATTTCTGAATAATGATCACATAAGGGCCGAGTCACACCGAAATGGCAGCGGCCGGCAGCGACACGGCGGCGGCGGCGGGCACTTTCAGTATGAAATAATTTTAAACTACATACTAAAAGACTCCTATCGCTTGAAAAGGTTGCGAGGCCGCCCGAGGCTGACAGGCGGCGACGCGAGGCCGCTCGCGGCACCGCGGGCGGATTTCCGTTTTTCTTGTTTTCCTTTGTTTGTTTCTTTCTTCTTCTTCTTCCGCAATAAGTGCTATAATAACCATCATGTTCACTCCAAACACACCTTGCCGAATGTAGAAACTAAACAAGTCAAGAAGATAACAGGCGCGGGAGGCGCGCGTGGTGGTGGACGCCCACGGCGTCGGACGTCGCAAGACGATCTCCGGCCACCGTAGGCGCGGGCATGCGGGCGGCGAGTAAAGGGCAACTCGCCGCCCGACCATGGACCATGCCCGGGTCGACGGTGCGTCGTGTTCCACGCGCGCCTCAAAGAGCGTCAGCATAATGACGAGGCCCCCTCTCAGAGGGCTAAAGCCTGCCGGGGTCGCCGGTCTTATACCATCACCGTGACCCCGGAACATAAAGGGCTATTGAAGGATACAGTGGATTTTAGTCAGTTCAAGTCTGACAGTCCCTCCCGCCCTGCCCGGGGTGGGAGGCCTCATTTGATGATTTTACCACGTAAAAAAAAAAAAAAGGCGCGGGAGGCGCGCGGCCCGCGGCTCGGCGTCTGGAACCTGGGGGCGCCCGCGGCCGCTGCCGGCCGCTGTTATTTCGGTGTGACTCGGCCCTAACGACATTACGTTTTTTATAAGTACCCACATAATTATGGTTTTTTCAGTATTTAAATGTAGTATGTATGTAAATTTATTGGATTTACGTAAATACAACATTAACGTGTAATTTCCTTTCTTCGATATAAGTACCTAAATAATTATTTATTTTTAAACTGACTTCGAAAATAGGTGGAACTATTCAATTCGTCGGAACCTTTTTAAACGTTTGCGACCCGATTCCTCGATGACGCCATAATTAATTAAGTAGGGGTTTTTGATCACTCCTACACTTGGATGATAAATGATAGATGACTGCTGATAATGATATAGGCAGAAAGATCGCGTAATAAATGATAAACGACACAACCTTCTGCGATAAGTATTTAATTGATACTTATTGATAGAAATTATAAGGTGCAGTGATACATAATGCTAAAGTAACAGTATAAATACGATACAAAAGTGCTGACGCGCGCCGCGGCGCTAATTATGTATATAAAACAAAATTAAACCTGTACAGTTGTCTGTACATGCTGCCACAGGCGCAAAAGAAAGAATACATAACTAAAATAACAAAATTGATTACATAAATCGAACCTCTAACTTTCACATAAAGGTATATCAAACTTAATAGACTGCAAGTTAGGGGTTGATGTGCTCTCGGTGATCCGTGGGGCGGGCTGCGTCTTGGTCGGAACTTCTTCTAATTCTATATTCATCTCCCGTGTCGGCTGCTGCCTCCTCTTCCGTCGTCGGATCCACATGACGACTGAGATAAAGCCCGTCAGGATCGCTCCGGCCACCAGCAAGTAGAGCACGCTGTATTGATGCACGTCGTGGACGCTGATTGTCTCGGTCGATTGTAGCTTAAGATCATCTATTTCAGACCTCAATTGTTTCCATATAGTGTGATGATCCTCTGGTACAAAGTTCTCAACAGAAGAAATGCTTGTGTTGAGTATTTCATTGACTACAGACATCTGTGGAAGCTCTTCTGCATAGTAGTCAACGTGATTGATGAAATTCTTATGAGAGTAAGGGTGAATCCTGAGATTGCCAATATTTAGTTGATTCCCCTGGCGAAATTTATTTTCACACATTCTTTCTAAGTAACAATGTAATATAAAATTTAACTTCATTATAAACACATTAAACTAATTGGCATCACTTTTGGCCGGATGGTTCTCAATATATAGCAGTTTAATTTTTTTTCTTGTCAGGGGAATCAAAAAACGACGACAAGGGAATCAAAATCAAAACAAAGATTTAAAAGAAAAACAAGATTTATTATTATTTTAACGTAGCCTCTAATTTTTTTCTAGTCTAAGATGTTCTGCAAGTCGTTTTATTTAATCTTTCTTGCCTTGATTGTTTTGGGGGCATTGCTCAAATCTGAAATATGAAAACAGGCAGGAATTTCGTGCGAATTAAATAAGATAAATGATTTTAATCGATAAGACGGTTTAAAAAAATTATGTATAAGAAATATAACGAAAACTTTCTTGTTTTCACAGAAACCTTTTGATTTCCATAATACATTTTGATTACCTTGGCGCAAATACCAAGGGAATCAATGCCAATGGAATCAAAAAACACGATGTTTTTGTCGATTCTGATAAAAACAATACGTTTTAAATAATATGAATGTAATAAATAAATAATGAACATTAAAGCTGTTCCATGTACACCCGAAAACAAATCCTTAAAACTCAAATTGCATTTATAAACGTGATCAGGGTAATCAACGAGCTAGCGAACCAAAACCAGGGAAATCAAATCTTTACCTTCGTAAATTCGTCCTGGACCAACGAGCAGCGCAACCTTCAACAACTACGTTGGAAGCGCTACCGGCAGCGCTCGTGCGACGGCTCGGAGACACTGTTCTAGAATATTTTACTACAGATTTACGAAGTTTAGTGACGCGCCACGGGAATCACTGTTTAGTCTCGGACAAACTTTATATTATAGTTCTTAATAAAACTATCATAAATACACAAGGCGTATATTTTTTTTATATATCTACAACAACCCTGGTAGCGATTAGACCGCATTGTTTATTTTGTTTATGTTCGTAAGTTAGGGTTTTGTCGGTTTGTTGTTTGCAAAATGTGTAGCGGACGCGCCAGGGGTATCAATATTTAGGCCTTTTGGATTTTTTTTCGACTATTTAGTACTAAATTAGACCCAAAAACTGTCGTGCTACAGTTAGATCATACATTAACGTGGCATAAAAAAAATATTTTGACATCAAATTTAAATACTACGGGTACTTTTTTTCTTCGGACAACGTAAAATTAACCTCTCAAGATTCACCCGTAAATCTGGAAAGACTCTCCTTTAAGTGTACATCCTTGACAAAGGCTAATTATACCATTGCCTGATAAAGTTTTTACTTCCGTGCTGCGTGTACTAAATATGCGGACAGTGCATTGCTGACAACATTGATACAGCCAGTCGTTCGGGCGTCGTAACTTGATCCATTTATTTTCACATTTTGATTGTTTGTATATACAGGCTGATGTTATTATATCTTTAATTTTTACATCACAAATGGATTGTTTTTCTCGAATTTCATAGACTGGTTTATCAATGGAACATAAAATCTTCTCTGCATTCGCATGGAGACATTGTTGCAGGTCGTTTTCTGTGAAGAATAAAACCAAGTCCTTTCTCAAATTAAATGCCAAAAATGGGAAAGTCAAGATAACTTGATAGTTTTGCCCTGATTCTTCTCTTTGAAGGGAAATAACTTTGTCCAATTCGTATTTTTCTGTAGTAACCAGAGGAATCTTGATTTCCATTATAAGGTAGTTGTTATAAACTCTAGCGAACACTCGTAACAATTTATACAGACTTCTGATACTTGATTTGTCCATTGGCACATTGAGATCATCCTGTATCTCCCGTGAAACGATGTTTATCTGTGCTTCCAACTCTTCAGGTGGGAGGAGGTGAGTGTCTATGCGTCCATGATAAATATCGGTGACTACATCTATGAGGCCTTGCTGCATTCTCCGTAAAGTTGATAAAACGGCATAAGCGGATAGTGCTGATGACGTTAAATAAAGACCGTGCGTTATCTCTGATTGCAGGTTGTTTACTTCCTTAAATAAAGCCTTCATTTGTTTATCCATAGAAGTAAATTGTTGATTCATAATAGCCTCATTTCTTCTAATAATGCTGTTTTCCGATTCAATGATTAGCGTTTGATTTTTGATAAGGCCTTGTAAGTGATTTTCATTCAGAGATATCTGTTCAATATCTCGTTCATACTGCTCTGCAAACTTGTCATCTAGAACCCCAAACAAGTAACTAGCCAGGCTGCCAACCCCATTAACTAGTCCTCTCTTGTATCTTTTGTTCGGGTTTCGCAGTAATGAATTATAATGTTGAAGTTCGTTCAGCTCATGTTGCAGTTGTAATATGATAGTTCCGTACGGCATTCTTGATTGAGGTAGGCACGTTTGCTGACACAATTGATTTAAATGTCGAACATATGTTTGTAAGTCATTGAATCCAGACCAATATGTAGACATGTTGTAGTAAACTATTAACTTCCACTCGTCCTTGATGTGTTGGAGTTCTGATACCTTGTCGAAAAGCATGTTCCTTTGACTGTCCAGTGACGTAATATTGTACGCGACAGTTGATTGCTGTATGCTAGGTGATATAATCATCATTAACAGAAGAAGTGTTGTTGTTAATAATGTTTTCATGCTGAATTTCGACCGATTGCGATGCCCGCGGGATGTTCCTTGAGTCCCATTCAAGGGAGGTGTAGGCATGGTACTACTTTCTTGAACAGGCAGCGGAATAAGTTTGTTGACCGGACGTTTGATAATATTGTTGGCAGTTTTCAATGTTACAACTCGCACACACCCGTCTGGACCGGGATGCAGAGCTTGAACTCGCGCCATCGCCCACTTGCCTGGTGGTATGTGGTCTTCTTTAATGAGAACTACGTCGTCGAGTTTAAGGTTTTCCTTCGTAGTACGCCATTTTGTTCTTGACTGAAGCTGTTGAAGGTACTCCGTGGACCACTTCTTCCAAAACTGTTTGTTAATTGCCTGAATCAATAGCCAACGTACAGTCAGGCTCATATGATCGGGATCAGTCTGAGGTCGTGATATTATGGACCCACCGACAAGGAAATGCCCTGGTGTGAGATATGTGTCGTCTGGGTTTTCAGTGAGTGCGCAGAGAGGCCTCGAATTGAGACAGGCTTCAATTTGACACAACAGCGTGGTGAACTCTTCATAAGTTAATTTTTGCTGGCCAAGCACACGCTTTAAATGATATTTCAAACTCTTCACCGCCGCTTCCCAGAGACCTCCGGCATTTGGCCAGACGGGAGCATTGAAGTGCCAATGTATTTCCATGCTGTTTAGGTCATTCGAAGCGTTAGGGTTTATTGAGGCCATGATTTCTCGGTATTCTTGATTGAGAAGTCGTGAGGCACCCACAAAGTTCGTACCATTATCGCTGTAGATATTTTTGGGTACTCCACGCCTGGAGCACATTCTTCTTAACGCTGCTAGGAAGGATGCTGTGCTGAGATCGGATACCAATTCCAAATGTACGGCCTTGGTTGCTAGGCACACAAATACTGCGATGTATCCCTTCGTAGTCTTGATGCCTCTTCCTTTGTTAGATTTTATATCCACATGCCCTGTGAAGTCTATACCCACATTTGTAAAGGGTCGAGACGGTGTGACTCTCGGCTTTGGAAGGTCAGCCATGTGTTGCTGATATGATTCTTGACTATATCTTCGGCACTTAACGCATGATCTGATATGCTTTTTTACGCGGCTGATGCCACTAATCAGCCAATATTTCTCTCGGATGAATGATAAGGTAAGTCGTGGCCCGCCGTGAAGCGTAGTGACATGAGCTTGATGAATGATTAACTCTGCCAGGCGACTTCCAGGTGATATTATAATAGGATGCTTTGCCGCATATGTGATATTTGCTTGCTCAAGGCGTCCGCCGACTCTTAATATTCCGTGATCGTCTAAAAATGGTCGCAAGCTGGATAATCTGCTGTTGCTTCGGACGACGCCCTTTTGCGTTAATTGATGTATATCTTCTTTAAAATCTATACCTTGCACATGTTTGACAACAAGATATAATGCGCTTTGTATTTCAACACCGGTCAGTGCACTTCGCTCCGCACGTAAGTGTTTATTTTGCAGGTTATTGATGTAACGTGACACCCATGCTACTGTTCGCGCAACCTTAGATAGTGAATTGAATTTATTTAATAATTCAATTACAAAAGAGCTGCTATTTTGACATAAGGCTGTTTGTACAATGGGCTTTTTCATTTCTTCTGTTGGAGTTTGATATTCAGTCGTGGGAATGTGATCGATCGGGTTAAAATTAAGAAGCCATTCTGGTCCTTCCCACCATAAACGATTTTTTGATAGACCTTCAGAACTCAATCCACGCGTGGCACAGTCTGCTGCATTGTCACAAGACCTGACGTGACGCCAATTCGATGCTGGTATGATTCCAGTTATTTTTTGTATACGGTTAGCCACAAACTGCTTCCATTTTGATAAATCTCCACGTAGCCAGCCCAATACAACCATCGAATCAGTCCAAGCGAAAATCTGTATTTGTTCTGAAGACAATGTCTGACGAAATTTCTCCATCAATTGTGATAATAATAATGCACCTAGCAGCTCAAGCCTAGGTAACGTGATTGACTTGTTAATTGGCGCAACCTTTGTTTTTGCAGTTACGAGCTTCGATGTGCGCTTGCCTTTATGATCGCTTGTTACAATGTAAATTGCGCATGCATAAGCTTTTTCCGAGGCGTCACAAAATGCATGTATTTGAATGTTATTTTCCATTTCACCTAGATATCTAGGTATTTGAATGATATTGATATTTCTTAGGTCGTTTCGCAACCTTTTCCATTCTAGTGATATGTGGCCCGGTAATTCTTCATCCCATGTCAGGGACTCCGTCCAAGTTGTTTGGAATAATATTTTTGCTCTGATAGTAAGCGGTGATAACCAGCCAATGGGGTCAAATATTTTTGAAATATCTGCCAATAATTGCCGCTTCGTAAAGTGCATGTTGCTGTCTCGATGTTCGATTCTAGCGTCGAATGTAAACACGTCAGTTGAAGGAATCCATCGCAGACCTAGTGTTTTCCGGGTTTCGCTATCCTTGAACTCAAATGGAGCGTTTATTTGTTCTGGCTGCAAGGTTTCGATTAATCGAGGTTCATTACTGGACCATTTCCTCAGGTTCATGCCAGCACTCCTTAAGACTGCTATTAATTCTTGCTGTAATTGTCTGGCATGCTCGATTGTATTACTTCCTCCCATGTAGTCGTCCATATAAAATGATGATTCCAGGGCGACCGCTGCTAAAGGATATTGTTCAACATGATCGATGCCAATTTGCTTCAAGGTTCTCATCGCTAAGAACGGCGCTGCTCTTGTACCGTATGTAACAGTAGTAAGATTGTATTCTTGAAGTAATTCACGAGGATGACTTCTCCATAATATAGATTGAAGATGCTGATCTTGAGGTCTCACAAGGATAGCTCGAAACATTTTTTCTACATCCGCAGTGGCTACGTACTTATATTGTCGCCACTTTTGGATGAGATTCTGAAGGTCTTGTTGGAGGTTAGGTCCGTTGTACATCAAGTCGTTTAAGCTGCGTCCAGATGACATTTTAGACGAAGCATTGAAAACAACACGTAGAGCTGTAGTTGTCGAGTCTAGTTTCAGCACGCCGTGATGAGGTAAGTAGCACGCTGTGTGATCTTGTTGTTCTACTCGACGCATGTGACCTAGTTCTTCGTACTCTCGCATGAATTCGCGATAACCTGCTGCTAATGATGGATTCTTAGTCATCTTCTTTTCTTGTTGAATAAATTGAGCGACTGCCTTTGACTTTGATGTACCCATTTCTTGTTCGAAGTTAGGTTTCATGGGTAATGCTACTTCATAGAGGCCCGAGTCCAATCTCTTCGTAGTTGCTTGATAAAATTCCTCACAATATTGATCTGCAGATGATAATGATGATGTGGGCTCTTGTATGTCTTCGACCTCCCAGAATTTGGAGATGTTGTCGACGTCGTTGAGGACAACATGACATGCAAACGTCTTCACATTGCCTGATAATATCCACCCAAGTTTTGTTTGCTGCGCGATAGGAGCTTGGACTGGTCCTTTGATAAGCCCACTCATGATAATGTTTGAATAGACACTGGCATCCAAGAGCAAGTCAACTGGTTTAGAAATGTTATACTCAGGATCTGCCAGCCGGGTGTGTGATAAATGAGGCCAAGTTTGTTTCTTAAACGATGTATTAGGCAAGTTATTTATAACTCGGCCTACGACTAGAGCCTCCGTTGTAAAATGATAGTCATCGTAAATTGATATGCAGTCAAGCGACACTAAGCCTCTGCTTTGTTTTTGTGTTGACCCAATTCCGAGTACTGCTGCTTGATATGATTGCCTTTTCAACCCTAATAATTGGGCGGCATTTTCTGATATAAGTGATACTTGCGACCCTTGGTCTAAGAGGGCTCTGAATCGCATATTGCTGCCATCTTTGGCTCTAATGTTTACTGCTACAGTGGTCAAGAGGACTTCTTCATTTTCGCTTGCAACGTAGTTGATATTGTGACTGCTACGCGATGTTGAAGCGGAGCCTGCTGTCGACGAAGAATCCTGAGGTTTAGGATTGTCTGTTTGTTCCGGTATATCACCTCGCATAGTTGACATTGCTTCATGCATAATCGAGTTATGATAGCCGTTGCATTCTTTGCATCTTTTTGTAGAAATGCACTTTTTGTCATAATGCTTGTAAAGACAGTTACGGCAAATATTATGTTGTGAAATTGTCCTCAATTTCGCATCCGCCGATTGCGCAAGGAAGCGTTTGCATTGATACAAACTATGAGGCTCCTTACAAACTGGGCAAGATCTTTTATTGTTTGTTGCGTTTGATTGATATTTCTTGTACTGGGATGCATTCCTGGAGTTGTCGTTATGGTTATAAGGTTTTGGATGACTTGAGCTTGACTTGTAGGAATCTGATGTAGTAGGCCTTTCTTTCTTGCCTACGGGCTCTCGGGCCATAAACTTATTTTCAAGGAAATGCAGGAACTCGGTATAAGAAGTGAGATCTCGAGGCGATGCACGTGACTCCATATAGTCAGTACGCGTTTCGTCGTCCAGCTTCTTTGATAAAAGATGAACCAAAATCGGGTCCCAGGTAGCGATGTCAATGCCTAGGTTCCGAATACTGTTGATACACTGTGTAGTCGTATCATGTAGCTTCTTGAAAGCTTGATATGATGATTGCTTGGTGATCGGTGGTTGATTTAAGAAGATATCCATCTGAGTTGAAAATAAAATCTGTGGATTGTTATAACGATGCGTGAGGATATCCCATGCCGTCTCGTAATTTTCTGCAGATATATTGAGATGCTGGATTAAACCTTCTGCCTCACCCTTGACCTTCCCCTTCAAATGTTGCATTTTCTGCGCTTTAGAAATACCTTTGTTGTTATGTATTGTTTCGACGAATAGATCGAAGAAGGTCGGCCACTGCGTATATTTTCCGTAAAATGTAGGGACTTCTAATTTGGGTGTGGCCTGCTCGAGGTGAGTAGTAGAGTTTAATTTTCTGTTGAGACCCCTTTTGATTGTAAGGTAGCGCTCTTCAACCTGCAGAAACTTGGTTTCATATGCATCGTTGCTTCCGTTCAATCGGTTATCGAGACGTAAGTGAGTAGTGTCAATAACCTTCCATAGATGTTGAAGATTATTTAGCTCATCTTGAAGTTCCCATTTTTCCTCTAAATCTTCAATGTTGATTCGATTCATTAGTCGTTCCAATGCTCTGAAGTTGGTGTCTTGCTGACCAAGCAGGTCATCCCCTTGAAAATGATATTCTTCAAAGGCGGGTAAT
Organism: Agrotis ipsilon; assembly: GCA_028554685.1. Classification (NCBI taxonomy): domain Eukaryota; kingdom Metazoa; phylum Arthropoda; class Insecta; order Lepidoptera; family Noctuidae; genus Agrotis; species Agrotis ipsilon. The sequence goes on along the minus strand of CM052973.1, from coordinate 9,747,029 downwards.
GAAAAGGTCGGAAACTTAGGCTCCTTATAAGCTGACATCATTTCCTTGGTTTTGATATAATAATGTCATGTGTGTCATGTACATGAAGGATGTACCCATAAATACCTTTTGCGAAATATTCGTATTGATCATCTTCAAAATCCAGCAGCTTACTGTGATTTTCTTCGAACTCCTTCCAGCACTTGTCCAACGCAGCTAAACGGCTGAGAAGGTATTCAGTTGTTTTTCGGCTCGAACTGTCCTTCCGGAAATTGGTATGTATTCTCTCGATTTCCTTGGTGAGGGAGCTCTGGCGTTCGAACATTGCTTGTATGCCCTCCATGATAAATGATAAATACTTGATGTTGCTGAGACTGATATATGATATTCTTCTTTACTTCTGATAAATGATATTCTCTTGCTTAGTGTTTTGTTTATCTCCAGCACGATATGTGCGCCTTCTCAATCCTACTGGTGAGACCCGCTTGTGGGAGGCCAGCGGACCGATTCGCTATCGTACCGGAAATCTTCAAACACTATCTTGATAAAGATACACTGATGACTGGATCCGCAGGTCACTGGATCAGATCCAATCCGGCTCGAAGGACCATTAAATGTAGGGGTTTTTGATCACTCCTACACTTGGATGATAAATGATAGATGACTGCTGATAATGATATAGGCAGAAAGATCGCGTAATAAATGATAAACGACACAACCTTCTGCGATAAGTATTTAATTGATACTTATTGATAGAAATTATAAGGTGCAGTGATACATAATGCTAAAGTAACAGTATAAATACGATACAAAAGTGCTGACGCGCGCCGCGGCGCTAATTATGTATATAAAACAAAATTAAACCTGTACAGTTGTCTGTACAACCTCTATACAGTGGCATAGCTAGGCGGGGCGAAGCAGACCCTAGCCCCCGGCGGTTTCGCACCTTAAGGGGCCCCGCTCTCAGAAAAAGAAAGAAAAAATCTTGACAACAGCTATCACCAGTCAGTAAAGCAGTGTAACTTAACTTATTATATACTTCTGGTGTCTGATAAGAGGGAACTGATAGAACCTAAGAGGCCTCTCAATGCTGATGTCACTGACGAACACGTTTAGGTCAAGCGCCTCCACTTTTCACGCGATGAGGCTCGCGCGACCAGAGCGGAGGCAAGTTATGTTTTATCCTGAAATTACCCTCCTTTGCGTCGCGCAGTCGGGTAAAAAAGGGCCTCGTTCATTTATCTTTGCCCACTCCTAGATGCGGTCTTGCTACTCCACTGCCTCTATAAAAGAGACGGCGTGTATTTTAGCTCTTTTACTGAGACAATAGATACTTTATATTATTATCACCTCTGTTAATGGAACCCTCTGTAAATGAGACAGATATTTATATTATTATATCCAAAAAATAGGCACACCATACATAAAATAGACGAACTGGTAAGGTTGTCATTGGTTCGAATAATATTTACAGATCAATGGCGACACAGATGAAAAGATAACATTCAGGCAGATATTGCAAGAGACTGTGAATGTGGCGACGGGACTCAGGAGACTGGGGATAAAGCGTGGCGATGTGGTGGCTCTGTGCAGCGAGAACAGGGATGAGTTCATGCCCACTGCGCTGGCCGTGCTGTGCTGCGGCGCCACCGTCACCACACTCAACGTACTATACACTAAAGGTAAATTCATGTACTTTCAACTTTTTAGGGTCATCTTTAACCTAGTGGAAGCCTTGGGTACTTCAGGGCTGTGGGGCACTCTTTGTTTGCGAAAGCGAGCCTAATGAATCTATTTCACTAGCACACCGTCTTGAATCTGTTAGGTTTTCCTTAGATCGTTCAAAAAATAGGATATTTTATGCAGAAAATCAACCGATGTACGATATTAAACACGGAGCCCACGAGCGGAAATTCGCCCCAGTGTTGCGCCTTCATGCGCACTCGTAGACGCGCTGGAGGGCCTTTAATCCAACGGCAGAAATCAGACAAGGAGTTTGGCCGCTTCGGAAACCGTGCGGTATTCCTGGATCATCCGGATGGCCATGACCCTCTGGCACGCGACAAGCCTAAGCGATCGCCTTCGCATGCACAGGGCCCAGTAGAGGGCCATTGACCTTCGACCTTAAAAAAGACACAAGGGCGAAACGAGAATAAGTAGGTAATATTGAGGTAGATAAAAGTAATACCAAGCAATACCTACTGCATATAGGTAGATACTTATTAGTTTCTGCACAGAACGACCGATAAAGCGACCGATAAGTGAAATCGAAGAGTTTGTTTGGTAGAACGCGCTAATAATCTCAGGAACAATAGTTCCACACAAAAATAACATTTCAAGTGTTGGATAGTCTATTTATCGAGGAAGGCTATAGGCTATATAACATCACGCTAAAACTAATAGGAGCTAAGCAGCGAGTGAAATTCAACATAAATCCGTTTGTTTCAGATGAAATGACGCACGTGCTAAATATATCACGACCAAAAATGATTCTTGCCTCTGAAGTGGGGCTCAAACGGAATTTGGAAACTATAAAAACAGTGCAAAGTATCGAAAAAATTATACAATTGAATGGTAAACCAGTTGCGAGCGGTATTATTGAGTACAGCAGTATGAAGGTGCATGTGGATCCGAAGGAGTTCGAGGTAGAGGAAGTCCAGGGCTGGACCGACGTGGCCTACATACTGTACTCGTCAGGAACTACAGGCCTGCCAAAGGGAGTCATGCTCACACACCTCAACCTGTTATACTCCGCCGCGAGTTTTGAGTAATTACTAAATGTTTCTTTATTTATAGTGAATCACTTGCTGCTAAGTGTTTTAGTGCCACTTGCCTTAAAATTAGATAACTCGCTTTTATTTAGCAATAAAGATATTTGCGGCCAAAGTTCAGTACAGGTAATTAATATTGTAGTATCATAAGTTGGCGTTAAAATAAATATAAGATATTCTTGATAATTTCAAGTGGTTAGGTAGGTATTAGGTAGATATTGTATAAGTATTACACCGCTCGTGTCGCTTTATGAAGATAAGCTAATGTTTCTAGGCGAACTATGTAGTATCAGTTCACATAGAAGCATAAATATTTGGGTTGTAAAAAAAATATTAAGAATATTATGGTGTTATTATAAAGAATACAAAGAATCAGGCTGCTGGTACGGACACGTTGGTCTAGGTACTGATACTGTGGGTAAATCCTGTAAAAGAAACCGGAAAATCTCCAATTCTCAAGAAAGGTAATTTTTAGTCCAGTCGAGTCTCGCTCCACATCTGATACGGAGGAAACTTTGGTTAACTTTCCAAAAAAAAATGTTAATTATGGAACTGAGTTCTAGACAAAACCCTATCAAACACCCTTTGAATGGGTAGCCAAAATGGTCCCTGGTTCTACTATCTACTGAAATAGAACCACAGAAAAAGGGCCTTTAAATCGGCATAACTTTCCTTCGCCTAATTTGTTATCAAATAACATAAAGTACGATTATTAATTGTAGTCACTAAAATGACAGTAAAATGACATTTGTTCACTATAGAAATGTACAAAATTTCCTTGTAGCAGTGACAGTTGCACTTGTCATTTTACTGACTACAATTAAAAATCGTACTTTAGTTATAAATGCCTTTTCACACTACTTGCTCGTAAATGTCAAATTATATATCAGACAAACCATACTGTAAAGCGAGTCATTGTTCCCTCTCGCTCGAACCGGGCAATAATATATGTACTGAATTTCATTATTCCCGTGGGAATAATGTGATTTGAATTTGGAACCTCAAATAAAATCGTATGAAAACTTTCACCATGGAGTTGTATCAATCATAGCGGCTGCTGGCCGCAACAGCTGATCGGTTGCAGAGGTGCCAACTTCACGTTCGAAAGTTGTCGTACCACATCAAATTTCAAAAATCGAATTTATTTCCTCGCAGTAGGTGTGAAAAGCAGAGTACGCTTCTCGGGAGTAAAGCTGCCTTGTCTTGGGCTAACTTGAATCCCTCGCTACACTAAGGATTCTTAACTTAATTCCCTCGTTTCACTCGGGAATTAACACTTGAACCACCTCGCTGCGCTACGGAGGTTCACCCCCAGAATCCTTAGTGTCGCTTCGGGATTCAATACGCCCGTGACGTAAGGCAATGATTTACTCCCTTGTTGCGTAATCTACTATTATTAAATGAATTATTTTACGTGCACGTATCTGTACCGAAAGCCTGCTCCGTTCCGACTCTCTGCAAAGGCAACCTGCTTCTACATTTATAAAGCACCCTCAAGTAACACAGCGTGTACGCCGTACTCAACGACCATACAGCCTAGGTTGTAATGGTTGTTGGCTGGGCTGCATTATAAACTAAACCACATCCACCAAACTAGGCACGGCACGATGCAGAGGCATTAGCTACTGCCGTATGAAACGTGTCAATTATACCGGCCCCCAACGGTTGGAAAGAAATAAAAACATAAAATGTTGCGCTTAAATGAAAACATATCGCGATCATAAAGCTGCAATTACTATGAAACTCCTAACATCAAAAAGGGTATTTTTTTCATGATTATGTAGAATGTTGACGCAAATGAGCTACGATCAGTATTCTTAATCTAGCATCTAGCCCGGGTCGACGGCGCGTCGTGTTCCACGCGCGCCTCAAAGAGCTGTCAGCAAAATGACGGGGCCCCCTCTCAGAGGGCCAAAGCCTGCCGGGGTCGCGGGATTTATTTCTATTACCGTGACCCCGGAACATAAAGGGCTACTGAAGGACACCGTGGATTTTTGTCAGTACAAGTCTGACAGTACCTCCCGCCCTGCCCGGGGTTGGAGGTCTCATTTGATGATTTTACCACGATAAAAAAAAAAAAAAAAAAAAAAGCACCCATGAAAATTCTCTTTACAAAATCAGTAATAGCATAATATATATAGGTACCTATTGTATCCTGACACGAGTCAGGATACAATAGGTATGTCTTTATTCTGCAAAACTATACACTTTGATTATCATTAAGGGCCCCAAACAAGATTTGTCACGGAGACCATTCTGACCTAGTGTTGCCACGTCTAGATTTAGTAAAATAAGTCAATATGTATTTATTTTCCAGAATCGAGACCCACCCTCAGGAAACCATATTACTGACGATAGTGCCATGGTACCACGCCTACGGTTTAATGTCGACCATCAACTACATACTAGTAAATAAGAAGCTAGTGTATTTGAATGGCTTCAATCCTCTGAAATATTTGGGCGCTATTCAGAAATACAAGGTAACTATTGCCTTCATTCAAGATTCTTTAAGCTCAATAACGGAGGATTATTAAATTTTAGTTTCAAGTCATGACACAAAGAATCATAAGGTTTGCAAAGAAGAAAATCACTTCTCGTACCCGTCATGGGTTTTTTTTTTTCATGTTTCATACAAAATATTAGATACGTTAAACAGAAAATTTAAACCGTTACATGAAAGTATAATTTTAAAATTATTATAAGCCCCGCAACTTCTATTTCTGTAACGTTGCTTATCGTAACTACGTAACATTTTAAGTTATCCTTTTTTTGCGCACTGATTTCCCAGAAACTTAATTTTGTTTGTTAAAATCATAATATGCGTGATATAGGTTACATGATGCATCTTCTTACACATGTGCAAACCTTCAAAACTTAAAACTTTTAGGTAACTTTCCTGGCAGCGGTTCCCCCTATCGTGGTGTTCCTAGCGAAGGCGCCTATAATAGAGAAGTTTGATCTGTCTTCCATCGTCGCCGTCTGGTGTGGAGCTGCGCCACTCTCCTCAGAAACTATCACGTTGGCTTTGAAACGGTAAGAAACTTTAGAATTTAAATAAAACCTTACCGAATACAATCCCTCCAAAACCTAGAAAGTGCCTGCAGGCCGAATTAGATTTCATGTCGGAGTCCGGCGCCTCACACATTTTTGTTTTATCCCGATGCGCAGGAGTTCCAGTACCTTCACACTTTTGGGTCTATCACTTGCTATATCAAAGATAGAATCTCATCTTTGCATCTGGGCCAGATTCAGGTCAAAATCAAATCCATTGTATTATAAAAAATATTCCGTGTATATCGAACCCGCAACGCGCGGCAACCATTAATAGCTTTAAGATAACAACATTTTTGTTTTGTATTTAAAGTTTGAAAAATTGCAAAGGCATATTCCAAGCATACGGAATGACGGAGACTTCACTGGCCGCTACCAGAGACATCGACGATGAGAAGATTGAGAGAAAACCAGGAAGTGGTGGCTATCCTCTACTTGGTGTGAAGGCAAAAGTAAGTTTCATAGGATTGTTTCTAGATTATTTAAAAACAATAGATTATTTCTAGTACGTCATAAGGATGGCTAAGAGAAGAGAAAATGTTTTTGCTACGAATGAATGAACCGTGTCTGTGATATTGCTAGAAACCAGGTATACTATAAGATAGTCTATACTACTACGATAAGAAGAAAAATAATTTAGGGTGAGAGCAGGTATGATGTTTCTAGCCATCACAGGAATAACAGCTTCAGGTCTTGAGTAGGTTACTGTCCAGTTTATACTAACCCACGTACCTACCTATTGCAATCTCTAGGTACTTTAATAGATACTATCCAATCCAAAAGAATGAATCCTTTATGCTCATTTTCTATATTGTACTATTCCGAATTTACAATTTAAATCTCAATTACAGGTAGTAGATATCGAAACTGGTAAAAAACTAGGACCAAACGAGAATGGAGAGATCTGTCTCAAGGGACCTATCATCATGAAGGGATACGCCGGAAACGAGGCCGCTACCCGCGCCATATTTGATGAGGAGGGTTACATGAAGACTGGAGACGTCGGCTACTACGACAAAGATGGCTGCTTCTTCATAGTGGACCGACTTAAAGAACTCATTAAATATAAGGGACATCAGGTAAATAAACCGATTTTGCCCACGGCTTCCTCACCCGCCAGTTTTCCCTCTTCGAATTTATGCGAAAAGAGTGAGAAAGGGTACATAACCGTCTTTAAACCGTCCTAATACATCTTAGAATAGAATAGAATATCATTATTTGCGTTCATATGGTACATCGAGATGTTAAATCTAAAAAGTTATAAATTAATGTTCTTTCACCAAAACTCGGTTCAGTGATTGGACGGAATGACTAGGAGAGGTTAAGACATTTTAATCGTTAATGGTTAAGACTCACTCGCTTTGGTTGATTTTGTAGGTACTCAATTAGTTTTATATTTATCTTGCGAAGTATTAATAGATTAAATTGTCCATCATTTTTATCTAAATCCCCAGCATTGTTTTATGGCCCCTTTATCTACGTTCTTGCTTGGAGATATGATTATTCAAACTCGCAAATAGTTTTATAGTTTCTACAATTTGATATCTACTATCTAAGATTAGTTATTACATATTTACGATGAGTGATTAATTATTTTTAAGATCTAATCTAAGTACTAGGTCATCGTGACTTGCCAGCTCCTTAATGTTTACTACTGTACCTACTTTAATCGAATCATGGTTAAACCAAGACATATCTGTTGTTTTGTTTAACGACTTTAGACTTTCTTTATCCAGAATTGTTTCAATTTAGTTTGTGCGTCTGCCTGCTATTCTCAATAAGCAATCACATCATCAACACATTTCCAGATCGAGCAGAAATGTTATTGAATTTTCCATCAGGAATTTGGATATGTTCCCGGTTCCCAGTTGATGGTAAAAGTCTAATTCTGATGGACGGAATTTTGGTGTACCATCGAGTACACCTCTGCTTTACTCTTCGGTTTACAGGCGTGATATGTTATCTTCTTCCTATCTTTACTCGTGCAGGTGGCGCCAGCGGCGGTAGAGAGCATAGTTCTCGGACACCCAGGTGTGGCGGAGTGCGGTGTGGTGGGCGCCCCTGACGAGGCCGTCGGCGAACTCGCCACAGCCTTCGTCGTCAAGAAACCCGGAGCCACCGTCACCGAGAAGGAACTACTTGAATTTACTGCGAAACGGGTAAGATTAACTTTGAATATTTGCGATGCGATACGTGATTACTCGCTGGATGAGTTTGTAGCTTCTAGATGGATGGTGGTGGACTAATTAAGAACTACCTTTATCTCTCTCAATCACCATGTTTTTTTTTAATACGTACGACTATTAATTATTTCGGATCTGATCAGGCAATATCGAAATCGACTGTTGTATGATAAATAAATAATAATGATGTTGTTCCCCAGCTGTCTTCCGTGTCGCGACTGCATGGCGGAGTGATATTCGTCGACGATATACCAAAGAACCCATCTGGGAAGATCCTACGCAGAGCGCTCAAACAGAAACTACTGGACAGACAGAAAAGCAAACTGTAAATAAAGTAGTTTTAAGTTCTGTTGTTAATACATTCCTTGGTTAAAGTGTGATGGTCTGATTTAAAAATGTACAATTATAGTACTTATTGTATTTTATATTACCTACTGCTCTACTACGCTTTGTGTTTTTCCTTTCATCGAAATTGTTAGAGCCTTTTCGAGAACGTGAAAATAAAATACATACAATTATTGTTTGTTTAAATGCATAGTAAAGGATATAAGCCTTTGTTCAACAATGGACATGCAACATTCACGAAGCCTTCAACGAAGTATTCTGTATGGACGAGCGATTGGACACGCAGCGCGGTAGCGGTGCGGGTCCGTGTTCGACTCCCGCACGGAACAAATATTTGTGTGATCCACAAGTAATTGCTTCGGTCTGGGCGTTTTTGTATATGAGTTTTAATTATATTAAAAGTACTCACGAAGTCACGACACAGGAGAAATTCCTAGTGTAGGGCAACATTTTCTTCCGTTTTGTTCGTGATTAGCTTCAGTCAATAATAGGATTAAATGTATAACAAACCCCAACCGATTTTGATGAGACGTGTAAGAACTTTAATAGAAACTCTGTTTTTTAGTAAAAATAAATTATGGTGCCATCAACGACCAGGTTGTATGGTCGCTGGGTGCCACAGACAGACACCCACACTATAGCGTCGGAGTTAATAAGCAATGAAGTCACTAACGTTCGACTCAACATATTGCATTTTAACTCGGATTGACGTATTAATGGGCGTGTTTAGCCGATAAAAAATCAGGGCCTTACCACAAGCTCTTAACGCGATCTATTTTATGGCCTAAGCTGAACTTTTCTTCTAATTCGTACCATGACAACAGCTTAACGTTCAATCTAGTAGGCCATGCCATCTGACAGCGAGTGTGCAAACTGAGTTGCAAGTTTTGGTTTCATTCATTCAATTTTGTACTGGTTTGGTAACATGACGTCTTATATAAGATCAACTGAAACGCTCACATTAAGCAATACAATAAAATTACTATTAATTTCTTTAACTTATACTGAAACGTTTGGTGAATTATTGATGAATATCAAGTTTTTTAGAGGATTTTTTACAAAAACCAACGTAAGTTTACTTTTAAAGTTATAATACCTATACTACATATAGGTACATTTTTTTAACCGCATTTGGTTTTTCTAATAGTCTAATGATTTATTTGTATTGAGTTTCTGAACGTAAGAGGCTCTAGGAGCTGAAGTGTGTATGTTCCTTTATATTGTTAGTAAGTATGCTCCTTTATATTAACGTATCATATTATTGTTTACGTTGCTCTATGTACTACTTGAATGCATTCATGTATAATTATTGAGTATTCATTATACTTTTCCAATGGGAACCAAGCAGTGATCTTCTCTTTTATTTCCCTAACCATTTACATCTCATGGCGACCCTGCCAAACGCTACATTATTAGGTAGCGATTACAAAGTTATTGAACTTCTCTAACTAACGGAAAAAAAAAATGTGTCGGTCTGCGATTGAAAAAGACGAAGTTTTCATCACCCAAAACACGGCCGGTAACAATGAAGCAACATTGAAGGGTGTCGGTGAACACGTGGAGCGCATGAACATCGCCGTCTTCACAATGCTGGCTATCTTTAGCGTGGTAGTCTGCTATTTTTTGGTACGTGTCTACAAAAGGTGCCATCAGCGCTGGATCCAGGACGAAATTGGTCTACAGGCAATCCAACGTATCCGCGCATCACTCAGGGGACGCCAGACCGTCGAAGCTGCAGCATAAGCATCAGTGTTGTCCACATAACAGTGAGTTACTTTTCAATATGCTAAAGCGAAAAAAAAAAAAGTGAAATAACCGATTGAGCAAATCAGTGTTTTAAATATCGCGAGTGAAAGTTCAAACTAATATTTGACCTTAAGAACTTTAAGTACGTAGATACTAGTTAAAAATGTAGTTTATATATAAAAAAAAAAAAAACCCACATTTCCTTAAACGTTATTATGTTCTTCGGTAAATTGTCTAGAATCGTGCACAAACACTCATGTAATTTGATACAGTGCTGCAAATATGTAAACGTGTGACATTCTTTACGCCAGTGCATGTAATTTTACACTTTTGTTTGTACGTAGTTAGTACAATCATGTAACTGATTTAATTAAGGAAATTTATTTTTAGATTATGATTGAGACCTTGGTAGAAAATTACAACGATTTGAAAGAAATAAGGAAATATTTAGTTAAAAAGGGTAAATCCAGATATGTTGGAAAAACTATTGAAATTAAGTTAGGCGAAGCGAAAAATATTTTTGACAAATGCAGTGAATTATTTTTACTTTTAAAATCAAAACAGGATATCAAGGTTATATCCTCAGCATCAGATATTTTCAAAAATATTAAAGAACTTTATGAAGACATTAATAATTTGTGTATGGATCCAAATATTGAAATAGTCAAAATGGAGTTCGACCTAAAAACGGCTTGTAATTTGTTGCCAGTTATGGATGGTACAGAGAATGTAACGAAACGACTGATTGATGGTATTGAAATGTATTCAGAAATGATTAATGCGTCAGATAATGATTTATTAATAAAATTTGTTTTAAAAAATAGGATCACAGAAAACGCTAAATTACGATTGGCTGGGACTTATAAATCTATTTCAGAACTTGTCAAGGACATGCGTACTCATCTAATTACTAAAAAGTCATTCACGGCAATTCAGTCGCGACTTCAAAATATTTCCCAAGGGTTTAGATCAATTGATGAATATGGGACAGAACTTGAACAACTTTTTACGGACTTGACAATTTCTCAAGCAGATGGTGAGTCAACTAAATATAATGTTTTAAAGCCAATCAATGAAAAATTTGCTATTAGAAAATTTGCAGACGGATTAAAAAGTTCTAGGTTAAGCACCATAATTGCAGCCCGCAATTATAATTCACTAAAGGACGCTATACAGGCCGCAAAGGATGAAGATTGTTTGATATCATCAGGTTCAGGTGACGTAATGCATTTTACCAATAAATCAAATAATAGAGGACAAAGAGGAAACTATGCCAACCATTCGAGATATCAGCAAGGACATGGAGGAAGAGGTACTCAAGGACGAGGACAATCATCAAATAGGTATGTACGAGGACAATATTATTCTAAATATTATAATTTTCGCGGTAACCATAATTCACGTGGAAATTACAATCACAGGGGATCGCAACAATCTTATAGAGGCAGAAATTTTCGAAATAATAATAATTATCGAGGAAATAACCGTAGAATTTATTCGGCGCAAGTAACCGAGTCAACAAATAACAGTGGTCAAGAAACAGAACAAAAAGATCAATCAAAATTTTTTCGTGAATCGAAGTGAAATATTTGCTTTTAATGGACTAACGAAATTAATTTCATTTAATTTAGGAAACAACGCATATTACTGGTTATTAGATACAGGAGCTTCTTTGTCAATTATACGAAAAGAAAGTTTGCCACAAAATATAGATATTTTCAGAAATAATGTTTTAGTCAATGGCATAGGAGGTCAAATACACTCACAAGGTCATGTTTATCTAACATTGTCATCGGATAATGGTGAATCATTTAAACATAAGTTCCATATATTTAAGAACTTACCTCTTAAGGCCGATGGTATTATCGGGTTAGACTTTTTGAGCAAGTATCTAGCAAAAATAAATTTAGAGACGAAAGTTTTAACACTACAACTAAATAAGAAAGAAATAAAAACGCCGATATTTGATAAATCAGAATGCAATTCTGAATTTTTAACAGTTCCGGCGCGATGCGAATCTTTCCATTACATTAAAATAAATACATGTTCGAAAGAAGATAGTGTTGTTTACGCCGAAGACTTAGGGAATAATTTATTTTTAGCTGGTGCTATAGTAAAAGCAAACGTCGATAAAATACCTGTTAAAATTTTAAATGTAAGTGAAAAGGATATACGAATTCCAATATTTACACCAATCTTAAAACCCTTATCTTCATTCGATTGCTATCAATGTGATAAAAATAAAGCAAATGCAACTAGAGCAAGAAAATTAAAACATTATTAAATTACAACATCTTAATTCTGAGGAAAAAAACGTCTATTGAGGACATTTGTGAAAAGTACTCTGATGTTTTTCATTTGCCTAACGATAAATTAACAACAACTAATATTTATGAGCAAACAATAACATTAAAATCCAATACTAGTCCTATTTACACAAAACCTTACCGATTACCACAATCTTTAAAGGCAGAATTAAATAAACAAATACAAAATATGATAAAAGATGACATTATTGAGGAAACTCAAAGTGAATGGTCTAGTCCAATATTACTAGTACCAAAGAAAAATACTGAAAGTAGTGAGAAGAAATGGCGTTTGGTAGTAGACTATCGTAAACTTAACGAGAAAATTCAAGATGATAAATTTCCACTACCTAACATAACTGAAATTTTAGATTCTCTCTCAGGAGCTATTTTATTTAGCCATCTTGATTTACATTCAGGTTATTATCAAGTACCTTTAGAACCTTCAAGTAGGAAATTTACAGCATTTAGTACAAATTCAGGACAGTTTCAAATGAAACGTCTACCAATGGGTTTAAAAATTTCCCCAAGTGCTTTTAGTAGGGTAATGACAGTGGCTTTATCTGGTTTAACTTTTGACAAATGTTTTGTTTATCTTGATGATTTAATTGTTTTTGGTCGTAATTTAGAAGCTCATAATCGCAATTTAATAGATATATTTGAAAGATTAAGAAAAGTAAATTTAAAACTAAATCCTACTAAGTGCCAATTCTTAAAAAAGGAACTGTTATACCTTGGTCATATTGTGTCAGCACAAGGTGTCTTACCAGACCCAGAAAAGATAAAAGTTTTGCTTGAATATCCTGTACCTCAAACTTCTGAAGAAATAAAAAGATTTATTGCCTTCTGCAATTACTATAGAAAATTTATTCCAGCTTTTGCTGACATAACAGCACCACTTAATAAATTGTGCAGAAAAAATGAACCTTTTATTTGGTCAAAATGTTGTCAAGAATCATTTGACAGCCTTAAGCAACATATGACTAACCCACCAATTCTACAATACCCCGATTTTGCAGATGATAGTGAATTTATTTTAAAAACTGATGCTTCCGGGTTAGCAATTGGATCAGTTCTTTGTAACAAAAATATGAAACCAATTGCATATGCGAGTCGACCACTAAACAAGGCTGAAAGAAATTATCCAACAATACAAAAAGAATTGCTAGCCATTGTTTGGTCTGTTAAATATTTTAGGCCATACCTTTTTGGCAAACATTTTATTATTGAAACGGATCATAAACCACTAATATATCTTTTTGGGATGAAAGATCCTTCAAGTCGTTTGATGAAATTTAGATTAACATTAGAGGAATATGATTTTGAGATAGTATACGTTAAAGGAAAAGACAATGTCGCCGCGGATGCATTGTCGAGAATTGTAATAACATCGAATGAATTAAAGAATATGCTAAATGAAATAAATGTATTAACTAGAGCTCAAAAGAAAAAAATGACGGATGCGGACAATGTAGAAAGTACTGATTTATTTAGTAAGTCCGACGACACGAGGTCTGATCAACCAAGAGTTGCGGAAATACTAAAGAAACCAAACGATTCTGTCGAAATGAAGTTAATAGAAGGAGATGAATTAAATAAGTTAATGAAAAATCATATGATGTCATTCCAAGATGAATGTTTTGCTTATGCAGAAAATAAAAAGATTTTATTCATAAATCTCAATTTTAAGTCACATTTTACGCGAGCCGAATTTGTGTCAAAGTTGAGCAAATTTTGTAAGAAATTAAGTATCAAAGAGATTTGTGTGATTAAAGATAAAATTAATGCTAACTTTCTAGAAGAGTTATGCAAAGAAATCGATTTATTAAAAACTTGGTCCGGACCACGAGTACATGTACTAAGAGGTATTACGAGAATTACTAAAGATGAAGACATAAAGTTTATATTACACGATTTTCATTTACTGCCAACCAGTGGTCATGCTGGTATGCGCAGAATGATAAACAATATTAAAAGACAATTTTACTGGCCAGGACTTGAAAAAGACGTTCAAGAGTTTGTAAAAACTTGCGATAAATGTCAAAAGATGAAGCATAGTAACTACGTTAAGGAACCCATGTGCATAACTACCACGGCGTCGTATGCATTCCAAAAAATATTTTTGGATATAGTAGGTCCACTACCTCAAGATTATGAAGGTAATGTATACATTCTTAGTCTTCAATGTGAGCTGAGTAAGTTTGTAGAGGCCTATCCACTTAAAGCTAAGGATACCATAACTGTAAGTAAAGCATTAGTAGATAATTTTATTTTAAGGTTTGGTTTACCAAAAACCATAGCAACTGATCGAGGTGCTGAATTTATGTCGTCAACTATGGAAGAGGTTTGTAAGCTTTTAAATATAGAAAAAATATCATCTACGGCATATCATCATCAATCAGTTGGTTCATTAGAAAATTCACATAAAAATTTAGGAGCATTCCTTAGAATTCAATGTCAAAATAATCCACAATCATGGTCACATTGGTTATCATATTGGTGTTTCAGCTATAACACAACCGTTCATTCGGCAACTAAATACCAACCGTTTGAGCTTGTTTTTGGCAGACCATGTAATGTCCCTTCTAGGTTAAGTAATGTAATTGATCCTTTATATAATCCAGAAAATTACTGCAGTAACCTTAGATATAAACTTCAAGTAGCTAGTAAAGACGCTAGAAATAATTTAATTTTAAGCAAATGTAATCGTAAAACTAATTATTATGATAAAAAATTGAACTCTGTTCACTACAATAAGGATGATTTGTTGTTAGTAAAAAATGAAGTTGGAGGAAAATTGAGTCCTTTATACAATGGTCCATTCAGTGTTCTTGAAGATTTAGGATGCAATGTTAAAATATCGAAAAACAATAAAATAGATATTGTTCATAAAAATAGAACCAAACCATTTGTATCAAACACATAAAAAAAAAAAAAATTGAATGATTTCTTTTTTTTTTTACATTGTCGGAGGTGAAGTGTGTATGTTCCTTTATATTGTTAGTAAGTATGCTCCTTTATATTAACGTATCATATTATTGTTTACGTTGCTCTATGTACTACTTGAATGCATTCATGTATAATTATTGAGTATTCATTATACTTTTCCAATGGGAACCAAGCAGTGATCTTCTCTTTTATTTCCCTAACCATTTACATCTCAGAGCCTTAGTCAAACAGCATTCGACAGCAGACGACAATCGTTATCGTTCATCAGTCACCAATACATTTTCAACTTTATACACCAACGCGTAAAGTTGAATCTATTAAAAACTGCTAATCGATAACGAATGAAACAAAGTAAAACGATCTGTGAACTTCAATAGATTTTCAACTTTACGGGCGTGGGGGTATAAAGTTGAAAATGTATTGGTGACTGATGAACGATAACGATTGTCGCTTACTGTTGTATGCTGTTTGACTAAGGCTCCAGTTTCGCGGTCAGTTGTACCCCTTCAATAACGTTGATGCTTAATTCATTAGGCGTTACCTAGTATACCCAAAGAAACAAAGTCTGTCAAAGTCATTTGAAACGTTTTTGGTGAAAAAGAGACAACGCTATTTAATAATAGCCTTGTCTCTTTCTCACTAAAAACGTTTCAGCTACAAATTGCGATCTTTCATTCACTTATAACAATCCAAATATCGCTGAGCGTATTGGACGTCAGGGTACGACTTTCAGCGTTGCAGTTTATGAACTCAAATTGAACTGTCTTGCTTTTTAAAAGTTTCAATTAGTTGGTGGTGGGCTTGCAGGACAGAAAAGCTGAACAGTCAGCTATGCTGACTAAATTATCGGCTGAAACCATGCTGAGTTCAGACAAGAGCGAAGCATTTTGACAGCCGTCTCAGCCTGGTGCATTAAGCCGATAAAAAATCTGGACAGAAATCGAAAGTGCGCGAAGCATTTTGACAGCTTTGCCTATGCTAGCAGCATTCGCCATTTTCCTTTTAGTACTGTCAATTAGGAAACCTTTCTCGAGGGGCTTCTCAAAATATCTTCGATTGTTTCAGAGCTTCTTATTTCTTCTCGCTTTATTCTTATTAACTTGAGAAATAAAAAATAATATACTTACTTATAATATTGACAACGATCTCAAAGTTCAACAGCACTTTTTCAGGAAAAATCACCACATTATTTCTTAGAAAGTTCCTTTCTACCACAACGGAAATATTTATACACTATTATTTAATCGCTGAAAATCTGTTAATGCAGATAGATATTGAAGGTCAGAGGTAAGCACCCCATGACTGTTTTCCCTTTTTCATCTCCTGCCTAGCCTTTTCCCAAATATACGGCTTCCAGTCGAACCAGATGCTGCTGGATATCAGTATTTTACATGGAGCGACTGCCTGTCGGATCTCCCAATCTACCGTTTTCCCTTTTTATTATACTTGGTATCCGCTCACTCTGGGTGGAGCAGAACAGATTGGACTCGAGCTGACTAAAATGCACGGTGTTTCTTCAAGAGCCCTTTAATTTCACTGCCTTAACCCATAGGTAGGCCTAGGCGTTCCAAGGGGCGACCGTTTTTCTTAATTTCTCATTCAAAATATTTTCACTCTGTTTTTTAATCTAAGTAATCAATTAAGGGAAGTACCTATTGTGAAAAATAAGTCCCATACATCCCTTGAGGACGGTCGCTTGTCCATTACTAGGATGATTGATTGCTGAGCACGGAACAATAGCGCGAGCACACAATATTACACAGTTCCCGAGGTACCAGCCCACGATCCAATTATGTGTAATGGATCAACTCCCTGCGCTCTCGTGGCTTACTCGACAAGGACCATTCATGATATTATAATTATGTACGGGTACGGTATAAAATGAACTAAGCAACTATCGGCCGGTAGATTCAACAGATTTGACACAAATATAAGTACGTTTTGGAACTCAAAAAAAACGGCCTCCATTTTGATGGATGCCATTGTCATCGGGCGCCCTAAGTGGAATACCTCATCTTTTTTTCAGAAGTTCGCTAAAAATAATTTGTTTCACTCTAGGTATTTGACAATATACAAAAACATACTCGTAGATCCAGAACAATTGCATTCGATCATATAAATATTTGTACCGTGCGAAAATCAACCGCGGCAGCTGTGCATCAACTGTATATCCACCTCCACCACCACTCTTAAGAAATGCACTCTATTTTTGAACGACAATAAATTATCACATTTTCAATTATTCTTTATTTGACCGCGGATTGTGTAGGTTGGCGAGCTGCTTGTTGCGGAATTAAAGTCCAGTTGAGCAGTAAAAGCCCGGTTGAGCAGTACACAACTTAATAAAGGATGACATGATATTTGTATGACCCACGGTAGTTGTTCCGAGCTTGGCTGTTTCTGTATTATTGTAATCGAAGTTTATGAACGCGCTCACGACGACACAGGAATAATCTAGTGTAAGACAAAGTTTAAAAATTAAAGATTTTTAAGAGGCCACTGTAATGATGGACGGTCTCACCGGAAAAAGTAGAGTAGGTATAATAGGCAGGTCTTTCCGCTTTTCCTTAATCATAGTATATTTAGGCACCTTCAAACCGCTCAATTTATACCTTATGGTACCTTCTTCTTCCGATCATGGACCTTACCCCGGCCGACCGCGCGCCCTGTCCCACGCGCGACGCCTCCCATGGGCCTGAAAGCCTGCTGGGGTCGCGGGACTGTCTAATAGGTAACTGTGACCCTGCTGCGCTGCTGCAGCTGGTACGCAAAGGGCAAAGAATGAACACGGTGGATTTTAGTCAGTACGAGATTGACAGTCCCTTCCATTCCACCCAGGGGGCCGGTTTCATTTGATGATTTTACCACGAAAAAAAAGTTACTACTTACTCATGTAAGATTCGTCACGGTTCGCGCAAATCTAGGAATCCATTATTTTCTGTCGTCACGGAATTAATATTCCGAATATTGATATTGGCGCTCTATCAAGACGTAAAAAGGTTCCCTATATTTGTATTCATAATATGTACCTATATGAGTTTCGGAACTAAAATATTTTTTTAATAGATACCGACATCTTTTTACTGCTAAATAGGTCAACGAAAAGAATAACAACAATACAAAAAAAAACAGGATTGAAATACCTATCTGGATCTACAATCCCGGTTGACGGTACTTCATGCACAACACAATATACACAGTGCTCAGCCGTGTTATTATTCTGGGCTCTTATACAATACAACCTTTAAAAGTAAAATGGTAAGTTATGACAATTTTATACTGTATTATACTCACATAGAATACAGTGTGAAAAACAAGTTGCATTATTTCAAAGATGAAACGGGCTACTTCAAATAAATTGCCTAAAAAAGATAATTCAGTTATTTTGTGGAAATGTAGAATTATATTTGCCTGCATGGGTCTTTGTATGCGTGCCTCTCGGGTCTAAGAGAATGCATGGTGTAGGTACCTTTACTTATACATACAAGCGAAATGTACTCGTAATATAACAATATGTAGGTACTTATAGAATATCTATTTATTGAATATTCGTACCTAGCAATCGTAAATCTGTTACGTGTGGTTGTTAGGCTCGGCGAATAGCGCGGGAGTTAGCGGACAGCGGCGGACAGCGCTCGAGCGCGGCCGGCCAGCCGCACAGCCGCACTCGCCCGACCGCGGACACTACACGTGCCACTCGCGGACACGGCGGTTTATTTTTTGCTGAATATCTCTCGAACATGTAGTTAGCGACATCAGGATGTCGGTGCGTCACGGTGGTCAGGCGGAGGAGGACAGCGCGACTGAGGAGGTAGCTCCTTCCGCGCCGTCGGCGACGCGGGATATCTACAAGCAGAAGCCTGCCAGCAAGGTGGTGCGCGTGCTGACGGTGCTGGCTTACCTGCTGTCGGTGTCGCTGGCGGCCATCCTGCTGTCCGTGTACTATGTCTGCGTGTGGCGCTCGCCCGAGATATCGCTGGAACCAGTGGATGCGGTGGAGGCCAGTGCGCGCCGTGACAACCACACGCAGCACCAGGTCTTCCAACGTTACCAGCAGCCCCTCCCGCCCAGCAAGCTCCAGCACTTCCCTCACGTCGAGCATCATGCTACCCACGAAGCGAACCCCACTGGTAAGCTACGCTTTAAATACATGTTATGTACGAAACATATATTTCGACTGGTTATAATAAGTTAAATAACATTTCATTGTTTTTTTTTTTAATATTAAACAATGTGTCTGCTGAATTGCTGATATATTTTTTAATATATTTACGTAATACAAATTAACGTTTAATTTAAATCAAATCTAAGGCTTGACCTGGACCTGGGCTTGCAGACAGCAGCCCGCCAGCTGGATATAATTTTAATTAAACAGAAACATTATTATTGTTTTTTTTCGATAAATTACAATTAGTACCTAAACCATGTTTCAAAAACATTATCTGGACATATAAATAATATATAACTAGTTTCCGGTAGGCAGCCTACACCTATATATGTAAAGTCAATTACATTGACACAAAAGTTTATTCCCAACAAAAATATTGCGGCTGGGTGGAATCCTCTAGGGATAGAGAAACGACAAAACATCGCGCACTTCCAATTAATTAAGTACTTAATTGGGTGAATTCACTATAATTACTTTAGTGTAAGGGATAGTCGCCCTAGTATTGCACCGAACACACGTCGGGCTTCCGATCATACGACAATAAGCTATTAAAGTATTCAGTGCGGTAGTTCAAATAGAGCAGTGAAACTAAATAGGACGTACAAATATCTACTTGTATGTTTCTCGAATGTTTGCTTAGGCCATGTGGTCCTTAACTAAAAATAATCCAACCCGTGGCAGGCAGTTGGTTAAATAATATCAGGTGTGTTATTCAGTACTGTCTGTCTGTACGTCCAAATAAATCTCTGCTCTTACTCACTGTGTACCTGTCATCGCCACATGAAGATCCACGCAATGCTTCGTTTGATCCTCTCTATGGTAAGGGAGTAATCCTGCTTGTCATCAACGTGACCATAAATTATAAATAAGCATTAACCGAACCGAACTAAACTATAAATCTAAAATATGGAGATTTCATACAACGAAGATACAAATAACGTACCTAGTCTTCTATGTATTTAAAACTCGTGACTTTGAAAGTCAAGATTATTTAGAATCGTCTTCAATAGTAAACTATAAATATAATTTGGGTTACACATGGAGTTTATTCGCAATTATTTGGAGTCATACATACTGTACATAAATATGTATAGAGCGTGTGAACTTGTACTACCAATGCGAAAAATATATAAGTCCCGTCCATCAAACAAACCAATTTACATAAACATACACCACGAATGGGTTATTGGGTTATTCTTGCGTTATTCTTGTAACTTAACAATAAAAGCGTGCAAAGTAAAGTTCATGTGCGTATGAACTGACTTCCACATATAGGTAGAAGAATAAGCATTTGTTTAACGAATAAAAAAATATTGAGTTGTACACGTGACGCCATTTCAATCAGATCAGTAACTCTTTTCCGGATGAATGATCTACGAATATGTCCGTTTGTCAGTACCTGACAACGTATATGTACGCAAAATTTCAGCAAAATCGGTTCATGGGTTTAGAAGCGAAAAGGTAACAAACAAACATACCTTGGCATTAATTAATAATAATAGTTAGGAAGTGAGGATTAGAAACCAGTGGATACAAAAACAAAATATACCATGGATGTTTGAGCTACCTACACAGGCAGCTGAAAGACTGTTCTGGAGATAAAACAAATAAAATTCACACTAGCATTTAACAAATATCTCGAGCATTGCATGCGCTGCAAACTAAAGTAATCTAACGCAATTTTATATGCGCTGAAACATATAAATACTTAACTGTTTAGTAAAAGTACCTTCTTCAAAAAGTGGGTTTTACGATAAATCTAAACAAACAAATTGGCGTTTGGCATCGGTAAATCTCAAGGAAGTCTTAGTTGTAAATCATTTCCCAATTTTACGAGCACTGTCCCGTTTCACATTGATTTAGGTCTGTTTTAATTGATGAAATGATTATTTGTTAAGTTATCTTTACACTGGAGCCATCGTACAACATCCGTACGATATTATTAGGTTTTACTCGAAGGGTTTCCTGTAATCCAATTAGCTTAACCCAATTGTGTCCAAAACTGAACATCGATTACCTTATTCTGTTGACTTTATGTTGGCTTTCGGAATATTTACGTGTTTATGTAAGTACGCAATAAATCTTCGGTTAAGCATTTTGAGTTATTTGCTGTGTATATCTACAAGAAACTACAAATAATAATAAATGTTCAATACTTTAGTCAATAAAATTCTTCAGGAGGCTGATTCCTCATGATATTTAATTTTTTTATCTATCTGACGGGAACGTCGGGAACCACGGATGGTTCTTGTAATTATTCCAATGCCTAAACTTATCTTGTGAGAATTTCAAAAGTTTCATTCCTCTTTGTGGAAAATTATTTTCAGAAAACTCAAATACTTTCAGCCTACAGATGTAGCTCTTTTAAGTCTTGTATTTATTTAGTATAGGTACCCTTGATTTTTTTGAACGTGTGCTCTGAATGTAAGCGTGAGATGAAGTATTTTCTTTTAACGGAAACACTACCATTACTTAGTCTAGCTACAATAAAACAGGCAGCGAGTTACCGAGTAAGGTAGGCAGGATACCGCTTGAATACTAATTATATAAATTCGACTCCATTGTTCGTACACACGGCTACACATCAAGCTATCCGTATTTTCTCGGATTCCCATTAATACTCTCTCTCTTTATCTTCACCGTTCCTAAGCGTCGAGTCGGTATCTCTGGTTCGCCGAAGGGATCTATTACGACTGAGTAATTTACGGCATAATAGGGTGAATCTTGAGAGGTTAATTTTACGTTGTCCGAAGAAAAAAAGTACCCGTAGTATTTAAATTTGATGTCAAAATATTTTTTTCAACACATTTGCTCGTAAAATGCATTTACAAAGCCTGTATACAGTGTTCGAAAGTTAAAAATTACGGACCATACAACGCAGCGTGCGGTAAAATAGGTACTCTCACCTAAGTACCTATTTTACCGCACGCCCCCTTGTAGAGCAGCGTGCGTTTTCTTTACGGTTTTTTTTTTAATTTCCAAAAAAAAAAAAAAAGAATTCCACCAAAGAGTTTCACATTATGAAAATAAACAACCTGACTGATCGAACCTCCTTGGAAGAGCTTTTGCTCAATTCGTTGTCTCACTTTAATACTAAAGAGTAAATGAGATGAAAGATGTAGTTCTAATTTTCACCACGTGCATGTGGCGCCATTTTCAAAGTCGCGCCATTTTCATATTA
Organism: Agrotis ipsilon; assembly: GCA_028554685.1. NCBI lineage: Eukaryota > Metazoa > Arthropoda > Insecta > Lepidoptera > Noctuidae > Agrotis > Agrotis ipsilon. The sequence goes on along the minus strand of CM052973.1, from coordinate 9,724,350 downwards.
GGAACTTCAAAAATTGTTGCGACTAATCTGAGTTCAAGGGAGCAATCTGATATTAATAAGGATAAATGTGTTGAAAAACATTGTATGACACACGTGCAGAAATTGGTATTTACAAACTCGTGACTACGGTACGCCCTCGGGCGCCTTCGGCGCCTCGGGCGTACGTTGTCTACTCGTTTGTAAAAACCAACTTTCCGCACTAGTATCATAAATAACTATTTTATGCCACGTTAATGTATGGTCTAACTGTTGCACGATAGTTTTTGGGTCTAATTTGGTACTAAATAGTCGAAAAAAAATCCAAAAGGCCTAAATATTGATACCCCTGGCGCGTCCGCTACACATTTTGCAAACAACAAACTGACAAAACCCTAACTTACGAACATAAACAAAATAAACAATGCGGTCTAATCGCTAACAGGGTTGTTGTAGATATATAAAAAAAATATACGCCTTGTGTATTTATGATAGTTTTATTAAGAACTATAATATAAAGTTTGTCCGAGACTAAACAATGATTCCCGTGGCGCGTCACTAAACTTCGTAAATCTCTAGTAAAATATTCTAGAACAGTGTCTCCGAGCCATCGCACGAGCGCTGCCGGTAGGGCTCCCAACGTAGTTGTAGAAGGTTGCGCTGCTCGTTGGTCCAGGACGAAATTACGATGGTAAAGATTTGATTTCCCTGGTTTTGGTTCGCTAGCTCGTTGATTACCCTGATCACGTTTATAAATGCAATTTGAGTTTTAAGGATTTGTTTTCGGGTGTACATGGAACAGCTTTAATGATCATTATTTATTTATTACATTCATATTATTTAAAACGTATTGTTTTTATCAGAATCGACAAAAACATCGTGTTTTTTGATTCCATTGGCATTGATTCCCTTGGTATTTGCGCCAAGGTAATCAAAATGTATTATGGAAATCAAAAGGTTTCTGTGAAAACAAGAAAGTTTCCGTTATATTTCTTATACATAATTTTTATAAACCGTCTTATCGATTAAAAATCATTTATCTTATTTAATTCGCACGACTTTCCTGCCTGTTTTTTGAATACAAAAATATTATCACTATTAACAATTTATATGAATTGCTTAATGTCTTTAAACAAATATTGATCAACGATGTTAAGTTTTTAAATTACCTATGTTCATATTTCAGATTTGAGCAATGCCTCCAAAACAAACAAGGCAAAAAAGATTAAAAAAACGACTTGCAGAACGTCTTAGACTACAAAAAAAATTAGAGGCTACGTTAAAATAATAATAAAACTTGATTTTCTTTTAATACATTGTTTAGATTTTTATTCCCTTGTCGTCTTTTTTGATTCCCCTGGCCAGAAAAAAATTAAACTGCTATATATTGAGAACCATCCGGCCAAAAGTAATGCAAATTCGTTTAATGTGTTTATAATGAAGTTAAATTTTATATTACATTGTTACTTAGAAAGAATCTGTGTAAATAAATTTCGCCAGGGGAATCAACTGAATATCGCCAATCTCAGGATTCACCCAATAAAGGAACTAATAAAATGTTGCGTTTCCTACTTGAGCCTATTCTTAATACTAATTTCGTACGAAAATTAGTCATCAATGGGTCTTATTTTATTGTTCTTTGCTTTATGAAAAAGGAAACAATAAAATCGCATAGCAATGCTTTACTTACTACTTACTTAAGATCCTATGACCCCTAGATGGGGCAGAGGGCGTCCACAGATGTCCTCCATCGCGATCTGTCTTGAGCTTCACGCTTCACCTCGCTCCACGTCAATCCAATGCTCGCCGCTTCCGCGCACGGTGTGTCGCCAAGTTTGACGGGGACGGCCACGCTTTCTTTTCCCTTGGGGATTCCAATCCAAAGCTTGTTTGGTGGTGGAGAAATGCTTTACTAGATAAGCATAAAGTATACGTAGGTCTATTGTCTTAATTTACATTAGGACAACGAACTTCGGGTTAATATGTTTGGACATTATTTTATAGCTTCAAATTGTGTCGGCAAAAAAATAGCCATACATCTCTACTATCACTACTAATAATAATATAAATGCGAAAGTAACTCTGTCTGTAACTTTTTCACGCTTAAACCACTGAAACGATTTGGATGAAATTTATTACAAAGTTAGTTTGAGTGCCGAGAATGGACATAGGATAGTTTTTATCCCGAAATTCCCACAGGAACGATAAAAAACGTTTTGCTTACTGTTTAACTTAGATAAAATATACATAATTATGTTAAATGGGACAATCCCTACGATTATGGGTTTTAATCTCGTTAAAGCTTATTGTGTAAAATAATTAAAAACGTTAAATCATAACATGACACCTGTGTATACCTGAGATATTAAGCAGAATTGTGCCTTTCTAATGTACGTAATTGGAATAATTATGAACATGCGCAAAATTAGACAACTACATTAATTAAACTTCGCAATTGCAACATTTGACGGCACGGTTGGTGCACTGCTGCGCTGAGTGTTGTGATTTCGATTCCCGCACGGAACAAATATTTGATGAACTACAAATAGTTGTTCCGGATCTGGGTGTTTGTTTATGTGAGTTTCTATGTTTGTAAATGCACCCACGACAGAGGAGAAATTCCTAGTGTGGGGCAATGATTTAAACAAAATAAAAAAACAATATTTATCCCTAAGAAAAAGTTACTAAAATATGTGAAATAGAGTTTAGGGTTGTATTAGGGGGTCACGGGACTTATTCCATCACCATGACCCCGGAACATAAAGGGCTATTGAAGGACACCGTGGATTAAAGCCGGTACAAGTCTGACAGTCCCTCCCGCCTTATCCGGGGTGGGAGGCCTCACTTGATGATTTTACCACGGAAAAAAAAGTGTTGTATTAGAGGGTTATTTTGCCCTTTTGTTGACTAAACATCACTCCGATTGGGAAAACTAATAGAAGCCGCAGAAGGTTCCTATACCCAAAGTAATACATTATTAGGTGTTGTTAGTAGGCACTTGATTATATTGTGGACTAAGTAATTGATTCTGTCATCGCATTGTACGGTAAGCTGCGTGTTTGCAAATTAATTTCATGTTATATACGCTTTGTAGTAATAGCGGGTCTATATTTGTGCATTTGAATCTTATTTTCTCTTTATTGGGTTACTTAAAAAAATATACTCATAGGCCAGAATTGGCAAAAAAAACGGCCAAGTGCTAGTCGGATTCGCCTACGAAGAGTTCCGCATAAAACAAAAAAAAAACCGTTTGTTGTATAGGACCCCCCTTAAATATTTATTTAATTCAGGTTTTAGTATTTATTTGTTAGTAGTTATAGCGGCAACAGAAATACATCATCTGTAACAATTTCAACCGGCTATCTATGACAGTTCATGAGATACAGCCCGGTGACAGGCAGACAGACGGACCACGGAGTCTTTGTGTACCCTAAATCTAAATTATAGCTACGGGTCGAAAATACATACATATATAACGGCCGTTTCGTATCTTCGTCCGAAGGTTTTATGTCCACTACTTTACTAGCGACAGAACGCGTCCCGTTAATCTTACAACAGTAGCAGTACAGTCTGTTGGCCTAAGCGGCGCGAGGCGCGACTTCGTAGAGGCACCGAAGCTACGGGCTACGACAGCGTAGCAGTACGGTCTGTTGGACTAACTAAACGACGCGAGGCCCGAGTTCGTAGAGGCACCGAACCTACGAGCTACGACAGCGTAGCAGTACAGTCTGTTGGACTAAGTGGCGCGAGGTGCGACTTCGTAGGGGCACCGAAGCTACGGGCTACGGCAACGTAGCAGTACGGTCTGCTGTGCTTAGCGACACGAGGTGCAAGTTCCTAGAGGCACCGAAGCTACGGGCTACGGCAGCGTAGCAGTACGGTCTGCTGTGCTTAGCGACACGAGGTGCAAGTTCGTAGAGGCACCGAAGCTACGGGCTACGGCTACGGCAGCGTAGCGGTACAGTCTGCAGCGGCGCGAGGCGCGAGTTCGTAGAGGCACCGAGGCTAAGGGCTACGGCAGCGTAGCAGTGTAGTACAGTCTGTTGTACTACGCGGCTCAAGTCGCGAGTTCGTAGAGACAACGAGTCTATGGGCTACGGCAGAGGCTAGCAGTAGGTACAGTCTGCTGTACTAAGCTGCATGAGGCGCAAGTTCGTAGAGGCACCAAAGCTACGGTCTACGGGCTACAGCAGCGTAGCAGCAAGAAGGCAGAATAATCATTGAAGACGTACATTGCTAAAGCCGCCGCGCGCCGGTGAGGTGGGCGGGCGGGCGCCGCGCGTCTTCAAAGCAAAATTACTTGCCTGTGCGTCCGTGTCGTTGAGGAACCGGGGTCGTACCTGACCTATTATAACATAAGACTTAAATATTTCACCTTCGTTAGACCTCAGTCTGATGGAGAAGAAATATTTAATTCTGAAAGAAAAACTATTTAAACAACGCTAAAAACATTTCTTATCTTCAAGAAACGAATAAAGACAACTAGATAATTAATACAGAGTATAAATTTTGAGTAAATTGGAGATATAATTAAGGACTAAAAGTCATCAAATGTTGCGATCAATGAATATATCAGTGGAACGAGCCACGTGGTCGTGGTCACAGACTGTATTACCTTCAAGAAGATTAGTTTATGTTGCAGAGCAGACGAGATGGACACCCCGCAGATAATTTGAGCATAAGCAGCAAAATCAAATAAAACGGATTACTGGCGGATTTATAATATGAGCACTCCGTACTTTAGAATGGTGGATTGAAAGACCAACCGGTGTAAGGTTAATGCATTAAGTTAATTATAAAGTAACGTAACTCCACAGTGCGTGGGCTTGAGCGTGCTGTTTACTTAATTAAGTAGGTACAAAGTCATCGGAGTATGCGATATAATGTGTTTAGTACGAACCACTCGGAGGCTGCGCAAATGATCGTAGCACAGTTGCGGAGCGCAAGAACAGAAGATGGTGGCCGAGACATATTTTACTGAATGTGTCTTTGGAGTAAAATACTTACTTGGAATACCTAAGTAAAAACTTGGGCCTCTTACTAATAAACAACCCATTTTCTATTCTCTACCTAAACCTACAACTGTGCCTATATCATAATTCGTAATTTATTGCGAGCGAAACAACGAATAACATAAAATGAACTGTTTTAGCATCTGTTTACCATTACTCACAAGAAAATTGCTTCTGAGTGACGCATTTTTAACACAACAGATCTATTATGTTGCAGAAAATAAGAGAAGTATTGCATACTATTGATCTCGCCGGGCGGCGGGTGCCGGGCGGCGGCGGCGGCGCGGCGCGCGCCCGGCACACGCGGAGTCGCCGCCGCCGCGCCGAACGCCCCGTGCCACGCGCCACGGCTGGCTGTCACAATAACGTGCCACCATTCTCGTAAATTAACTTCGTTACCTCGTCATTATTCTCGCTCTCATTCGAAACAAATAACGAGGTGTGAACCCTTCAGCCGGCACGGTCGCGTTTGACTTCATTTTAACGATGTATTTGATCTAACACAGTGACAACAAGTTTTACGACTATTATGTATTGTAAAGAACATACAAACTGTGAAAAAAAGCATAATGCTCGTTAACCGAAAACAATGAAAGTACAGGGACGGTTCTATGACAGACGATTCGCGATCGTATGGCTACGTCAGAGGAACTGGAATAGATTTACGTATACCGAGCGTGAAATTAAAGGATAAACAAATGAATTCCGAAGCGGGCGCCATAATAATGAAACAGCAGTCGGCATCAGGAGGTGTCAAGCGGCAGACACGGTCGGCGTGACCCGGCCCGGTAACTCGGCCGCGGCGCATCACGAGAACTGGGCCATATCAATAAGCGTGTCCCAGTTACCTGGATTTGTCGCGTGCGGTGCGGCAGTGCTGAGTGGCGAGCGTGGCAGTGCACGGCGGAGGCAAGATGTCGGGCAAGTCGTGCGCGTCAGGCAGCGTGCGTTCGGTGGGCGGCTCGGTGCGGCTGGGCACGGCCAGCGGACACGAGGTGGTGCTGGACGCGCTCTACGAGCAGCGCAAGCGCGACAAGAAGAGCGTGCGCGTGCTCACCGTCATCGTGTACGTGTTCTGCGTGTCGCTGGCCGCCATCATGCTCTCTCTCTACTACGTGTTCTTCTGGGAGCCCAAGGACGCGCAGTACGCGCAACGCAAGGTGTTTCACACAGTAGAGAAGCAAACCAGCACCACACCAATGCCCACATGCTTTATGCCCCTCACCGGTACGTCACACCGCCACACGCCTTCCTCTAATTCCTCCACACTCGTGTTTCTTGTGAACATGAACTCGTACAGATACGTATACGAGATACTACACGTAATCGTTGCACAACAACGATGTCCCCTGTGTGAGCGTGCATTTTCCTGCGCTTTGTACTGAACTTCCAACACATGACACGACTAACACTTATATCTAGAAGTAAAGTTTGATGAGTAATAACCGGTACTAGACTCATGACCCCGGCCCAAAGCAGCATCAGAAACTGTAGGTCGATCAACACCTGTAATATCTGAAAGCAGTTCGATGACCTTATATTGCAAAATAGTACATAGACACAATAATGTAGGTATTCAGCCTAGAGATAGTGATAGGTCAATTTGCGTTGTTTCGTGTTCTGTTTGTGTGTACTTAGATAGTTAAATAAATAAATAGTGTGTTCAGATCGACGTTTCTTCCGTAGACCGTCTATGCATACTGTGTCATCACTCTTGTCTTACGAACTTCTGATTGAATAAGGCCGGGCGCTATTGAATCCGACTGACTCAAATATAGATAGAGGTCGCCAATTAGTTCTTCTTCTTTTCTACCTATATAAGTAACCCACGTCCGCACAATCAACTACACAGTCAATTATGCGGAAGTGGTTGTAGTTGAACACAATTTACGGTCTTCCTTGATAAGGTTCTATCATTGAACTAGTCTTTTTTCTCTAATCATGATTAGTCATGGATAAAAATGGCCCTGACCGTTGTTATACTCAAATTATCGTTTCGTTCATCGTTATATTAAAATAAACGATCGCACCCAACCGCACCCCAGGAGGCACCTGATATTAATTCTCCAATAACAATAGAAAACTTGTTCTATTTCAAATATGCTAACTTCTAAAGAATGTTGTTTAAGGGTTTCTTTCATCAAAAGATCCAATGAAACCTAGAAAGCGTAAAGAAAAACAATTTAGTAAGTTTAATTGCCTGGCAGGACCCTTTTTCTCCGGGACGGGTAGAGTTTCTCGAGCATAAAATGCAAGCTAGCAAGTGAACCCCCTAAGAATCAACTGTGTTGATGTTATCAAACACGCTTCGTCCTCTAAAACTCGAAGGTTATGTGATACCCCTGCCTGCCGTGCTATCCTACTAATATTTGTTTGAATGGATGTTTGTTACTCTTCGATTCTTCGCTCTCACAAAAACTACTGAACGGATTTGAGTGAAAATTTGTACACAGATAGTTTAAAATCTGGATTAACAAATAGGACCGTTTTTGTCCTGATTTTATGTTCCCGTGGGATAATTTTCGAGTTTTACCGGGTGAAACTGCAAGCAGTTGATGAAACTGCAGCAGCAGAGGTTAAGTTCTCCATAAACACAGCCTTATGACAGCACGACCGCAGAGTTATACTCTAATTGTATAACGCTTGACTGGGTGGGACTAAAGTTTGACCTGCTGACGGTGACAGCAGCGTTCACAGCTCGCATTGCACGATCGGACACTCTCACGGATGTTTTTTGAATCTGTTGAGAGGCAGCACAAGTGGCGCTAGGAGTCTGATGTACAAGGAGCATATGAATCCCCAGCTTTAAATATTTCTAAATAAATAGGTCAAAACCCATATATTATAACTAAGACAGAATGAAACACTTATTGTGTTCGCACCCATATATCATTTTCAAAAACCAGGTAATTGCCTATCGAGCCACGCGAAATTTAGGTTGTGTACGCAATATGGTCTATGAATGCATATAATATGCTTTTATTTATCGGGGTCTAATAATATTTCAATGGGTTTTATACGAAATATTCCTTTTCACTTCTCCAAATCCATTTTATAAGTTGGTCTACTTTACTCGTTAACTTGTAAACTCTAAAAGCTATTAAGAATATGAGTGTCTGGAGTAAAACCGCAGACAGACAGACGGACGGCCCTTCTTAAACTATGATGAGGGTTTCTTATTGGCAATAAACCCATTAAAATATAAAATAAAGAGAAAACAGTTAACAAAGCTAAGAAAGACGCTTCATAAAAACAGATGATTTAGATAGAATTAAATCCGACAGAAAGTAGTTAACAACCGACACAATTTTAATGCTTTTGTCTGTCTAATCGTTCGATATTTTACGGCAATACTCCAAGAATTAACGTCAGTTTTATGACGTCGTAAATTAGAGCATTAATAGACTTTAAAGCATCTTTGAAGCCAACTCGCGTTTGTAGCAAAGTAGATACTTTTGTTACAGGTACCGGCAATAAAATAAATATTGTGCATCGATGTTTGGAAATACATAATTGGCTAGCTTCCACGTCGTAGATTCAGTCATTATCTCCCTAAGCCATCACACATTTACCTATGTGTTGTTTGCAGCCCCGGATCTATGTTTTTTTTCGAATCGGGGGACAGACGAACCCTCTGTAGCCTTTGAAAATTGTTCAAAACTTATATTTTTTTAGTGTTCCTGTACTTCTCCTTTCCAAAGATTATTGTTGCATTTGACTAGTGAACGAGACAGGAGTTTTATGTTGGCATTTTTGAGCCTACTAAACTAATTTCTTGTGCCTTTCTCCAGCATTGTAGACTATGTATTGTTTGCACGATTTTGGCCCCCTGGAAGATTCCCGGGGCAATGTCCCGCCTGTTGTCACCCCCCCCTCCTTGAATACGGCACTGACTTTTGTTACTAGTACATTGTTAGTCATGATAAGCACCTTACTTTGTGTCACAAGGTCAGTGTTTTACGAAGCCGAAACTAGCCGCTTGTCTCATTTCAAAGGCGATTCGACCGCCGTTATCGCCGGTACCTTTACCAATTTGTTTAAATAAGTACCTTTAAATAGCTATAAAAATTAACCTGTATGTAGTTGTTGCATACTTGACTCCAACAGTCCAACCGCATCGAGCGAAACATAAAACTCTTGCATTACTATGTACCCACTTTGTCATTTCACCATTTCTTGAAAACTAAAACACTAGTTCTCGTTGCACCGCTTTTAGAATTACAGTCTTGTGTTTTGAGCACGTTAATCTGACGAAAATTTTATGATTTTCAGGATATACGGTAACATAACGTACATTAATACCTACTTAATATCTACAATTATTTTCACAATAACATTTTCTGTTTACTGTTTAAACCCAACAGGGTTGATTCTGTTTCTAGCGTCAAAGCGTATTTAAGCGTCTTTTTAGGGTTCCGTAGTCAACAAGGAACCCTTATAGTTTCGCCATGTCCGTCGGTCCGTCTGTCCGCAGCTTAGGTTAGAGACGCCCTGCAGTAGAAAGCTGTAATTAGGTGTAATTATACGGATTTATTGTGCCGAAAAAGTGGTAAATTTTTTTTCTCGCGTACCCCTTAGCGGGGTATCATTAAATAGGTCTTTAAAAAATATTGATAGTTTCCATTTCCAATTTTTGATAAAAAGATTCGTTTGTGAAATATTAAGCTTTAAAGTGCTAAATTATTGCTCGATTCGAGGGTCCCATGCACCCTCTACCAGCTAAACGGTTATGTTTAGGGGTGTGAAAAAATTCACAATAGTAGTATATAATATAACGTAACGTAGTTTAAAGGAAAATTATCATGACTAAGTAGGTTAGTATGCTTTACAAGTTTACGAGTATAAGTCGACCAACTTATAAAACGTACTTGGATAACATATTTTCCTAAACAAAATGTATTGGAGAACATGTTTTTCAACTGCAAATGTAAGTTTGTCAACTTTAATTAGTTAAAATTAAATTCAGCGGATCAGTTTAGTTAGTTCGCATAAGTATTTTGATGGGCAACTACGGAACCCTACACTGTACGTGGCCCGACACGCACTAAGCCGGTTTTTTAAAATGTTATGACCAAGTGCGTCAAACAATCATGTTTGTTGTATAAAGCCCCCTTAACCCTTAATTTGGCAGCGTAAAGTATACTTAACATAACATTTGAAAAAATCTAGAAATCAAATTTTCTTCCGTGATTTCAAATTTTACGGGCTAGGAATATTTTAATGATAGTTAATTTTAGTAGGAAAAAGTTTCTACCGGCCTGTCAATATTTTCCTTGACAGTAGCGAACCAGAAACTAAGACCAGAAAGGACAATGAGACAATGTCATCTGCGAGCCATAAATGTAAATATTTATTTTTGTTGGGTTTTGGTCTAGTTTTGATACATATTTTGCTTATTTATTGTGTAATCAATACGTAAAAAATATTAGAAATCCATTCTTCACCTGGATATGAACACGAGGAGTCAGTGAATTTGATTGTTAAGTATAGGTACTCAACAAAATTCGATGGTGAGTAATCTTGTTATGTAATGTATCTATACTCAACAAATCTGCATGGTGAGACTTATTGAAATAGCAGTTTCAGCACTTTTTCAAATGAAATGATGCATTCTCAGTCAGGTAATTGATTCCACTCTACAATTTACACAAATCTTGGTTTTTGCGCCACTAGTGCCACTACCAACATGTACTACAGCTACTAGCAAATCGTCGGAGACAGAAAGGCTGTGGTCTGTCTCCACTTCACTTCACTTAACCTGATCCAGATAACCCCTGTACCCAAAACGACAATGTAATCAAGCTTAAAAGGTCTCATAGAAGTTTCCTTCATCGTGCGGAAGTAGATCCAGAAAAGTCACACCACTTGCTCGTAAATGTCAAATTATATGTCAGGCAAACAGTACTGTAAAGCAAGTCATTGTTCCCTCTCGCTCGAGCCGGGGAATAATATTGTACTGAATTTCATTATTCCCGTGGGAATAATGTGATTTGAATTTGGAATCTCAAATAAAACCATAGCATAGAATAAATAATAGTAGGAAAACTTTCACCAAGGAGTTGTATAAGTAATGGCGGCCGGTGACCGCAACAGCTGATCGCTTGCAGTAGTGCCAACTTCACGTTCGAAGGTTATCGTTCCACATCAAATTTCAAAAATCATATTCATTTCCTCGCAGTAGGTGTGAAAAGCAGAGTACGCTCCTCGGGAGTAAAGCTACCTTGTCTTGGGCTAAATTGAATCCCTCGCTACAGAAAGGATTCTTAACTTAATTCCCTCGTTTGACTCGGGAATTAACACTTGAACCTCCTCGCTGCGTTACGGAGGTTCACCCCCAGAATACTTAGTGTCACTTCGGGATTCAATACGCCCGTGACGCAAGGCAATGCTTTACTCCCTTGGTGCGTAATCTACTATATATATATTTTTTTTCGGCTTACATTATTTTATTTATGACACTTACCTACAGTAATACGCTCTAATTATTCATTTATCTCAACCTTATTCTTGAAGAGATTCTGGTAACCTGTATGAGCACTCCATGCTATGTGGGGCCTGTTTACAAGTTCATTTCATCAGTATTTAAACAATTTATGTTACAAACTAATAAAGAATATCAGTTTCAGCGAAAATCAATAATTTATTTATCTAGAAGTTAGAACTGATATTACAAAGGAGGCCTAAATCCGACTGTGGGTAATTTTGGGACTGTAACAGCAAACATGAAGATGACTCTTGGTTGCTCAATAGAGGGCAGAATTGGCGCAGTGGTTAAATGTCGTGCGTTCGATTCCCGCTCAAATATTTGTATGTAACATAATATAGTTGCAATGTTTGTAAACTCACACGATACATGAGAAATTCTAAGAGTCGGACAACATTATAAAAGAAAAACAGCGTAGTAATCTATATTTCTATTTGAATAGATAAGTAATGCGAGGCGGTACTGGTTATCTGTGGTAGGTACTGGTTTAGGTTCTAATAATAAGACCCAATTATAATTTATTTATTTATTTGGCTTCTCAACAATGAGTACTTACTTTATAATTATTACATTGCAAACTTATGTCTAAGCGTCTCATCACTTACAGAAAAGCACAGCATGCACTACATTATGCGCAAATAATAACATAATAAATTATTATAATTTGTTTGAAAATAGAACACAGATTTTAAACATAAAATAATTATAGCTTAATTGATTAGATTAAGTCAAATTACATATACGATTTAATAAAATTGGATTCGGTTAAATTAATTAATTAGTTAAACTGAATAAATTAAATTGAATGATCATGATTGAATAAAATTGGTTACATTTAATGTCAATTATCAAATAATATTAAGATTAAGATATAATACACATTTAAAAATGAAATTGAAATGAAAGGAGAATTAATCAATTGGTAAGCACTGCCTTTTTAGAGCCGATACTGTTATATTAAAGAGATCAATGTCCACTTCATGCTCTTTGTGTGTAGCATACATTCTTGAAAGTGGACAGAACTGTCTCAAGTTGGTATGACATTTTGGCATGCTGAAGAGTCTTCTATTGGAACTTCTAGGCATAATGTACCCAAATAAGTATTTAAAATGTAGTTACGCTCGCGTGGACCGTGGATGTGAGTGTTCGAGCAAGCGCCTCCAGCAGTCCCTCTAAATATAGATGTTGGTAGGCAAATAACTCACACTCGGTTATACACTGATCATGTTTATAACATATAAATCACAAACGGTTTCTGCCGAATTGCCCAGAATAGCGCACTGCGTAATATAATGCATCGTGTACAAGTGGCGAATAACCGCACTGATGCAACGCAAAGCGAGGGCTTTCCAATGTTTATTTGTTGTTAGTAATTTGTTCCTCACAGCTTTATTTAAACTTTACCAGAGTTGAGAGACATACTGCTTTAAACACATGTCATTGGCTCTAAATTGAAGTTGTTTCAAACAAATCTAGTGTTTTTCAATGGCGTCTATAAAATAAACAATCCCGAAAACACATTACAGTAAAATTGATGGAGTGATCCATCACGATTGTCGCTTGAAAAATCTGTTTGTCCTTTTGTTACCAAACTTAGATGAGTAGATGTTTTTTTGAAGGATGCTGAAAGATGTAGTGTTGAATTTAGGATTAGTGGTCCATTAAAAAAGTTACCTAACATAGTTTCAACACGAAGGGCACGACACGAACTGACTGATGCCTTCTTAGCAGTACCGTAGGTACCCGACATTTACATAACCAGTTAGGTACGACACAAGGCAAGCCACGGATAAAATATTTTTTCCTGTTGAATCTCACTTTTGGATCCCATTTTATATTAGATTTCAACAGTTTCAGTGCGTTAGTAGTATGAGCGCACTGCGCACTGAAACTGTTCATGTTTGTCATTCAATTTAGTGAAAAAAGTTCGCAAACTTACATAATGCCTATCCTACGACCTATGTCTAAAGTTCGTTATAAAGCTCAAATCGAACTCCTCGACGACCCGACTTCACGATTCAGTTCCCAACAAATCACTATCTTACACGTTTCAGGGTCTTTTACGATAGGCCCTCTGGGCAGTGCCCAAAACCCTGCTACCCGGGTCTTTCTGCTAAGATAGGGATTTCTGCTAAGAATCATAACAGTAACTAGCGAATTTTATAGAATAAGTACAATAGTTTAGCTTCTATAAATAAGCATTTTTGTATGAAAAATCAAAGGGAACTGTCTGCCTTGGTAATGAAAAAAAAATGAGTAAATGATACTGTGGCTAAGTCAAAAGAAAATCACACATACCCCAATAAGTGGACCCATTATCTTAAAATACGTACTTGCTGTTCGCCAGTCTCGCTAAAACTCGAGAACGGCTGGGCCGTAATGACTGATTTTGGTTTTGAATTATTTTGGAAATTCCAGGGAAGGTTTAAAAGGTTATTTTATGTTTCTGAAGCGACACTAAGTTTGCCAGATCAGCTAGGGTTTTATAAAATATACCCATCCATCTTGAAAACCAGAAGTTTACAAGATCAGTCACACAACCCACAACGTTACATCTGCAATTTTCTTCGAATCCGAGTTCTGACGAAATAAACAATTTGATCTATTTTAGGTAGGTAGGTATCATACGAAATGCACACACTGACCACTTTCTAAATATTTAGATGAATATGTATGTACATATTTTTTCATGTGAGGTTTTCATTGCTGTTTGTAATTAAAATAATAGGTTGTTTTTAGAAATAATGATATGATTGACTTTTAATGTTTATTTTAGAAATATAGATATCTATTAAGATTGTTGATTCTTTAAAAATCAGAGTGATGCCACATTGCCACCAACTGTAGACTACTTGATTAGCGAAACTGCTTGTAGTGGAACTGGCACTGTTTAGGATTTATCCTGCTTGATTTATCAAGCAGTTTGAAAAATAAATATGAAGCAGGTGAAATAGTATTTTTCTTTTAGTTTTGTTGCAGATATGGAGTTTCTTGTCAACCTTTTATTGCCTACATAATGTTACCTACCTCTTGAACCCTACAAATAATAATTATGATCATCTTGTTCTTCAAGATATTAGGAATGCGTGAAAACATAACCGTTAACTTTGCTGTCGCAGAAACGTGTAAAATGTAAATGATAGATAGATATTGACCCAGTTTCTAATTCGCTACATGATGAACTTTTAATCGTACCTACTAATGAAAATATTATATTCCTAGGAGGAGGCAATACCACAGTGATCGGTGACGTCGCTCACTCCACTTCGGACAACATCACCGGCGCATTCACTGAAGACGTCACCGAGCCTAGCCTAGAATCATCCAGCAACGCGACCGTCCTGTCTGACGCCGACATCGCGTTGAGACTCAACGGGTCTTCACAGTTCAACGAGACAGACAACGTCACATGACGCTCGCTCACTCGTAAACTAAAGAACTTGACTAAGAAAATGTGAAAATTGTAATATTTCCTCGACCCAACTGTAATATTGTCGGCAATAGTTTACATTGAGCAAACCCCATGTTAAATATGCTAGTCAGGTAACCTAACGCTTCACTATAGAGTGCTGTGACCTGTGTAGCGCTGGTGAAAAGCTCTAAATCCTAAAGATAGATATAGAATATGGCCATAATATGACCCTATACGAAGTAACACCAATAGTTTTAACATTTTAACTGGCCGGTAGCAGTGTAGGTTAGTAATAATTAGAGCCCGATTCCTAAAATATTACGGACCCGGGTCCGACCTGATTTTTGACATCAAATCTCTATTGAAGCATATTTTTGTATCTTAGCGATATGCTTCATTAACCAAAGCAATTAGGTACCTAGGTATTACTCTGTCCAGATTCACAAACATTTGTAAAATGGCTTCACGGAAAACATAACGTGTTGAACACGGAAGCTGGACATTTTATAGTTTAACGTACAGAAGGTACCTACTCATAAAATCATTCCATAGAATCTCCTGAAAATTTCAGGAACCGGGCGTTAACTAGTGTTATTTACTTAGTTACTAATATTATTTTAAAGCTGCCAGTGACATCGGAAGGCTGAAGTGAATAAGTATCTGTGTATGATTGATGTGTGAGGATTTCAGATATTTTTTTTAGAACAAAATATATTATTATTATGGATAAAAAACACAACCGGAAAATGGCCTATGCTGTAACACAGTCAAAAACAAAATGTAAGTTTACAAAGTATAGGGGTCTTTCAACAAGGGCACATCAATGTTGAAATTAAATAAAACAAGATTTTTTTTTTATTTGAAAGGCCCATTTATGCCATTTTTTTATGAAATAAGCCAAAGTTTAAACATAGACCGCGGCTTCGAACAGCGACTCTGATTCGAGAGGTCCAATTTTCAATTACTCTACTCATACTGCATATCCGGCTGAACCTGAGCGATCGCCTGGGTTATGTTGACTTTCAGGGCATCGGTTGAATGCTGATTATTGGCATAGACATGCGCCATGAAAAAACCCCACAAGAAAAAGCCTATCTTGTCTACCGAACGCTGGAGAGTCGGCTTTGAAGGGCCACGTCTGCTAACAAACACTCATTTTGATAATAAAGGTTTATCATTTGGACGTGTAAGTTTCCAGGGTGATTTAGCATCATCAGTAATTGAAGAAATACCAACGCATTTGACAGATGCCGCCAAAAAACAAAGCCGCCACAAACTGTCGACATCGACCCGCCCTTGTTGAAAGACCCTGTATTTTTCACTAGTAGTAAACAGGCCACTTTAGCAGAATCATAACATGAATTGTGACATCGTAGCGTCGCCATCATAAGCCTAGCTTTTTCCTAATAATATAGATTAGGATCGGCTTCCGTCTAACCGGATGCAGTTGAATATCAACAGAATTTTACATGAAGTGACTGCCTATCTGCCCTCCAGCCCAGTAACTGGCTAATACGATACCCCTTGGTAAGATAGGTTGCCAGACTTTTGAGCTTCTAACAGTAACGACTAACAAATAACAGCCACAATGACGACTACAAATTAATAACAGCCATGACCAATATTGTCTTACGTGCTTTCCAAGGCATCGAGGAAACTCTATGATAGACGGTCAC
Source organism: Agrotis ipsilon (assembly GCA_028554685.1). Classification (NCBI taxonomy): domain Eukaryota; kingdom Metazoa; phylum Arthropoda; class Insecta; order Lepidoptera; family Noctuidae; genus Agrotis; species Agrotis ipsilon. The sequence continues at coordinate 9,707,790 of CM052973.1, read as the reverse complement.
CCATCCCCAGACGATTCTCAATTCATATCAAAATCTGTTAATCAATTTTTTGTCGCTGACTGCATAGCTTCAAATAATTTGGCTTACCTAATGATGTCGTTCTCCTCTCAATGGGCCATGTTAATTACGAGGTAGGTAGTTCATTATTGTATGTTATACATGTGTAACTAACATAGAACTGAGTTCAGTATTACCATAGTTGCACAAATTCCACTTTGTTGGACTGATGCAATCGCTTCACATACGTATTAATGTTAAGCTTTGTCGGACTCAGAAGGGTAATTATGAATAGCCACAACAAGTTCTTACCCAAAAATATAAAAGTGACTTTTGCAAAGTACCTACATCTACCCAACCAAACCTAAATTGCGCGTTCATCCCATTTATTCACTTTATATCTGATAAAATGGGGACTTACGGGTACCAGCGCTAAATAATATAGTCTTGCATTTTGCATCAAGCATTGTAAAGAGATAATCGGATAGTTTGAGCTTCGTAGAGCGTTATCTCTGTCGCAATCAGCACTTACCAACCAAACAGTTAGGTAGTGTAGGGCAGAAAACTGTCTACAAAACGGACATAGAAGATTATGTCTTTCAGGTCGATGTGCAAAATTTAGAGCCGGTACCTGTAGGTACTTATCATACTAACAAACTGTAAAATAAGCTAGCCATTACAGTTAGTTTATTTTTAGTTAGGTTCATATCAAAAGATATTATTGTTAGTGGTCAGTGGCTTACTGAGATTTGTATTATGTACCTACTTATTTATTGTGTAGCTTAGCAATGTAATAGAGAATTGCCTAATATTATTTTCGTAATTATAATTAGGTAGGATCAACAAAAAATTATGAACTTGAGTTTTAATAAAAATGTTCGTTTCATGTGTTTAGTGTTTACGTTTAGACAATGTCGTTATACAGCATGCTGTTGTCGAATATTAAAACGTTTTTGATAATAACTTGTTTTTTTTTCCCACAGTCCCTAATAAATTATACAAGAAGCACTGTATCTAAGGCGCTATCTCCACGACCGAGAGAATCGCAGTGATATCATTGTTTGGCCGCGTATTTCCATACAATCTATATGAACACGTCTCCACAGGGGCGACGCGACGAATGGCCATAGTAGCATAGTATGTCGATAAAATCAACCGATTAAACTGTGTTAACTGATTCGTTACAGTGACATACAACGCGTAGATGTGAGATGTCGAAATAGATCACTGTAGGAAACAGGTATAGGTATAATAACGAAACTGTAATAGAGCTTCTACAAATTTTAAAAGTTGATATGTCAAATGGGCCATTTTTGTCGAAGATAACGTTAGAGTTCAGTAAAAATTGTCGAAAAAATGACGTCATTAGAAATTTTTGTCGAGCTCAACACCATCTCTTAAACCGAGAATCGGCCCCCAGAGCGAAAATATTAGTCACCTGTTAACTAGAGCATACATATCGAATCCAACGACCATACAGTTTTTACAAGCTTGTATTCTTGTACTCCAATGCCCGTTTTACCTATGCTTTGAACCCTATCAAGGCTATTGCAGGGTCAAAAACCAGACAATAGAAGTACCTAGTTGTGAATTTGTGTGCGTGTCTGAGTTAGCAAAGGAAACAGAACAAAGGTAGGTCATCTTAATCCATCAGTGTAGAGGTCAAACGCCAAAAATGTTACAAGCTAGTGAACACACGGCGCGTTTGGCGCAGTGGCCGAGCGGTCGACTGCTACCTAGCATGGCGTGGGTTTGATTCCCACACGTTGTTTGTAAACGCGATACAGGAGAAATTCCTAATGCGTTCAAGGCTTCGCGTGAGTACGGCAAAGCTTTGTAAAAAAAAAAAAAAACCAATGGGGTATAATAACTTAAAGCCGGGTCAAGGTGTAACGGTGTAATGTAGCACGAATTCTACATGTGAACGCACTACGAGTACTTTATTACACGTTTCACCAGTCTGGACCCGGCTAAATGCCTCGATCGCAAGCGTTTGCTGCGATGCTTTTCTTTTTGTACGGGCGCAAGGTTGTCTGTTACACAGGACTGAAAATAATTGTTTATGGTGGGTGTATTATTAGATAGATACACTGCTGCTTAACACATTATATAGGTGTGATGATATACAAATGAAATACAGTATTGTTGAAATATTTACAATTTATGTATGATAAACATTGACAACAGTCTGTCAGTAACATCACTTCTCCCCCGTGACGTACATGTGCACGTGGTTGTCGGACCGCAAAAGCCGCGCGACGCGTGCGCCGCCCAGCAGCGCCGCCACGCGTCCCAGGTCGTACTGACAGAATAGCACTGTCACTGTCATGTTGCACTCGCTGCCACCGAACTTGTTTTGATTCACCTCCTGTGGATGCAACATCATTAAATTAGGGTTTGCTTGTTACGCATAAAAAGCTGAACAGATTGTGATGAATATCGCCAGTGACTTTACCGAGTCGACAGGCGGCGGCGATCTTTCGCGTCTGTCCCGGGGGTCTAAACTCAACTTCCGTCAACAAAAATACGGACCCTACCAAAATTAACTACAGACTTTTGAGTGATACCGCGAGCGGTAAGTGGCCTGTGTGCTTATGTGGACAGGCTTTTAAGCTACACTAGGCATGGGCTGTTCTACATCACTTTGGTCACATATCCACAGACTGACCTTTGCAATTGTTGCTACCATTTAACGGCCACCCCTACCCCACCACACGAGGTATATGTTATACATCAAACATTACGTATGATCTCACCTGCATTAAATTACACATTTCCGAAAAGAAGTGAGGATATGTAGGGGGCTGATAAAATATGATATGCCGTATGCCCTTTATCCTGAATCTTCTGAAGAAATGAACTCGCTCCGAATACAGCAAAAAGTGCGCTTCAGTGTGGAAGAACATGTCTCTGGCTCGCGCGATTTTAGCATCCTGAAATTAATTAATATTAGTAAAATAACAACGAGCGAAAAAAATATGCTATTTTATTACTCATAACAAGGATCATCTGTGTTGACTCATTCTTTATTCACCTTTGAATATTCACAAATCTGAACAAATCCAATGTCTTCTTTTTTGAAGTAGTTCCTCAACTGCACATAATCAAAGTAGCTCGGCACGTAGATGAGTGTGTGGCTCATGAGCGTGTCGCGTTGCTTCGGCAGTATCTCCTTGATGAAGTACTGGAAACGGGCATCCACTGCCTCTAATGGGTTAGCTGCTGCAAACCTAAAATTTGGCAATGATATGAATGTAAGTTGAGGTCAAGCCAGTCTAGCACATAAGTTGACTACAATAATTTATATGTAAATACATAATAATATGTAACGTGTATTAGATAAGTTACCTGTGGAAGATCTGAGGAACCTGTACCAACACTTGTTGTATACTGCCCACTTCAGCAGGATTCTCAATTAATATTTTTCCTGCATAGTTGTGGCACTTCCTATTTATCACAGACTTAATTTCTGGCAATGCTACAGACGAGAATATTAGTGTTTGTCTGGAAATGGGAAAAATACAATAACTTGAATAAAATATTTAAAGGTTTTTAATTTTAACATGGAATAAAGTGCTACAATTCAAGGAAGATGATAATCTATGATCGATGATTGCAAAATTTGATAGTTGATTTTATAGAAAATGTTGTTCTTATTGAGCATGATTAAATTTTCAATTTTATTCAAATTACTAGCTACATTCTTTTTTATTATAATTAATTAGACTAACCTGTAATACTTAGACCACCCATTAACAGCCCAAGACCTGACTCTTGAGAAGTCAGTGCCATGAGTTTTCTTCGGCTGCAAATGGAAATGATCAAGGACATGCAGCAAATGATCCCAGTTCTGCATGAGGAACACATCAGTCTGATCCATTACCAGCACTTCTATGGACGCGAGGAAGTCGTAGTCGCGGTCTTCCTCGCCCTCCGCGCCCACTATCATACGTAGGCCTAGTGGTGACGTAACTATTATGTCTGACGAGTAGAAGTCTGTATAGAGCTGGAATAATTTCAAATTGTCATACATAAGAGAGATTTTGATATTCATCAATATAAAGGATTACTAGGCTTGTAGTTACGTGGGATCAAGTTACCTTGAGAGTCTTCTTGGTAACAGTCATGCCAAGTCTGAATGTGTCTTCAGTGTTGCCACTAAATGTGAGCTCATAGTCTTCAGGCTTTGGATTCTTTCCTGGGCATTATCAGTTCACCACCTGTGAAATCTTCTTCAAATCTCTTTTTGTTCACCACTTCTCCTGCTTCTTTGGGAACCAGTATTTCAATCAAAGTTTTGACGATTCTATAAGCACTATCTTTAAATGGTACCATAATAAGAACCTGCGAAAATTATGAAATTAAATAAATATGGTAACAATTTGTGCAGAAAATTGAATAAAGTACATGCATTATGAACTAATTCTAAACCCACTAATAGTGAATACTTATTATTGTTAAAATATTGTTTTTATTGTTTTGTAAGCATAACATACTGACAATTGTAATGACTAATAAAATAACATACCTTAGGTCTCACCAATCCCTGATCTCGATATTCATCAGACAAGTCATTCTTTTTGGACAGTTTAGCATTGTGGTGCAGGATCTTAGTCCTAGTTTTCAACATGTGATTTACTACATGAAGACAGTATGTGTATCGAATTTCGTCTGCATTGCTGAATGATCTTTCAGGATAATACAGATCTTGGTAGTTATTAAATATTGAAAACAGTTCCTTTTGCAATGGTGTGAAAACTTCTGTAAGTTCTAAATCTCTTTTTATTAAATTGGATTTATTAGCTGACACTATATTGCCATGTATTTGAGATTTTATATGTAACTGCTGGAAATCAATTTTATTCATCACTGTAGGCACTGTTCCCATTGCTGCATAAGTAGTTTCTTCTAATATTGAAACTTTTGGTTTAACTTTTTTAGAAAGTGTCTCTATGGGTTTTGGTATGACAACAGATAAGTTTCCTAATACTGGCCAAGCTTTGTTTGTGGTCTCCACAGCAGGGGGTTTGTTTGTGAGAGAGACTAGCAATTCATCTCCAAGGTCATGCTGCAAATGTTTCGTGAATGGATCATCTGACATATCACCTTCTTCAGTTTCTATTTCGTGATCTATGGGCACCTGTAAATAATATGAAATGTAACACAATGAAGCATTCAAATTGAGGTGTTTTTTTTTTAAATATAAAAAGTAATTTATTTAATATTAATTAAGAAAATATATTTAGGCAGCTGTCTGACAAACTAAATTCTAAGATGAAATTAACTGATTCTATACATATTTTCTTACATTTTGTGTCTACAAAGTACCGTTAATTAACTTTAATACATGATCTGTTTACCTCAACATCTTCCTCACTGTCTTCCCCACTTGAAATGTCTTGGTCATCAACATTACTATGAGAATGCTCTCCTGTATTAGTGTCTAGCATCTCATCATCCATGTCATCACTACTACTGCTTTCTTCATCACTTTCTGCCACCGGTCTTCTCTTTTTGTTATTAAAACTAGACAACAGTTGATCGTATGCATCTTCCTCCTCCTCACTTTCGGAATACGTAACTCGGTGCTTTAGTTTCTCCTCCATTTTCCTTTTCTTTTCTAATTCTTCCTCGACTTTTTGTGCATTTTTGTACCTATTAAAAATAGCTTTCTTGTTTACGATTCTTTCTTCCGCAGCTCTTTTCTTTTTCTTAGTTGTAGGCTTAAAGGTACCCTTCTTTTTCCCAAAAAACTTCTTGCTTTTCTTCATATTGATTTTTCAAATACGCACAAACTGAATTAGTTTTAATTGAGGTTTATTTACCTGATTTCACATGGGAACATGAAAACCAAAAGTCCAAAACATAACCTGTACGCAAGAAGTTCAAATTGACACATGGCTGACACTGACAGTTTACTTTTTATTTCATGGCTTGGCTTCTGGGCCTTTGTGACATGACATATTCTATTTTCAGAACTCTCGGAGGCCGATTAACATTTATTTTCCATAAAACTGAAAACAGCAACAACACTGACAATCAATGAGCTGACAATCGTACTCCAACAAATAAATGTCTTGTCCTGTCTTGTCTTGTCTTGTCCAACAGTTTACAAATAAATATAGCATGGACCAATAAAATGTGCATAATACAAATATAAAATAATTTTCTGTGCTACGGTCGTCGGTATTGGTACACACTATAGCCACTATAGGAAAATTTAAAAACTATTACATAATGTTTTCAATTGTGCAAAAAAGCAAAAAGTGTCTAAATATATTTTCTATATACAGTTCTAGGTAAAACTAACTAATGTAATTATAAGTTCAAAATGCATCGACTGAAAGACGTGTATCTATGGTCATAAATAAACATTATTAAAAAAAACAAAGTGTTAATCACAGAAATCAGAAGTGTCAAGTTGTCATTGTGTAAATCGTGCGGGTCGTGCTTATCTCGTTATGTTTTTGTTCACATTATATGAGAAATAGTATTAATTTTATGTAGAGTTTGTACCTATAACAATTTAGTGCAAGTTGGGCTATCATAAGATTGCGGAAATTTATTTATTATGGAGACTGAACCTTATTCTGTTATTGTTAAAACGTACTGCTGACTAGTCAACAAATATTGGATTATATTATCAACCAGTAACAGTAGATATGGTGCATATGTAATATAATGAACGGCTCCAGTAGCATTGTTGCACACAACTCTGAGCTGAAACCATCAGAGAACGGCATCACGCAAAATGCATCGGGGATAAATAATGTTGATAGAAATAAAGCTACAGGTTCAAATGCTCGCGATGGTTCGGAAGAACTACTCGACCTTAAGGGTAAAGTTGAGTCCCGGCTGCTATCCATGTGGAATAACGTGAAGTTTGGATGGACAGTGAAATTGAAAACCAGCTTTTCAAAGGAATCACCTGTGTGGCTACTAGGACGATGTTACCACCGTAAACTAAGTCCGACTGGATCATTAGAATCTTCTACAGAAATTGGTACAGAAGCAACTGCACAGCAGCCAATTGAGCAGATCTATGGTGAAGGAATTGAAGGTTTTAAATCTGACTTCATTAGTAAAATTTGGATGACCTATAGAAGAGAATTTCCTACCATGTCAGGTTCATCATTTACTACAGATTGCGGTTGGGGTTGCATGCTCAGAAGTGGTCAAATGTTGCTAGCTCAAGCTCTAGTGACTCACTTTCTTGGGCGATCTTGGAGGTGGGCTCCTGAGAAAGCTATACAAAATGCCAGGGAGTTTCAAGAAGATTGCTTGCACCGCATGATAATAAAATGGTTTGGTGACAAGTCATCAGTAAACAGTCCTCTGTCTATACACCAGATGGTGACTCTAGGAGAAGCTCTGGGAAAGAAACCAGGTGACTGGTATGGTCCTGCATCTGTTGCTCACTGCTTAAAAGCGGTCATGGCAGCTGCATCAAAAGAAAATTATGAATTTGATAATTTAGAAGTTTATGTTGCTCAAGATTCAACTATTTATATTCAAGATGTATTTTCACTTTGTCGTTTACCAAATGGAGCTTGGAAATCACTCATTCTTTTAGTACCTGTAAAGTTAGGTTCCGATAAATTTAATCCTATTTATGGTCCTTGTCTGACATCACTGCTTACATTAGACTTTTGCATAGGAATTATTGGGGGAAGACCAAAGCATTCACTCTACTTTGTGGGCTATCAAGATGATAGGCTTATTCACTTAGATCCTCACTACTGTCAGGAAATGGTTGATGTATGGCAGCCCAACTTTTCCTTACAGTCATTTCATTGTCGATCTCCAAGAAAAATGCCTCTTAGTAAAATGGATCCTTCATGCTGCATAGGCTTCTACCTGGCTACACAGCATGATTTGGAGACTTTTGTAAATATAATACAGTCATTCCTAGTCCCTCAGGGAGTTAATACTAATTTAGAGTATCCTATTTTCTCTGTAAACAGTGGCTCTTGTAGCAATGTTATGAACTTTCCTAATGTGAGATACTCTATCTATGAAAATGAGCAAAGCTGGGTGACTCCAAATATCCAAGACAGTGATACAGACATTGAATCTGAGGAATTTGTGTTGGTGTGAATTGAAACAATGGAACATCAACTATTACCAAATATATATATTGCTTATTTATGTAGCTCTGTAAAGTTTATCTTCATCACACAAATTGTTAATGTTGCATATTTTGATTTCTATAAAAAAATATGTATAGGTATCTTATGTATTACAGATATGATTAAGGTTAAAGAGAAATATCCTGTAATAGTAACATTTATATTATAACAACAAAGACGACGAAATAAATTATTATAGCATAAAAAATGTGTTTTATATTTCCATTGTGTGCTGGCAGAAATAAATTATCTCTGTGGAAAATGAAACTTGGCATGATAGATACAATAAAAATGAGAAATTTAAGTGCTACATGAATTGTAAATAGATCTTGAATCTTATGTACAAACAAGGAAGATACATGTAACTGTGGAGTAAACTTAGTCATAGGAATTTAATGTAATTCTCATACTCAAACAAGTGACTCAGGTCACAGGTGTAGATCAATGTTGTAATAAACAGATGCACACAATCGCCCAATGAACTAAATCGTAAACAAAGCGATTAGATGAACAGAAATATGAAAAGACGTGCTATCTTATGTAATTTTGACAATGTAATAAGTACAGCTAAAATATTGTAACAGTGGTCACGCGACCAATCGCTTTAGGTAGGACGTGGTATAAGGCTCAATCACCATTACCGCAGAATGGAATGGATGCAAAGTTTTGTGTAATGAGCAAAGCATATTTTTATATCAATAAAACTAGTTACGAGCTGCAAGTTTCGAAAATTTCCGAGAATTCGTGCGACTACTGGTCCGGAAGACGCACAAAACAACCTAATAATCGAATCGTAATTGTTTCTGTAATTTGAGCGTAACTAGTTGTTAAAAAATATTAATTAGGTACCTACCTTTATTAGAGGAAGAACAATTTCGTTACGAAATATCAATTAAATTCTATACTGCCGTTTGTTAAATTGAACTTAATAGCAGTTATAGAAACTGTTGCGCTGTTGCATAACGGAGGTTCTAAAACACAAGCGTTCTTTTATAAACCGAGCCACGCGTGGGGTGTTTATAAAATAGTACAAAAAATATATAGGTACTAATTACACATGGGGTAAAAACAACATAATACGACCCACAATCCCTTCATATCATCCCTTTTATTAAGTGCTTTTAAGGTTCCATTTCCAAAGGATCAAACAAGACCCTAAGACTTGGCTCCGACGTCCGTCTGTCACCAGACTATCTCATGAACCGTGATCGTTACTGTTATTAGACTGTTTTAATGTATTTCTGTTTCTGCTATACCAGCAAACAATTAAAATAAATATTTAAGGGGGCTCCTACACAATAACCCAGATGAGAGTTTTTGTTGATTTTCTGGGTAGTAGTTGCAAAACCCTTCGTGCGCGAGCCCGACGAGCCATTACGTTCCAGGGTCACGGTAATTCTTAGCCGGTTTTCTATTTTCTGTCTATCATTATTTTATCAACCCGTGCAATTTCATCAAAACACAATACATATTGGTTTTAACAATTTTTATTGGCTTTCAAGTCCCGGCATTACACCGCGGATGTAAGAGCCATAACAACCGACACCATGAAAATGTTTGATAATGCACTACAAAAAAAATATGTTTTGAACCTTTATTTTGCTACTCAAATCCTTTATCTCTAACAATTTACGCAAACACAAATACGAACTTGATGCTATAGTTAAACAGAAATTAAATGTGTGTACACTGAAATTTATAAGTCCTCATTTTTTTCAATAACTGAATCAATGATGTAAGCATTATACATAGGTATAAAAAGTTAGTAGAAAACATTTTCGGAAATGCTTTGTTTAAAGATATACCTACAGGGTGAATTTCTGGGCGTGGATGGCTATATCCGAAACTATGAGAAAGATCAAAAAACATTCAAAGGTGTCTCGAGGCCGATTTTGACGAAAACTAAAACTGAATGAAATGGTTTTTAGAAAAATCAATAATCATGGCCGGGAATCGAACCCGCTGATTACGGAAAAAAAACACATCCTGTATTATTACGCCATACGATAGTGTTGCTAATAAGGATCGAATTCTAGCAACTAATGATATACCTATGGAAAACTTAATTGAAAGATTACTTCCCAGAATTTGATCCTTCATCCACGCCTAGTTGAAAAAAATACTTACCCAATTCAAAATTTTTTTTTCGTAACATTTCTACTTACTTTTCGGACCTAGTCCTGCTTACGCCTATGAAGTTTCATCACAAGACCTTGTAATTTATGAAATACTAATATAATTATAATGATTTGACAAAACAATTCTACTAAAAAAAAAGAAATTGTAACAGTTTCTTATATCACTATTTTAATTTCAAATACAAGGTGCTATTATTCATTTCATAATAAAAACTTGAAAATAGGAGTGAAGACAGGATACAGTTATAATTTAGGATGATTGTACAATTTCTGCATTATAAATATCTACTCCGACACAGAAAATGGTATTTACCAATCATTAGGTAAAGCAAAACAATATTTATCAAAGCTAAGGGATTGTTTTAACACCAAAATTAATTTTTGTCCTTTACGGGTGGTGGATGCCTGATGAAGTAATGCACAGCATTGTAGGCGAGATGTGGAGCAACATTGTACAGGGGGTGTATTCTGTTGAGTTCATTGCTGGCTCGGCCGATGACGAGCGGGTCTCCGGCCCCAGTGCCGTGTTGTGCCACTGACAGACCACTCAGGGCATAACAAGTGTGATAAATATCCCTATGCCTGAAACAAGATATAAGAAGTTATAGAAAGATATCATAACTCAAATTTTGATAAAATATGAATATCAGTAGATATCTGGGTATCTACTTTATATCATTTGATGATTCATGTTTTATCGCTTTTAGGTACGTGAGTACCCACCCCCACTAGAAGTTTGTCTTAAAAATCAATGACAATAGAGAGAATGAATTTAGAATTTGTAGGGTACCCTTTTTTAGCAATTTTTCTTATCGTTTATATTGTTTGTATTTAATTTGGCATACATGTTGTGTTGGCTAGTCTTTTTTTTGTCATAACTTTAATTCGCCTATGTTAGTAACATAATGACGAACGTTTAATGAAAGGGCACTCCAAGGTTTGGTTTGGTGTAGCAATTGTATTTTAAATATTAGAAACATAAGTAGGACCCCAATGCAGCGGGGCTTCAGCGACCGTATGCCTATACAAATTATTGTAAAATATCATTACTTCATTAGGCATTAACATCATCGGGCGCGCCGCAATCGCGGCGGTAAGACCCCTCTTTGACGAGTGGCTGGAGAGACGTCACTGCGTCCAGACCTATCGGATCATCGGATGACGCAGGTCCTCACCGCTGTCCGACCATGGACCATGCACATTTATCTTGGTAAAATCATCAAATGAGTCCTCCCACCCAGAGCAGAGCGGGAAGGACTCCTAGACTCGTACTAACTAAAATCTACGGTGTCCTTCAATAGCCCTTTACGTTCCAGGGTCACGGTAATTCATAAGTCCCGCGACCCCAGCAGGCTTTGGCCCTCCAAAGGGGGAACAAACATCCATTTGTAATAATTATACATAGTATTCATATACAATGTGATTTTTTCAACTAGGCGAGTGTGGCTATATCCGAAACTATAAGGAATATCGAAAAATACCGTACGTAGTCTCTAGGCCGATTTTGAAGAAAACAATAACAGTACTCACTATATTTTTGATAAATCAATAATGTCACCTGGAATCGAACCCGAATTTTGGAATTCGGAACCAAAATCATCCCTTTAATATCACACCATTAAATTGAGACGCTAATAAGTTCGAAAATTCAACCTGTATAAGAGAGCTGTCATCCCATGTTTGCTTCAATTATTTTGTTTAACAAAGCTTTTCTGCCCCATTGTCAAAAATAATTATAATTAGACCAATATGAATACTTACTTGCCAGGTTTATCAATAAACCCACCACCAGGCAATGCTTGACAACACACTATTATGTACTCTTGTAAGGCACCTTGATTGAAAAGTACTGTTTCAATTAGCTCTTTATTTTCTGAAAAGAAATTAGTTTTTTTAGTTGATAGATGTGAGATGCTGAATAGTAGTATTGTATATCATAATATTAAATATGTGACGACAAAATATTTTAGCTTTTTTTAAAGACGGCACAGTTGGTGTAGTTACTGAGCGTTTGACAGCTACGCGGCGTGTCGCGGGTTCGATTCCCACACAGAACAAATATTTGTATGAACGACATGACTGTAGTTGTTCCGAATTTGGGTGTTTTTGAATATGAGTTTCTATGTTTGTAGACACACCCAAAGGAGAAATTCGTAGTGGTAGGCAACATTTTAAAAATTAATAAATGAGCTATTTTTTATACTATTTTAAGACATGATTTACAGAATAATACTTTCCATACAAATCATTGACATAGTGCCAAATCTCTAGAAAATGCCAATGGAACATTATATTCAGACGGATACATTGAAATAGTAAGCATTTTGTGCTGTTCTTTAAAGTAAGTTTTAGTACCTTTCCTAAAATATATAATAATTAAAAACTGTAAGATAGCAAGCAATTAATCTAGTACAGTTACCTTGGGAGAGAATAGCACTGATTATTGGGAATGCAGCTCCTTGCCAAAACGAATAACATCCATCCACCAACTTATTAGTTCTTCCCTGGAAGCCACCTTCTACTCGCATCTGGCGATTTACACACCACCTCAGTAGTGCATCAATGTCACATAAGTGTGTTTTATTAAGCAATGCCAAAGATGCAATCCCACAGAATGCATATCCACCATGGGCCTCCATACCAGGGCAGCCGGCAAATCCACCTTCATATGTCTGACAACTGACTATCCATTCAGCAGTTTTGTCAAATAATGCATCTGTGTATGTATTTGTTATTTTAGCTATGCTGACAGCACAGTATGCACCTCGTATATCTTGCTCTCCACCCTTGTGAAGGGCAAATGATCCATCAACCTCTTTCACAGTCCATAAAAACTTTTGCAAACTGCTTCTGTCCAGAGAGTTGTATGCTTCCTCTGTACCAATAATGCTCAGAGCATTTACAGCAGCATATGTAGTTCCAAGATGGGGGTACTGTCCAGGGCCACCACCATAACCACCTTCCTCATGCTGGCATTTTGACAAGAACTTGACTACATCAGATAATGTTTGTGCATCAGGCATATCATTTAGTAGCCACAAAGAATGCAAGACCCAGTAAACTATCCATGTTCTACTTGCATCTAAGCATTCATAGCTCTGTGGTAAAGATCCAAGACAATCTTTTAACAATTGACCATGAACCCTTTTTCGCACCACTGGAATTTCTGGTTCAATTTCAGCATTTTTCTCAAACTGTTTGTAAATTTTTAGTATCATTGACTCAACATCAACCTGTAACATAAGGAGACTATTAGAAATAGGTACCAGTCATTATTGTGAAGCAACTTACAAGGCAAAGCTTACAAATGTGGTTTCTAGGGAGCCACAAGGAAATTAGTATCTAGAAACAATTATACAGATGAAATCTGCCAATGATTCTTGATTAAGAAGGCAGATTTAAATACTTGGTATTTAATCAAAATACGTCGCAGAAAAGAATCAAATCTCATTATATTTACCTGGTCAGAAGACGAATCGGTCACTACATTCTCTGTATCAAACACTTCAGCAGCTATTTCTTCATAACATCGAATTCGATTCTCCATTTTTAGGGCTTTAACGATTATTTGTTCTTTAATTTTAATGCGCCGTACGCATACTTTATTGAGCTAAATCTGTTCTGAGCTCTACCTTGAGAGAAATACCTGATAACCTGTAGTTAATTTAAGAAAAGATAGCACTTGAAACACAATTACAGCAAGGTGTGCCAAGAACGATTGACATGATTTGTGTACACAAATATAAACACAGTTCGTTTGTGACTTACAAACATGAAACAAGAAATAATTAGAATAAAATAGATACCCACAAGATGTGGCTTTTCATAAATAAATTGCTATTTTCCCTTTTATATACTTAAATTCCTCTGTCACTAATATTGTAGTAAAATAAGTCAATAAATAACCTCAAATACAAACAAAAACGACAGAAAAGAAACAAACTTTTTTTAATTTTTTCTGGGAGCTCCTGAAGCCAGACCTTTGTGCCAATTGGTGCCAATTCTACTCCATAGACTTAAAGTATGGACTGCACAGTATCCGCTAAAAAAGCACTTGTGTGAATAGAATTCGAACTGTTTTTGACTGAAAGTGCTAGGCGGTATCGTTTAGGTTCAATTTACCTTTTTATTCGAATTCAGCGCTTTTTCAACATACAAAAAAAAGGGCTCGTTCGAATATGTTTATTTTTTAACACACCAGCGCCAAAAGCCCAGACACCAAGTCAAAAAACTAAAAGTTTGTGACAGTTCAGTTGGAAGTTTGTGACAGCAGAAATCATCGGAGATTTTCAGATTCTGAAAAATAGAATGTTTGTAATTTTGAGATAAAAATATTATTGTACTGATGTGTGTGACTTTAAAATCAGGCTAAGCACTTATAATAAAAGATTCTAGCTTTATATATTATAATTTATTTTGAGACTAATCTCGGAAATTAGAGCCAGGTGTATTATCAATCAAATCAAACAAAATGATGCCCGGAAGGATCGGCAATCTTCCCATAGCAAATGAAAATCCATTGGGTCTTTCGTGGCACGATTCTGCATGGATACCACTTCTCAGCCCCTCTAATATTATGGACTATTTCTCTGAAAGATCAAATCCGTTTTTTGACCGTACCTGTAATAACGAAATTGTAAAGATGCAGCGTCTCAGTATGGATCAACTTCAGTAAGTACCTATTTCCCAAACGATTGATATTGAATATACTACACATATGACCATCAATGGGTTTTGTTCAATTTTTATTAACAAGCAACATTCTACTGTGTTACAGAAACATGACAGGACTAGAATATATTTTACTGCATGTCCAGGATCCAATCCTCTATGTGATTCGGAAGCAGCATAGACATAGTCCCACACAGGCTATACCTCTAGCAGACTACTACATCATAGCTGGGATCGTGTATCAAGCTCCTGACTTAGCTAGTGTTCTTAATTCCAGATTGGTAAGCTGTTTGTATTATAATTTACAAAAGTATCTCTCTGTTTACATGCTAGGAATTTGCTTTGTTGTAATAATAATAATAAAAGCCGTTATTCAATCAGTAATGTTTTTACAAGTAATAGATAATTTTAGTGTGTATTTAGCAGTTTATTGGTTAACTTCCTGTCTGTTGTCTGTAAAAGCCTCCTCCATCTGTTTCCTTAACCTTTTATCTCTTGCAGTTCTTATCCAGGTTGCACCCACTATCACCCTTATGCCATCAGCCCATCTTTAGACTGGTCTGCCCCAATTTCTATTCATGCCTCTTATAAATCAGTACATCTACATTATGGTTTTGGATCACTTCTCCTTTCCTCTTACTGTGTGTCCAGTCCATCTCCATTTCAGCTTCTTAATAGTGACAACCACACTCTTTGTTTTTGCATGTTTGTGGTTGATAATTTATTCTGTCTGACAGCCTTATTCCCAGCATACTCGTTTCCATGGAATTTTGCCAAGCTTGGTTGTAGGTCATTGTCATTAACATTTACCCCCTTCATCTGATCCCTATGTCACATGCCAAGGAATTACTTTTAATTGTGAATGGGTGCTCAGTCTAACACATTTTTATTAAATAGTGACTTTATGAAACATATTACATTTTGTTTTCAACATGGAATATGGACATTTTATAATCTAAGCTGTTGTGTTGTAGTGGTTTATAATGTTATGATCATCTTCATTATTATTTTTCTAGCTTTCTGCTGTCCATCACTTGCAATGCTCTTTTGAAGAAACTATGTCATACTCAAGATATCATCCCAGCAAAGGATACTGGTGGGATTTTAAAGCAACTAAGCCTGGTATGTATTTTATTCCTTCAGTGTTTCTGTACTGGTATTTATATTTACTATACTCTAGTAAGCTGCATTTTCAGCGCAGTGTGTGCAGCTGTAAAAAAACCTTGTAATTCCATCATGTTTCTTCAATTACCCTCTATGTTCATTAAAGTTTTTTTGTTATCAAATAAAACATAAAGTCTTTGAAATTGGGACAAAAACACTATTAATAACTTTGTTTCATGTAGTGAAACAACAATGATGCAAAATATCATATTTGTTTAATATTATGCAAAGTTCCTAAAAATCTATATTTTTTTAATATGAATAACAAGTTTTACTAATGTTTACAAGACCCACAATACTATTTAGTCAAGTAATCCTACAACTGGTACTGCCGCTTTACTATTAAAATTGATTCTAGGGCTAAGTCCATACAACACGGGTCAGTCTTCCTCCAAGGATGTAAGCAGTACTCCTAAAGAAGAACCATCCACATTATTCCAGCGTCAAAGGGTGGACATGCTGCTGGCTGAGCTGGTGAGACAGTTCCCGTTGCCCGTCACACAGGCACCCACTCAAGTGAGTTATACCTACTATCATTATGGAATAAGGTATTAATTTATCTATGTATGCTTTAGCTAGCTTTTAAATTATTATACTCAAAATTTCCAGACAAATGGTGTCACAGTTAAGACAGAGAACTCAAATGACAAGAGTAATGAAAAAGCTGCAGATGGCAATGTAAATAATATAACAATAAAACAAGAACCCATAGACCCAAGCAGCTCTGAGATGACTAACGGAGGTTTACAAGGACATGCGGAAATCAAAACTGAAATCAAACAGGAAAATATGAAGCCACCGCCAGAAAAGAAGCCAAGATTATAAAATTATTTATTTAATCTGAACAGTATATCTTATGCTGATTTTAAAATATATAAGGATACTTATGTTGCATTACTTATATTTTCACCATTTTTTTTTAATAAGGCTGTTGAATAACTTTCATGTATAAAAGTTTAATTTTACAGGTGCTTGTACGCACGAGTTACAAGCACGTTACAAGCACATGAAAAATTAAGGTATATTAAGCTGATTATTAATTTTTATTAGTTCTTGATAAATATTCACTATTCTTCTCCTGTTGGAAATTGTATAAATTGCCAATATTCTCTTGAGCCTTTACAACATTTGTACAAATCTGACAGTTAATTCTACGTTGATCTTCCAGATTAGGTAATCCTGTCCCCTGTTGGTTCACACTGAAATCAGAAAGAAAATTGCTTTTTATTCCAATCAGACATTTAATATTAATCAATATAAAAATAAGTCTGTTGATAGTTACCCTGATTTACCTTCCCTGAAGCCTAGTTCTAACCCAAATGTAAAGCCTTGTTTGTAGCCTACATTGAAACTCTCTTGAAATACAGCAGTTTGACCATCAGATGCACCATCCATGTACCCAATCTAAAAAGTGATAAGATTTTAAAATAAAACAAACTTTCGAAGAGATATTCTTGTAGCGAATCATGTTTTGATTGGTCATAAGATCATCTAAGGGACGGATTAACCACCTGAAAATTGTAAGATACACAGAAATTTCACCATAAAATAATCCAAACCTTACTGTTTACCTTCGTGACTGGTTCTATCGTGCGGGACCATGTCTTTCTTGATATGTTTTCATTGTATTCCGACATTTTTATTGATTTTAAGCATAGGCAAAGATTGTGTACAATCTACGTAAATAAACTCAACAAAACAATACAGGTAGTTGACGACAGAATATTACACGATCCCATTGAGTTATTGAATGTTTATGCTCCGATCCCAAAGTAGTAAACTGTCTCTGTTGACTCGTGGGTTGAACTGTCAAATTGACAATCTGTTGACATTGACAATGTCAATCAATCCATAGACTTTTTGTTCTATTCTTCACTTCACGGAGAAAAGGCAAAGGGCTTAAGCCCATACAGCCTAAACCCATAGACTAATATTATGAATTGCGGGGCTATCGAGTTTTCATCGCAACCAAATAAACAAATTCAGTAATGACCTTTGATGTTAAAAAGTGAATAAAATTATAATGAACTTGGTGCTGTAGTGTCAAGGTTTGCAGTTTTAAACCTACGCTTCGAAAATGAACAATAATCACATAAAAATACCAATGGCGAGTTAGCGATAAAACTTTACCGTGAACACGAATTTGCTGTTTTTTTAACGTTGTTGTGGACAAAGTCAAAGTCAAATCATTTATTTCAATTAGGCCATCAAAGAGGCACTTTTAAACGTCGAATTAAAATTAAGGAAATGGGATGGGATGGGATTGATTCTACACCCATTCGCAAAGGTAGGTTGTATGAAGAAGAATGGGCAAGAAACTCCATACTTACTCTTTTTAAAAATGTTTTACAATATTTTTTTACATCATTGAAATAAATAATGTAAAAGCAATGTACCTTGAAAATCTAAACAAAACATGATTCAAAAATAAAATAATAGGGAATAAAGAAAATAGCAAAAAGGTACATGGTGTTCACATTTTAACAAAATATTGCAATTAAAGCTATTTTACAAATACAATTTATAGAGTGTGTGAGCATTCAAATTTCAACCAGCTTGATTCTGTTTAAGCCCTACATTGTACTATGGAGCAGGACCAGCATGTTTCCAAACATTTTTATCTTGAATATAATCTTCTAATTTATAATATGCTTGTTTACTAAGTGTATTTTTTATATAACTTTTAAATTTTCTTTCATTTAGATTTAAGATTTCACTCGGTATTTTATTGTAACACTTAACACAGTACCCCATAAAAGATTTTTGTACTTTAGACAATCTAAAATATCGTTGATCAATTTTATCTTTATTTCTCGTATTAAAATTATGTCTGTCGCTTATTTTATTAAAAAGATGAGGATTTTTCCTAACATGCATTATATTTTCATAAATAAATTGACAAGGCACTGTCATTATATTTATCTTTTTAAATAGTTCCCTAAGAGATTCGCGACGACGAAGATTGTAAATTGCTCTGACAGCTCTTTTTTGCAAAATGAAAATGGATTCAATGTCAGCTGCCCGGCCCCACAGTAGAATGCCATAAGACATAATGCTGTGAAAGTAGCTGAAGTAAACCAAACGCGCAGTTTCGACGTCGGTTAACTGCCTTATCTTTCTAACAGCATAAGCGGCTGAGCTTAGTCGCCCCGCTAGAGATGCTATATGGGGCCCCCATTGTAATTTATCATCTAACTTGATTCCTAGGAAAACCGTCTGATCAGTAAATTCCAATTTTTCTCCGTTTAGTAAAATGTCGCAATCGCTACTTTTAACATTTGGCAAAGTAAATCTAATACATTTCGTTTTCTTTTCATTAAGAACTAAATTATTCAGAGTAAACCAATTTTGAACCTTAGCAATACACTCATTAACAGTGTCTAGATTTTTTGCACGTCTATCTATTTTAAAAATTAACGATGTATCATCCGCAAATAACACCATCTGTGGTTGATTTTTTAGTAAATGGGGTAAATCATTAATATATACTAAGAAAAGGAATGGACCCAAAATAGAACCTTGAGGCACGCCCATAGTAATTTCAGCCCCTAAAGAGTTTACACCGTTTATCTGTACTTTAAGCTGTCTATCTCTAAGGTATGAATTTAGTAAATCAAGAGCTTTATTTTTGATTCCATAATGTTCCAGTTTCAGCAAAAGCGTTTCGTGGTTTACGCAATCAAATGCCTTTGAGAGGTCGCAAAAGATTCCTATGGCATCTTGCGCTTCCTCCCAGGAGTTAAAAATGTTCTTCAATAGGGTAAAGTTCAATAGGGACAATATCTCAAAAGCCCAGAAGCCCTTAATGTTAATTTAAAAAATTAGAGTTTGTTTTGTTTGTGAATGTCAAATAATGTCAATACGACTGACGTGCGACTGACGACAGATATGAGATTTCTGATGCTCCTGATTCCCAGATTTCTCTCGAGACCTTGCATTAAATAAACCGAAAACGCAAAGTTTGTGCCGAAGTAGACCGTCTTCTGAGATTATCAGTAGAAAACCAACAAATAATGACGGAAACAAAATCACAGAATATAATGAAGATTGAAGAATATAATGCTATTGTCGAAGACTTCAATAAACTTACATCTTACAGCCGCAAATCTGAAAATGAAATAAAAAAGAAGTTTAAACAGTGAGTATTTTAGTACTCGTTTTGTTTTCAAAACATTATATTCTTACTTAATCACAGATTGCAGATTCAAGGTTAATTTAAATTAAATTTACAGCATACCAGCTTCTACTTTGGGCAGTATAATTTCTTTATTGGTACAGAGATCCATGAAACACAGCTACAGGAAATCTCCACAGATTTCCAGTAAATATCATGAATTTTATGAAGGATTAATGAGGGATAAGAGTAAAGATAATGTAATTTTGCAGTAAGTGTTACAGAATCACAAATAATGCTAGTATTATTTATCTACAAAATTAAACATAAACAAGTAATTTACCTTTTCATAAACAGGCTCTCAGATTGTCAAGGAATCAGTCCTGCATTGTTTGCAAGGTCACTATTACAGAGTGTGTATTCTGATTCATCAATGGCTAAAAAATGCATCAAGGATACAACTTTGATTGAGGACAAGGACTTAGCATATCAAGTGTTTATGGTAAGAACAAATTATTTACTCACCTTTTTTTTTGTAATTGTACTTTTTTTATGTGGTAAAATCATCAAACTGAGTCCCAAGGCAGGGAGGGAAGGACCGTCAGATTTGTACTGAAAAGTAGTAAAAGCCACAGTCAATAGCCCTTTACACCCCAGGGTCATGGTTATTCGATAGTCCCGTTACCCCCAAATAATTGTGATACTTAATGGTATTCTAAAAATGGTAAATGAAATGAATATAGTAATTAACCAGTGGACTTTTACAGATAATTAACTGTTGTGGCAACAATGTTACCTTAAGTGTTATTAGTAAACATATAATCTGGCTTTAAGAACCAGAAAAATCTGGATTGAATGAGAAAGGACTTATGATCTATTAATGGTGGATGTGTGGCAAAATTTATATTTATTAAATCCATTCCTTAATCTTCTTTATTTCAGGGTATTATGAATGATAATCAATATGGTCCCTATGCAGATATAATAAAACAGTAAGCATTTCGTTTTGTTTATTTATGTTATTTAAATGCTGAGTAAAATTTGTATAATATTTGTTTTAATTTCAGGTCAATAGGTTTAGAGTATGAGTTACGCTTAGAAAGAGAATTACGATTAATGAACATAACATTTTCTGATGAGAACGTACTGAGGTCACGAGGCTATGACAAAACTCCAGATTTCAAGTTGGATGTACCAATTGCTGTTGATGGATTTATTGTTAACTGGGTTGAAAGTAAAGCACTCTTTGGAGATGAAGAAAACCACTCCGGCTATCTCAAGGATCAACTTCTATGCTACTGGAACAGATTTGGACCTGGGCTAGTTATATACTGGTTTGGATACCTTGAAACTTTGGATTCCACTCCCGAAGTAAATAGTATGTTCATATTACGCACTAATTTTCCAGATAAGACTAGCATAACACAGTATAAAATGGATATTTAATATGTAGAAAAATAATAAATAAGTTCGTCATTCAGATATTGGTTTTTCATTTAAGATTTGAATTCTATTTTCGAGCATTTTGTGTGCCACCACAATTCGCACATTATTATTATCAATGGCCATTCATTCGTCAGGTATATAAGACCATTTTCGCTAGTTCTTGACCCCCTTACCCCTAATATAAGACAAAATAAGCATAGGCGGACTATCACCCTCCCGTTTTTAATATTTACGTAATGTTTTATTTTTCCGGTTTTGCAACATTTTTTCATTACTGCTCTGCTCCTATTAGTCACAGCGTGATGTTATTTAACCTATAGCCTTCCTCGATAAATGGATTATCCGTCATCCATCAAAAAATAATTTTTCAATTCGAACCAGTCGTTCCTGAGATTTTAATTTTTTTTAAACGTTGCCCCACTAAGAATTTCTAATGAATCGTGGGTGCGTTTACAAACATAGAAACTCACATACGCCAACACCCAGACCCGGAACAGCTGCTTGTAGATCATGCATTTTGATCCGTGCGGGAATCGAACCCGCGACACACAGCGCAGCAGTCCAATTGCTCAGCCACTGCGCCAAACGTGTCATCAAACAATTGTGAGATAAGCGCAGTTGTCAAAACAGAATGTACTCTGAAACAAAGCAAGCTGTCGGCACTACTACTACGCGCGCTGCAATCGACTCCGACTCCCACCTAGTACTTCGCACCCAGCGAATACGCATCCGAGCAAACCTCGGCACTCACGCCTGTGCTCACGCGGTTGAACTTACTTTTTCAGATTATATTTTTAAGTTTGCGCATTGTGATCTTATCTTACGTAAGAACTATCGAAATACTACCCCACTCCCTTCCTTGTAAGTAAAAATAAGAATTAATCGACCCCTCTGAATCGTCTTACGTAATTAATTAATAGCCCTTGTGGCGGTTTATGATATTAGAAAAATTGATAGACATAGCCGGCTTACGGCCGAGGCGATCCGGTGATGCTACGGAGTTGATGAATACTAGGCAGCAGGAGGCGACTGAGTCGAGGCGGTCGCGAGTGGGTGCCGGCCGGATGGCTCTAGGGAGTCTGGCTGGCCAACGAAAGCAGCGGCAATTTAAAAAAGTCATTTGTGTGCAACTCCGGCTACACGGAGTTCAATACTTATTATTATTCAAGACCAAGACTAATTAGGATTTTTATATCAGTATTTCATCTCGTCGTCGTTATTGTAAATGAGTGAATGAGCGCCAAGCACACTAATTGTAAGCACTCATGTACACACGGCTACACATCAAGCTATACAAAACCAGTTTGTATTGTGAACCAGAAACAAAAACCAGGTCTCGCTTCATACGATTTTTACACGCAATTAACGGCCAGCTAGTACTGATTTTGCATAGCTTGATGTATAGCCGTGTGTACATGACGCCGCCGCCGGCGAATACTGATTACAACTTTTGATCCGGCAGAACTACTACTCGTATTACAGTACAAAATGTAGACACCGAGTGCCATCAGAAAAGTCTGAAATTCACCGGAAGGGACTTGCTGCATACATTTTGTATGCAGCGAGTTAATTTAATACAGAATAGATGTTCATAAAATATTTTTTCTGTCTATAAAGAGGGTATGGTCAGTTTTATTTGACATTTGGCTAGAGATGGCGCAGTTCAGCCCATGCCACAGAATTTTGAGAGTCCATTCATCCTTTTTTTTCTTTGCGACTAAACCAATATGAATCCCATATCCTAGCAACACTACTGTCAATGTCAAACAGACGTCAAATTGCCTTCAGTCAGTAGGTATATTTGATTGACGTTTTACTTGTAAACTCTTCTTGTTGGAAGATTTGGTGACCTTGTGCAAATGTGCACAATATTTTATTTGTAATATTTGATCTGAGTGTTTATTTGAATAGACAAATTTATCAAAATTAACAATGGTCGTAGGAGCATTTCCTATTGCAAAATTAGGCGCTTTGTTGGTAAAGCAGATAAGTAAACCCATCGCAAATGCTTGCAAAGAACGAGCTAAACATCATCCGTTTTTCAGGACTTATGTCTGTATGCCCCCTGCCCAATGTGAGTATTGGTATTGTATAAATTAGCCAACATACCCTTATCATGGAAAACCTGAAATGCTGCTAACCCTAACAGCATTCTGTACCCTTTCTGCTGATGTCGTAACACTTAAAACAGTTGGAAATGAGATCTTCAGTAACTAATAAAACAAACTATACTTATAGGTTTTACAGCTGCAAATTGAAACCATTTATGTATTTTTTCAGTCTATAATTGGTGTGAAGTTAAAGCTAAAATGTGGATTTTAAACTTGGGAAGACCAGTTAACATACCTGTTCTCAGTCAAGAAATGGCCATAGAGTTAGGAGCAAATCTTCTAGGTGAAACATTGATATTTACAATTGGAGCAGGTATATTATTGTTAGAATATAACAGGTGAGCACTGCTGTTTACATGATCGATTCTTGCATAAATATATATTTAAAACAAGGGGCTAATGATCTGTGTTGACCCATTATATTATTATCTTCTAATCAAGAACTAGATGGTATGCATATTTTTTGTGGTTTTATTTATTTATTTCCTCTTCCAGACAAAGTAAAAAGGAAGCTGCCAAAGAAGCAAAGAAAGAAGAAGAAATGAAGCACATTTCTGATACTATAACTGATCTGTACTTTACTGTGCAGACACAACAAACACAGCTACGAGAAATGGAGAGGATCATTTATTCAATTAGTATGTATTTTGACTGACAATTGTTGGTGTACTTAAACCTTATGATACAAACTTATCATCTACATTATGTTTTAATTTCAGGTGGAGAAAAGCCAAAAGTCCCTCCTCCTGTTTTGAAGGAGCCCCCTGTGCTGGTACCGCCACCAACCCCACCTCCCACACCTGCAACTCCAGAAGCACCAAAGCCACAGAACATCAGTCATCAGGATACTCATAACAGTATTATTGTGACTGCTACTCCATATCCCAACAAAGGATTGATTTTGCAGTCTCTTAACTATATCCAGATGGATGCCTTCAGTTCCCTGTTTCCCAACAATGACAATAATAATGATATACTTCAGCCAAGAAAAAAAGCTACAGAAGAAAAAGCATTTACTCCTAAAAGGGAGCCCGCAATACTCTCATCGGCTTTGTATAATATAGAAAATAATTTTAGAAGTTTGTTTTGAAGCCTTGTGATGTAAGTGTATAATAGAAAGTTGCTGCTAGGCAACATGATCAAATGAATGTAATTAGTAGATGTTGTTACCAGTTTTTGATAAGTTTATTTTTGTTTGCTGAATCAAAGTAAATGAACTAGCAGAAGATGACTTTTTGTGAATGGTAGTCTTAGTTTTTTTTCAAATCAGTTCAGCTTGTACTTACAGCATTTAATTGATTGCAACAGCAAGATATTATGACCCTCTATAAAGTCATTTATCTTATCTGTGGGTGCAGGCTAATTCAATCCCTCTGCTGTTTGCATACAAATTTTTCAGTACATATGTATCCTGTCATGTATGCGAAACTCGCACGAAAGTGTGCCACAAGAGTGCTGCTTGTGCGATACTGTTTGATGGCCATGATAGATGTTGTGCACTAACTTACATATTAAGCAGAATGGTTACAATCCACATCAGACAGGAAAAAGGTGTTATATCTGGATGGTACTACCTATTTTTTTATGTGACAAACCTGCCATTTTTTTCGCTCCTTGTTTTTATATTTGTATAGAATATGCTATATTCAGGTGGTGACGAAATTGTATTAACTCAGTGTTCATCTATGATTTATGTTTAAGATTAAGTTGTTTCTTGAATTATTTATTAAACTGTTAATTACTTTATCTCATCAGGGAATAAAATAAGCACAGCTTACTGTTATATATTTTATTATTCTAACCACTCTTTCATGTAAGTACAATCTTGTGGTGTAATGAGTCCAGTGGAAGCACATTTATGTATGAGGGGGCACACTCCACATGGAACTTGTACTAGTCCTGGTGCTGGTATAAGTGGGTCTATAGCACGGTATACTTTGCTACCATCAGGGTACACGCTGCTCTCTGCTTTACCATCATATACCAAAGTATTTAGAATTGTGATAACATCTTCTACATCAAGTTCAACCTGAAACACAAACACAATCTTATTTAATAATATCATCATATTTTATCCACATCAGTAGCATAACATACATTTTACTAAGTCGAAATATTTAGGGTGTAGGTCACACTTTATGCGAGCGCGCGTCTATAGAATGTGTGACCTATTTGTATTATACTGGTTTTGTGCAGATACAATACAATCAATATGAAAGAAACACATTTATGGCTCTATGTAGTTTTGAAGATGTTAAATCATACTGTTAGCATTGTAAAATATGCATTTTGGATGATACTAAATAACCTTTAAGGAATGTGCTAAAGTATTTTTTTTGCTTTAAATCTAATATTAGTTTATTGAGAATGTACTTCATAAAGTATGTTAATGCATTAGGAGTATTTAGATAATTAATAAAATAACCAGATATGTATTGAGTTACTTACTTTACTTATTCCTAGATCAGTGATATACTTTTGTACTTCAGCAGCAGTGGCATAAGACTGAGTCCTGCCTACAATTGGCCCTCGTGGGTTGTTTTTCATTTTATCAGATCTTTGACTCAGAAACCTATGACACTGGACATTGAGGATATCCACAAACTCTGATTCAAAATCCTGATCTTGGTACCATGCTCCTCCTGATATAGATCTGTCTGGTTCCAAATTATAAAGCATATACACTTTTTTCTTAGAAGCCTAAAAATACAAACTTGTTAAAAGGTTGGTAATTCACAATGGACATGTTTTTTGAAAAATATAGTGGTTGGTAATTCACTCACATTTACACATTTTACAGCTTTGATAAGTTTCTTGCTTTCAAGATTTTTCAATACTTTAGTTAGTTGTGTGTTGGCCAGGTTAGATCGAACTCTGATATCTCTTATCCATATACCCTTGTTTCCTGCTTCTTCTATTAAATTAAATACAACTTTTTCTTCGTTGTCAGCTCCTTTAACTGCTTGCTTACTTGTTTGAGCTTTCAACCTGAACGACAATACTGTAGTGAAGATCCAGTAATTTCATCTTAGATTTAAATAAGCTAATCTAACCTAACAGCATACCTTACCTATAGAGTAAAACTCCATTCTGATTAAATAAATCGAAATATTCTTGTTGTAATAATTCATTGATTGCAGTTACAAGATCAGCAGAAGATATTTCCGGAATAGCTGCTGTTATGTCTTTATGTGAAATTCCCTTTGGATTTTTCTTTGCAACGTTTAATATTTTCTCTTTTAACGAATCCTCAGATTTCACACTCATGATTATAGTGTAAATATTATCCTAAATGTAATCCACAACACAGACTACTTAGAGATACTACGTATCAGACTGCCAACTTCGGAACAAAAATTTTCGCCGTAGGCTTTTGACAGCTTTTGAGTTTTAATGTCGTATGACGTTTGTTTTTTTTTAAAATCACTGTTGCTCAATGGCAAAGGAATAATCGTATACAGCCTAAATGCCGTATTCGATATTGAAATATTACTGAAACTTTTCTGAAAATTAATTTTGGGAAAAAAATTAAATAAAAAAACAATTACATATTAAAACATTTATTTTTCAATTTCCTTTTCAATTTTTGGATTGCTTGATTTTGCATCGTGAGATGTAAAATTATCATAGTTACAGTTCATTATTGTAAACCTTTTGACGCAACATTATTTTTAAGAGCTACTAACACTGTACCGAAACACCTCACTGCACCTTTGGATGGATAATTTAGTATTTTGCTACTGCCGTATATTCTTGATGGTTTATCAATCGCCTTTTTCCAAAACGATGGTGAGCTGATTTTTCTACAACTGCTATTCTCTAGATTTTCACATGTCTTCTATCTGCATAATGAGCTGGAAAAGAAGAAACACTATGTTTATTATAAAGAAATATTATGAACCTCGGACCCACTCCAATGAATGAGGTGGGTGCTTTATGTAGTCACATAGTTTAAATCAGTTGAGTTTTATGAAAAAAAAATATTATTATGTATTCAGTAAAACATATTATTTTATCATGTAACTGTATAATAAATTATCTTAAAAAGATCTATAAAACTAAAGGAACAATACATCTCTGCCTCCTACCACGCTGGCGCTGTTAAAATTTAGCAACCATACTAAATAACAATTTAGGATGCAAAACATATATTTTATACTAGCCATCGCCAGCGGCTTCACCCGCTTTTATGATGAAAATTAGACAGGAATTTAATCCTGGGATAAAAGTATCCTACTAAGTTATAATAATCTGAGTAACAAACATCCATCTATCCTAACAAACTTTGTTAGAAGTAAGATTAAGAAAGCAAGAAGTAATGATAGCTGATGTTTTATCATAATATTTACCTTTTATACTGTGGAGTTGTTGTTCCACTCAAAATCTCATCTTCAGTAAACAGGAAAGGATAGGCGCTGCCGAGATTTGGATGAGATTTAGACGTAATAAACTTCTTTTCTTTTGCTTTGACAAAAAACAGCTTCGGAAGTTGTTCAGGTGATAACGATTGCAGTCTTGCAGATCATCACGGTTTAGTTTACACACTTTAACCACACAGCGAGTCTTTTCTTATTACACGGGAAATGATGCCAAATAGCGTCCTGTCGCGAAAAATTACAAACAGAGCACTCGTAATACATTTTGCAAATAGTAAAAGTAATAGTAGACACACTGAGGATTTATTATTACAGAAAAAGCGGACAGGATAAACAATAAAGATCAATATTAGCACAGCAGTAATGTCAGACACACGTCATATGAAACAAAAACAAATGGCGGCCTACCAGCGCCTGCGACGGCCAATCAGAGACGACCACAAACGTCAGTCATCATTAAAACAATATGGCGCTACGTCGAGCGTTTCGTTGTATGAAGATTATCAGCCGTGATCCACAACCACAAGAAAAAGTAAATTCAGGTTTATGCCGCTGATTGACACCTTATTATATGTCAATGATTGACACACACAAGATGACAGTGAGTGACACTGTTGACTACTTTTTTTTTGATATTTCTAGCATGGCTTAAAGGCCTTTTCGCCAAATTGACAGCACTATGGTTGACACTACCATAGATTTTTTTGAATATATTTTTGTCTTCACACGGAATAGGCGAAAGGCTTAAAGCCCATTTAGCCTATAAACTGCAAGCCAAGCTGCAAGCATATTATATTATATACATATACTTTGAGTTTGAGCATTGACATGTTTCTATGACAATCTGGGACTGAGCAATCAATCACTAATTGCCAAAGGAGGCTATTGTCTCTTTGCAATAGGGTGACTAACAACAAGTTCTTGACTTTATGTAAATAATGCTCAGTCCATCTTCTATATCTATGATTTACTCCTCTTTTCACCTCTTTTTGACAGAGTAACACTTCTACCAACCAAATAAAATTGTTTGTTGTTTTGGTGTAATGTCATTGTCATTAGCGTCATTAAAATGAGCTTTAATGAGATAACGAACATAACTGTTTTTTGTGGGTAATTCAACAGCAAAAATATGAGAAAGTTTTCATTTAAATTGATTTTGTTGATTTTGAGTAGTTTTACAGTTTTATACTTATATTCTAAAGTCAGTAGTAATAAAAAGAAATATCCTATCATCAACAGGCCTTTAACAACAACGTAAGTAGAATACAATTAATATATGATGATGCTATAGTGTTTTAAATTGTGTTACTTCATGTGGTGTATACAAAACATGAGTTCATCAATGAATTTTCAGGGTTTTAGACAACAAGGAGACCAATGAGGTAGAACGGGTAGTGTTATCTTTTGTAGTATGTGACTCAAGATTCAATGAGTCTTTGAATGTGGTTAAATCTGTATTGATGTTTACAAGAGTTCGTGTCCACTTTGTAATATTCGCTGACGATAGCCTGCGACCAAGATTTAATGAAACCTTAACAAAATGGAGGCATTTAACAAAGAATCAATTGGAATTCGAACTACACGAAGTGAGCTTTCCTGAACAACATGAACAGGACTGGATGAACCTTTTCAGTAAATGTGCAGCTCAACGATTATTTATTCCTGTAAGAAACTTCATGATTTGTTATAATAACTTTATTCACATTATAATAACATAATATAAAGCATAAGCGTTACTTTGTTTGTACTCTTACTAAGGCCTGTTTCTAATGTCTCTAACATCCACCAACCAGTCAAAGGGCTTGCATATTAAGCGATGTTCTGTAATATGGGACTAAAAGATAAAAAGTGCCAAAATTGTTATGAAATGAGTAGACATTTATTTTATTTTAACTTAGTTTAATTGAGGATGCAATGCTTCACCCCTGTATGTTATTAAAGCTAAACAAAATTGTTATATTTCAGAAACTCATACCTCACATTGATGCAATGATTTATGTGGACGCAGATACATTATTCTTGGGGCCTGTAGAAGAGCTCTGGCATTTTTTCTCAAAGTTTAATTCATCCCAAATCTCTGCAATGTCTCTGGAAGATGATAACCCTAATGTTTCTTGGTATCCAAGATTTGCAAAACATCCTTTTTATGGCAAATATGGTAAGACTACATATATTATTATAGACTTCTTATAACTGTTACATGTGTGATGAATGTAAAAATAATCATAAATAGAAAACAGCAAATTGAGTGCCCATACTTAATCTTACATAAATTATAAATGCAAAAGTTTAAATGTATCTGTGTTTGATACTCTTTTACACAAAACCTATTGAATAGATATGGATGAAATTTGGTACTCATATAGCTAATAACCTGGATTAAAACATAATCAATTAATTATATCTTAGTAATATGCTCTTGTATATTTAATTTTCAAATTGTAGTTACCCAAAACTATTGGCAACAGCTAATTAGCTGTAATATTCGTTTATGCATGAATATTTACAAAAACCCTGCAATTTTTGTTTTGCTTTCGCTAAGATAAAAATGGATTCAATTCAAAATCATCTCACAAAATTAAAGGTATATAAAATACCGAATTCTGCTCCTAAGAATTCGAAGCCCTATCTTAATACAGCCTGAAAGCATTTTTAAATGTCTCAATTAAAATAAAGTTCTGGTTTATTGCAGGTCTCAACTCAGGTGTGATGTTAATGAACTTGACTAGGATGCGGTCATTTGGCTGGGTGGACTATGTCACTCCGATCATGCTGAAATGGAAGCACTACATACCATGGGGTGATCAGGTATGACAAAATGCAGATGAATTGATAGCTTATGATTAAATGTTCATTGTGTACTATATCTAAGACTGCAACAACGCAAAGGCGTTTCTGAGGTGTTCTATAAATAAAAAACACCCAGACGGTCTAAAACAAAAATTTTGGCAATGTTCCAAATGATTCACTATTGAAGAAAAAATATAATAATACCTATCCAATGACTGCTGAATCATTTGGGATATTGCTAAGTGACGTTTTAGACCCTCTGCAGCAGGCTGAAAGAAACACTTGAATCTTTGTGGTCTTAATGAAGTTAGAAGGATAAAATGAATCTGAAATGTTGAATTTTGACGCAGGACATCATAAACATAATATTCCATTATCACGAGCGGGCGGTGCATGTACTATCATGCCGCTACAACTACCGCTCGGACCAGTGCATGTACGGCGACGCGTGCGCAGACGCCACTGACCGCGGCATCTACCTGCTGCACGGTAGCCGCAAAGCCTTCCACAGTGATAAGCAACCGGCCTTTCAGGTAAACACTCTGCTAGTCTGTTCAAATAATATCTTAGAATTAGATTATTATATTTGTCGTAAAACTGATTTGTACAAATTACTAACATCACATAAATTGCTACACTGTCCAATCTTGTCAGATGTTGGCACAAGTAGTTCATTATAATTATTTAAATGAAGATTACAGCTATAAAGTAGAAGTTGATGGTGGATTTATCGCATTTTTTAATGTGAATCAAACTTTAATTTGTCGACATTGATAAGTCTAGTACGTAGATAGACGAAATGTTAATGCTTATAAAATATTTTGTTCCAGGCAATCTATCGCGCAATAGATGAATACGTGGTCGGAACTGACCCCTCGAAGAATGTACTTACAAATATGGATCAATATTTCTCCCAGGCTCCCCCGTCTAACTGCGGAAACTTAAAGGACGCTTTCCTTAAAGTACCGACCAAAACGTTAAGTAATTTATATCCAGCCCCAGACAGATAGCATCCGTCACTTCCAGTGAGATAGAAGTGCGGTGAGATATATGTATTTAGTATCAGGGTTTTATGTTTTACGAACTTTAGTTCGTGACTCCGCCTCATCCTTGTGGACGTCGAAAAATGGAAAAAATTCCAACTTTTATTATATTATAGTTATAGAAATCACCTCTACGTGTAACGTAAGGTAAAACCATATCAAGTTATTATTTTATATCTTTTATTGACATGTTTTTTACGAGCTTAAAGCTTAAAGTCCACTTTAGCAGACTCATAATTGGATCATAATGTAAATTCCGATTAGTTTCATATATTGGTATGGACACTGTTGATATTATGAATTGTCAATCTATGGCAATTTTATAGTAATTATGATCGTGCTAAAGCGGTCGTTTTAGGCCCCTAAGCATCGGCAAAAATAATAGATCTGATTTTGGACATGAGGGCGAATCGGGCTTCTTGCAAATTAATCCTTTTCTTAAAACATCATACCAGGAATCTCATAGCGATAGATCGGAGAAGAGTAAAGAGGAAATAGTCTCAACTCCTCAATGTTGTTCCAGTCTACGACCAACCTAGGTAGATCAGTAGGTTTGCATTTAATAACTAAACCATCAGTCCCACAGTCAGCGATTTGCAAGACGCAGAGTTGGCAACCAAAAACTAGTTGGTGGGAACTTAATATCAGCGATTGTTCCGCTGCCAAGCGGACCACAATCTATTCGCTGGCGATTGTGAACTGTCAGGGTCAGTTCACACCGAGTCACGACGTGACGCGATCATACTGGAAATGTGTATCTTCCATTTGCGATCGATTTATGTATTATTTTTCTATAAAAACTTTTACCTATTTTAATAATATTAGTTTAAAATAACTAAAGCCTGCTCCGTCACTCATGTCTATTGTAAAAACTATGAGATTATATCAAGTAGGTATAGTAAGTTGTACCTATATTATAGCTATTTTTATTCTTAGCCAGACATTAAACGCGCCATGTTCGTCGAGGTTTTTTTGGTACAAAACCAGTTTAAAAACCTTATGACCGACACCTTCAGACTTCGTTTTTGCCACTCAGGTGTCAATGATTTTAATTAGAATCTTAAGTAAATAAAAAACCAGAAAAGAAACCCGAAATATTAATATGTACCTAGGGTAAAACACTTTATCATTATGTAATACCAACCGGTTATCGATATCCTAATGGATTATGACAAAAAATATATCTTTGCTGATGTTTGCAGTGTCGCATATACCTAATGGTAAATAATTTTTATTATCAAAAACCCGACTTTGTCCTAATCAGAACCTACGGCCACTCGAGCTCGAACAGATTTGGTTCAGAGTGAATGACGTGAGTGTAGTAGTGATCGGGCTAGCCTCTCGCCAGAGAGACTTTAAATTTAAACCCTTTCCCGTCTCAAATATAATATTTATTTTAAAGTCAAAACACATTAATTTTCATTTACAACTCGCATGGATTATTTTGTATGAAGAGCATGAGAAAATCATTAAACAGTCAATAATTTCGTGTTTTACCCTAGATGAAGCGTCAAAGATTCCAATAAAATACAGTTAGAAGTTATTGTATACAAACTCATTATTATTCATAATATCCGGATTGTATTATTTACTTAATAGATGTATTGTCAAGGTTAATTTTATAATTCTTAGCTAAAGGTCGGCGGTGTTGCCTTGTAAAATAATATC
This sequence comes from Agrotis ipsilon, assembly GCA_028554685.1. Taxonomy (NCBI): domain Eukaryota; kingdom Metazoa; phylum Arthropoda; class Insecta; order Lepidoptera; family Noctuidae; genus Agrotis; species Agrotis ipsilon. Next base: position 9,674,143 of record CM052973.1, on the reverse strand, counting down.
TGTAGGTACGATACCCGCAAACGCACCAACTTTACAAATATAAAGAAATAATTAAATGGAGCGGTCTTATACTAAGACTAGTAAACGGAAAAAATTTAGGTTTTTATGATTCAAAGTATAAAAGATACAAAATAAAAACAAATTCTAAATCTACTTTTAAAATAATTAGCATCTTGGTAACTAATAAGACTGGCTGCTTCAAGGTCAACAAGTCTGTTGTGATTCATATCGCAATTAAAATTAAAAAATAAATTAGAATATAGGTAGCCCGAATTTGTAAAATACTTAAATAATAATATCATATCATATTAAAAACGTTGATTTAAATAAACAAACATAACATTCTGAATTCTTAAGTTGACAAATGGTAATTTAACTGGTTGGCAATTGTGTCACAAGTACTATACTTAATTACCTAACATGTATGTTTAATTTATTCATAAGTATCCGTTTGTAACATTGTTTATAGTTTTAAAGAAAAACAAAAGTATTAAATCTGCCTCATATCACTAAGTAATTGCAAAGAATCTATGATTTTATTATTTACAATTATAATTTTTGTAATATTTATGTAATTTGATTCGTTTTATTATTTCCCCAGTTTTAAAATTATTGAATATTACCTACTCAAAATAATAAGTAAGAGCACAAGATGAATGTTCATGAATAAAAGAACTTGCTCAACTAACCTGTTACCTAACTACCGTGGGAAAATCAAAACCAGAATGTTAATGAAGTCGGTGTTTCGAAAAAATATGCACCATTCAAAATAGCGATCTTTAGTTCCGTAAAAATTTAGAAGCAATGAAGTCAGTAAAAATTTAAAATAGGACCCCTCGTTTCTTACCTTTTCCCTTGATTTTCACACCTGCCTTATTTCTTAAACTTCGTACTGAAAAGCTACCTGGATGAAAATAATACTACGCCTGATCTGTTCGCAATCAGGTGAAGGTACTTAAAGGGAGCATCTTAGGACCCATACTGCATCTAATCATCACTATCAATGTTTTGACACCTCCTTAATGACAAAAGCTTTATTGCCACGTACCTACTTACGCTGATGATTCTGCTGATAATATTAGTAAATGCCAACCAAGCAATTAACTCAGCAAAATCCAAAAACATAATATTACTCGAAATGGAAAAATTTCAGAAGATATGGAGATTACGTTATTTCACGTCACTTTCACTCTAAGAGTAGGTGACTGGCCACTAATAACACTAATGCCCGGGCTACACGAGGCTAGTTTTACAAGGTAGGGTAAATACGCCAAACGTCGGCCCCACTCCAAACTTCGGCCGTCTGCACATTTTCAGCTTGCGTTCATTTAAAACGTAATGAAGTGATTAATTTTCCTCTTGAATTACCACCTTAGTTCATACTCTATATGTAAAAACCGTTACTTTCCGATTACGACACTCACTATTCGCACACTGAGCTTCAGCAGCGATCGCGCCGTCGAAGCGTCAAGTTCATATCGAAAATACCTTACTTTCTGTGAATACCCACACTTCGGGGATTGATATTAGAACGGTAATACATGCCTTTTTTGTTGTTTTAAGCTTTATTATCAGTAGTTAGTAATTTTTGCTATATTTTGAGATAGTTTTTTTAATGTTTAACGCATTATTTTAAAAGAAAAATAGGAGGCCGCCAATAGGCTACCAATTTTGAGTTAACACCGTATTCTCGGCAGTGGCCGACTTAAAGTAAATGCAGTCTGTTTTATAAATTCAAATTGTACTAAATTCCATTGGCATACTAAGAGAATTTGCAACGCCTATAGGCAAATAAATATATTTTACGTTGAATCGCCAAATACCGGCCGGGGTGATATTAGTTGAATCTCGAGAAATAGTGTAGACAAAATAGGGGCCGGCTTTAGAAACATTAAAGATCGTAATGTCGACCAGCCTCGAATTCGAGCCCAACTATACAGGCTGATTACTTTTTATTATTTTCTAAAATTAAATATTCAATAAAACATTTAATTCATCAATAATATATAGAGTTAAGTTTAAATGTGAGGATAATATTGGAAACATTTATGATAGCTTATTACGTTATGGGGATATAAGATATAAATTGATCTTTGGAACTTGCTACCTAATAAAGCCATGTTAATTAGCCTAAAAATATAAATGGTTGTTCGTGAATCTTTCATTCGTTAATTAACCTGCATTTCACTAAAAGCTGCATTTAGAATTAATGATTTTAAGGTACTACAATGACAGAACAGAGAGATCAAGGACCTTCAGGGAAACAGAAAATTATGTAGCGAACGATCGCACCTTTAACTAACCTAACATTATTTAAGTGCAATAAAACCTACTATTAAACAAATGCGATTAATAATGTATAATTAGTGAGATTTCTGCCGAAATAAGTCATATTAATAAAATTTGACTGTCTTAATTTAAACACCCTCTATCCGGCCGACATTTGGGAAAAACGCGACCGACCATGGGCCGTGAATGGCCGACTTTAGGGTTTTTTCGTTCTCGACGCTTCTAAACCTTAGTACTTTTTCCTTGTAATAGAAATGTCAACTTTATGCCCATAAACATAAAATAGGTTTATCAAACTATCCAAAAGCACATTAGAAGCTATCCTTCGTTGCAAATTGATGGCTCCAGACGGATCCGAAAACAGAAAAACCGTAAGGGGGCCGACATTTAGCATATTTACCCTAGGATAGCAAGCTAGTGTCAGTAAGCTAGTACTTCTGGCTGCGTGTAGACAAAACTATCTTCATTTCTAAGCTTAGAAATGAAGTCTCGGTTAAACAATGAAAGTGAATTATATTTTACAGAACTAATTTGAAGCCAATTCGGACTTACGTAAGAGATCTTTGGGGGAAAATAATAGCAAAATAGAAATCCTGTAAAGTCTTCAGAATGAAGATCAATGTTCACCAATCCGAGATGCATCCATATTAAATATATTACCTATTTACGACACGACATCAGACTTAACAAGTCAACAATGAATCAAGAAATAGCTATTTGAAGCTTAAACTATCAATAAAAAATGATTTTGCATATTAATTCTTAACTGACAATTCAACAGGTTGTGGAAATACAATTTGTACGAGACAGAAAGAACAGCGTTCAAATCCTATAAAATGATTAATCAAGAAATAGTGAGAGTGGTTAGTGGTCAACTGCTGCTTATTTATAGAAACAAAATAATCAAGCCTGGTATGTAATCAGAAACAATAAGGTAAGTAAAAGTCCAGGAAAAAAGATAATACCTACTAGATACAACTAGCTATAATATTTTTTCAAAATAAAAACTTGCTGATAAAAAAAAGTGAATAAATAAATAGCTTCCTAGCTTTAGACCTTGAAGAGCATATCTAACAGTACAATATATCTTTGAAAAAAAAACCTAAACAAAGCTTTATTAAAATAAAATATTTTAAAAATATTCCTTTTTATCGCATACTTTGTGTTTATAATAAAATAGCGTCAGTAAATAACTCGAATTAGTGTGCAGATTCGAGGTATATAAACAGATGGTCGCTACGTCTCATTCAGAGCTGCCGTACGTCCTTGCTCATGATATAACTTGCTAAGAAACTCGTTTAAGCTCGGCCATTTTATTCTCAACGTTACAAGTCAAGTAACCGTTTTGTGTTTCTAATATGTTTTTTAAAGTGTGGTTCGTTCCTGCAATACTTACAATCGTGTTGCCATCGCTATGCAGCGGCAAAGTACCATTGGAACAGTGTTCAGGTTTGTCTGACTTACTATACCTAGATTTTATTATTTCCTGTAATAAACCATTGTCATTTTTATTTGTAAGCCGTAGGAAATTAAACTCATTTTTTTGTAGTTAACTGGGCCATTTTTTTGTGGTTATAAGAAGTGGGTATTTTAAGGTGTATTTTTTTATGGTGATTTAAGGCCAGCAACCATCGATGCCAGCAACAGCGTATTAATAAGTATGAGTACACTGTACAGGATTTGATGTAGTACAGACGCCAGCATGTCAACCTACCCTAATCTGTCAAAGTTTCCCAATCGATTGTGATACAGTTAAAAAAAATCTATGAAAGTTTGACAGATACTGAGGGTTAAGTTGATGTACTAGCGTCTGTAACTAAATACTCCAAAAATAGTATAATAATAATTTCCTAACAGAGATAGTCTCGTAGTTAGCTTATTCAAACAAATAATTCTTCAGCTTATTTATGATAATATTAGTTAGAGATGTAAACGAACCCTTCACTAGGCTATCTCTATAGCATACTATACAGACACCAGCATATCGACACTACAATCGTTGAAATTTTCCCAGTTAAAAATGAACCTTATGTAATTGTGATAAAGCACAAATTCTATTTACTGACGTCTGTACATCAAACTAAATAAGTAACATTGTGTAAAAATGATGGTGAGGAAATTCTTTGTGTGAAAAATCACGGTTTACGTTACTGCTCAATGTAACTCTCAAACAATACATTGTGTAATTCTAAGGGTCAATACACGCCGAGACGCGACGCTGCGCGCACATTTTAATAAAGCGCCTCAAAATGTATGATTTAGTAAATAAATTTACATTTTGTACATGAAAAAATACACATTTCATCGATGAAGTGCCGCAGCTTTTATTTAGTATCGAGTCAAAATACCTATATGACTTCTACACAAAAATATATAAGTACCTACAGTATTGTAGCGTCACGCGTCGCGCCGCGTCCCGTTTCGGTGTGAAAAAAGACAAAGTGAATATTTAAAAACATAAAATTATTGTAATTAAATTAATTGAATAAGTTGGAAGTTCTTGACCTTCCATGATTATTATCTCCACAAGTAGACCTTTGTTACATACTTACACACGTTTTGCCAATACTTGTATTGTGCGCACAGCTAAGGAGTGGTATTCCCGCAGAAGTCTATTTCCTGATAGTTTAGGGTCTTTAAATCAAGAGAGATTAACTAGGTTACTTTTAGCCTAGCGTGCTTCACTGTCGACCACAACTTCGCTTACCATCATTGTACCGTATTGTAACGTAAGTAGAATGTCATAATGGCATGGAGGTTAACACCACACCTCTCATGTACCTAAGAGGTTCAGAGATCCTGGGCCGATCATACCTACCCTCACACGAAAAGAGGTCTACCTATTAGACAAACAAGCTGTTGACAGCGGTTCAACAATCGCTGCTCAGCTCCTATATTGAAAGCGTAGGTTATACATAATATAGCCTTCTTCGATATACAATAATTCGAACCAGTAGTTTCTTGAGATAGCGCGTTCAACCAAAGAAACAAACTCTTCAGCTTCATATTAATATAATATTAATTCTTCATAATTGAAGACATGAGTTGATGAAGGTGATATGTCACTGATTCATAATTTATCAGGAGCAAGGTTTAAAGTTCTCATTATTAATTTGTGGATATTTGTTTATATGAGTTACTTTTGGTTAGTAATACTGGACTATATACTCAATAATTTTGTGTATTTTATTGAAAGAACAAAATGCGTGTAGGGACATAGCATCTTCATTTACGCTATAAAGTAAAAAAATCACAAAATGTTACATATCACCTTCATCCACTCATGTCTTCAATTATATTAATACTAGCTCACCCGGCAAACTCCTACCGCCTCAGAATAAAAAAAATCTGTTAAACCTACCTTGGTCTTCCCAGCCGCTCTCGAGTTTTAGCGAGACTAACGAACAGCAATTGATTTTCATATATTAATTAGCTTTTATTATTTAATGTAATAAGAAAAAGATAATAGATAATTTAAGTAGAGAAGATGATAGATAATATACCTATGTAGAATATAGTTCATTCATAGTAATGTAGATTATTACTATATATATGCCCATTTCACTCATAGGATACCTAGATTATTAAAATTTAAGGACGTACTTCGCAGACTGATGAAAACTTCCCGCATTGATTTCAGGTGAATCGTTCGAGGGATTACAGGAACGTATTCAAGTGAAACCGTGTGGCAAATCTCGCTGCAACTTGCCGAAGGAGAGCAATGTCACCGTCACATTTAGATTCACTACGGGTTAGTATACGCTGCCTGAAAATGCCCGCTTTATAATGTGTGTACATTATGCTGAAGAAAAAAAAAACAAAGGGGCCTAACATGACGTCCTAAAGCGAGAGTAGTTCCACTGTGGGAAAGAGACAGAGCTACCCAAGTCGTCTAGCGCTGTCTCGTTCCCCCAGTGGTAGGAATCCTGATAGTGATGACCAGTGATGACACTAGCAATGGGGGTTACTTTTCTCTGCAGCTTACTGTACAGAGACAGCACATCAACCCTATCTGTCAATTATTGGGCATTATTAATCCAGTATGCGACCATTATTGAAATGTGGATTGTTGTAGGGTTAACATTACAGGCAATGTGTTTATTTTGATCCAAATGAATAGGGGAAAAGGATACGTGTTGATCAACTTTCCAAATAAATTTACAATAATCTAACAAAAGACAAGAAGAAAACACTAGGCACTAGAATGAGTGGTCGCATGAACGTCTTAGTTGGTCCTGGATTCGATTTCTAGGTCAGTTAAAATGATAATAATATAGTAATCTGAATTTCGGTCCAGTTGATTTAAACTAAACATTACTTGGGTCACAAGTTCCAAGTGATGTGATGTTTATAAAATAAACAAAGTTCTGTTAATTGCTTGTTCAGGAGTTTGGAGTGTGTGGTTGTGTGCACTAGGATTTAACTGTTCTTGGTTATTTCAGAGAAAGAAGTCAAAACTTTGACGAATGAGGTTTCCGCGAACATCGGCGGGTTACCACTTCCGTTTATCGGCGTGGACGGCACGGACGCGTGCGGACACGTGAAGCGAGTGGACTCAGACGAGTACGTGTCGTGCCCGCTGGCCGCTGGACAAGACTACGAATATGTCAATGTGTTCCCCATACTGTCACTGTACCCCACTCTCACCACAAAAGTACACTGGGCCCTTAAAGACGGTAGAAAAAACGTAATATGCTTCGAGGTACCTGCGGCCATTACTGCCCCAAAGAAAAAGAAAAATTAAGCTCCTTGTTTATGAGAGAAACATAATTAGTCGCTAGTGATGAGGTTTATTTATGGATGTAAGTAGGGTAAACTTGCCTAATTCGGACCCCTTAAGAGAAAACCATCATATTTAGAAAAATAAGAAAGATAAATTAGTTTTAATTAAAAGTAATTTTTGGTTGCTAAATGCTTTATTGGTTCTATAATCAAATTTAACAAAAACCTTATAAACTTCTTAAAAAATAACAATAATAAAAAAACTAAAAAAGTACGATTTAAGACCATTCATCCCAAATCGTACTGCTATATCCTTAATTCGTACTTTGAGATCTATTCATTGGTATACAGTATTGTGAATCAGCATCATAATCAACAACGTGTTATTAAAACAAGTAGTAATTCTTAACAAATTCGGCGGATGGTCTTCGCCAATTCTCGGCAATCATCGCAGTTATATTCTTTGGTTTTTTTATTGGTTCCTGCACAAAGTTCATGTACCCACGTCTCACATTGTGTGCACTGGATCATGGTTTCTTTTATGTCTTCTTGACATAATGTGCAGTACAAACTGCGATTTTCATCTTCTTCTTGTTTCTTTTTCTTATTTTTCTTTTGTGATGTCTTAGTAGTTTAACTTTTCGTAGCACTTAGATTCTTGGATACATTCTTCTTCTTCGACTCTTCTATTTTAACCTCGAGCTCTTTTTTATAAGGACTCTCCGTAATAAAAATAGCACCTGTAGTTTTTCTTTTCATTGGCCTCGAATTTCCAGGAATAGCACGTAATGGAGATATAGTTTCCAGTGTCGTTCTAACTGACTGTGCTGTTAAATCCTCTATATTTTCTAATCGCTTCTTCCATATCTTCTTTACTCCAAGAATAATATTTTCTTTTTATAATGGTGTTCTTAAATAGAAAATAATTATGTTCAATATGTTTTTATCTTTTGTGGCTATTTTTCCAATCAAAAATCTAATGAAACAACTTGTCATAAACAGTTTAAGAATCGGTAAATTATCAAATTTAGATTCATAAATAGTTTTCCTAAATCGTACCAGTACGTTTTAGGAACTTAACTCGAGTACGAAATAGGAGCAAGACCCAAACAAATTTTAAATTTACCGCCAAAAATAATGACAACAGTTACGAGTATGATAACACTTCAGATGAAATCGCAAAGATACACATTAATACGTATCAAATCGTAAAATAGGTTATACACGACCTTATTTGAATAAAACTCTTACGAAATGTGTAAAAATATTACAACAATAGTTCAAAAAAACTTACTTTTTCAATATTTTGTCAAGAGCAGCTTCACAGATGTTGTCTGTCAGGTTGTGAAATGGCGGACTGTTGTTTATATTTTTTGACAATAGAGGCGCTGATATCTGTTACCAAAGCCGAGTTTTAAGTGGAGTACGAATTTGGCGTAAGTACGAAATAGGCAAGTTTACCCTAACTATTTGAAATTAAACACATTATTTTGTAAATATTAATTTTATTTCTTTGCTTGTAATGGCAATAAAAATAAACTCCTTCGTGTTCACCTTACATTAACTTATACCTACATTGCTACAGAGCCGCCGACTATCTGTCGATGATCGGCATCTGCATCGGTTGCGGAAAACTCGGTTTTTATACTAGAGATTTTAAATAGGCGGCTGTAGTTGTGGCACTATACAGTTCCATTACCGTCATTTAATATCGTGTTTTCTATCAAAATAATATCGATAATAATAGGTATTCTAATGTCGTTTGTTGTTGCAAGGTAAATTAACCGCGAATCTTCCACTTCTGGCGGAATGACAGCGTTGTTGGTCAATATTTGTACAATTGTTTCTCAAAATTGCATTGATAAAAATATGATTTTTTAACGCTGTGCTGAAAGATCCGTGTAAGTACGACATGCTTAATTGTTTATGCATATAAATATGTGCCTATACGAGCGGTCGACAACCTTTTAGTAGGTAAGGGCCACTGGATGGCAAAATCAAGTTACTTCGTGCCGTAATTTTTACATTAAAAACAGAATTTATATTTGAATTTACTATCTCGCGGGCCGCGCGTTGCTGACCGCTGCCGCGCTGTCTAAAGCTATTAGAATCACAACAGACTGAATATTAATATGTCAAAAATATTCTTCTTCCCTACGAGCATGACTAAAGTTATAAACGTGAGCACTGCATCTTGTATTTTTGTAGTAAGTGTTATGGAAGTTTGATCATTTATGCAATTCTTGCAGGCACTTCAAAGCAGATAATGTCTTTTTTGTTTTCCTGCAACTCCCAATGCACTCTGACATCTATGGATGGGTAGAAGTTGTGCACGGGGAAAGTATCGTCGTAGATGTATTTAGTGCCTGCTTTGAGTGGGCATGAGGCTTTCTCGCCGTCCTCCGTGGTGATCTTTCCGCAGACGGACTGGCCGTCCACCCCCACGAAAGGAACGTCCACGCCGAACACGAGCGCTGTCACGTGGTTTGTGACGTCCTCAATATCGTGATCTGTAACAGTCAACAAGCTGTCATTGATGGGTATTCCAAAAAAATGGTCCTTTTATGGAGGTATTGTGCGAAATTTTATGAATCGACGACACATAAGGCCATGAGCTGAGAAATTAAAAGCATGCACAGATCTTCATAAAATAGCTGAGAATCACCATGTTCCTTAAATTGCCCTTTGCGTTCAAGCCACGGCCATGTGTTTGTGCATAATCCTGACACGTGCCATTATTGATCAACTGAGTTACTACACTCACTTGATCGTCTGCCATGTCGGAAGTGATCATAGGTAGTCGTAGAACTTGTAGACGCGACCTCAATTAATTTTATGTACAACCGCAGAGTTTTAAATGCATATTTTCCCCTTGTCAAGCTAAGCTTGAACAATCTTATGATGTTTCATAATTATTGTGGTCGGTACCTAGTCTTTGTATTCATTATGTTAAGCGCAAAGTAATTATGCGCAATTATGTTTGGTCTACGTAGTAGGTACAAGCAAGGTGTGAAGGCCTTTTTTTGCTCTATTAATCACGTATTCGCGGTACCTAAGTTATTCTGTTATGCACCTATTTATTAAACGTAAACTTTGTACCGCCTTTTTTTTTACTAAAATAATCTATATAAAATTTGGGGTGCTAAGACAGGAAACCTCCACGTGCGCCCGTGGACTGGAGTTCCCTCTCGGATACGTCCGGGGGGAAGACCAGTTTTTCGGGCCGGTGCACCCTGGGATGCGGACAAAAACTCTTCCTTAGGCACTGTGTGCCTAACTTGCCTAAGGGGTCTCTTTGCCCGTATGCGAATAGCCTGTCGTGTGGACGCTCCAACGCGTGTCCCTCTGTAAGCAGAGGGCACAGCGGTGGAGCGGGCTTGCGGACGGTGAGTAATGGGTAGCTCGCCGTCCGACCGAGGACCAAGCCTGCTGCCTGCTCGCGGTCGCGGGTTTTTTCTTAACCCAGGATACCGCGGCCCGGAACGTAAAGGGCATCCGAAGGAACACGGGTGGATTTTAGCCAGTAAAAGTCTGACAGTCCCTTCCGCCCCACCCAGGGCGGGAGGACTCATCTGATGATTTTACCACCTAAAAAAAAGAGTTAAAAGTTGGAGAAGGACTGTAAAAACTTATAATAGCTATATTTTTTGTTAAACAACTAGGTAAGTCTGGCTTTAGTACTTTACGAGTTGATTCCACAGAAACATTAAAAACAGGTTGTTCCAGTAGTTTAACAACTCTTAGCAAGTAGTTACGTGCTAAAAAACTTTTGAAAAGTACTTAAACATCGACGCAACCCTTTATCACTCTATGTACGGATGTATAAGTACTAGGTATTTAATGATTGGACCTGAACACATCTTGGCGGATGTGTTTTAACGTACTAGGTACCTTTGTTTCACTAATTACCTATGCCATTCTCTATATCGCTGGACTCTACGATGTGTTCTTCGACGACCCGACTTTGAGATTTGAGAGCTTTGAGATCTGTTCTAAAATCCCCACTTTAACAACGTTGCTAACTATCGCATTCAAAATTAGTAATATATGATATTTTTATTCTGTTCTATTGCTCAAGGACTAGAGTATAATAAAGAACAATTTTAGCAATAAGACTTGTTATTAGCAACGTTGATAAAATATGGAGATTTTAAACCCGCACAGTAGGTTTGGCTTATAAACTAAAGGCAAGGTAATGAGCCTACCCGGTGTGAAGGTAATCTTGATGGCAGGACTGGTGCCTTTCTTGAGACGGCAGGGCAGCTTCCTGCAGGGTGTCAGCTGGACGTTTTCACTCAGGTTATCGAAGTTTTTGTCTGTAAAATAATATAATGACGTTACCGTTAACTTTGAGTGATCATCTTATCGGGTGAATTTTCCACGTGTGCTTGAATGGACAAATCAAACACTTCAACATTAACTTTGGGTGCTTTGGGTTTGTTTTAAATTGCTGTGATGCAACGATTTGTTATGTAGGTATAGAAAGCACAATGTGATGGGATGTAATAAATGGAACCACAGCTGCGGAACCAAATCTACATTGTTTGTGTTTCGCGTTGGCCGGTTTTATCAGTTTGGTAGGAAATACAAAATCTCCATAGTTCCACTTATCTAATAAAGGTGAAAAAGAACTTTGACAGCTTCATGTGTAATTTTCTTATTTCCTAGATTCCTACAATGCTTGCAGATTTTTTATATTATCGTTCACAAACTCGATGTCATTTATCAACGACTATTGTCATTTATAAACCTGTTTGTGCTCGTTTGCACGTAAGAGCTATAGTACCTAGTAATTTTATTGTTTCCTTTTATTACCATAGTATGGTATATGTACTTATTAAAGTAAGCCAGTAGCTACAGTAGCTTAGAAATCCGGTAAATAGGTAGGTAGTGGTTTTGTATTTGTCATTAATTTGCTTCGTATTCATAAATTAAATAAAACGTGACGTGGATAACTGTGGCTAATATCCCAATCCATTGTGCGTAAAGTGCGTTATACAAGAAGATAATTAATTAGATAATTACCTAGTTAAATCAATATAGAAGCACAAATAGATTAAGGACAGGGCAGCAAGGTAAGAAGGCAATCTTACAAAAAAACTCGTCTGAACACAAAAATAATTGAAAGATTAAAAAAAAATCTAAAAACCCACATTTGTAAATGTCCTAAAAAAAATAACCCTACGGGGCTGAGAGAGGGTCCACTCAAAACGTGGGGGCGTATTCCTGACAAACCCTTTCCTGTTTAGTACCCATGGGGATGCATTTCTAATAGCCAATCCGCCATTTTGGTTGCCCACTATGTTGGATTTAAGACACGTGACTGTTTTTTTCATATTCATGAAATCATGACCTTTTCATTTGATACCATATCTTGGGGGTGCATTTCAAATCGCCTGTCCGACATCTTGGACGTCCGCCATATTGGATTTAAGTCACATGACTATTTTTTTTTCGTACTCCTGACAGCGAACCCTTTCATTTGATAACCGTATCATGGGCGTGGATTTCAAACAGCCAGTCCGCCATCTCGGGGGAAAGCCATATTGGACTTTTTATGACGTTTCTTAGCTAGTCATTTCTTGTCATCAGAACTCAGAGCGTGTGCAAAATTTCAGCCTTCTAGCTTATCGGAAAGTGCCCCAAAATTGCGTTGCAAAAGTCCAACCGGAACGACAAACATACAAACAAACAAGAGAAGTGAGTGCATAACAACGTGGGAAAATACGAAAAATGGCAGGGTAGAGCATTTTGTTCATCCATACGTACATACGTACCTACCTAGTGTAACTAGTGGCAGAAGATAGGGCCTACAGACACAAATGTTTAAATAGTAGTTAACAGAATATCGTGTCGATCCTATGATTAATTATTTAACTTAATTATTCAAAAAGAGTGTCCATGGAGTTTCTTGCCCGTTCTTCTTCATAGAGATCAACTTCTTGGAACGGGCATCTACGGTACTTTCACAGTTTTTGTGTCGTGTGACTGGGACTGTAGCAACATAACTATTTTTTAACTGTTTTTATTTATTTAACGTAGGTAACTATTTTTGAACAGTACCGTCAGCACGAGTTTTCAGTATTTGAGACGTAAAGTAAACTAGAACTTTGACGACTTCAAATTGACAATTTTCAAGGGAAAAATTGGTTCCTTCTTCGCACACCAGAGGCGCTGTTCCATATTTTCATACAAGAAACGCTGTAAATACTGGAAAAACTCTGTAAAGTAAAATAGTGAAAACTCGTGCTAGGGGTACTGTTCTTGTCTTTTGACATTTCAAAAGTGCTATAACTGGCCTACTTGAAATAAATGCTTTGATTTGATCAATTAAAAAACCTCGACACGTCACATGACCACCAATCAGGGTTTGCCGCGCTGAAACCTCAGATCAAAGAAATAGGCTGAAACCCGCAAATTCCGTCGAATGCACGCGTCCCTAGTATCTTAGACGTAAAATTGCATTACTTTGTGTTATGGAGACACAGGGGTGAATTTGCTATGTATGGTTCGGATTGACGCATGATGCTTGCATGCTAGTATGACTTGACACTTCGCAAAAAAACCCATAGGTTAGGTAGAGGTGGTAGGTAGTTTAAAAAACGCGACTCACCACCATGGTCAACCACAACAATGGCATTTGAAAAACAACTGCCTACCTACCTACCTACCTATTATGGTTTTTGTTAGTAAATCCAATGAATAGATCTGCGACTGTACGCATTGAATTTAAAATAAATTGCTGTTTGTATCTGTGTATCAAAAGGATTTTCCTATCGAGTTTATAACACGGATGAAGACCATAAAATAAAGATTATTTTGTTCCCAAGCGTCAAATCTACGGCAAAAAGACGCACGTCTGCATAATAAATGCGGAGCACGTCGCAGTCTTCGCGATCAGAATGTTAGTGGGTTTAAAATATGATAAAATTAATCAAAAATATACATAGGTACCTAACATAATGGTCGGTAGTCGGGTGAGAACATTGATAACTGAAGCGCTCTGTTTATAGATCTAGATATTCCGGTCGTAACAATTGAGGAAGTTTAAATACCTAGATACTTATTTAAATAAAAATCACGTCTTTACACGTGCTTACATTTTAATAATTGCTTTTGGGAGTAAATATCTACTTTGTTATAACGCGCCTAGCATCAATCGTATCGCAATTCACAAAGCGTGCGTGTGGCATGACATGACGCATTGGCATTATATACATCTGCTGTACTGCTGTGCGTGCTCGTATTTTCTGCTGTCTAGTATCTATAATTATGTTCGTCACGTCTGGTCACGTCTAAGCAGACACCAGACCACGTCAACTGTCCCCATGGTATTTGTATGTAATGTTGGTAACACTTACACAGAAATTATTATAAGGTCACCCGGGGCGAATGCAACTATGGGGCTAAAGCAACTAATTCAATTTTCTCTCTATCTAATCGTTTTTGTAGATAGATCTATGTATTGGAGTAAAGAGGAATCATAGTTTTTTCAAATAAAGTACAGATGGCATCGCCAGTTCACCGACTATAGTAGTGACAGACCATTTTCTGTCAGCCGTCATTTTGGAGCAACGTGTTGCTGCGGCCTGTGTTATGTTTTAAGTCATTAAAAATATTTCAAGTCGTCGCAAGGAAAATTATAAGTGCATCCTAAAAATAAGATAAAACGTCAGTGTTTTTGGTATATTTGGTTAAACTCTAGGTGTTGTAATTAATATTTTATTGATATAGTTACATTAACCCCAACTTGTCAAGCAAGTGGGTTATTGTGACTATTTTGGCAGTTACAATTGCCCCAAGCTTTTTGTATGGAAACTGCAAATTACTAGTGACGTTCCGTGTCGATATTTCGATAAATGTTTATCTGCAATTATATAATAAAACAGAAAGCTTAAAAAAAAATGTACCAAGTTAATACAAAATCCAAATTTTGTTGGGTATCAGAAATTATAAATGAAAAAACGAGAACACTCATTGCTGTGAAACACTTCTGGAAGCTGTACGACTAGTAAAGCAAAATCAGTTATCCAGTTATGCAGCTGCGGAACGCTTCAATATTCCTCGTTCAGCAATAATATCACATTCATACGCTACGCCCCAAAAGCTGTTCTTTTACATTAAATTTAAAACCTTTCATTATTGTTAATTATCGAATCTTTGCATATTTATATTTATCGATAAGTAGTAGGTACTACATCTCAAATTCTCAACACTAGTCAGTATGGAAGACAGTCGCATTCGCCCCATAAAAAAATAAAACTAAATTTACTTGAAACTGAACTCTTTCTCAGCAACTGTAGATAGCTTTTACAGATAATTCTGTGTGCATCTACATGTACTCTTGATCTCAACATTTAGAAATAGATTACAACAGAGTTATAACGAATAGTCACATTTACCCCAAAGTGGGGTGAATGTAACTTTTACTGGTCATATTCAACAATAATGCAAATTAATGAAAAACTAAAGCTTGTTTGTAAGTTAATTTATGTCGAAACTGTTCATCGAAAACTATGCAATGAAGTACGTTTACTGGAATATCCCTATTATTTAAGTAGCTTATGGTAGAGGGCAGCAAACTTTCAAAATTATTTTGTTTAGTTGCTTTCGCCCCGGGTGACCTTATCTATGTTATGAAAGGTACCACAGATACCCTGAGGCTGCACCTATGTCAAGAATCGGAAATTAGGACATATTTTGTACGGTTACACGTTACGGCTAAGACACGATATAATTCTTAATCTCTTGCATTTGTTTAGTACCTACGAGTAAAATCAAAAATGCTTAAAAAATAGATAGGTATAGCTATTCGAGACAGGGCATGACATGATGCTCGAAATTTAAAGCTCGCTCTTACATTCTATCCACAAGATCCAAGAGAAAAAACCCTCTGCGATCACCTCCATAAATCACCTTTAGGCTTTCAATACAACATTGATTTTATGATGCCGCATCATTGCATACCTACTAGTCCAGGGGGGCCAAATTGATTAGCCATGAGATCTACAGTTTAGATACTAATAATGTACCATTGTATCATGGATTTATCATGTATCATTTCTTTTTTCATTACAAAATGAAAAAAAAAGATACAAGATGATGTTGCAGTAGTTGGTAATTACGTTAAGCAGTCTGGTCTACTTATTTATATTTTTTGCCTGACCACGATCCACCCCTGAACTAGGGGATCTAAAATTCGTACTTGTTTTTTTTTGTATTTGCTATAAGTAGGTAGTAAAGGTAATGTTGGTCACATAGATTGTTAGTCACTTGCTATCATGGAGTCATTACCATACCTGATAAAATTATGATTAAAATGATAGCTAGTAAACCATAGATATAATAAAGAAGTTTTGTTTTTAATATTCCTTTGTAGTGAACTCTACACACGCGAGCGGTACTTTTTATGGAATCACTTTTTTGAAACTGATCCGGGATAGCTACTTAAACAATGGCGTGATTTGTATGAATAATGGTATCAATTTAAAGTTAACAGTTAAACCTTTAAAATGGTAGCATTTTATTATTCGTATAGGTAGATAATAAGTAGATAAGTAAGTAAGTAGATACCTACACAAGATCGCGCGGAATCGGAGTAAGTGTTCCATAGTTACTTTTGCTCGCGAGTGTAATCAGGTACCTAGTAACCAGTAATATGTGGTAATAACGTATAGGTACTAATGTAAATAAATATCTATTACTTACTTAATATTACATAAGTGACATAACTAAGCAATAAACACGTGTTTAGCACATGATTCTTTACATAGAATAAAATTATGGTGCTGCTCAAACTGTCCAGTTACCCTGGACCGCTAGCTATAGTAATTAAAGGAACACTGTGGTTTTCAGTCAGTCAAGTCTGACTTTCCTTTCCGCACAGAGCGGATATTTAGATCTTAGATATTTTTGCGGTGGAACCTCATCAAATGAGTTGATGTTGTTCCACTGCAAAAATATAAAAAAAAGAAGAATAAAAAAACTGCAGTATGCCAGCCTCCTATTAGAATCTAGTAATTGCATGCTGTACCTAATAGACTTGATAGCCATGACCGTCGTCGCGTAAGCACTCAGTAGTAATTTATCAGCGTTTCCATAATCCGCATAATATCTAATGGTCTGACCGATTGTTCAATTTAGCACTAGTAGAAGTCACTGTGTAATATCGCGATTCTTCCATTAACATTGCGTATATGTTATGTAATGTATAGCTATTTTTGCGTTTATTATAGATAACCTAGGTTCTCTGTAATGGTATACGATTTTCACCAAAATATTGTGCGGTTTAGCTTCCGTGGCTACCGCCGGGCCGCGCCGCCCTGCAAGGCTCAGTGCAGCACATATTGTGCGTGAACTATTTCACTGGGACTCTAGCTGTGCAAGCACAAATAACGAGTCCACTGGTCACATTTTAATAATGATCGCGCACATTTTGTTTATTAAACAAAATGTAGTAGTGCACTTCACTAGGGCGAACATATTTTGTGCCACATCGACCGGTAGAATCGCATATTAATGGTTACTTACGCTATGTTGACTGTCAAAAAATAAATCATAGAGTGAGCCTATCTAGTCTGTGGAGTGAACTAACCTACCAAAAGGGTAATAGACTAATGCTAGGTAATAACTAAGGGCTGATTTTTAAATAGTCAGATAACTTTTATCTGTGGAATAAAAATTGCGGTTTGACAATTTTTCTATAGAAAATATTTCAAATCGCTATTTTTATTCCTCAGATAAAAGTTATCTGACTATTGAAAAATCAGCCCTTAGATTAAAAAAAGCTAATAATATACTAAATGCAAAATTAGAAGTACCTGAGTAAATTATATAATGTTGCCCTTGTATTTGTGTCTATTTTTCACGCTGCCGCTCGCTACACTAGGTATTGAAAAATACTTCCTTTCTAAAATGCCACTAAAGTAGAATCAAATGTCAAACTAGATTCAATCAAGATCACCTAGGTAAATATAATTCAGATTCATTTCATAACATTTGTGTTATCGATTTCCGCATTATAAACCGTTTTAAAATAACCCGTTGCTACTCCATAAAACATCAGCTGTCTTCCAGATAAAAGTTCCGTCAAAATCGGTCCAGGCGTTAAGGAGATTACTTACATGAAACACACTGAGAGTTTTTTTGGAAATTGTTTTTTTTTTTTTGTAAAAGTTTTGCGAAATCGCGGAAACAGACTGATGAATACGCACTGAGCCGAGAAGTATGACAGAATAGTACATTATGATACAAGTGCGGTAAGTTGATCATTACAGATACATTATTTTTGGCATCGGTTACCAAGTTGAGAAGTTCGCGCATCAACGTCTTTTGTTATGGCAAAAGGCACAAAACACAGCCATTATTACTAAAACGTAAATTAATACTTTTGTAATTTTTGTTATGGATGAATGGTTGTAATTAAATGTCAAAAATTTATTAATTAAAGAATTAAATGTTTTTTTATTAGTTTTTATCTCTCAAAGTTAATTTTACTCATAAAATGTGACCACTCTTTTCTGACATAAAAACTCTTTGCTCGATTTAAAAAAAGTACCGTTCGTTTTCGAGGAAACATCTGATGGCGTTTTAAATTACCGCACTAGTGCGTAATAATAAGGTACATACCAGTATGATAGTGGTGCAGTAAAAGACCTTTCATCCCCCCATCTCGGAGGCTTTTTAATAAACTATATCACAAACAGAATATACAAAAGAAGTTTTTGTGTATAGTTTTTTTAGTATAAGTATTGCAAGGTTTTTGGCGCCTAATGCATTGGTAAATTTGCTTTTTATGCAATGTGCATAAAATGTTAATTTAACAAGTAGTGTCTAGTGATCGTATGATATAGGATTAATCCAAAGACATTAAACTATATACGAGGAATAATCCAAAGTCAATTATCTCCTGGCTATACCTTTTACTCAGTACTAAACTAAAGGCCCATAAACATTTAAATATATCCGAGCAGTGGACACCACCAATGCTCAATTTAACATAAAGTAAGTAATAGATACTCGTAACTTGGAGTTAAACCGGGCACACGTACACGATGGCAATTTAATCCGAAATTAACATGTTTTTTAGTGTTCAAAGAGTACAACAGGACCCTATTTCTAAGAATCCACTGTTCGTCTGTCTGTATGTCCGTTTATATTCGTCTATTACCAGATTATATCTCATGAACCGTGTTATGAATAGTTAGACGCTTGAAATTTTCACAAATGATGTTCCAGTTTCTATTGCCGTTAGATCAGTAAATACAAAAAAAATAGGGGAATAAACTTAATAATATGTAAGGAGGGCCTTCTTTACATAATTATTATTTATTTTATTCCCATACAACAGATATGATTTTTATAGATATGTATAATGTTACGGAATCCTTCGTGCACGAGTCTCGTTCGCATTTTGTCGGTATTGTGGTACCGATTCTATTTAATTATTAAATGTCTCTTTTATATATATTTTTATAATAACTTCCGTGTCATTGATGTGCTAATTTTAGTACCTAGTGCACTCTTGACATTGGCAGAATAGTCGACATTTGTTTTGTTTGTCATTTTATAAAAATAGAATAGATTAACCCACCGACGAGGCTAGTCTTGCTAAGGTTATTATGATAGCCTGGATATTAAGCAATAAATAAATATAAATTATAATTTGTAAACATAACAAGGTTTACATTTAAATAAATAATTTAAAAAAAAAAGATGTCCACTCGATCGTAATAATTCCTGTGTGCATAAAGCATTACTATGAAAAAACAAATATTAGTCTGGGGACACGTTAATTATTATGACATCAATTTAAATAATTTGACACGTTTATGTAAGTAATGGATATATCTACACTTATCACTTAAACGTACTTCAAGAATATTCACGTATCCTATACCTTTGTAAAATTATACGAATGATAGGTTTTTTGGCGAAGTTTCGCGTTAATTTTTTTTTATATATTTATTTGATTTAAATCAAATAATCAACTTTATGTTTCCTAAATAGATTTTATGAAAAATTCAAGCTCTATTATCAACTCTATATGAAATGTAGTATATGAAATGCTTTTTTGTGGCAGCCTAAGTATCTAATCGGTAGATATTATTATGGTACCGATATTATGTTTTCTTAAGTATACGGAACTTTCGGCAAACATACCGACACGCACTTGACTTGGTTTTCCAGAAATCTATGGTTTTCCATTAGTTTTTATTTAAAACTTTGTTTAGTTACCTAAGCTATTACAATGTTTTGTTAGGTAACGAAAAGTATTCGTCTTATTGCTTATTGATCTTGCTCATACCGGATTTACGTAAGATTCATTCAAAGTAAACAACAATACAATAGTAAATGAATCTCTACTCGTGGAACAGAACAAAGCTAGGGCATAGGTCAAACTGATATTAAGTCAAACAAGTTAATTTGATTATCTTATTGTACAGTCACGTGCAATGAAACAATTAATTAAAGAAAAAAACATGTTGGATACTTGGATATTAACGTATCTCCGTACTATACTTATACCTTACTTAATTTTAGAAAAAATTGTCCTGTCTATTTAATTAGTACTTAGATAAAATGTTGATTACCGCTAAATACACTCGTGGGTAAAATGATTTATATCTACTGTTGTTCTTTTGTTTAATTTGGTAAGCAGTTAACAGGCATTAATTCAAATTAAATGGCTTTAGATACTTAGGTAGGTAATTAATTAATTTACTTATCTGCAATGCTAACTTATAAACGATTTTACTTCAAAAACTAAGACTTAATACATTTTTATCGAAGTTAGCCTGGCTCAACGGGCTACATGCCTTCGCAAACAAATCACAATGCTATGACAATACGTTTATGCAAGCAATATACAATGTTTTCTGTGAAATACCGATCGAAACGAAAGCGGGTCGTGTTCCAACTAACGGGCTTATGTAAAAGTGAGAATTACCTGGACATTGCCGCACATCGGTAGCGACGGCTGAGGCCGCGAGAGCAGTGAAGCACACAAGTGCACGTAGAGCGATCATTATTGCGTCTGGCGAGTGGCCCAGTCTTGACTGTAGTGAGCTGTCACGATCACGGAGAGCAGACTATAGTTTTAATACTCGACGGAGCACACTACTCGATTGTGCACTCTGTGGTATAACATCAACCGACTCCTCACTTTATGACATGAGCGTAAATCTGAGAAACAAGTTCGTAATAGCGAGTGCCTGCAAATATACCTAAGCATCGAGCACTGCAGTAGAAACTACAGTTTTTCTTTAGTGAATTTTCAACTTTATGCTTTAATATTATAGTTGGGAATCTATTGGAACAGGCTGTCGTTTCGATGCTGCGCGCAGAGCTGTCTTTAGAGAATAGCATTGCTGATCACGATCATGATTTATGTTATTTTTTGTTAGAGAATTAATGAGTTATGTAGTAGATGCAAGGATAACATAACGAATGTTTAGAAATACAAATAAATTATTTGAGTTATGTGTATGAGGCTCTGTTTCGTCTCGATTCGAAGAAAATGTTCCTAACAGAGTTTTTGAATAACTTCGAGTTTATCGATTTAATTACTCGTAGTTAGGTATACAGAATATTTAATTTTACTTAGATACCTACCTATATGTATAACAAACAAACTTATAAGTATGAATAACTTTTCCCGTGACTTCAGTTTTTTTGAGGTTGTAAGTTTTAGCTGGCGTCCGAAGTTCCGAACACTTCGAGGCTTCGGGGATTTCAGCTATGATATTCCCCATCAAAAATCGCATCGCTGAACTCTTCGATTTGCCCTTCGACGAGGCGGCTTTTGTGATCGTCCGATCCGTTGTAAGTTTTTGTAAGTGTCACTGTCAAGAGCTTAGTGAATTTCAAACTATAGTCCCAATAGCCACACTATAGCCTGCATTGTGTTTATAGAGAATAGCACTGCAGGTCACGGTCTATTCCTTTATCTACCTATAATGGCAAAAAATATTATGCTACTAGGCTAGGACCAAAATATAAAAGGTTGTTGCGATCGAGAGCAACTTATAAATTACCTACCTAAGTACCTATCTCTTTTGTTAACAAAAAAACATAAACATCAAGAAAAAATACTTCAGAGTATAAAATGACATTTCCCCCTTTTCTAGAACACATAATTATGTAGCTTAAACTAATAGTGATACGGAGTAGTGGACGACACGACAATACAATAGCCATGTCATAATTAAGATTATTACTTTAAGTGACTTTAGTTACCTACTATCACGAATGACACATTAGTCATAAAATATATTTACACAAAACTAAAAAGGTACCGTAAAATGCTGTAACATTGCCTTTATAGCTCAACATTGCCTAAATTCGAAAAAGTTAAATTATTCTCGCTGCGAAATGTTTTTTATTGTCTATGGTATTACTAAAAGGAAGTCGGCAATCTGTATGGCAACATTCGCTCATACGTCACTCCAAATTTTAGTTAACAAACTGTCAGTGTCAATTTCATTGTCACTGTGAATACTCGCTTTTTACCGGCTCTCAGGAAAATTTCATTTTGCGAGTATTTATGCTTTATTTTCTAGTGTAATATGTTATATAGCAAAGAAAATATGCTCTTTTATGTATTTTAACTGTTTTTTCTGTATTATATCTTAATTTAAACCATTAAATCATGGTCGGCAAAGTTGTGTCAGATTTTCGCAACTTTTTACTCAACATTATCTAGGGTTAGGGCTGCCACTTTTAATTTTTTCAACAAACTCTTAATCGACCGTGGTTTTGCTTGTGTAATTGTTTTTTTTTTTGTTATTGATCTAAGAACGTTTTATAGAAGCTAGAACCATTGTTTCTTTATTTATCATCATCAAAAATTAAGGATGTCGAATGTAATTTTCTTTAAGTCATTTATAGTATGTTATCATATTGTTCGACAGATTTTAAACATGAGCAACCCACCCAAGAGTAGAAGAAAACCAGGGGCTAGACAGTACTCCGATTATTCGCAGGAGATGCTGAATGTGGCGGTAGATTTAGTCATATGTAAGAAAATATCTTCATACGAGGCGGAGAAGCAATTCGGTATTCCTAGGCGTACTATTCTTAAAAAAATTTATTAGAATTTAAGTACAACAATTTGATATCTTAATAATATATTTGAATTTTAAGAAAAATTGTTGTATTTTCTGTGGGGCAGCCCTACACCGAACTCACTTTTGTATGGGAGTTTTAGAGAAACCTGCACAACTTTGCCTAGCATTGTAAAAAAAAAAATCTTGTGCTATTCAAGATTCAGTGAAGTCTGACGTGGAAAAGAACTTCATGGCAATATGGGTGTCAAATCCGTTACCAAAATAACTATTCATTTAAAAAGATATTATGACAGGCAATGTTGTAGTTTTTACCTCAACTTTGCCTACGTTTTCAAAGCAATTTTTCGGTGCTTTATAGGTGTTTTTTTTACTAGAAGCAAATGTATTCCTATAGCTTAAAGTCCAATATTGGACAGTAATTGAAAAAACATACGACTTTCTTAACGATTAAAAATTTATCGAAGAAAAACGTCAAAATCCGTGCAAAGTTGCAGCATTTTACGGTATCTAAAATGCTGTATTTTTTATCGCACTTACTGTCATGGTCATTATTATTGGGGTGAATAATAAGTGCTAATTGCTACGTGGTCGATAAAATAATTGAGATCTAAATGGATGCCAATGCCAAATTCTATGGATTTGAAGTAAATAGGTAGGTATATGGTTCCTTTTAATACAACTTGGAAACTTCCAACTTCTTAACTTTTGCAACAAGTAGTAAGTACCTATGTTTAGTAAATTCTTAACTCTCCATCGCCTATTGCAGAGAATATTCTTTCAATCACTTGAAGATAAAAACACACAAATTCCATCTTCTATTAATGCCCATTGTTCTTTATTTTTTCTTACTTCATATCCCTCTCTAAATCCAAAAACAAAGGAGTTTAGTTACTTAGTTCTCAATTCGTCGGAATCCTTTTTTTATGTACCAATGTTCCCCGATTTCACAGTGACGTCTGAAAATTCTTCTTTTGTTTGAAATGATAATACCATTGTAATGGTCAGCATCTGATGATGGGATCTTAAGAGAAAACGAGGCAAAACTTCAATAAATGACAACGTTTCATCCGACTTCTAAAAACAACAATACCACCGGCCAAGTGCGTGTCGGGCCACGCATAGTGTAGGGTTCCGTAGTTGCCCATCAAAATACTTATGCGAACTAACTAAACTGATTCGCTGAATTTAATTTTAACTTAGTTAAAGTTGACAAACTTACATTTGCAGTTGAAAAACATGTTCTCCGATACATTTTGTTTAGGAAAATATGTTATCCAAGTACCTTTTATAAGTTGGTCGACCATTACTCGTAAACTTGTAAAGCCTACTTAGTCATGATAATTTTCCTTTAAACTCCATCATATATACTACTAGTGTGAATGTTTTCATACCCCCAAACATAACCGTTTAGCTGGTAGAGGGTTTGACACGCGAGTCGAGCGATAATTTAGCACTTTAAAGCTAAATATTTCACAAACGAATCTATTTATCAACAAATTGTTAATGGAAACGATCAATATTTTTTATAGACCTATTTAATGATACCCCACACTAAGGGGTACGCGAGAAAAAAAAACATCCCCACTCTACGAGTACAAGAGGTTCTTATCCTAAAAAAAATATTTTACGATATTTAATTTTACCACTTTTTCGGCACAACAAATCCGTATATTTACACAAAATTACAGCTTTCTAGTACTGGGCGTCTCTGAGCTAAGCTGCGGACAGACGGACGGACGGACGGACATGGACATGGCGAAACTATAAGGGTTCCTTGTTGACTACGGAACCCTAAAAAGTGTGGGTAAAATTACTTTTCTTTCGGAAAACAGAGTCACCGACTTCCGAGAGAAACGTAATTTATTTACCCGAATCCTGCTCGCAGCTCAATTTTTCGTTCCTTGGAAAAATATCTTTGAGAAGACGCGACGCAGGCGTTATTGTGTATAAAAATATAACATCAGTTTAGTTAGTTCGCTTAATAAAAGTATTATGATGGGCAACTACGGAACCCTACACTGTGCGTGGCCCGACACGCACTTGGCCGGTGTTTTGTTTTTTTCTCGTCGCTTTAATTTTTTACATTTTTCTCTTTTAATTCGTCGCCTTTGTCGCCCCGAAGTAACCTTATCGGCAGTGAATAATGAACTTATCTATAAATATATATAATTCGTTCTTCTTTGTCTTGCTTTTGTGCACCTGAACCGGTACAGGTGGAACATCATTTTGCAACAGCTTGCCCCTGGCCATGGAAACTACAACTACATTTTTCTACTTTTTTTCTCGCTCAGTAGCAATCTGTAGACAAGAGTTTTATGGGCCTGTTTATTATGTGGTAAAGGTGCCGAAATTAAATCCAGAATTATAAATTTCACTGCATGTATGAATTCTTTGTAACATCAGGTGAGATTTTCTAGAATATCCTGTATTAATAAAATAGCAAACTTAGTTAAGCAGCGGTAGTTCTGCAAGTTGGCAATAATTATGAAAGTCAGATGTCATCGTATTTTGATGACTCGTTGCGTTCCTTCGCTAGATCGCGTATTTTATCGATGGTTATTGCGTCTATGATGCACGTTTTGGAGATACGTTGCCTTCGCACACATCAGTACAAATATCAGCATTGCGTATCAAATCGCCGATTACCGATTTTTAAAGAATGCGGGGTTAAGTAGATTTTCAATTACGTGCTACTTTTAATGTGAGCGTCGTCTGAATAATTTGTTATCAGCACAGATCCGCATATTATGTATCTATAAAAATAGCTATTTGGTTAGAAGATTCGAAGTGTGAATCACATCATCGCACAGCCGATGCTAATGATACTTTATGTTTTTGTAAGATTAACAGGAAGAGGCATAGTAGTCACTCATGTTTGAGTATCATCTCACTAGAACGCATTGGAACAGTCATAAAAGCTTTTTTAGGTACTTTCGAAAAAAATAAAAAGATATTTCTAAAAAAAGTGTAAGTAAAATCATTTTCTCGAAAGAAAAACACTCACCGATTTCCGAAGAAGTCGGTGAGTGTTTCTTATTTCCTTGAGTTTATGCCAACGACGCGACTTCCAACAGAAAATGATTTTATACTTTTTTTTAAGCTTTTTAATGGGCACTGGTATAATAGTTATTTGTTATACAAGACTGCAAAGTTGATTTTTAACCGCGTGCTCATGTTTGATGACCGAGCAAGCGAATGATTCAAAAATTAGAATCATGAGTGATAGCGAGGGAATCAAAAGAGCACAAGGTGAAAAATCTTTGCACTCGAGTGCAACACGTAACTTTTCATCCCACCTCAGCGAGGAAATTACTAAATGCAAAAACAAAAAAAAACAGATGTACAATCGTATAAACACAAGATGGGCTTTTATTTCAGTTTAGGTATTAACTAAGACATTATTATAGAACAGAATAATTTTTAAATTAAAACAAATAATACTTAGGTAGTATGTAGTTGAAAACTACTACCTAAGTATTATTAAGTTACTTATTTTTATCTTGGTTTGTCATAACATAACAATAAGACGTGAAATGAAAACCGCACAAAGCAAATAAAAAAAGGTATAACAAAGTACTGAGCCAAGAATGTTCCGGGTCTGAGATTTTAACAAAATAATTGTAGATTTTACGCTCCAAGCGAGGCGCATTGAATTCCGAAGCGATACTCAGGATTCTGGGGGTGAACCTCCGTCCGTAGCGTAGCGAGGAGGTTCAAGTGTTAATACCCGAAATAAACGAGGGAATAAAGTTAAAAATCCTTTGTGAAGCAAAGGATTCAAGTTAGCCCAAAGCAACGCAACTTTACACCCGAGGAGCGTACTCTGCTTTCCCACCTAAGGCGACCTAAATTCTATTTTTAAAATTTGATGATACCACATCAAATTTTAAAAATAGAATTTGTTTCCTCGACAACCTTCGAACGTCAAGTGGGCACCACAGCAAGCGATCAGCTGTTGCGGTCATCGGCCGCCATTACTGCTGCTACTCTTTTGTTCATACGATGTTCTAAATTCAAATTTACTTTATTCACTAGAGGATAAAAACGGCTTTTACTCACTTGAGGATAAAAACGGCTTTTACGGTCAGATATCGAAGAGCAAAAGTACCTTTTCCGAGATGGGGGGATGAAAAAGGTATATATTATGTTGTGGGACTGCGTAAAAAATAAAGAAATAAAGATATGCGATGGAATTATGCAGTACCAGCAATCGCCGAAGATTTGCTGTAATTTATCGAGAAAGTCCCTCGATCCCCCTAGATCCCGCCATCAAATCCTGATCAGATTACCACCGGAACCAATTTAAATAAAGGAATAATAGGAAAAATAAGAGCAATTTCTACATCAAAAATTAAAAAAATAAGTAGTATTAGGTACCTACTCTTTCAAACGAAAATTAAAAACCAAATTGGTCCAGACCACGGTAATAATATTACCGTGTCCAGCCAGACGTCATCGAAAAATGGGAGAACAAACGTAAAAAAAAGATTCCGTCGAATTGGGAATCTCCTGCTTTTATTCTAGATACTCTTGGTAAATAAACCACCTCTTCGGGTGAACAAGTGGCAAACAAAAAATACACACTGAGTAGAATACTTACCTACTTATTATCGCCTGATTATTAAATCGATTATTTTGATAGAACGGACATTACTATGTACACACGGCTACACATCAAGCTATACAAAACCAATTTGTCTTGGTCTCGGTTCGTACGATTTTTACACATAATAATATAATATAATAATATCAACACACAACACCATCTAGTCCCAAGCTAAACAGAGCTTGTGTTATGGGTACTAGACAACTGATAAACATACTTATATAATTCTAAATACATACATATTATAGATAAATTACACCCAGACACAGAACAAATGATCATGCTCATCACACAAACATTTGTCCTGGGTGGGAATCGAACCCACGACCCCCGGCATAGCAGTCAGGGTCACTAACCACTAGACCAACAGGCCAGTTAATGAACAGTCAGCTAATACTGGTTTTATATAGCTTGATGTGTAGCCGTGTGTACCTAATAAGCATGAAGGTAGAAAACCCTGTTCCCACTTTCTCAACATTATTGGTTCTGTAACTGGTTTGCTTCGCCCAGTTTCTTTTGAGACGAAAGCGGTTCTAGCTGAAAAGTGGCACTGGCCCTAGGTATCTATAAAGTCTATTTATGACGTGCGGGCATGCGGGCGTAGTAATGGCACAGATCACTGTAATGGTCGCCTCGCTGTCAAAGAGTGTCAGCACAAAGACGAGGCTTTTGAGGGCCAAAGTCTGTCGGGGTTGCGGGACTAACGAATTACCATGACCCCGGAACGTAAAGGTCTATTGAAGGACACCGTGGAGTCAGTACAGGTCTAACAGTCTTTCCCGCCCTGCCCTGAGAGTGCCTGAGAGGACTCATTTGATGATTTTACCACCACAAAAAAAGACTATTTGAAGAGAAACGAATACAGCCTATAATGCATAGGTATTTAATTTTTTAACCGGTGACATTAAAACTTTTTTATTTTTACTCCAACTAAACAAATATTTTTGCCCCTCAGTTTTTTTTTGTCCCATCTAATCTAACAAGACAACCTAAAAGGCAAAGGTATTGTTTCATGTGGTGATCTAACCCGCGATACGCTGCCACGCGGCGATTGCTCTACCACTACGTGAGTACCTAGGTACCTTAAAATAAAACACCCTGTATAAAAAGAAACTCTGTAATTAAACAGATTATCCTGTTTGCCTACTCAATAAAATAGCATTGATAAGTAAGTATCAACATACAATTAAGAGTACATATGAAGTAAATAAAGAAGTACTTCCATAAATTCCATTGTGGACTTTTACCCTGCTGCAGACAGCCCATTAACTTTGAGATTTTATCTAGGTACTTATTGATATTTTAATCACTGTACTGGGTAAGCAGCAAAAATAAAACATAATCGTAGTAAATAATGCAGTAGGTATTTATATCTTACTAGCGGTCCGTCCCGGCTTCGCACGGGTGGAGGACCCTGTCTAAAATTTGAGATTTAAACTATCCTATCTCTCAAGTTGGATCGAACTGCACATGGTGTGCGAATTTTATTAAAATCGGTTAAGTGGTTTAGGAGTCCATTGAGGACAAACATTGTGACACGAGATTTATATATAAGACTAGCGGCCCGGTTCGTGCTTCGCTTCGTATAAAAAGAAATATTAAAAAATCATAATTTTAAGTTTTAATTTGACAGCATAATCCCCAGTAACAAAATTATCCGCCATTTATTGAATTCATTTGTTACAACAACAAAAAATGTAACCGCCTTCAAAAACAACCACAAAAAAAGCGTAAAATAACCTACAAAACTAAACTTTTCTTTCGGAAGTCGGTTGTTTTTTTTTATTTCCTTGTCTTTTTTGCCACCGACTTCCAAAAGAAAAGTTTTTTTAGGTTATTGTACCCGTTTTTAAGGTGGTTTCTGAAGACGGTTACATTTTTTCTGAAAAAGTTTTTTTTTTCTTCTTTTTAGTTCAAATATTCAATCCAAATTCTTGAATACATTATTTTCTTACAAATACTACTCTACTACTATACTACTACTGTGTAATAACAACATGGCTCATGTATACAATTAGTTAAGAATAAAATTCCCTATCTCAAAAACTCCTGAACCGATTTTGATGAAACTTGCAGTAAGTATTCCTAAGTTAAACGATACCTACTACAAAAAAAGAGAATTGTAATTCCGGAGATATGCGAACGCAAACTAAATCAGGAAAGTATACCCTTTCAAACAATAGATTTTTTTTCCAAATTGGTTCTGGCGTCTTCGAGAAATTGAGGAACATACATTTAAAAAAAATATTCCGACGAATGGAGAACCTCCTCCTTTTTTTGAAGTCGGTTAAAAATGTGTTAAATGAAGAATACCGCTCGACCGACTCTTCAAATAAACCAAACAACCTCAACATTTGGTTTGGATAGGTGAGCCGTGAGCCCGTAGTTATAAAATTACATCGAAAAGTGGCATTGATTTTTGTATACATACCTATATTGATACCTACATAAATAAATAAGAATGATAAGTATACGTGAAGCGAAAACTTAAGTTTGCCGCACATCATTACTTCCCAGAATTTGACCCTTGTTAACGTGTTTTTTTTTTTCAGAAATGAACGTGTATGATTCCCTGGCAACGACCAATTCCTGACTAAAAATATGGATTTTTCAAAAAACCAATTATGGGGTTTTAGTTTTCGCCAAAACTGGCCTCGAGACTACAAAATAGGTAGGTATATTTTCATTATTTCTCGTTATTCCTCATATTTTCGGTTATCCATTCGCCCAGTCGAAAAATTCAACCTGTATACTTACACGTATTTATAGCATGGTTCTAGGCGCCAATGCAGATTTTTACGTCATATAAGTAGGTAAATCGTGGATTACCAAAAATTAATCTGCTCTTATCTGCTTCGTCAAAACATACCTACACTTTTTGTAAACCCTCAAAAACATGTAATTGGAAGTGAGATTGGAAGGTTCCAGGCTGCATAGATAATTTTTACTTGTTTGTACAGACGCCAGCACATCAGCCTACCTCAATCTGTCTTTCTTTAATAAATAAACATTATCACAATAGTGGAAGGCGTGGAAGGCAATATGTATTCGATTGGTAATATTTGAAAGATTCGGGTAGGTTTACCTGCTGACGCCTGTACATAGGTATATCTGTCACAGGGAATGCAGGGATATGATAAAACCGGGAGATATTAAAAAACAAAAGATTTTTAACATTTCCCTAAACATGTCTACTGATTTGACAAATCCCACTAAAGAAAACTAGTGATTCGAACAAATCCCTAAACTGGTACAGTGAAATGACAAAAAATACTTTTCTGTGGTATTTTAAAACTAAACTAAATCAAGTAAAATGTCAGAAATCGTAGACCGAGCACCGCTTCAGGGTGTTCCTAATTCTGGGTGGTTAAAAAAAATAACCTGACCTCTCCGAGTCGGGGTGGCCCTGTGCAGAGGCGGCCTTAGCCTTTGCGAGGCCCCGGGCGGCAAGTCTTGCGAGGCCCCATGCCCTTCATATAAAGTATGTGATGCGAAAGTGGATTTGGTTGTCATGTTTGAGGACAAATCCTTTATTTTTACGTGGTAAAATCATCAAATGAGTCCTCCCGCCCCGAGCAGGGCGGGAGCGACTGTCAGACTTGACTGACTAAAATCAACGGTGTCCTTCGGTAGCATTTTGTGTACCGGAGTCGCAGTGTACGTTTGTCCCGCAACCCCGGCAAGGCTATGGCCCTCTATGGGGGGGCCCCGTCACTGTGCTGACGCTCTTTGAGGCACGCGTGGAAAACAACGCGCCGTCGACCCGGGGAGGACGAATGCTAAAGTTATACAATTAAACATTTTACAGTTCATACAGGAACTTTGAAGTAAGTGAGTAGTTCTGATTTTTGCAGACTTTGTTTGCCTTTTTGGCGATTATTACCATAAATAAATATTTTACTACTACGACATTTTTACTACAATATGAGACTAAATTGGTTTCTGTAAACTTAAAAGCTTCCGAGTTAGCGCTTTTCAAAAGTATCTCAAATCAACTTTTTTTTACAACAAATGTGGAAAAAAGAGGCATCTGATATCAAGTCTTCAGTTGGAATGTTTTCCAACTTTATAACTTTTTTCGAAAAAGAACTTTGAAGGGGTTTAGGCCTAGGCCGCACTACGGTTAAACCGCTGTAGTTTTTAATGATTTTATAGGCACATAGTACCATTTTCATATATTTTCTAAAGCTGTTCAAGTATGTAGTTCAAGTAAGTACGGCCGACAAGGCGACGCAAGCGGTCGCGACAGTCGTTGGGAGGATCTGGCAGTTGGGACTCGAAGTGGCGCTGCATAAAACAGAGGCCATGTCTTTTCATGGTCTTCTGAATGCGCCACGGACCGAGTCCCACATAACGGTGGGAGAAGTTCGCATTGGCGTCGAGTCGACAATGAAGTACCTGGGACTCGTCCTCGACAGCCGGTGGAACTTCAAGGAGCACTTCCTGCGTTTGGCCCCAAAACTGAACCGTCTCAATCTCAGCGGGCCGAACGCCTTTTGACGGAGGCTGTACGCTGGTGTCGTGGCCCTGTAGTGGTACATGGCCTTCTACGAGGCCCCAGTGTGGGTGTTAAGCATTCCTCGCTCCAGCTCCACTCAGCATTCCGGCTGCCCTCCAGCGCGTCTATGAGTGTCACGTGGAGGCGCAGCGCCGGGGAGAATTCCCGCTGCCCCGACAAGTCGAGGCGCGGCGGGAAGAGGTCTGGCGCAATCTCTGGGCGGTATGGCAATCGCGGCGGTAAGACCCCTCTTTGCGGAGTGGCTGGAGAGACGTCACGGCGTTCTGACTTATCGGATGACGCAGGTCCTCACCTGACAAGTTTCGGGAGGTACCTGTGTCGGATAGGGAGGGAAGATACGCCTGGGTGTCACCACTATGAAAATCGCCCGGAGGACACAGTAGAGCATACGGTGCAAGACCCTCCGCGCCCTCACGGAGGCGATAGGCGAAGACCTCTCGCGCCCGGCATTGGTCGAGGGCATGCTGCGGGGCGAGACGGAGTGGGAAGCGGTCGCCTCCTTCTGCGAAGCAGTAATGCTCGTGAAGGAGGAGGCGAGCGGGTTTCCATCACTGTGACCCCGGAACATAAAAGGCTATTGAAGGACACCGTGGATTTTAGTCAGTACAAGTCTGACAGTCCCTTCCGCCCTGTCCGGGGTGTGAGGACTCATTTGATGATTCTATCACGATAAAAATAAAAAATGACCTTCCAAACTCTGATGCTTTGCTTGTTTTTGATTCGAGATACCGCCAAACTTACTCAAGTGGTGTCCTAAAATATTGCAAAGTTCGAAAAAAATATCTATTTTTAAATGCTCAACTCTGTAACTACTGGGTCTACAGATATAAATCGGTTCTCATATTTGTAGCAAGCTGAGATGATTAAAAAATGTTATGATTTTTTCTTAAACTAAAATCTTATTTAATTTTGCCGTTATGTTATAGCCTTAATGAGTAGCCTAACTACTCATTAAGGCTATAACATAATGAACTAATTAATCAAAATCATTTCAATTAAAAATAACTAGTTTTTTCTTTTGCTTGGTTTGTTGCGCGAGGCCCCGGGCGGGCGGTGGCCCGGTTCACCCGCCCCTAAGGCCGCCACTGACCCTGTATACGAAACGGGGCACTGAGAAATAAAAAATGTCGTGGAAACGACTTTATTTTTTTTTTAAACCATCCAGAAGTAGGACAGTAGGAGCACCGCGACGTTTTCTAACATTTTACTAGATTTAGTTTAGTTTTAAAATACCACAGATTAGTAGTTTTTGTCATTTCATTGAATCTATTTCGGGATTTGATCAAATCACTAGCTTTGTTTAGGAAAATGATAAAATCGTGTTGTTATTTTAACATCTCCCGGGATTTGATGGAATCCCTAAGTAAAGCTCGACTGTCTTTCCCTCACTGGAAGTACCTACCACGACGTCTTAAACCCAGAGTGGGTTTAAGACGTCGTGGTAGGCCACCAGATCTAGTTCTCATTTACTTCTTCTACCTTTCCACCTCTTTCTTCGCCTCACGATACACCTTGATGGCGTTTCAAGATGATAATATCTGATGACTGTTGTTGCGATGATCTGAGACTTTTTGGGGTGGTCACTTTTTTCTGTTAAAACTTAGGTCTTAGAGTAAGTAGATTTTTTAAACTCTGGTCGACATTTTGTAAAAATAAGATAAGTAGGTAGGTAGGTATTTTTTATCATGTTATACCTAGTTTTATTCTATTGTGCTATACCTATGTACATTGATAAGTAGGTATTATTACGAATTAGTTGTTTTCCGTCAAATAAATACCTATACCTTAATTGGGTATTTCACTGGAAAAATCGGATGAGTCAGTCACTTCGGTTATCAAAAAATATTTGACAAGTATTTTTTTTTTATTGTTTATTTAAGGTCACTTTTTAACATCAAAGGTCATTAGTGACCACATTTAACATTATTTTACGTACATAGATACATTAGGAGACAATACATATTGCTCGAACAAATAGGGACACAATCAAACGCCAAACTACACCAAACTATACATATTAATCATCCTCAGAAACATTAACGTCCGACTACACTCTCCCTGCTTAAGCATTCTTTTATGCTATCAGGAAGGTCACACAAACGTTTCTCATTATCAAAGGCAATTGCATTTATTTTCTGTCAGTTTTAGTTATTAAATGAATATGGGTCATATTTGTGTGTCCAATACGTAATCTGGTAACAACTATTTTGATCTTTTCTAGATGTAAAAGAAATGGGGGATTTTTGAAAATTTGAATTTCTGATTTCAAATAATTTTGATGTGTTTTCTGTCTTCCAGTGATGATCCCAGAGAAGTTTTACTTTATATTTAACATATTTTTGAAATTCAGTTGGTGTAGGTACATTTAATTGTACTGGAAATATCATTTTCATTTATTGCATTTCGGGCTTCTTCATCTGCTTTTTCAAGTATTTTTTCTTATGTTACCTGAGCCAAAATTGAAGAAAAGGCGACGCAACGCTTTTAAAACCAATTTGTCACAAGCAATTACAGTTTTTACTTGCTCCTAACGTTACGAGCCCCCAATTTCGAATTTTGAGGCGTTATTATATCTTTGTAGATTTTCATTGTTGTAGCAAATATATGTAAGTACCTATCTATTATTTATCAAAACTGTAACTCACGTTTGCAATTTAGTATTAAATATACTGTCAACATGCGTATTATATATGTACCTACTATGGCTGCATACTGAAATTGCAACATACCTACCTACTATAGACTACACAATAACAGTTTTTAGATCCTTCACATCTGTTTATCAACTCTTTGAGTAAGCAGGTAATTAAATAAAATTGTTCCTATTGGATGTCAATGACATTTAATTCAAAATCAGTTTTTATTATCTTATTTAGTTGTCGGGTCGTTATCAGGCGGGGTCGGGTGGTGTCAAGGCTGATCGGCCTGTGTAATCGGAGCAGTCTTCTTCTTCATAAACTCTCGCATGAGCTTCTGGACCCGATTCTGTGCTTGAATCGTTATCTGGTAACACAACACCGTTGTTCCATATTCATTCTCTATTTCCCATTGCATAATTCCCCTCTGGTTCTGTAAACAAAATGGATTTGTAATTATTTCAAGTCAAAACCGTAACTTGGTGCACTTTGCAATATGAGGTTGACACATCAGTTTTTTGTAAAGGCAGAAAATTACATTTTTTAAAATAAAAAATCAATCCAGGAGCAGGATTTGAACCTGCGGTCTCCGAGGTCTAAACTACCGAGGTAACAACTACAAGCGTCGAATTCTTCAGTCAATCAAAGTTCCTTTAGTGCACAGAAATTCTAACAAAAGTTGTTAAGTACAAAACAGCGGTCGAAACTCGACTCGATAAACAAAGTTATTGATTTTACCAATGGTACGTTGGGCACTGTCATATTGCTGGTCAGGTAGTTGTTGGTGTTCGCTCTTATCGCCGGACAATCACTCTGGATCCCACAAGTTTCTAAGTACAACAAAACAAAAAAAAAAACATTATTTTTATAAAATAGCTGTCAAAAAGTTAATTTTCGTATTGGCTTTTGCATTTGCAATGAAACTGATAAATGTAAATGTCCCCTAATATTAATTATTCTAACCGCTCTTGACTTCTTGAGGCACTCCTCAACTTAGCCATAACAGTCGATACAATAAAGAGGTGTCAAGCCCACCAAGTTCAGTTGACAAATGTTGGTCAGTGACTAACAAGTTAGCCAATAGGCCTGCTGGTATAAAACAGCATGATTGCGGCCATTATGAATAATGTCCACCCTGTGTTGTGCTTTTTTTTTCGTTGTTACCTAAATGAAATTAAACTTACAAAGTTTTCATGAAAAATTACCAAAAAAAGCGGGGCTCCGTAGAGCTACCTTGGTAGGCGGTAGGCGGTAAGCAGTAATTTGACTTTAGGGTGCAGCCGGTCGCGGGCATGCGGACAGCGAGTAAAGGGCAACTCGCTGTCCGACCGTGGACCATGCCCGGGTCGACGGCGCGTCGTGTTCCACGCGCGCCTCAAAGAGCTGTCAGCAAAATGACGGGGCCCCCTCTCAGAGGGCCAAAGCCTGCCGGGGTCGCGGGACTTATTTCTATTACCGTGACCCCGGAACATAAAGGGCTAGGGGACACCGTGGATTTTAGTCAGTACAGTCGAGTTCAATAATATGTTGGCATTGTCAATGATTCAAAATATTGTGAGCGTTGATAAGCTCAATAAATTCTACAAATCTATCGATCAAAAATATATTCTCATGTGAAGGTTCAATAACATATAATTTGCCTTAGGCAATAATATGTGATCACCTTTTAAAAATATATCTATACTGTATAAGCTTTAATAATATCCGAGCAGGGTAAGCTTCATAATTATCTCTACATGCATAGGATAGTATATTATTTCCT
The DNA here is from genome assembly GCA_028554685.1 of Agrotis ipsilon. Lineage (NCBI taxonomy): Eukaryota > Metazoa > Arthropoda > Insecta > Lepidoptera > Noctuidae > Agrotis > Agrotis ipsilon. The sequence goes on along the minus strand of CM052973.1, from coordinate 9,637,542 downwards.
CGAATAAATAAGATCCAGTTTATATTGTTATAGAAATAACAGTATTTCAATTGTTTTCCACGCGAATGCTTTTTAGGTCTTTTGAAATGAACATTTACAATGCCATAGTATGTTTTTTTATGAATGACATGTGCGTCAGTAATTTCTTTTTAATAAAAGAAACAACGTCACTTGATGGAAAACTAGCCAGTGATACCTAAATAATGTTGCAAAATCATCTTTTTGACGTCGTAATAAGTTTGAATTTTAATTAAATTTACTTGTTTGATATTACTGTTTTCATGTGAGCTTACATAATTGTGAATCTTACACTGTTCAGATAATTATGATCATATAGTTGTTCATATAAAAATGTCCCTTTGGTTGTATACATGTTATTGAGAAAAAGTAGTCACATATTAATGGATCTGAATTTTGATCACAATTTAATGATGCTTGTACTTGTCACAATATTCTGAATTATTTTGATGTTCATATATTTTTTAAGTCTAGACGTGCCAACATGTTAATGAACGCGACTGTACAAGTCTGACAGTACCTCCCGCCCTGCCCGGGGTTGGAGGTCTCATTTGATGATTTTACCACGCTAAAAAAAAAAAAAAAAGTGTGCAGCCGGTGCAGGCTGTCTAACCGGCTACTGAAGCTGTCTAATCCGAACAAAGCCATTTAGTTTGGATTGATGTGCCCGTTCTTGAGTTATAAACGAAAAGTGGTATTGATTTTTATGTATAACTATTGAAAGAAACAAACTTACCCGGAGTAAGTTCCGGTTTCGCATGAACGTTCAGGACATTGAGGATAACATTCTGGTCAAGATTATGAGACACGAAATCTGGAATAAAATTAATTTTATTACTTTCTGGGTTTTTAGTATCTGCAGGTGTCCAAATAAATAAACCAAGGAGGAAGTAGGTTACCTACTTCCTACCTACTGTAGGCAGAGGACGCGTATATGTGTAGTTAGTACTAAGTGTTCTGTGGTACTATGAAAAATAAATACGTAAGTACTTGGTTTGGTTGTAAAGAACTATAATATGGTAAATAGACATAGTGTATTTCTCTGAAAAAATCTAATTCATCCGTCGCATAGATTATCAAAAAATATTAAAAACATATTATTACTTTCGTTACATATACCAAAATTGATGAAAATACGACACTTTTAAAATTGCCAATACTTTACAAGCATGCTTCTGACTTCACGAGCTTATTTTTCAAAATTCTACTGCCGTGCCAGTTTGCAATTGCTGTCAACAAGCCTTTTGTAGATAAGTTAAGTTTGTTGCTCGCATAGTCATAACCTTCGTTTTTCTTTTAGTCGAGTGCTGTAAGATTTTTAACTTGTCGGAATCCAAGGCCGATCAATGAATCTTCATATTCTGAAATGTATTTTTAACAGCATGATAATAACAGCAACAAAAAAAAAGTCCGATCTCAATTTATTAATTTTTAAAATAAATAATTATTATACAGCTAGGGTCTTTCTTTTCGGGCACGCCGCAATCGCGGCGCAGACCCCTTGGTGAAGCGTTTAAGTGGAAATGATTTTAAATTTTTTATGGGATGCGGGTGGATCGCCTGTTGAGTCCCGGAAAGGCTAATAGGATTGGCACTAACCTTTGGTCTTCTCTGCGCTGGTCTTGGAGTCTGGCCTGGAGCTGGTTTCTGGCGACCGAGCGTGAACTACCGATACCGGGATCAATCAGCTGATCTATTCTTTATTATAGCGAGCGGTGCGGTGCGGTTGGCGCTAAGTAGTATACTGAATGTTGGAGAGCTCACGCGCAATGAGAAAAAACGGTTATACTGTCCTTGTATCGATTGAAGGACGCGTCTTCTGTTTAACCAATAGCCGATCCCTTTTGCCAGAAAGAGACAACAACATATTGGCGTAAACATCCTCCCCCCTTTGGAAATCCTTAGGATTTACGAAAAACAAAAAAAACAAAAAATAGGATGCGATAACAGGAGCAGGATGGATACAAGGAAGTATTTATGGGGAATATTAGCAATGTGATAGCTCACAAGTTGAATATATATATATGTACATATAAGGATACGAGCATGCAGAGCGATTGTAACTGTGCTATCAATGAATTAAGACGAACAAAGATAATATAAGCTATGTTAAATTAAGTTATAATTATGTTAAGTTATTGGGACGGAAGTGGGCACAGTTTAACGACAGGACGTTTGAAAGTTCCATTTGTCGTGCGTACCAACGCAACACGCGCGACTCCGTCCCTGCCAGGATATACCTGCTCAATGATACCCGTAGGCCAGCGAAGTGGTGGCGCGTCATCTTGGTGAACGAGAACAAGTGTACCTGGCTGAATGGTTACCTCAGGAGTATTCCATTTTTGTCTTAACTGGAGAGTGTGCAGATAATCTAAGTGCCACCTTTTCCAGTAACTTTGGACCAAGCTATCTAATAATTTTTTTCTACTATGAAGGCCCACGGATGCGTCCACCTCGCAAGCTGGCAACGACTGCAGAGGGGTAGTGTTGAGGAAGTGAGCGGGAGTTAAAATGGTGTGCGGCTGATCAGACAGCAAACACAATGGACGCGAATTTAGAATACACTCTATTTGAGTCAACACTGTTAATAACTCTTCGTAGCACAGTAATTGTTGCCCGATGCAACGATATAAATGGGTTTTTATGCACTTTATATTGCTTTCCCAAATTCCTCCCCAGTGGGGGGGCGCGCGCGGGAATATTCCGCCATGTAATTTTACGGTTGTTTAGTTCCGTTTTGAATGCAGTAGACGTATCTTTAGAAGCTAGAAACGTGTATAACTCGTCTAGTTGACGCTTTGCCCCAATGAAATTTGTTCCGTTATCGGAATATAGGACAGATATTGGCCCTCGTCGCGACAGAAAACGCTTTAAAGCGTCCAAGAACGTCTCCGAACTCAAGTCCGATGCAATTTCAATGTGTATGGCTTTGGTAGTCAGACACACAAAAATGCAGATATAAGCCTTTTGACTTCTAACGCCCCGCTTGCGTGTCATAGTGATAGCTATCGGCCCAGCGTAATCTACCCCTGTGTGAGTAAAGGCCTTGGCTTCTTGTACACGCGCTGGAGGTAAACTTGACATCATAGGCGTGGGATGAGAGGGAGCAACCTTGAAACAAAAATTACATTGACGTATGCGTTGTCGAATAATATTTCGAGCGGAAATAATCCAATAGCGTTGCCTTAACAATGACATGAGAAGGTGGGAACCTGTATGGCAATTGAATCGATGACAGTCATCTATCAACAGGTCCACCAGGTGATCTCGACGTGGAAGCAGCAATGGATGCCGATTTGCAAATGGTATCTGAGCGTTTGTCAGTCGACCACCAACTCGAAGCAAACCGTTTTTATCTATGAACGGACTAAGTTTTCTCAATGAAGGTGAGGGCAAGTTACCCTTTTTAATGTTGTTTAATTCAGAGGCAAAGTATTTGTTCTGTAACTCGCGAATAATCGCAAACTCAGCGACTTCAAGGTCCGAGACCTCAATTGAAGAAGCTCGAGGTAACTTGCGAACAAATCGCAGAACATACACTATGATGCGTAGTAGCTTTTTCCAAGATGAGACTCGATAAGAGAGCTCCAGAAGTATTGAAGGAGATTGATGGGAGACTACTGTTAAAGTTACGGAACCCTTTGCTTCAGGTATAGACCCGTCGACATTCGACGGGTCGAATGCCACTATTGGCCACTCAGTGATTGGATGACTAGTCCATGGTGGACCTTGCCACCACAGCGGGTGATGGATGATTTCAGACGGTAGTAAGCCTCTTGATAAACAGTCACTAGGGTTTTCTATTCCATTAATATGAAAAAAAGCGGTCTGGGGATAAATTTGACTGTATTTCAGTCACGCGGTTGGCAACGAATGTCTGCCAGCGATGCGGGGAAGAGTGAATCCATGATAGAGCGACAGTGGAATCACTGAAAGCGAATATCTCTTTAATAGGATATCGCTTATGGAAAAGAGTATGAACTTGTTTTACAAGTTTAGCGAGCATTAGTGAGGCACACAATTCTAGCCTCGCCAGAGAGATCGTCTTCAGTGGAGCCACTTTAGACTTAGCGCATACTAAATGTACGGATATATCCCTATTAGGGTGTGTTATATGTAGGTAAATGACGCAGCCGTAAGCCTTCATACTAGCGTCGCCAAAGGCGAGCAAATTGACCACGCAACCGGCCGCGACACCCAGATGGCGCGGTATTTGTAAACTAGATAATAACGGTAATTCAGTTTTGAACCTAACGAAGCGTTCAGTAATGACTGCTGGGGGCTCCTCATCCCATCCCACCTTAGCGAGCCAAAGGTCCTGTATTAGAAGCTTTGCATAAAGGACAACAGGTGCGACGAATCCCAACACGTCAAATAAGCGAGCAACCGTAGACAGTATGGCGCGCTTGGTATTACCCATAGTCGCAGCGGATGCGGCGAACGAGAACACATCAGAAGTAGGTATCCATTTCAAACCCAAGACCTTTAATGTCTCGTCATCATCTGTGAACTCAATCGCCGCGCGGTATGACTCAGGCAAATGCGCAAGAAGCTCTTTAGAGTTACTCGCCCACTTGACGAGGTCAAATCCGCCCTTCTTGAACAACGCGAGCAGTTCGTCCGCCAGACGAGTTCCATCTTCTACAGTGGACACAGAGGTGGTTAAATCATCCATATACAGTTCGTTAGAAGCAACCTCTGCGGCGAGAGGAAAACGTTCTTGATAGTCCTCAGCTAACTGGCGGACAGTACGCATTGCCAAGAATGGGCTCGGTCGCAATCCGAAAGCTACGGAATTAAATTGAAAAATACGAATACGCTCAGTATCGTTGAAGCGGTATAATATCTTTTGATATTTGCGATCATCTACGGAAAGTAAAATTCTAAGATACATTTGACGTATATCAGCGGTTATTGCAACTTCAAAATATCTAAAGTTGAGTAAAAGCGAAAATAAATCGGCCTGCAAATTAGGCCCAGTGTGCAACAAGTCATTGAGCGACTTGCCGCTGTCAGTTTTAGCACTTGCGTCCAAAACTATGCGGGTTTTTGTCGTCGACTTTTCAGGCCGGACGACAGCGTGATGAGGTATGAAATAACCATCATGAATAGCGGGAAAAGAATAAGGGATTTCCGATAAGTAACCCTTATCTATATAATCAGCGATGACGTCATTGTAAGCTTGACGTAAAGCGGGAAGCGAATGAAATTTACGCTCTAACGCAGACAATCTACGCTGAGCGTGAATGAATGAGTTACCTAACGACTTAGGTTCACCCTTGAATGGCAAGGACACAATGTACCTACCGCCTGAGTTTCTAGTAACGGTTGATTTATAAAGTTCCTCGCAAACCTGATTTTCTGGACTTATTATTTTCGCAGTAGGCACCTCTTCTATTTCCCAGAATTTTAAGATTGAATGGTTTAAATTATCTACTAGCGGGCCGAAGGACCAGGCTATACTGCCTTGGTTGACAGCAGGTATCTCACCCATGACAATATAGCCAAGCGTGGTTTCTATAGCATGAGGTATGCAATTAGCGGTGTCCATTAAATCAGCTGACGGCGCGAGTGGACGCGGAATAACCTTACCCCCTAACAGAATGAACGCGAACAGTTGAGCACCTAGAATCGCTTCTATTTCTCCAGACACGTTCCAACAGTCGTCTGCCAGTGGTAAGTCCTTAAACTGATCCATAAACGATGCTTGGATTCCGCGCGTCGGTAATGACTCAGTAATATGGTCAATAACCAACATGTTCAGTTTATAATGCGCATCACTCACTCGCGATTGAATTGTGAGAGATACATAACCTTTAATTGGGGCTGAGATTGACCCCACTGATTTCAAAGATGAATTAACTAGCGGATGAATATTTAATTTCAATTTCTTACAACAAGCGAGGCTAATGATGTTATTCTGAGAACCACTGTCTATTAAACATCTCATTAACAAGCGGTTTCCATTCACCGGAACATATACCTGTGCCGTTGGTAACACAATTAACTTATTTAATAAATTACAATGTTTGGATTCGTCACAGGTCATTAGCGTAATTGAATTCTCAGAACGACCACATTCCTTAGATAACGAACACCTGCGCGCAGTGGGCGCCGGCGGCGGCGTGTCAATACGCGCATGCATACATACAGCGGGAGCCCCCGACTCAGCTTGCGTTAACGGTGGATTCCGTTCAAAATGTAGCAATGAATGGTGTTTTTTATGACACTGCTTACACGTATTTGACGAACCACAACTAGAAGTGGCATGTTTGTTACTAAAACAATTGATGCAAAGTTTCTTATCCTTCACGAAATTAAAGCGTTCCTTCACTGCAAGTTTTTTAAATTCTATGCATTCGTAAAGGTGGCTATGCTGCGGCTTATTGCAAAATAAACAAGCGCTTTCACCGTTATGACTATTCTCGGTAATAGCAAAACTATGAAAGTTTTTATTGTTATTCGGGCGAGGTTTTGATTTCGCATCCACAGCCTTATTATTATTGGTGGCAGCAGTCTGATGGATCACTGCCGACCTCTCCATAATTTTTATATGATGACGTAGGTATTTCACTAACTGTTCACTCGTGGGTAGATCGTTATCTTTAATCGATAACTCGAAACTTTGAACCAACTGCGGATCTAGCTTTTTTAAAACGATATGCGTAAAAATAAAATCGGATAAGTCTTTTATATCCAGCTGCTTAAGTGCAGACCAGGAGGAATTTACTCGTTCAATGAAATTATTTAATTGTGATGTTGATGAACCCGACGCCGGTTTTATATCCATTATATTATTTATATATGTTGACCCAAGTAACCTCTTGTCTTGATATTTTGTTACTAATGAGTCCCAAATAGTGGAATAATTGTCCTCATTGGGCAATATTCCCGCGAACACATTAAGTGCGACTCCACTTAATTTTCCTACCAGATATTGTACTCGCTGGCCGTCGGTCAAGGTTTTATTATCGTGCACGTTCGTCTTAAAACATTGATAGAACAACGGCCAAGATTCAGGCTGACCCGCAAAGCTTAAAAGTTCCAAAGGCGGGAGCCTGCACGAATAATTGGCAGATGTGGGTATATTTACAACTTGCGCACTTTGCGAATGAATTAATTCATCTCGTTTATATTTAACTTGCGAATAAAGTGTTTCAAATGAGCTCCAGTCACTGAAACTGATTTCACAGTCGGGGTCAGCCTTCAATAACCACTCATTATGTTCGTCACACAACTTTACGAAATCCTCATATAACTTCCCTATGTTTGATGTCTCTGCTAAGAATTCCCCTACGCTTCTTGTATTAATTTTCGAAGACGTTATAAGTTTTTTAGAGGATTCAAAATATTCATTTAATTTTGCAAAGGTAGCTTGTTTCTTAGCAATGACCATTTTTATTTTAATTTGCGCCGACATTTTGTCGTAAGTAAGTATGTAGGTACTTTGAATATAGCACTGAACAAGTAAATTTTATATAATATTCAATTATCTCGCTATTAGATAATTAGTGGGTAAGTCGTAACGACTGTTCTGGAATGTACTAATAGATAGGTAGGTATTATTCTATATTAATGAATATAATAGGATTGAATATGAAATTATAGGATTATAGGAAATTATAGGATTATAGGATTATATAGGGTTCTGGTTCTATCCGGTCCGAAGTGACCATTAAATGTGGTGAAGCGTTTAAGTGGAAATGATTTTAAATTTTTTATGGGATGCGGGTGGATCGCCTGTTGAGTCCCGGAAAGGCTAATAGGATTGGCACTAACCTTTGGTCTTCTCTGCGCTGGTCTTGGAGTCTGGCCTGGAGCTGGTTTCTGGCGACCGAGCGTGAACTACCGATACCGGGATCAATCAGCTGATCTATTCTTTATTATAGCGAGCGGTGCGGTGCGGTTGGCGCTAAGTAGTATACTGAATGTTGGAGAGCTCACGCGCAATGAGAAAAAACGGTTATACTGTCCTTGTATCGATTGAAGGACGCGTCTTCTGTTTAACCAATAGCCGATCCCTTTTGCCAGAAAGAGACAACAACATATTGGCGTAAACACCCCTCTTTGAGGAGTGGCTGGATAGGCGTCACGGCGAAAGAGCGTCAGCACATTGACGGGGCCCCCTCTCAGAGGGCCAAAACCTGCCGGGGTCGCGGGACTTATTCCATTACCGTGACCCCGGAACATAAAGGGCTATTGAAGGACAAATATTAATTTAAGTATTTTAGTCAGTAGAAGTGTGACAGTGGCTCCAGCCCGGCCCGGGATGGGAGGACTCATTTGATGATTTTACCACGATAAAAATGAAAGGGAGGGAGAAATCCGCATCCATAAGAGATAGGTAGGTACGGGAAAACTTTCCTAGGAACCTCGAGCTATTTTTTCATGTTGATAATTTTGACATTTATTTATTTTGTGTGTTTTTTGGTCAAGTGTGAGTTGTCCACAAAAATTTGTGAAATTGACCAACTTTTTTTAATGCATTTCGACTCTGCTTAATGTAGGTACCTATGTAGGTAAGGATCTGTTCCATTGACTGGCCTTGAATTCCGAGATTTTACTATTTTATGCCTTACGGAGTTACGGCACTCCTTTATTTACCAGAAACTTCATGAAAAACAACCCTGAAATCATCAAAATAAAACTATTTCCCATATTATGTGCAGACTTAGTAGAGAGTGAGCATGTTATGGGCCTACCACACGCACAAATTTCTATGGTTGGTATTTTGTATCCCGCGCCAGTTACTTTTTCATGAGAGAAGCTCGCGCAGGCAGAACTGCGGTGAAGCTTGTACGAGTGGTAGGCCCATTAGCAGCTACTCATCGTCATTTCGTCATAGACTGAGGATGATGATAATATTAAGAGGAGACCACTTAATAAGAAACTAAGCTTGTGCGTCATAAACAGGGGCGTAGTTACCGCCATATCAGCCGTTTCAATTATACGGGGCCCCCAAGTGTGCCCCCGACGATTGGAATAAAAATGAAAACATAAAATGTTGCTTTTAAATGAAAACTTATCGCGGCCTTAAAGCTCCAGTTATCGAACTCCTCATATACATTATGAGCAACGATCAGTCGATCAGCATTCTCAATTTTCTAGCTCCCTTCAAAATTCCAGTAGAGGAAGTGCAGCATATTTGAGATACTGCAGGTAACTTGGAATACCAGGATATCTCAATTAATATAAACGTCATCTGTGTTTTTCTCCTACAATCATAAAAGAGAAAATCAAAAAGCGGTGAATTTACTTTGGAATATACTATTCCAAATTACCTGCACACTAAGTCAAATCACGCTTTCGGAGTTTTGTATAAAAATTTAAATTTTGAGAAGGTTCCTTATTTTTGTTTGGTTTGATAGCTTTTATTATTAAAGATAAATAAATTTCAAACAATTCAATGCATTTTTTATTGGAATAACTCATTTCTTTTTCAAGTTATTCTTAAAAAACAAACTGGTATTCCAAATATGCTGCACTTCCTCTAATAGCCATAATATTAGTTATACGAGTCAGGATGCTTTTCTGGATTGTCAGGATTCTGCAAAACTATACACTGTTTATAAGGGCCCCAAAAAAGTTTTGATACGGGGCACCTTCTGGCCTACCTACGTCACAGCTGGTAAATATAAGTGAACGATATGTTTAAACCTTTCACATTTTCTTTTTAACGTCAAGTACGTTAAAAAGAAAATGTGATGAAAGGCGTAAAAAATTGTGTGAGTAGGTACAATCGCGTGTTGCTTGCGGTAATCACCTCCGTTGTGTTCCTTACGAGTACCTAGGTAAAGTTATTTACTATCGACTCTAAAAACTAAGTGTGTGTAAGTCCAGAAAAAATCAACATACTTACTGGCAAAGAATTCCAATTTGACTGCCAATATATCGCCAATCGTCATATAGCACGGAATGTGATCATCACACCCTTCAATAGTCACTGCCGTTAGACGGTAAACCGATTCTGTTGAATATTAAAACCAAACATTAACATTTTTTATATTTTATATGTAGTACCTACAATCATTACCTTATGCCCATCCTTATCATGTTTTGCAGTAGGTAGGTTTTGCGCTGCGGGTCTAAAAGGGCCACTTTAGCAACATCCTACATGCATTGTGATTAAATTCGTAAAATGGAATATTCTATTCTACTGCTCAAGCAATAGAGTAGATATCTAAACACTAACTGATGATTTTTGTTAGAAACATTGCAGTGGCATTTTTAGATCCTTTGATGATTTGAAAAATTTGATGCGTAACATACTTCTTTCTACATAATATGTTCCTGGTGGGAGATATTTCATGAAATGTTATGGGAGCGTTTAAATAGGTAGATAAATTAGTAGGTATAAAGACGTATCTACTCTTGTCGAGGTCTGCCATAGTCGAGGTGAAGTCAATTTCGTGTTCGAAGTCTTAATTGCATTATTGGATACTAATAAAATTTAATAATATACTTACAATTTTTATTTATAATTAATAATTATTTTTGGCGAAAATTATTCCAATTAATACCTGCATTTTATTTGTTTGTTTTTATAGAAATTATATACGGAAGTTAGTAAGGAACCAAGAGAAGATGATTGTGATTATTTAATTTATTATGTGACAACTGAAAGCTCATTCTTTGTATAATGTAGGTACGAGTAGAGACGAGTAAATTGTTTGTTTTTATTGGACATGGAACCATAGTAGGTATTCTCATTTGATTAAACCTTGTTAGCTGATAAAATAAATTCAGAACTTTTTCAGAACCAATCTAGGTACTTCCTCAAGTATCTACAGTAGTTAGGTACTGTTATCTACAAATGGGTTGCCCACTAATCAACAGATTTCCTTTGCAATCGCGACTAATTAATATTATACTCATTTCCGTAGACCCGGTAATTCGAATTAGGCTAAAAATCTATTTTATTTTATTAGTAGATACTTTTATTAATAAGACGTTTTATAGGTAGGTACTTCGATAAGATAAAAATAATAAATATAGGCATCTGAGATTGAATAAGATATGATAAAGTGTCACTATTTTAGATATCATTGAATTAACCCGGCTACTTGATGGCAACTTACTAATAAACAAATCGCAATTAATGTTTATTTTTTAAACATTTAGGTACCTTCTATGTTTGTACCTAATGATCAGTTGTTAACATACGAGTTTGTCCTCAATTTATTATAAATATAGTTAGTAAATATAATCAAAAACAAATGGTTTTATTATTTGGTCTGTCTAATTTCGCCATTATTTTCTTTCATAGTTGATGTCGTTTAAAATTTTAATAGCAAATATACCAATAGCTCATATATCTAAGAATTGTGACGCTTGTTTTCCAATACAATACTTTTTTTTGTTTTCACGAATCATGAAAATTATAGTTTATACAGATTCTAAGCCTAAACTATAATTTGCATGATTCGTGAAAACAAAAAAAGTATTGTTAGTTTATACAGATTCTAAGCCTGGCTACTGGTCGCGGGTCTTATACCATCACCGTGACCCCGGAACATAAAGGGCTATTGAAAGACATCGTGGATTTTAGTCAGTACAAGTCTGACAGTCCCTCCCGCTCTGCCCGGGGTGGGAGGCCTCATTTGATGATTTTACCACGACAAAAAAAAAACCTGGGTACTAAAATCTTAAGCCGCGTACAGACATCGCGAGGCGTGCGACACGAATGGTTCGTCTCACATGCCTCGGGCTGTGTGGACGTGTGTGCTCACAGTGAGCATTCGCGCCATACGATCGTTGCGAACGCCGCCTCAGTACGAGCCGTGCGCTCCGTGTGGACGGACAGGTGTTGTTTGCGTTGCGCACATGCATCATGGAGGCCAATACCGAGTCACTACGTGAGCTGGTTCAACTTTATGAAATGAATAGAGTGTTGTGGGACTCTAAACATTCTGATTATTACAATAAATGTAAAAGGGAAGACGCGTGGCGTCAAATATCACAGCAAGTGCAAGCAACACCGTGCGTGGTGGTTTGCTTGCTCAGCTTGAGCATGTTTCGTTCGGGACAACTAGCGGCCCGCCCCGGCTTCGCACGGGTGAACACAATGATTTTCGTCCTCTAAAACCCGGTCCCAATGGTTACAGGCACAACAAAAAATAATTATCCGAATCGTTCCAGCCGTTCTCGAGTAATGAGCTTAGCAACACATTTTGTGATCAATTTTAAGATAAAATAACGTAGCATGTATTCAGTTGTTTTCATTTATTAAGTTAATAGCCCTATAATAATCCGTAATCACTTTTAAGTGTAAACTAGCGACCCGCCCCGGCTCCGCACGGGTGCAATTTCTACTATATCATGCATGTTATGTACATAAAAACTTTCCTCTTGAATAACTCTATCTATAAAAAAAAACTGCATCATTATCCGTTGCGGAGATTTGAAGATATAAGCATACAAAGGGACGGGCAGAGGGAAGCGACTTTATTTTAAACTATGTAGTGATGCGATAGTGATGATAAATAATGTTTACATAGATTTAAATATAATCAGTAGATACGTAAATGTTCTTTACTCTCAAATCTCTCTCAATATCAAGCACAATTCATAACAATATCGTTTCTAAAACCGCTTTAAACAAGCCATAGATTTTTTAAAGTTCAGTCAATTAGTTACGTTTTTTTTTACTTGGTGATGGTTTAATCGAAAACTATCATTGAATTTGGGTTATAGTATGTATACTCTACCTCGCCACACATAAGTCGTTTTAATCGATTCTGGGTTTTTGCTCCATATATTTTTGGGCATTCCTCTTTCGATCGTTTATTCACATTTACCAAAACATGTGATTATTATTAATAATTTTGTAAAATTATTAATAATTTTCAATTAATCACATTTACCGTAACATATATACGGATCTTGGATCTGATAGATCTGCGGATTATCTCGAAAGTTAAAAGTCGAAGTCGTATTGTTTATTCTCAAGGTGACACACACCTATAGCTAAAGCCGCGTACAGACATCGCGAGGCGTGCGACACGAATGGTTCGTCTCTTGAGGCATGCGAGACGAACCATTCGTGTCGCATGTCGCAATTTTACAAAATTATTAATAATAATCACATGTTTTGGTAAATGTGAATAAACGATCGAAAGAGGAATGCCCAAAAATATATGGAGCAAAAACCCAGAATCGATTAAAACGACTTATGTGTGGCGAGGTAGAGTATACATACTATAACCCAAATTCAATGATAGTTTTCGATTAAACCATCACCAAGTAAAAAAAAACGTAACTAATTGACTGAACTTTAAAAAATCTATGGCTTGTTTAAAGCAGTTTTAGAAACGATATTGTTATGAATTGTGCTTGATATTGAGAGAGATTTGAGAGTAAAGAACATTTACGTATCTACTGATTATATTTAAATCTATGTAAACATTATTTATCATCACTATCGCATCACTACATAGTTTAAAATAAAGTCGCTTCCCTCTGCCCGTCCCTTTGTATGCTTATATCTTCAAATCTCCGCAACGGATAATGATGCAGTTTTTTTTTTATAGATAGAGTTATTCAAGAGGAAAGTTTTTATGTACATAACATGCATGATATAGTAGAAATTGCACCCGTGCGGAGCCGGGGCGGGTCGCTAGTTTACACTTAAAAGTGATTACGGATTATTATAGGGCTATTAACTTAATAAATGAAAACAACTGAATACATGCTACGTTATTTTATCTTAAAATTGATCACAAAATGTGTTGCTAAGCTCATTACTCGAGAACGGCTGGAACGATTCGGATAATTATTTTTTGTTGTGCCTGTAACCATTGGGACCGGGTTTTAGAGGACGAAAATCATTGTGTTCACCCGTGCGAAGCCGGGGCGGGCCGCTAGTTGATTATAAAAATGTTACATATTTTCTAAATCTAAAAAATAGTGGAGTGGGAAGCGGTCGCCTCCTTCTACAAAGCAGTAATGCTCGTGAAGGAGGAGGCGGGCCACGAGAGGGAGAGGACAGCGTCCTCCCTCCGCCCCAACCGCAGTGGTAGACGCCCACGGCGTCGGACGTCGGCAGACGACCTCCGGCCACCATAGGCGCGGGCATGCGGACAGCGAGTAAAGGGCAACTCGCTGTCCGACCATGGACCATGCCCGGGTCGACAGCGCGTCGTGTTCCACGACCGCCTCAAAGAGCGTCAACAAAATGACGGACAAAATGACTCTCAGAGGGCCAAAGCCTGCCGAGGTCGCGGGGCTTATTTCCATCACCGTGACCCCGGAAATTAAAGGGCTATCGAAGAACACCGTGGATTTTAATTTGTACAAGTCTGACAGTCCCTCCGTGCCCTGCCTGGGGTGGGAAGCCTCATTTGATAATTTTACCACGATAAAAAAGTCTAAAAAAATATGTATTTTTTTCTATTTACATTGCTGCAGGCCATAAATCAGATATTCTGCCAGTTATTACAACATTAACCAAATAGGCCAGCAGAATATAACAATTCTATATAGCAAGGCGTGTGCCGTCCTAGTTCCTACACAGAAATTGTTATTATGCTCCTGTCTTGTTTGGTTATGGTTTTCCTCGAAACTAATAGCGTATTTATGACCTCTTATTTAAGGTCTATTTAGATGTTCATAAATTATTTTAATCGACTCTGGGTTTTTTTTGGGCATTCTTCTTTATTACTTTTAGTAGTAATTATTAATAATTCACGACACATATTGGTAAAAGTGATAAAATTAATAAACTAAACGGCTAAACCTAGTGCTAACTGAAGATAAGTATGATACACGTAGGTTTAACCGATTGTGGTCGGTTACACCTAGGTTTAGCCGGTTAGAACTAGGCCTAACCTCGGGACTTGCTGGCACCCCGACTCGGACAATTTAGGTTAGAAGAGGATGGCGGGGTCTGAAAGACCCCGCCATCCTCTTCGTGGTTATTTTTTTTTTAACCACGCAGAAGTAGGAGCCCCGCGGAGCGGGGCTCCGTCGACTTGCTCCTGTGAAGGAAGTTTACTTATTACATTTATCACTACTAGGGTCAAATTATTAATAATAACCGACAAATGTGATTAATTAATCACTTTAACCTCGACTTTCGGTAATTATTAATAATAATAGATAATTATTAATAATTTTCAATTAATCACATTTACCGTTACATATATATACTTATCCGTAGACAGACCTCGGCGAGAGTTGGGCACCTATCCAAAGACAGACCTCGGCAAGACAAATCAAGCTATATTAACCAGTTTATCGTAGTCTCGCTTTGTAGGCTATTTCCGAGCAATTGGCGTTCAGCGTGTCACGGGTTCGATTCCCGCATGTAACAAAATAAATACTCCCGCATGGAACAAACGTCCAGAACTGGAACAACTACGTAGGTCATCTATTGTTTCCGATTTGGGGCGTTTGTGTGTGTGAGTTTGTATGTTTGTAAAAGCACCGACACACGACAAATTCCTAGTGCGGGGTGCAAACATTTTTTTTAATAAAAGAAAAAAAATACATTGGTTTGTAATATTTGTGTGCGAGCAGTGTGTTCATTTTGATGTCTTCATTATTTCTTTATGTAAGAAAAACATAGATTAGCCAAAGATAATACCTAGGGTACGAATGTATTTTGAAACTAAGTATCTAGAAAAGTCTTTGTGGATTAAATTAAATTGATGACAAAGCATAAGTAAAACGATTACCTTTGAAATCACAGTAACGTCATAAAAGTGAGATAGTAGTAAGTATTCAATGAATCGGATACTAAATTGATTATTTTTTATCTTTTTAAGTAAATAAATACTTAGATACTGGGTATGGTGCAAATGTGGATACTTACTGCTAATGCTGATTGCTTTAATACCGGACTGTGATTGATTCTAATGATATGACGAATTAATTTACTATTTCAACTATTTGAAGGTGTTAGTGAACGGATTAGGAAGCCGACCGCTTATGAATCAAAAGCGCTCAGAAAGGTGGTGATAGAAATTTGTAGTAAAACCACCTATAAGTGAAGTTATTTAAGATGATCAGTTTACCTTCTTTTAATAGACAAGTGTTAGATAAAGAAAGGGCGAGACCAAGACGCAGGGGATCAAATTATTCATCTTCTAAATAATATACGGGACGTTCATTGATAATTGGATATTATTAGAAGCATTGACTTAGAAGGCTTGTTTTAAACCCCGACCAGAAAAGTCAATCCTATTTTAAACCGAAAACATCTAACTACAGAATAGATAAATGCTAACCAAGTTGTGTATCTTCCTTCCTTTCTTTTCCTGTAACAATACAAAAAACGACCTAAGCAGAGTCGACAAAGACCCGCTTCGCGAGGTTTCAATTTGTGTTTGCAGGGTTTAAAGGAACCTAACCAAACCGAACTTCGGGGTGTCCCTGAAATCTTTCTAAAGCGAGTTTTAGATTTGTTGAGCATTTGTCCATTTTGGTATACAATATTATTCAAAAACAGACTGCCTAATCCACAATTAATTGAGTAAAAAACACGCTCGTTTTCCATTTTAATTCCTAATCTTAAACGCGAGTATAAATACGGATTTAGATGGCCATCCGATTTGCTTACCACAATCAGTAAATGCGACGGAATCTCCGAGCACGCTCACAAAAGCCAGCTGCAGTAAAAGGTACACTTGAAACATTTCAATATTGTTTTTTCCAAAATCACTGTTCATGTGTAATTCATACAAGTGTAATGAAAGTTTTGCTACTGTGCTGAATGATATATCAACAGGCCCAGTGATTATCAGCCCTGATAACATAACGGGCCCGAATAGGAGTACAGCTGCATTGGACGAAAGGTGATTACGATTACCCCTAATTAATGAAATTGAATGTATGTACTTATGTAGGTACGTAAGTAGCTAAATAACTTGCATTCACATCATATGATAACAAAGCATAATGCCCAGATAGACTCGATGCGCCGCGGTTGCGGCCAGGCGCAAACACAAAAAAATTGGCACGATTTAAGATTATTGATGACATATAAGTATTACACTGAATGAAACAGCTTAGGAATAAATTAAGTTCATCAACATTAATTCAGATGTCATCTATCTAGTTAGTAGTTAATTAGTTAGGTAGGTAGGTACCTACTTGTTTTATCTAATTTATATCAATGTACAAGTTTGGATGTTTGTTTTGCGCGTTTCAGCCAGTCTGGCTGAAGGTATCTGAATGAATTCTGGTAGGTTCATAGATAGATATAACGCGGGCGTATCTGATGGACTGAATGCGGCCGGTGCTGGAGGTCGTTGCTCTAGCGTCTCTCGTGGCGCGAGGCCGGACTCCAGACCCCTGTTCCGACCGCAGGATCCGCGGATCTTGCTAGCTGAAAGGCCGTGTCGGTTTCGTCTCGTATGCGATCGGTGCGGTTCTGTACGACCGCCGTTAGACGGTCAGCACTAGGTATAATCGAATGATAAGTAGGAAAACTTTGTTGAGAGAGTCATCATAGGGGTGTATTTCATCCTGGCATTACAATTTCTGTGGTATAATTTTCGACATACACTTTGGTGAAACCAAAGGCAACAGCTAGTTTTATAACGAAGTACCTACACACAGAGCAGATACTATCGAGAAATTATTTTATATACAGGATGTTTCATTTAAATTGGCCAAAAGGGAGAAATCCTTATCCATAAGTGGTACGGGAAAACTTTCTTAGGAACCTTTAGCTCATTTTTGATGTTGACAATTTTAGTGTTTTTATTTTTTTGGTCAAGTGTGACTTATCCACAAAAATGAGTGAAATTTCCAAAATGTTTTAATGCCTATCTTGTAAGGATCATTTCATTTCCTCGCCGGACACGAAAGTTTCGGGAGGTACCTGTGTCTGATGGGAAAGGAAGAAACGGCTGAGCGATTGGATTGTTGCGCCGCGTATCGCGGGTTCAATAATTAATATTACGGTATCGGAAATATTTATATTTCCTGCAAGAAATTGTTTCGGGTCTGGGCGTTTCTGTTTGTGAGTTTATATGTTTGTAAATGCACCCACGACACAGGAGAAGTTCCTAGTTCGGGGCAAAGTCAAAAACAGAAAATATGACTTCTCATCAGTGCTTACTGCGTACGTACAGAGTTACTTTCGGCTCAATTTGACCTTCGCCTTACAGCATTGCATTGCATTGTAAGAATACGATCTATGCTATTCTCTTTAGGGCTCGTCGATATTTTAATACCTAAAGCCCGCGCCTGCGGTGGCTGGAAATCACGCCTCGATGTCTGACGCTCAGGGCGTCTCCCGCCACTTCAAATGAATAGAATGGTTTTGAAATATTCGAATACATTAGTACACGGGGGTCAGCGAATTTTATTGCACACTTATCTGGCGAAAACTATACCTATTTATTTTAATGGCGAAGGTGTGGCTAGTGACCGTACACATCGAGTTCGATTGAATGGTTCAATTCCTTGAATGTTCCCGCCACGCTTCGGATCATCAACAAACGACCATTGGCGTTCAGCAAGCAAGACCCATTCGTTTAGCCGCGTACAGACATCGCGAGGCGTGCGACACGAATGGTTCGTCTCGCATGCCTCGGGCTGTGTGGACGTGTGTGCTCACAGTAAGCATTCGCGCCATACGATCGTTGCGAACACCGCCTCAGTACGAGCCGTGCGCTCCGTGTGGACGGACAGGTGTTGTTTGCGTTGCGCGCATGCATCATGGAGGCCAATACCGAGTCACTACGTGAGCTGGTTCAACTTTATGAAATTAATAGAGTGTTGTGGGACTCTAGACATTCTGATTATTACAATAAATGTAAAAGGGAAGACGCGTGGCGTCAAATATCACAGCAAGTCAACGACGACTGACGAACACCGTGCGTGGTGGTTTGCTTGAGCATGTTTCGTTCGGGACGCACGTATAAATGTACCATCGTATGCCTCAGGTTGAGGCATGCGAGACGAACCATTCATGTCGCACGCCTCGCGATGTCTGTACGCGGCTTTAGCTGTGTGTACAGCGCATGCATGCATTGATGATATGTATAGAAAGGTAATGGAAAGAGATAGATTGTCAATCAATTGTTTTTAGTTATTTCTAGAAATTAAGTTCCATGTGTGTTATTGTGGTCCTTGCTCTGCGTTTAATTGTTGGATGGTACAAAAGCCCTAGAGCCATGCCAAAAATAATGTAAAAAAAACACTGTTTGTTTGTCAACTTGTCAATGTCAACTCAACCGGCGGTGCGCTGGGGACTTGTCAAATAATTTAGATAATTTATTCTATTTCTGTGTAACAATAAGTCTATTCTAACTGTTGTAGAAACATCTTTTTAAAGTTCACAGAATGTTCAAAAATACATTACTTCGCGTTTTAATTACTGACAAAAATAGCCTGAAGTTATGTTTGAGGTTAACTCATAAAGCCAGCAGACTACCAAAAGAGAAACCGCCTCCAAAACTTTCTGCAGATGTCGTCAATTATATAAAGAGTACTCCAGAATACAATGACATCAGAGACAAAGTGCCCAATACACTTCTTAAAAAGTATAAAACCCCCGAGAGTATGTACCTGATAAACAAGAAAACTGCTAAAGTGATAGTAAACACAATCAAGGATCGAATTAACAACAACTCGCCTTTAATTGAAGTTAATCCAGGATTCGGCTTCCTTAGTGAGGAGTTATTGCAATGTCAAAAGTGTCCTATTTACATGTATGAAATGTCTAACCAATTTTCTACTCATTTGAGTGTAAGTCAGATGAATTCAAATTCTTGATAAAATTATTATTCACATTTTAAACTACTTACACTAACATTATATACTTATACTTACACTAATATCTTATATTCCTCAGAAATTACAAGAAAAGTATCCAGGTAGAGTTACATACAAATTAGCAGATTTCTTTGGAATGTGGAAATTGGCATTTAAAGACAAAATAGACCAAGGAAACAGAATTGAAGAACTACTTGGAGATCTTTGCACAGATGATAGAGGTTTGAATGTATTTGTATTTATGTTAATCTTTATCTTTTATGGCTGATTTTCTAACATTGCTGGCTTTTAAGATGCAAGGTTTAAATCTTCAAAGCCTTCATGGAATATTTTATCACCATATTTATTTGGCTTAACATTCCATAGATCTATACTCATACACTTATCAATTATTCACAATACTGAATAAAGCTCAAATTTTTAGACTAATAAAGATGGGATTAAATCTGTTATCATTCAGAAGTTAGTAATGAGAAATAAAATTTGGATTTCAGAATAAAAGTGATTGCCTATTAAAACTGTTCAATGCAGTTGTGAACACTTAGTCCCACGATTGTGAAGTTATATTGATCAGTGCTTTGGGAGAGAGCAAAGAAACAATTGATTTTGAAAAAAAAAATGTTGATCTAATAATTCTAATAATATTCTTTTTCAGATAGAGTTGTAAAAATAATTGGGTCAATGCCTGGATTATCTTTCGTCAAACATTTAATCAACAATATAATATTTCATAACTCAACCAATCAACTTGGAAAACCAGATCTATTCATCACTATGCCAGGACACCACTATGAAGTAATATTTATTTTGACTACTTGGTATAATGGGGTGAATTGAGA
This sequence comes from Agrotis ipsilon, assembly GCA_028554685.1. Taxonomy (NCBI): domain Eukaryota; kingdom Metazoa; phylum Arthropoda; class Insecta; order Lepidoptera; family Noctuidae; genus Agrotis; species Agrotis ipsilon. Next base: position 9,616,960 of record CM052973.1, on the reverse strand, counting down.
CATAACTATGAAAAGGAATTTAAAATTGCATTAATATTTAAAATGAGTAATATGTACCTAGGTACCTACTCCATTATTTTGACATACAATTGTACTAGACAGTATGATTGGTGCAGTCAGTGACGGATTAAAACTACTTGATGCCCTAAGCAATTGAAGCCTTTGGTGCCCCCCTATCCATGGTTATTTTCACTATCAGACTTGTGCTGACAAAAAAATCCACGTTGATCCTTCAATAGCCCTTCACGTTTCAGGATTACGGTTACTTGATGTGATAGTCTCGCGACCCCGGCAGTCTTTGGCCCTCTAAAGGGGCCAGCCTAAAGACTTACGCTTTAGGAGTTCATGGTAATTTACCAGTAGGTAAAACAGAGTCTAAGGATATGCAAGAGCGAGCGAAGCGAGCTCGACTTTTTTTTGCACTTTTCTTGTATATTCAATAAATAAGGCAACCACAGGTCTACGCACGATGGAATAGCGAGCGAAGCGAGCTAGAAAATTTAAGCAATTTCAGTAAGATTTTGGTGACATGAAAGTGAGACGTGATGCCCATGATGAAGAACAGTTAAGTCCGTCCTTAGGATTTTTTTGTGCTTCTTCTGGTGCCCCCCCCAGACGTGATGCCCTAGGCAATTGCTTAATTTGATTAAGGGTTAATCCGTCACTGGGTGCAGTGGCTAAGTGAGACTGCTGTGCAGCATGTTGCAGATTCCATCCCTATTGGAACAAATATTTGTATGATCTGCAAGTAGTTGTTCTGGGTCTCTGTGTTTGTGAATGGGAGTTTCTATATTTATAAACACACCCTTGGTACAGGAGAAATTATTAGGGTGGCATTTGCAAAAAAATATTTCAATGTGAAAATCCCATTTAATGTTTTGTCTTAAATCACCCCTACTTTGCTATTCACCCCATTTAACTATTCTATTTCATTCAATGTTTTAGTTTCTTACAGATACTGAAGTACAGTTAAAAAAACACAGATCAATACCAGCATTATTTCAGATGCTTTTTGATCATAAAGTACTGACAACTCTACCAAGAGGACATTTTTTGCCATGGACACATAAACCGGACAGCAAAAAGGTCATGATGGTTAGTTTTATGTGTATGTTTTTTTTTATTTATCATCTATATATATATATAAAATTCAAAACTGACTGACTGATCTGACAACGCACAGCCCAAAGCGCTGGGCCTAGAAACTCGAAATTTGGCATAAGCTTTTCTTATACCCCGTAGGTGAGCACTAAGAACGGATTTTGCGAAATTCGGCTCCTAAGGGGTTGTTTTTGGGGTTGATAGTTTGTATGAAACTTCGCTATTCCAGGTGCTAGGAATTCCAAATTTTGCATAGGGTGTCTTTTAGAACGTAGATGCTTACTATGGCAGGATATTGCGAAATCCGACCCCTGAGGGGTTTGTTTTTGGGGTCGATAGTTTTATGAAATTTTGTTATTTCAAGTGCTAGGAGTCTCAAATCTTGCATGCCAGATCATTTTAAGACGTAAATGATCAAAAAGGTAAAATTTTTGTAAAACTCGACCCCTAAGGGGTTGTTTTTGGGCTTGATAGTTTTGAGACTTAATTTTTTACATTTGGATTCAGTTTTGGACGTAAGTGATACTAAAGAGGGGATTTTGCGAAATTCGACCCCCAAGGGGTTGTTTTTGGGGTTGATAGTTTGTATGAAACTTTGTTACTATAAGTGCTAGGAGCCTCAAATTTTGCATCGGGTTCGTTTTTAAGACGTAGATGTAGTTGTAGTGTGTAGTGAACGTAGTTTGCTCATCATGATGGGATTTTGCAAAATTCGACCCCTATGGGGATTGATTTTGAGGTTGATAGTTAGAGGTCTGGGTCTGGGGATTCTATTAAGAACATAGGTGCCAGCAAGAGAGGATGTTGCGAAATTCTACTCCTAAGGATGTTTTCTCTGTTAGTAAGGAATCCCAAATTATGCATTGGGGTTTATTTTATGATGGTAGGTGCTACCCAAAACGGGATATTGCGGTTTGATAGATTTTTTCTTGAATTTTGATTTTCCAAAAGTATCCCTTAAAGAAGGTGGCTAGGAGTATACAAATTCACAAAAGCAAAGTTCGAAAGTCACGCGGACGAAGTCGCGGGCGGAGTGCTCGTTTAATTATAATTTTGATGAAGTTCCAACCTTTGACCCATTCATTACAACAGATGGCTCTTCATCAAATTTTAAAGCAGGTAGTACTGAAATTTAAAATTATTATAACTTATAATATTATTTATTTGAGAGAGTACCTATACAAACAGCACATATTAATTATGGCTTTTGTTTATTATTTAATAATAATAATATATTTGTGTTTCAGATTGATGAACATAGGCTTCTTCTAGTAAATATCACACAAAAAGATAATCTGCCGTGTCCATCGGAATATTTACCCCTGCTTTGGTATTTCTTCAAACCACACATGTTTTCCAAATCAACAAGGGTTATCCCGATGTTGGAGTAAGCACTCAATGTTTCTTCTTCAAATTTTAAAATAAGTAGCAAATAAATCACTCAGATTTTAAGGGACAAGTCACACTGAGACTAGACATTGCGCGCACATTTCAATAGAGCCACTCAAAATATAACTTTATACAACATGTCCCAAAATTCAACGATAAGCCGGCACCAGAGGATGGACCTACTAATGACCACTCGAGAAAAAAAAAGAAAAAAGAAATACCTCTACTTTTTTTTTAATTACTTAAAAAAATGGAAATTCTTCGAAAATGTATACCCCTTATGACACTTTTAACTACCATGACCATAATTTTACCAAATATTTCAGTTTTTTTATTTGTATCGGCAACCTAAGTAGTACTACAATAATTCACCATGATCTTTGAAAATTACAGAATTTTCGTAGTTTTATACAAAAAAACAACCAAAAAAAATTATTTCCCTAAAATTTTGAAAGATTTTAACGTTCAGTACACTTTAACTCATCGTAGTGTAAAAAAATAATATGGACACTACTATGGCAAGTTTTTTAAAAAATTGGCGCAACTAACCTAGATTTTAAAATGGTATAATACTTTAGGAAAACTAGCCACAAAAAAAAATAATGACACTTTTTCTAATCAAGAACCAAATTTCATAAGTTGTTGTTAATAGTAATCACTTCTAATAAGTGCCCAAACTATCAAAAAAATTTTTTTTTTTAAAAGTAGGTATTTTTTTTTATTTTATTTTTTTCTCGAGTAGTCATTAGAAGGTCCATCCTCTGGTGCCGGCTTATCGTTGAATTTTGGGACATGTTGTATATAACACAAAAATATGCACATTTCCAGTTTATTCGCGTCATGTATCGTCTCGGTGTGTACTGACACTTATGAACTTTTATTTTTTCAGACAATGGATACCTGGTTGTGGAGTATGGTTAATAACAGGTCAAGATCCTGCAGATACAAACAAGGAGCTAGCACCTAATAAAGATGATGCCCAATTACCTCATATGACAATATTCACAGAATTCGGAGATTTAAATCTACAGCAGAAAATATCTGTGTTCAAGAAGTGAGTGACACTCAATGATATTATTAATGAATAGATACATTACCTACTCGAAATTCTATCTTCAAAAACGGCACACTCACGCACACATGAATAACTAAATATTGCAATAGCACACTACATCACGATTAGTCGCTAAAGTAGGATGGCGTCGCAAGTGAAAAAGAGACAAATATAGTCAAGGTTTGTCAATTGACCACATTTGAGCGCGTATAACGTATCTACACCTACTTATAATATCATTGGTGGCAGAGGCATCAGCTGCTCGTTGAGCTGGCTCTTCTTTTTTAAACAATTAAAAAAAAGGATCTTCTCAGTTCGATGTATGTTTGTTCGTGACTGTCTCGCGTTTGGCTGAACCAATTTTGATGCAGTTTATGAAAAGTATTGTTACATTCTCGAGAAGGCTTTAGTATAGTAGGTATGGTATGTACAACAATAATGCATAATATATCCCGTGAAATTGTCTGCACGGATCCATTATTGCTTACTTGGATGGAGGATGTTCAACGACAACTATAATACGATGATTTTTGTGACCAAAAACAAACACAATAAAGTATAACTTTTCTTTCGGAAGTTCGGTGGCTTTGGTTTTTATGTAATTACATTTCATTTATGTACTTATTTTTCTTTCCAATTTTGATACATTTAACTTAAATTTTTGAAACTACCACACAAACATCTCCAAGTAACATGAAGCGAATGACACATAGTTGTTCATCAATGGGAGGGCACGCCAATGGATTTTTAAACAAAGATGTATTGGAAAACATGCCCGTTTCCAACTATTCCGTGACTTTTCTTCTTATAACAAATATGAGCTTTATTTCAATAGAAATAAGGTGTATTTCATAATGACAACTGAAGCATTGACCTACGTAATGGAACATTTCAGATTTGGATAGTTATGTTACAGACGAAATGCTTTATTTAGAGAACTCGGAAGTTAGAGCCTTATATACTACAATTATTAATTTCTGAACTATTATTCAAAATTTATATTTGTTTCAGGTTCATATCTTGGCCGGAGTTCGAACAATGTCAGTTTAGAGTTACAATGGAAAATAACTTACCTAAATTCTTTACACACATCGATGATGACGACAAAGAAGGGATAGGTACTCACATAGAAGATATTGAGCAGTCAGACGCGGAAAATTAAACATATTCAATAAAACTCAGTTTAGAAGGATATAAGTCTCATTATTTACACTTTATTAAACAATCGACCATGACTGCTACAACCAATCGTTTATAGTATAACCAAGAAACATTGATAAGTTAATGATGGTCTTTAAAAGTAATTAAATAATTCAATAAAAGTATTATTTATATGAAAACATATAAGCAAAATATCTATTATGTTCTTGAATTTAAATACTGACAAAATATACTGCGATAAATTTTATTTAAAATGCTCAATTTTATACCATATTTGTTGAGTTTGGAAATTATCCCATAATCAAAAATTTTAATTTTAGACCGCTTATCTCGTAAAAAATGTATTACTGGATGTGCTAGCTCTCAGTTTCTTCCCAGTGAAAACACTTTTGACGCAACTTAAGTACGAAGAAAATACATCTGTGATTTAATATATGCTGTGAAATATACTACCGCTACCGGGACAAAAAGTTGCATAAGGGCAGAGTCACACAGGAATGGCAGCGGCCGGCGGCGACGCGGGCGGCCTCCTCGCGCCGCCTCCAGATTTTACGCGCCTATAGTCTCCTTTTGACTAGTATAGTTTCGACATTCGGATGAAAACTCGTGAGTTTGCAGTGAACATTATGGAGTTGGAAAAAGCACTTTTTGTGAAAGAAGAAAAAAACAAAGGATAAATGGCTCCATGACATAAGGAAGAAACTAAGACTATTGGGAAAATATCAAACGTTATGTACAGGCTTCCACTCGTAACGTTCGCGGTGCCGCGAGCGGCGAACCACTGTCGAGATGCGCGGCCGCTTGCGTCACCGCGGGCGGCATCGTGATACTTCTAAGCGATACCGCTCTTTTAAGTAGTTATGTAAATAGAGTTGTAATTATTTTACATTGAAAGTTTTCGGCGCGTTAATGCCACTGTCATTCCGGTGTGACTCGACCCTATCCCAAACGAGGTGGTCTATCCATACCTATGCAGTGGCGGCGTATAGATGTCTGTCGCGTGCCGCGGCTGAGCGGCCCTCACAAAGGCAGTGAAGAAAGTTCCCATGTATGTACAAGACATGTATAAAGTAGCAGCAATAAAACAGAACTATAATGATAATCGAAGGTAGGTAGGTAAAATTTTTAGAAAGTATTAATAAACCATTTAGTAACAATCTATGTTACATCACATATTTAGCGTGAGGCGCTAATAAACAACTTAAATATTGACCAATTTTGGTATATTTTATTTATTAGAATTGATATATCAGTGTTTTAAAAAACAAAATAATTCTCAAGTATTCATATACATTTCTAAATAAATTTACAATCTATACATAAGTAATTCACATTATATACAAATACAGTAAATCAACTAGTACTTTTACAATATCATATTGCTTTTACTGGCTTACATTTTTGTAATAACACGTAACTTATTTCAATCGCACAAACGAAAACTAGTTTTATTCAAAACAATTAAGGACGGGACTTGATACAAACTTGCACATTATGACAATTTAAATGAAAATTAAATTAACAATCATTGAGTTCCTGTTAAGTACAGACGCGAGCACATCAAGATATCCCAAACTTTTTTTTTTCTTCTAAATCCTACAATGTAGGATGTAGGACCTACATGAACCTTCTGCTTTTGTATTATGGTTGAAAATCTACTATAAAAAATTTACAGATTGGGGTAAGTTGATGTACTGGCGTCTGTGCATTAGTAACGTGTAATTTATTTAAATTCCTATCTTTGCTCTAGTCATATTGTGCAAGTGCTAATAATTATAACAGCTAATAATGGGTACAAATACGTACTATACTACATATCTAGTGCAAAATCAATCAATAAATTCTGACTCTCATATAAATAGGTACTTTGAAAAATATTACAAATATTATACATGCACCACCACCCTATTTACATAATTATATTTTATGTAATACTTATTATATTAAGTACAGTTACAATAAATTATGAGAACAATAATTGTGTTTGTGTTGTTATAAGTTTTGAAAATGTTTATCTTTATATGTCTTGTGTGAGTTGGATTTGGGAGTTATGTAATTTAATGTTGGAATATCAACAGGCGTCTGGTTGTTTTTCATCGATAATTTGTTCTGTACAGTTTTCTGGATATTTGAGTTTGTGTGAACATTTAAACTTATTGTATTTAAACCATTTTGGGGCTTCACATTTGGGCTCGATATAAAGTCTGTCCACTCGTCGTCTTCCGCAAAAACTGGTGGTTTCTTAATCTGAGAAGCCTGTTGTTTAGGTTTGCTCGACACAAATTCACCCCATACATCATCATCTGCCGATTGGTTAGCCGCTGAGTTTTTTTGTGAGTGTACTGGTGATGCACCCTTGCTGAGGCCACTGACACTTAAATCACTTTTTAACGATTGCAGAGTTTCAACAGGATTGAATCTTGAGAGATCCTGCAAGTCTATTCCAGGACTTGGCCAGTTTATTTGTGAATAACTTTCTAAAGATAAAGGTTGCAGTATTTGTCCCGTTGTTCGTTGATTTTGCGTGCTCAATGTGCTGAAACCAGCAGGTGTAGGCTGCAGGAGACTGCTTTGTATATGTGTGCTTGACGGTAATGAACTCTTACTTGATAGTTCTGTTGTATTCGAGTTGTAATTTATATTTTGAGTTAAAGCTTCGTTTGGTCTTGGCATAGGCGTAAATGATATGGAATCAGACTTTACATAGTTACTTTTTGGAGATACATAATCAAACTCTGTTGGTTGGGTCAATGGCATTTGAGTAAATGAATTTTCAAAAGTGTTTATTTTAAAGTCATTTTGTGGTCCTTTTGGGGGCATTGCTGATTGGAATGTATCAAAATCGTCAAAGCTATCATTTTCAAGCTTCGAAGCTTCTTTACTTTTCTCTTTGAGATCATTCAAATATTCAGACTTGATGGCACTGTTTGCGTGTACTTCTGTTTCTGGGTGCTGTATTGTAGCACTGTCTTGTTTCTCAAAAGTTTGTGTTGATGATACGAAGTCTGTGAAATCACCATATGAGGCTTTTACTTCTCCAGGAGCAGGCCAATTTAATGTAGGCATTGAGGGCTCTATCTTAATGGGTTGCAATAGATCTGTTTGGTATGCAATGCTGGGTTTAGGTAATGCATTCACGGTTGTGGCTACCTCAAGATTGTTTTCCTCTGGTGGTTTAGGTTGGCTTACCAAACCTGGCAATGAATTGGAGTCTGATGTGCTCTTGAAATCTTGGAATTCCCAGTATTCATTATCATCAGTGTTAGCTTCAACTACACTATTTGTATTCAGTGTAAGAGTGTTTTCTGTCAAATTTTTACCATCTGTTACGATTGGCTGTGGCAAGAGAACTGTGGGACCCAGATCATAATGGATTGTTTTCGACCTAGGTATTTCAGAGTCAGTCGGCGTAAAAATATGGGTGTCGGGTAAGTTTATCTGTCTTATTGGTTGTACACTTAATGTACTTGAATATATCTTCTCAGACTTGGTGGACATTGCAGCTTCAAACACATCTAAATCGGTTGGTCTTGGCGTTATGGTGTTACTTTCGTGTTCTGTGTTACAAGCTGAAACAGGTAATGACAGATTCAAATGAGTTTTCAGAGTAATGTCAATAGGAGGATTAAAATGATTAAGGCACTTTTCAACCTTATTTCAAGACAGTTGGCGCTGATATTATTTTAACGCCTTGCAAATTGACGAGGCGTACTGCGGCATAAGAGACGCAAAGGATAATTCTTGTTACAAAATTAAAGTGAGTGAAAAAATTTTGAATCTGGCCGGTTGGGGGCGGCAATTTCAGCGGCTAGTGCAAGGCGTCTTGCGTCTCTCTCAACTTGGATTGCCACAGAATACCGTAGCGTGCCGTATCACACCGTGACATGCCCTTAGTGGCCGCCGACCCCAAGCATCAGTGTGTTGACAATCATCTAAAAAACTAGTATATTGTATGTTAAGAAATAACCTTGCTCAATTTTTACTATCACTAAACTGTAGCCTCGCCAATCGTATTTAATATTATAAATGCTGTTACAAGCCTTTTTTTGGGTTAATAAATCATCAAATTAATCCTATCGCCCCGGATGGAGCAGAAACGACTGTCATACTAAATGGGTAAAAACCACCCTATTCTTTCGCATGCACTTTCCATTCCAGGACCTGTTCCATCCTAAGAATCAAGCCACGCAACTGCGTAACGTATTATATGCTCATCTGACGCAATAAGACGCGTTCTATTATGTCATGAGTTGTTGCTGCTTTGCAAGAATTTATGGTAAAAACACATTGTGGCATCCAATTTGATGATTAAAATCGTATCGTTGAAGACCGCATTTCTTCAGCGATAGAATTTTAGCTGCTTAAAGGGCCTACTGAATCACTAAATTTTAATTGTGTAAATAATTACATACCAAATCTTACCAACAGTTCTGGGAGTCCTGTAAAGATCAGTCTACTTACCATGTGATAGTAACTCGGATATCTTGAGGGTGGAATGGTTATGAGCCATTTGGTCTAGGGTGGCCATTAGGTGTTCTAGGTCAAGGAGAAGGGCTTCGGCATAGGTGACTATTGGAATAGGATGAAGCAGATAATTTACAGGTGGATGTTATTGATCCAAGTGCAAGACATGCAAAAGAATTACCATGGTGAGTATATTATGACAAGCTCTGTTAGTATGTTCAAGTATTCACAATAGTTTTGTTCAATAACAATATACAAACATTAGTATTTTTCTGGCATTTCAACTGGACTGTGCATAACTTGCGTGTTGTTTTACTGAGTTGCATAATGTGCCAATTACATAATGTTCATTGAGGTTGATTCAGTCGTTTGTTAGTTATTAATGAAACCAGAGATTACAGTAACTTACATTCTTGCCCATCTGAGGTGAAAGGATCAGACCATGTGGTGGGCTTGCTTGCTGTTTTGTCAGCAACTGGCTCACTTTGACTGACGTTAGGAGTCGAAGTTTGTTTCTGTGGTTGTAGAGGTGCAACACTTAAGTTTGCAGCATATTTAGGCATATGGCTGCTCCATTTTGGTCCAAAAAGCTGAAAGATGTAATAACACAATACATTTAAATAACAGTAATTAATGGTTTTTCACTTTTAATAACTATAAGACTTAAATGCCAGTGTAATTTTTGATTCATTTGATTGTGATATCATCAATACCTTAGAAAATTAAAAAGTTTTCTGCTGGACCTATGCTTTCTGTCTAGGTTTCAACTTCTTGATATATTCTAATGATATTGTTAGTAAAATTATTGGATACAACTTACAATGTTTCTGGAGTCGATACATAAAGCTTTTAATAATGTTTTTTGTCCTAATGAATTATTCCAGTTTACAATATATGGTTGTCTTTCATCAGTTTCCATCAGATGACCCCATGTCTCACTTAGCGATGATTCCAGTTTCCCTTCAAACTCAACATCAGGTTTTGTTATTTCTTCAATAAATACTGTCGTTAATACTTTTGTAATGCTTTCCATGATATGATGTTCGTTATCAGTTGATTGTAAGTTAAGTACTGATAACTCTTGACATTCATCTTCTTCCTGAACTTCACTGATTTCCGGTTTTACTGCTGAAGATTGGAAATCATCAAAATCTCCAAAATCATCATCATCATCATCTAAATTATTATCTTGTTCTTTAACCTGATCATCAAGTTGATTATTACTGGAAATAGTTCTTGTTTCTAACCGTGGTGAAACCTGTGCAAGCATTTTGTTTTCTTCAAAGTTAGCTGTGAAGTTGCCAAAATCCATTTCATTAGTGTCATTATTTTCCCATGGATTAGAGCTGTCAACAACACTAGTAACATTACTTTTAGCATTGGCCAAATTGAAAATCATCAAAGTCTCCAAAATCAGCCTCCACATTTTCATTTGATTGATTGTTAAATTCAGTCAAGGATTGTTGCACATTTTCTGGAAATTCATTTGAATTTTGTGAAGAACTTTCAATTTCTGTGGGTTCACTTACTATGTTAGAGGTTTCAGCATCATTCTGGTTCAAATGACTGAGGTTGAGATCTTCTGCAGTAGGTTCATCTTTCACATGTATATCAATAGCTTGTTGTTCAACAACTGCCTCATCAGCATCTACATCTAAATGTGATTGCTTTGAAACTACAGACGGGCCAATCACATGTTCATAAGGTGATGTATTAGTACTATCATCTTGACTACTATTATTAGAATTACATGGAATGTTCAAGTCTTTTAAACTATCAGTGTTCTGGTCACTACTTTCATTTTCATCACTATTTTCAACAATATTGGTAACAATTTCTTCATCTAGCTTTAAATCTAAATCTTCAATATTTACATCTTCTTCACATTTTAATTCATTTTCATTAATATCATTGGTATCAAACCCATGGCTGACACAACTTTTTTCTGTTTCTTTACTATTTTCATAATCATTGGGTAAATCTCTGTGTTCCTCAGTGTCTAAAGTTTTAGTTATCTCAGGATCCCGACTTTCAAGTGATTTTTTATCAGATTGATAATGATTGTATGAAGAAAAGTTTCCATAATTGTAATCATTGTTTTCATCATCATCATCATCCTCTTGTGATACTGAAACAATGCATAAAGCATAAATAACAATAGTTGTTGTAGAAATTTAAATAATACAACCAATTCTAGCAGCAACAATTGCACATCAATGAAAATACCAAATGAAACTTCTATGAACTTCCTACAATAATGTTATTGTACACCAAAGAATGTGAGGTTATCAAATATTTACAGTATTAGGTACTACTAATAACTTATTGTAATTGCCATTGTTATTGTATGATCGAGCCATTCGATCATTACTCACACAAGAAGTAACTATGTACAGACTACTTGAACAACTTGATCTGTATATCACTAATAAATACAAAACAAATACTAACGACTGTATGATATATCAAAATCCCCAGGGTCCTTATCGTCTTCACACTGGTCGGGTGGAGGAGGAGTACTGCAAACGAGTGGAGGAATCGACATTCTTGGACAAAAAAAATTAAATCAAGGATTTACTGTGACACTTATAATTACATTAGAATACTAAACTTCACAAAACTGGCACACTGATTATTATACTTTTTACATAATATCGGAGACTATTGTATTAAGAGTATGGAATTAGGACAGCTGTTTAGTAATTGACAAAAATTTGCTACGATGAAATGCAACTGATTAGGAAAGCTGACATCTGTCTGTCATATGAACTGGTGAAACAACCAGTTTTTATTTTAGTTCAAAAACATAGGATTTTTCAAAACAATTTGCAATTTTGTGTTGCTTTGTCTGTCTTTGCCGGTACATGTGGAGATCAAAAGGGGAGGCCTATGTTCAGCAGTCGACGTGTGGGCGACATGCAGTTAGTTAGTTAGTTTTTTTTTGTACATACACCATTTCTGTTCAATCACTGGAAATCACTGTGAAAACACATACAACTTTTTCTACTTTTTGCAGTAAAAGTTTTTGAATTCCACTTGTCTCTCTACATATTACTAGTTAGTTTTTATTTATAGTTTATACATAATTTAAGTAATCATATTGAATTAACCTTTAGTTTTTTTCCGATGATATAACAAGTATTTTCTTTTTGTCTAGTCTGTGGTCGAAACCCGGTTTTATTCGTTTATTGTTTTTAGTTAGTTATCTGTGGTTCGTGTCTCCGGTCTTGTCGCAGGAAAAAGAAAAAGTTGAAAGCAAATAAAATTTTAAGTTTTATCTAATTCCTTTGTGAGGCTAGACGTAATTTGATTACAAAATAATTTAGATATTTGAAGAATTTGCTTGCATATTAAAGCAGACTTAATTGCGAACAGGTACCCTATATTTTATCTTATCGTGGAACCCTAGAGCATTGATAAATGGTGGCTGTTGGCTTGTGTATTTAAATTACTGGTTGTAAATCTTCATAATCTCACTATTAGATGTAATTGTTAAACAGGCGTATAATAAAGCACTGGGTGCCTCAATAGGATTGTTACTTTTTACTTTATCATCAGATTCTTCGGTTTTGAGCGAAAGGACTGTCAATAACCTTTGACATGTGTCATTGCTTACGTGTCAGCTCTTACCTTCATTTTGTTAGAATAATTCCAAGTTTATTACTAAAAAAACTACAGTTACAGCTTTGCTATTGCTAGCACTACTCGATACAATTTTCTCTGGACAGCGGTTCGTATACTATAGCAAATATTTCATAAATACTCTGTACTATTCTCCAATAAGAATGTGCCGCTAGAATCGTAGATGATGAATGAAATGCATCATTCTCAATATTGGAAGTTGAATGATTAAACTAGCAGTTTACTATTGTGTTGAGCCTTACGTATTTAACAAATGCAATAAGATTTTTATTTTATTGATTATATTTTTCGTTGTTTTGATCAGGGGTAGGCGTGTGCGGCAGATCCGATGGAGCTGCAGGCATTGCTCGTGCTGTGTGGGGTGGGGGTAGCCGGTCTTGCTATGCTGCTCCTCATGGGGCTGTTCTCAGCCTCAGGCACTAGCTATGAGGAGGCTATTGCTCAACAACGCCGTGCCACCACTGAACTACTTGCTCTTGCTGAGAGTAAAAACAAACCTAAGAAGAAAGAAAAGAAAGCCAACAAAAAGGTAGGTAACACTTACATTTAATTTTGTCAACATATAGTGGCAGAGTGAAATAAGAGTGGGTAATGAAGCACTCTACCTTTGACCAAGTTTTCAATCTGGTTTATAATTTTTAGACCATTAAGTGCTTTTCCGAAACATTGGTGATGAAGATTAATATTTTTAGTCATGTAACATAAAAACCCATCATCACAGTACAGATGCCAGCACATCACACTATCCCGATCTGTCAAATTTTCCCAATCCATCATTATCTTTGTTTTCTGATGAAATTGAAAATCTATTGAAGAAAAGAAGATACTTACATTAAATTTGAAAAATTACAGTAGCTTGATATGCTGGCATCTCTTTTAGACAGTTAAACAGAAGTGTCTTACAAACTTGTTGATCTTACAATAACAATAATAAGAGTTTAAATAATTATCATGGCATTTTAGTTAGCAAAGAAAGAAAAGAACAAGGAGAGTGCAGTGGTGACTGGCAGTGAGCAGGAGAGTGAGGCACCGGCGGAAAGTGGAGTAGAAGATGACGTGATCCCTGCTCCTAAGGGTCACGTTGAGTTTAATCCCGCAGTAGTTGTTGATGCACCCAGGGATACACCAAATGTTAAGGTAAGCATTTCTCTTTGTAATTGGGAACAAAACATATGGTTATAATTAGTTTATTAGACCTATAAAGAGTCCACATATAAAGATAAGCTATTTAGCTTTTCTCAATATGTGGACTCCATTGGTAAATCTTGATGGTTGAAGTGAAAATTACTTTTTCTTGTGTATTAACTGCAGGGGAGGCAATGGTTGGGAAGGAGTGATTTTCCTCTTACTAATACACCTTCAGGAATGTAATGACTTGATAAAAACTTATCTCAATCTATCATTCAAATGGAACTTAGTGCACTTTTTCATTATCTGAAGATATGAATCTTTTGAGCATACTCTTTCTGAAACATTAAAATCAGTAATGCCTATTACTTGGCAACATTGCATGATGGTATGTATAATAATAACATTAAAGGTTAATCATGTTAGTCAAAATTATTTCTGTTATCATAAAAATTCATGTTTTTCAAAAGATAAAGTTCTATTGAATTATCAAAGTCATATGAACAATAAATTGGTTTTAAATTATGCTTTGTTACTAATGTAGCAAAATATTAAAAATAGAAAGGTAGTAATAATGAAATTACATATGTTATTAATCATTGAGGGTTCTTCTAACATGGGCTATATTTTTAGGTAACTACTTGCATGTTTATAGGTAATTGGTTTTAAACTGAAAACTTTAATTTACTGGATTTCTCTTCAATAGGTTTAATGAAACAGCAACAGTTTTATGTTCCAAGCTCTAACACAATTTGGTAAACATTTGATTGAAACAATTATTTGGGATGTTTTTATGAGAGAAAGTGTCAATTAGCCTTTGTAGCGGACTTCAAACATATTCATATTTCGATCAAAAGGGACAAGGAATTCAAACTCCTGTATTGTGGGTGTGTTTACTTTTCAAGTCACATACATAACAGCCATACCTACCCAAAACAACTACCTGTAGGCAATAAGAATACTTGTTCCGTGCGGGAATTAAAACTGCAACCACTACACCAATCATGCCACCAAGAGACCTATTAGAACTTGCCAAACGTTTTTCACTTTAACGTCTTTGGCTCCTATGTTGATTGACGAACTCTGTGCCAGGAGACTAACGGTCTATGCACATCTGAACATTACCCATCATTCTGAAAAGTTGGTATAAATAAATCGTAAGTCTTTTATAACATTATAATGTTTACGGCGACGAACAGATTGGCAGAAATAGTTACGTCTTGCGCTCCTGACTAATACTTCGTCCCAGGTCTCTTTAAACTACCGGCAAGTCGCCTCTTTTAAACGTGCCGCCCGCCGCCTACCTACTGCCCACTGGCTTTGACGCGCAAGCCTTAATCGTACACATGGCTTTTTCGCTTAAGGCTGCTCTCGGGATGTAAAATATTCTCCCATCATTTGTCTCCTCACATCTATACATATAATAAAACTGTAGAAAAGTTATTTTTGTACATTAAAAAAAAACTCAAAAAATATAGCCAGGGTATTAAAGGACAACCAATAGAACCCTTCTAGCATTTTTAGAATTTTGTCGTTTGTCTGTTATCTGTTTGCTGTTTATTTGTCATGTTTCATGTAAATTACGAAATTCATGTAGCTAACTTTTTATACACACCGATAAGAGTAACTGGAGAGGAATTTAGTTTTGTTTCATTGGAATCGGTTCAGTCTATCACAAGATATTTGAATTTAACGTGTTTTTAGAAGTAAAATTCCGGGTTGCACTTGGTCTCACAATTTGATTTCGAACGTTCAAGTTCGCGCGATCTAACTTCGAATTCGAATACCAAAACTAACCAACCCACGGCAGAATGACGTTAAAAGAAAACCTTGGAATGACTTATTAAATACATTGTTAAATTCCGACATCCACGCGAACGAAGTTGCGGGCACAGCTAGTTCTAAAATAAACCATCTAGAGTTATTTGAAACCCCATGCGGCCCTCAATGCAAATACCATCGAGCACCTACGTCGCGTTGGCACCTGTTATCATAGAAAAAATCCCATAGAATAGTTTTATATTCATTTGTTCACGATTTCGCGTTTAAGGCTTGGACAACATTTACGACCGCTCAGCGTATAATAATATGGTAAAGCCTGGGCATTAAGAATTAACTCTAGTTTATTAGGTTTATTGGTGGGCTATG
Organism: Agrotis ipsilon; assembly: GCA_028554685.1. Classification (NCBI taxonomy): domain Eukaryota; kingdom Metazoa; phylum Arthropoda; class Insecta; order Lepidoptera; family Noctuidae; genus Agrotis; species Agrotis ipsilon. Next base: position 9,600,873 of record CM052973.1, on the reverse strand, counting down.
TTTAAAACGTACTTAATCTATAATTACTGGTTTGGGTGGATTTTGTAACTCTAAATTTATTAAACCATTGGTAATTTGTTGAGTCGGGTCCACTACAGCGCGACACTGTCTGTACAGATCCGCAAACGCGGCAAGGACCCTAAAGTAAAGCCGATACTGATAAACAAAGAGGATCCGAGTTGCGTTAGCGATCCCAGTGCGGTGCCAGACTCCGCCGGCACCTCTGTCTCCAACCACTTTGAGGAAATGCATCCCAAAGATGAGTTTGAATTGATGCATTCGTCACTGGTAGCGGAAAAAGTGAGTCTACATCTACGAACGTTATATGTTGTCGCCAATGTTGTGTCTAAGTGTGTGTCTGTTCACTTGCGATTGTGACGTCTTATTGATTTGTAGTTGATTAAAGAAAATAACAATTCATTGGTTTTGGCTTTAACTTAATGTTAGTCCAGTAGAACAATAAAATAGGTTTAGATGTCTGCATTATGATTCGATTTTATAATTTTTAAGTAGTAATGATATATTTAGAAATTCCAACCTAGTTGGCATGTGCTTTAGTACTAACTATCATTGAACTGCATTCTTAGTTGCAGTCATGTGTTCGTCTCGTTTCCATTATTTACATCATTACACACGTGTCAGAGTCATTTAGTCTCGGCTCCGTCTTTGTATCACTGTTTTATGACGTGTCTTGACTTCATTGTAAGTCTATCACATATCACTATCGATGCACGCGTTTGTAAGCATGATTCCATATAAAGTAACAATAGTTTGTATGTACTTATGTTCTGATAATAGCATGCCATTCAAGTATAAGTTTACCAATACGATAGCTTAATATTAAATACTTTTTAGGCTCCAGAGAAAGTGGAAGAAGTGGTGGAGAAGAAGGATAACAAACCCGCGAAGGCTCCCAAGAGTGCCAAGATAGTTGCCAAGCCCCCTGCACCAGTTGAAGTCGTTAAAGAAGAAGTTACTCGTGAACGCCACAATAGTGGTGAAGCAGCGAAGGAACAGCGCAAGGGTGCATATAATATTCATTTTATAATATGAAATAATTATAGTAAAACTGGGTTTAACTTTAAATTAACAAGTTTTAGAAGAATTTTGTTGCCTTTGTACACAATTAAGTAGTTATAGAAAAATGGTGAAGAAAGGTGAGCCTCTGTAATGTCGGTAAACTTTAGGCAAGAAGACGGAGAAGAAGCCAGTGGAGGAAGTAGCTGAGGTAGTCCGCGAGGAGGTGGTGCCGCCTCTGAACGCGCCGCAACCCAGCGAGCTGACCACGGACAAGCTGCTGAGGCAGGCGCTGGCCAACGCGCCGCCCCCGGCCTCTACGCCACCACCTAAGAACAAGAAGAAGAAACCTGAGCCTAATGTACTCTCGCTTATGGGTGAGTTTCGTGCTTATTCCTTGTTATTTTTTACATATTCCCCCACACACGTGGACTATAGTTACACCAAGGTTAATCCCAAAAAAAAATATGGTTAATCCGAAGACAAACCTTGGAGTAACTTTAGTCCACGTTTATTAATAATGGGGAATCCCCCTTAATAATAAACGTGATTGAGTTTAAATAGTTGCCGCGTATGGCAAGCAATGACTTCCATTCGATCGTCACAACACGGGAGTGTAGCCTATAATGATCATATTAGTTTGCTGTATATAGCCAAGAAGTACGATGAAATCGTATTAAATATGCGGTGTTTAATATCGAAATAACCCAAAATAGTATTAGACGAGCGCGAAACGCAAAGAGCGGGCCAAAGCTAGCGCGGGGGTATTACTTTGTGGTTTATAGCGGGGACAGCGGCGTTTTTTTATAGCGGGCGACAGCGGCGGTGTGAACGTTGGAGAGCTGGTGCGCGTGGTGCGCGACGCGCCGCTGTCTCGCACCGAGATACAGATCCTCACGGACGCGCTGCTCAACAAGCACCACGACCCGCTGCCCGAGCACTCCGAGTGGACCGAGGTATGTGCAAATCATCACTTTAATGATGGTATGAGGCGGGGGGGTTACCGCTCCGTTGGTTCATATGTTTCCATTCCCAGGTCGCGCCGTGTTATTGGGTGTTTTGTTAACAAGATATTCTCAGTAAAAGCAATGGACGTGTTGGTTGATTAGTTGGCCGGCGAAGAAGGCATAAGCTTATGCTCTTAATTTCCAGTCGATTGCTAGAAGTAAGCTAACTTTTAGATGCATAAAATGCTATACTTAAGAAAAAACATACACGTCAGTAAAGATTGAAATTCATCAACGCCATAAATAATGACTAAAGTCAGATGTTGATGACCTAACGTATTGTAGTGATAAGTCAATGATTATCTCTATTTCGCGGCAAAGAGAATAAAGGTCAAACAATAATGTCACATAATATTAACAAATAGTATGAATGATTAAGTTTTTATCTCATTGGATGCTTCAAATAGTGAAATAGAAAGTTATATAATGATTTTACACTATTCTGGTACAATGTAGGTATGAGGGTCAAGTGACGAGACAGGCACTTACTTAAATTGCCTCGTCGTCGCTCCGCCGTTACGTGAATAATATGCAGGACTTATGCCCGGAACTATCGTATTGCCGCTTGCGCGCGTCATCACAAACGCTGGAACTGACTTGGATTAACTTTCATTTTACCTTGACGGATGTACTTTAGTTATGGAAAATCATTTCTAAAATAAGTCATTGTCTTTTTTGAAAAGGATTTGACGAAGTATACGTACTTTGTCAAATCCTTTTCTTTCAGATATCTATTGTGTTCATTGAAAACACATTCGTATTAATTATGTTTGTCTTAGGGTCCTAATGACCCCATTCAGAAGTTGAAGAAGCAGTTGGCCGACAAGGAGAAGGCTCTCGCTGACGAGATCGAGGCCTCGCAGGCTCTGCACGCTAAACTTAAGGAACTCAGGTAAAAACAGTCATAGTATACGAAGGAATTTTGTACATTTTAATGTTAAACCAGTAAGGGCGCTCCCTCACCGCGAGCATTCACCTGTAATGTAACGTTACAGATTCGAACATTTCATCAGTGTCGGAAGACAATCGAGCATCCCAATGCGCACTTTAATATTGCATTGACAGTCGCGAAACAGATTATAGCCTCATCTAATCTATCAAAAAATTACAAGAAAATTGCAAGCACATTTCACTATGTTGCGGTATTTCTTTCATCAACCGAATTTATTGTTCAATAGTCCGCAATGTCGTTAACCTTGCATTCAATTTATAAAGCTAGTATAAATATAATTTCAACACTTCCTATTTGTAGCAGTGCATTATTAACAGCTGGCTTAAATGGGATCTTCTTTTAGCCAGATTAGTTACTCTGGTCCCCTATAATATCAATTATTGTAATTTAAAATAGTCTAAGTTTTTTTGGCTGTAATAGAACTACATTGAATCATCGTTTCTATTTCTTATAATACACAATGACACTCAAAATCGACTGTACGAAATGAGTTTCGTGTTGTCTTTTTCTGAATACATTAAACGGGTTATTTTTGAATGACTTTAGATTTGACTTTACAATTATTTACTTTGCGTGCAAGTTCCATCGGACGACTGTTTGCTCTGTAATATTATTTGTAAGGGGTCATTGAACTAGGTGACTAAATTGACAGTTACTAAATTAACGCCACTACTAAATATTTTTATATGTTTTAATTGTTATTGTTTCTTTTTATTGTATTTCTTTTTGTATGTCTGTCAGGGGCACATTGAACGCAGAGAGGTTGCGCGCGAGTGGAACGGCGCGAGCGGCTGAACAGGCAGCCGCCGCGGCAAGAGCCGAGCTGCACGCGCAACAGGCGCGGCTGCAGCGAGTGCTGGATGACAACCACCAGCTGCAGCAGGAGAAGCTCATGGTAACTAACATAAACCTGTTATAAAATAGAAAGTATTATACTAATGTAAGGAACTTCTGTTGTTCAGTATGTAATACTCTCTTGTACTTGTTTTAGCTGCAGTCGAAACTGGGCGTGGAGGGTGAGGCGCAGGCCGCGCGCGTTCAGATGGAGCTGCACATCCAGAGACTGTCCGAAGTGAGCCAGATACTTTATTTTGGGTTTCAGTAAGAGTGAAGTAGGCACAAATAGTTACTGTTTGTGTGTTTGCAGGCGGAGGCAACGTTGTTGGGGCAGCTGTCGGCGCTGCAGGCGGACCTCAACGCGCACGCACTGGAAGCGGCGCAGCTGCGCATGGACGCGGCCGGCGCAAGGGAGGCCTGCGCCATGGCACAGCAGCACGCCGCCGACCTGGCGCAGCAGCTGCAGGTACCTGTACAACTAATTAGTTACTATTGCACTACTGGTGCTGCAGGTTCCACAACGCATGAAAAATGTCACCTCGTCGGACTACAGTACTCAAAACACACAGTAATACACTAAACAAAAAATGTTGCCACACAAATGTGTTTACGCACACTAGTAGCCACACTAGGTAGGTCATATAAATATACAGCTTGGCAAATTAGAGTAGAAAACCGGAAGTCCCCACTGTGCTCTCGCTACCAGCACTTTGAATGATTTTTTTTCACTTATTACTTTAGTTTTAGGGCACAATAATAAATCTAACAAACCAGCATTATTTTTGTACATCAATTCATCATCTGCCTAGCCTTTTCCCAACTATATTGGGGTCGGCTTCCAGTCAAACCAGATTCAGCTGGATATCAGTATTTTACATGGAGCGACTGCCTGTCAGACCTCCACAACCCAATAACTGGGCAATACCCAAGGGCGGATCCAGCTTTCACATCAGGGGGGGGGGTCACCATGACACAGACAGCTTGTCTCTGTAGCCAGCTATACTTTTTTTTTATCGTGGTAAAATCATCAAACGAGTCCTCCCACCCAGGGCAGAGCGGGAGGGACTGTCAGACTTGTACTGACTAAAAGCCCTTTATGTTCCGGGGTCACGGTAATGATATAAGTCCCGCGACCCCGGCAGGCTTCGACTCTCTGAAGGGGGGGCCCGTCATCATGCCGACACTCTTTGGGGGGCGCGTGGAACACAACGTGCCGTCGACCATGGTCATGGTCCATGGTCGGTCAGCGAGTAGCCCATAACCTCCTTGCCACCCGCATGCCCGTGCCTCCGGTGGCCAGACACCGTCTGCCGACGTCTATAGCCGTGGACGTCTACCACTGCAGCTGGGGTGGAGGGAGGACGCTGTCCTTTCCCTCACGCAGCCCGTCTCCTCCTTCGCTAGAATGACTGCTTGGCAGAAAGAGGCGACCGCTTCACATTCCCTCTCCCCCCACAGCATGGCCTCGACCAATGCCGGGCGCAAGACGTCTCCGCCTATCGGCGTCGTGAGGACACGGCGGCGGTGCTCTGCCCAAGCGGGGCAGTCCTACACAGTGTGCTCCACCGTGTCCTCCGGCGATCCTCGCAGTGGTGACACCCAGGCGTTTCTTCCTTCCCCATCCGACACAGATACCTCCCGAAAATTTCGTGTCCGGTGAGGACCTACGTCATACGGTCAGGACGTCGCTCGTGACGCTTGTTTAGACACTCCTCAAAGCGGGGTCTTACCGCCGCGATTGCGGCGTGCCCGAGAGAAACGCAAAAGTGTGTTTGTCAATTTTCACGTTGAAACCGCTAAACGAATAAAATTTCATGGGATCGATTGCATTGGTCCTCCATTGCACCGAATTACCTGGTCGCGGTACTTGAATTAAAAACTAAGCAAGGGAAAGCCTCTTCGCTCGCGGTTTAAAATATAGAGTCCTGAGCGTAGCTAAGTTTTCAAAGGTACTAGAGGCCAACGATGATAAAGTTATTTTGCGTCTCGTGCCTTTGAAAACTTCGCTACGATCGCTCAGGATTCTATATTTGAACCACTCGCAATTGCAGAAGCCACCTATGACTGTCATGGGGGTCATGACCCCCATGACCCCCCCCTGGATCCGCCACTGGCAATACCATACCCCATGGTAAGACTGGTTGTCAGACTTTAGAGCTTCTGACTAACAGTAACGACTGTCAAAGATTCAGAAATGACAGCCGGGACCAACGGCTTAACGTGCTTTCCGAGGCACGGAGGAAACTCGCTATGACAGATGGTCACCCATCCACAGACCAACCTCGGCAAGCGCGGCTTAACCCGGTAGATCGGCCTGTGCGGCTGTAATTATTTAGCCACGAGCTCCTCAATTTTTTGTACATCAATTATCAAAGATTTTAAAACGTTGTCAGCAGACAAAAAGATTAGTTCCATTTTAAGACATTCTGGACAAGCTGTAACTTTCTTACGTGAATTTTCAGTCGATTGTAATTAACATTACTCCAAGTATTATTATTAGTGCCTCATGCTTGCGAGTCATCATCAATGTGGGTTCCCAGTAGTGCGGCATGATTCACGTGTAGATTGTTGTGCAGGACGCCAACCGCGCGTGCAGCGAGCTGGAGCAGCAGCGACAGTGTGCCGCGCTGGGCGAGCAGCGCGCCGCGCAGGAGCTGCGGCAGGCGCAGGAGCGACTCGCAGGTCTACTAACTACCTAAATTAAGGGAGCTTACCCATGACGCGATTCGTGCGATTTGCAATTTCGACCAACTAAATATGAAAATCGACCTTTCTACTACGAAATAATGATGCAATTCGTGTAACTTACGTCGTCGTGGCGAGCGTGTTTTGTTTTTCATCTAACCGTAGATAACGTGTTTTATGTAAGGATGATTTTCACTTGTAGTTGGAATCGGTCGAATTGCATCGCGTCATGGGGAACCTCCCTAAGCGATCGTTCTATGGTGCTGTATTATTACCGCGCATTGATGATTCCGATGATCTCTATTTTTTATTTAATTCCATAAAAATAGCACAACGAAAGAGATAACCAAATAACAATGTTTTCAGGTATGGCAGAGCTTCAAAATGAAGTGCAGAGAATGGCGAGCCGTGCTCAGGCTGCAGAGAGCAACGTTGAAATACTAAAGGAGGAGGCTGAGAAACAAAAACAACAGGTAAATAACAACCAAGTATCTATTCAATTGGGTAAACTATTTTTTAAATGAGTTTTGATAAAACCCCACCTGATATCGTTCTTTGCTATTGAGTGATTTCATGTTTATTATTACTGTTTTGTATTATAAGATAGCATCTACTTAACAGTTGCAACTTAAGGATCAGACATTCATGCAATAAATAGTATGATAATTTGACAAAAAGATTCAAGTTTTAGCATTGGTGCCTGCTGTCTGATAATATCACAAACTCTTATGTCTTATAATAGTCTATTTTCCACTATTATTAATATTTGATTGTGTAGACACTGGTTACATTAAACTGGGTTTTTTGGGATTAACCTATAACCTTGTCATGTCCTTTCTCATCAACTTCCTTATTCAACTATTGTGTGTTTGTTCAGTTGTCAAATGAAATCGCGGCGCTGCGTGAACAGCTGGCCGCGCGAGAGACTGAACTAGCTGAAATCAAACAGTTAAAAGCAGCACCCGCACAAAATGGACTGCCCTCCAATGATCAACTTAAGGTTGGTATTGAAATTATTCAAGTATTCTTAATACTTTATAGATTTTACCTACTTGTATGAAACAAGTATGTAGGTAAAACCTTTAGTTGTAGCTATACAGGGTGAATTTTTCAAGTGGGCGTGAATGGCTATATCCGAAACTATGAGGAATGTCGAAACACGTTGAAAGGAGTCTCGAGGCCGATTTTGAAGAAAACTAAAACTATATCATTGGATTTTGGAAAATTCAATATTCCTAGCCAGGAATCGAACCCGCGTGAATACAGGGCGGTTGTTGAGACGTCAAATACAGTGGAATATTGAAACCAATTAAATTGTATAATTTCGGATAGATTATGGCCTGTAGAAGTAAAGTAATCTAGAAAAATAGCAATTTCATTAAAATTTGCTATTTCCATAAGTTTGTCATATATGGTTACTTCCCAGAATTTGATCTTTAATAGCAACACTATCGATTGGTGTAATAATACAGGTGTGATTTTTTTTACAAAATCAGGGGGTTCGATTCCTGGCCAGAATGATTTAATTTTCTAAAATCCAATGATGTAGTTTTAGTTTTCGTCAAAATCGGCCTCGAGACTCCTTTCAACATTTTTCCCTGACGTTGTTAGATTTATGTTGAAAATGTAGATAAAATTGATTGAGTGTTTGATGATAGTAAACGTGACCGTGTGTGTTTGTCAGGCTGCAGAGCTGGCGAAGGTTGAGAGCATCGTGGAGTCCCTGCGCGACGAGCTGGCCACGGCACAGCGAGGGTCGCGCGAGCTGCGGGAGCAGACCGCGCGCCTGCAGGAACAACTGCGGACCTACCAGGACAAGAACAATGTGAGCACAGCTACTCATGCGACACACACGTTTAGCAAATGTAGCCGACCACTTGCAACTATTTTCAAAATTGATCGATTACTTTAAATGTAAATTGATTTTGTCTTGAGCATCACTTTCAAATCCGCTTCTTATGATTGGCCTTAACACTTTTTCACCAAACACGACTTTGGAATGTCGTGCTTCTATTCTTCTATTTTGGAAACATTTGTTTAGTTTTGAACTAAAAATGCATTGCATGATTTTGATCCTAAAAGCAAACTTACAATGTTTGAATCTATTTTATCTTAATATTTTAACCTAATTAATGAGCTACTTGACTCGTCCTGCATAGGAGTTGCGAACTAAAAACTGGAAAGTAATGGAGGCGTTACAATCTGCCGAAAAGGCCCTTCAGACGAAAGCGGCAAGTGCGATGCCGGCCCAAGACTCACTGCGCGTAAGTGCCCGCTTTATCTACAGTACATACACCAGGCGACCTATGTGCATATTACCGTGTACACTCGCATGTACATTCTTCGGCCGGCTTCGCTTTGTTGTTTATATTTGTTGCTAACATGTTTAATTTTTGCACTTACTGTAGTTTAAAATATTAAATAACCTATTCATCTATGTTTTATGAATTCCTGGATACAATGAAGAAAAACTATATACCGTGTACAACAGATGTTTAGTCTTATCTGATATCAATGACTTGTTTTTACCGAATGTTGATGTTGTGCTTTGTTTCATAGTCAATAATGTAATAGAATTTCGTTCTAGGTACATAAAATTAAACTCGCATTACTATTTCATTCAATACGCATAATAATCATTTCTTAGAATAACAACTCAATGAATTTAATAGTCATGTCTTTTAATTTAATTAGAACATTGTTTAATCGGTGTGTTTCTGTAAAAAAGTAATTAGTTAGAAATAATACTACCGTTTGGTTAGTTTGTTAAAAAGAATGTTTTACTGAAATTCGTTGAATAATTGTGTTTCTGTGAAATATGTTTCATTCATTGAAATAGTCGTTGAAACAATAACATTCGACATAAAATGACAAGGACCAAATACTTCATGAAACATTTTCGACGAAACGAAATTCTATCTGCAAAACAACGGGACATCCATTGTGTATGTTGTATAACATAAATGTTGAAAACGTTCTATTATAAAAAAAAATTGCAACTGTGGTGCTTGTTACGACAGGAGGCCATCGCCAAAGCACAAGAAGCACAGTACAACGAAGTGGCGAGCGTGCTGCGTGAGGCGTGTCCGGCAGCCGCCCCGGGCTCCGGCGCCGGCCGCGACTGGCTGCAGGCCTTCGCGCGCAACCTGGCCGCTCAGCTAGCTCGCGCACCCGCCTCCGCCCCCGCTCCCGCCCCCGCCCCTGCCACAGACAACGACGAGCGGCTCAAGGACTTGATCCAACAGAATGAACAGTCACAAAGTCTCGTCGAGAAATACAAAAGGATCATTGAAGATACTGTAAGTGTTATGTCAGCACGCTACTCCAATAAACTTCAATATGCTGATAAATTGGTGCTAATCTTATTTGGTATGGAACAGGAAGGAGTATTAAGCCGCCTACAACAAAATGTGACGTTAGAGGAGCAACGGTGGGCCCAACAGTTGGCTGAAAAGCAACGAGAACTAGATGATCTCAGGCAACGCACAGTGTTGCAGGTATTTAGCTATCTCTCATAAATTTCGATAATATAATTCAATAAAAATATTTGTGTGTGCTTATGAGCGATATCCGAGGCAAATAATAATACGAAACGCTAATGATATTATTTCTATGTTCATGAATTGATTGTGTCTATAGTCTTTTGAAAAGTGACATTTTGTGTTTTCTATTGTACCATTTACAGCGTTGTTATTTATGGTTCTATGATATTTGCAATATAAAAATTTTCTGTAGGACCAATAGTTTGCCATATAAATAACATCTGCATCCCTGTTTTTAAGATGGCGGCTGCTGGGCATCACTAACCAGTCAATCTGAGTCAAAAACAGATTTATATTGAAAAAATAGAACTCCATCCTCTGAAAACAAAAAAAAAAGCCTAAAAATGTTACATTTCAATGGATTTAATAATGAATTTAGTAAATTTTACTCTGATCATTTGATGAAAATCATTCCAATTTTTGGCCACTCGCATTTGGTGTTAATTCTGTTGATATTAGGGGCACTGTACCACTCCGAGGCCTAGATTTCTACTTGATAACCAGTTTCCTCTCATTGCCATTGCCTTAAATATATAGCTATGCTACTTGTTAGTACTGATGCGTAACATAATTTCAATTTACTATTTTACGTAGGAACCTCTGGCGTTCGCATACTCCTGCATAGAAAAGTCATTGCCTGCTATCGTAGAGGAGGTACTTAAATGATGACAGTGATCGTTGTGTTCGCACTCTGTGTGCTTTTGTGTTCTTATGTCCAGGTCACAGTTGAAGCGTGACTTCTATTATTTGTATTACTTCGTCATAATTATGATCTTTATATTTTTAACGGTGGTTTTCTATGGTAACCGCGTTAATCAGGTGTATCTGCAACCAAAACAGATAAACAATGAATTGTAAATTCGTATATTATATTTACATCGTCACTACAATGTTTGTTTTAATTACGGTATCTTTTTTATAAATTATTCATGACCAAAATAAAAGAGCCTCTTTTTTAATATTCATGATCTACTCCTACGACTTCTTTACTTATTAAGGAGATGTTTTACTTGTAAAAATTAAATACAGTTTATTTGCAAAAGATTTTTTCCATTGGCATTGGGTCCTATCCTTTTGAATACTTGTTTAGATGAACATTTTGTTTTTCACTTATTATGATTGTCCAACAATGTTATTGCGCATACGGTGGTGTTGGTGTGAATTTTGTATTAAAAATATATTCAGTATTCATTGCATTTTTCACAGATGCAAAATAAAATCGACTCGTTACAAGATGAGCTGCGTCAAGCGAAATCATCCGTTCACAACCACACTTTCGCTGATGCGGAACGGAGTGCCGAGGTTTGTTATATTTATTTTAAAACTATGAAGTATTTAAAGAGGTGTAGAAAGGAAATATTTTGTTTCATATTATTAAAATATTGAGTGATTTCTACTTGTTTACAGGAAAGACTTATGGCCGGTTTGTCTGACAAACACAACTTAGACGTCAGCAACGGACCGTTACAGGTAAATATAATTTTTATTTCGACAAAAAATATTGTAAAATTCATTGTGTTATCAGTTAAAAGGTGTTGCAATTTAGTTCTCTTTTATGACACTTCGTAAATTTTACTCGCAGGTGGGTCTCGAAGAAAAATAACAAGAGGCAAGCGTTTGCGACGTAGTATCAAGGTGTCATTCCTGCCCAGTGCGTGCACTCGCGCACAGGTAACATAGATGCGCAGACGCCGCCGTCGCGCTGCCGCTCAGATGTATGTTACTATTCAACGATATTGGTAATTATATTATAAGGGACTCGCAAACTAATGTTCAGAATGTAAAGTTACAGCGTTGGTCATACTCGACAGCATACAATCGCAATATCGTCCATTCAAGTAGTTTTGCAACTTGATCTAAATTGCACCGAGTAATGTTAACGTTTATGTTTTGGTAGGTACTTTACAGTAATGAATAAGCTTACTCTTATGCACTTCACAATTTAAAAAAAAATACAATTATTAGTTTATTTTACATTTATTTTAATTTAATATTTCACTTATTATTGCGTAGTGTGGACCAGGCAGCATATTATTTGGGCAGCAATGAAGGTTCTAAACTAATCTCATCACAGATACATTTATATTCATGCCGCCTTAACTAATATAGTCTATTAGGAAGTGGCAGCGTAGCAATTTATTAGATTCGCCGATCAATAATTTGAAAACTTGAAAAGTAGCATTAGTTTGCTATTGAAATGACCACAGGCGTAGCTACCGGTGTAACAACCATAACAATGGTATGGGGTGCCCGACGTTTGGAGTAAATGTAATCCTAATTGTAAGCGCGTCTTTCAACGAAGACTTATCATTGCACTCAGGACCGCCTTGCTCACTCTTCAAAGTACTCTTGTCCTATATGACCCACGATCAGAACTCTACATTTTCTAGCTTACTTTTACATTCCCTTACTGTATGTCAGTAACAGCATAAGCTATACGAGTCAGAATGCTATTTGTTTATTCTGCATAAACATTACCACTGTTTTAGGCTTCATTGCACTTTGATTCAAATAATCCCTTAATAATTGATACAGGGCAGCTACGCCACTACAAATCTTGAGAAAGCTGTCAATCTCACGGTTTTTTTTTTATTTAGAACCCACTAAGGTCTCGTTATCACAATGTTATAAAACACTGTGATACGTAGATCTTTATTAAATGTGTTGCAACATTATTGTTCATAATGACTAGGAGGATTAATGACACGTACAAATTTATTTTAAAATTAAATTATTACAAATTATATTATTTTGCGAGACCTAGATACCTAACAAATTGTATTAGTGATTTTTGGGACTGTATAGGCAATATGATACTTTTTTAACTAGTAAGTAGGTACTACATACTTGAACTGGTTAGTATCGAACACAATCATCGATACTTGCAATCATTGTATTTATCTGCCTGATCAAAAGATATTATTTAAATGCTTACGAGTAAATATATAATTGTGATGTGAAGTAAAAATCAATTCGTTGTGGCAATTGAGCAATATTGATGATCTTAAAAATTAATATTTTATTTTACCTAGATAACTTAAAAAATATGTTTTAAATGAAGTGTAAATTATGGCAACAAATATAATTATTGTGACGTGCGATTGTTTAATGGATAAAATTCCCACTAAATTAATTCTGGTATCCTATTTCTAATTTGCCGAATTAACTATCTTCTATTCTTAATAATTTTAAGGAATGTTATTTACTCTTTAGAATTATAATATTATTTATAAATATTTTTTCTTATCTAGCGCATAATCATTTTGTCAGTGCCTTAGGGTAAGATTTGAATTTAAAATGCTGACTGTTTTATTTTTAGTAATAAATAAATCAACTGCTTGTTAAAGATAAGATCTAGTTTGAAGTTATTTTTATGTTATTTTTTATTATTTCAATAGAGTACGACGCATGTGGATCGTGTCAAATGTTCTGAATATATAGTAGAACGCCCTTATCCACGAATGGTTTGTTCTGCGTTTTCATTTAACTAGGAACTTCGTTGTAACAATATTTGTTGTGATGCCGGCTAAGTGATCTAAACTATTCGACCATAATATTATATTGACGTCTATTTATAAAATGTATGTATGAGTAAGCATCCCGAAGCGCGGTATTTAAAGAAATCGTAGCAGTCGAATCCGTGGATGCGAAGGGTCACCTATTATAGGAATAGTAATAATATTAAATCTAATTGTATAATACGTAAGCCACTTTGTATGATAATAGAAAGACATCAAATAAACTATTTCCTAATTTCTTGCTTTTATTATTTTCTTGATTGCTTTGACCTTACTCCGAGAGCTGGCTAAAATTTTTGGGGTAGGTGTATTGGCCACGCTAAATATTTGTCCAAGACTTCTCTAATATTCTTTTTTATATATATAAAAAGTTGCCCCACACTACGAATTGGGTGATTTGTAATTCGATGCGGTCCTTGAAATGGGTAAGAGCTCTCACACACGAGCGGCATGTTCCCAACGGCAGAGGTAACTGCAGCCGTCGACGGCTGCCGTCGACTTATAACGACACTTGCAGTTTTAGCGACCGACGACGGCTGCAGTTACCTCTGCCGTTGGGAACATGCCGCTCGTGTGTAAGAGCTCTAATACTAGACCTTATTTGCAAACATTTTAACCCCGATAATATGGGGTCCAAACTGGTTTTGGAGTTATCAAACATTTTTTCGAAAAAAGAAGTAGGCTTCGGGCTGCGGTTCCACCAAGGCGGAGTGGAGCGGTGCGGTGCAGAGTTTTGCCGCGATTCACCAATCACATGCATGGCTTGAAATCCACATGTCAGCCATGCGCAATGTGCATATTCAGTCATTTTTATTTTTGAAACGCAGCATACTGCAGCACAGCTCGTCTCTGTTCTGCCTGCTCCGCTCCGCCTCTGTGGAACAGCCGCAGCCAAAGCGTGGTAAAATCATCAAATTGAGTCCTGTACACTTGATAAAAGACAAATATTTTATAATTTTATCTTTTATCGTGGTATAATCTCCTCAAATGAACCCAGGCCTGGGGTGGGTGAGACTGTCAGACTTGCACTGACTAATCCACCGCGTTCCTTTTTCGTTCTAGATCACTTTGATGTTCTAGCTTCAACCGAAAAAATCTCAAAACGAACATTATTTGTCATAACAAGTTTTCATGATCGGTGAAACAATGAATCACTGATGTGACTGCGGCATAAAAACCCTGAAGCCATGCCAGAAAAATTGCAAAAAAAAACTGTGACAGGCTGCATGGGCTAGATCCCTTTGCCTTCCCAAAAGGGAAAATGGATGTAAAAAAAAAAAACTGTGACTGTCAATTGTCATTAGTGTCAAACTCAAGTCAAGTCCATTGCACATTGTTGTGAAACAAATTGTTTGCGTGTTAACTAATTTACCCTGTGATTAATAGAGTTACTTTTAAAATGTCGGAGGCAGCCATCAAAAATATTGACAATGCCTGCGAAACTGCTGAAGAATTTACCAAAATATTTTATAAGCAGGTAGATAATAACCGGCATTTGTCATCAAAGCTGTACTTGGACACTGGTCTGCTAGTTTGGAATGGCAACGGAATTAACGGAAATGACAAGATTCAGAAGTTCCTGATGGATTTGCCAGCTAGTAATCATGTGCTAAAGACTTTAGATGCACAACCTATATCTGAGAATCTGGTGTCAAACAAGTTGACATATTTGATTCAAGCTTGTGGAGATGTAACATATCAAAATGATGAGAGCAAGAAACCCTTTCAACAGACATTTGTGATAGTTGCTGTCGACGGAAAATGGAAAATTGCATCAGATTGTTTCAGGCTGCAAGTTCCATACAACAGTTAATTTGGTAAAATTGTTTTTTGAGGTATGTATTCTAGATTTTTGTAAGATACGAAATTATTTCTCATTCAGTTAGTGATTGCCATACATTTATGAAATAAAAATAATTTCCTTGAGGTTCTGTTTTAGAATTTGGTTTGCTAGTTTTTTGATCCCATATAAGCTACATGTGCGACAATGTGCTTAAGTTTTTCTTTTTTTTTGTGTCAAAATCATTAATAGTCCTCCATCTCTTAAGTACATCAGGCCTTCTGTTCTAATTCTAACTCATTTACTGTCAGGAATAATGGACAATGGATCTCAAATGGACTGTTGTCCACCTACAAACATTAATGTGTCGCAGTGATTTTGGTGTGGGGTTTTCTATAATGAAACAATACTCTTTATGTTAAGATATATAATTAATGTTCATTATTTACAATTATTTTTACAAATAAATACTAGGCATTGAATACATAAAGCATTCTGTTGTAAAAACTTAACAAATAGCATGGAATGACACATCAAAATATTTGTATTCTTTACTAGTGTTCTCCAGCGGTTTTACTCTCTCCTTAGGCCTTATTGGTTGTACTGTGATGTGTTTTTATTTATTAAATTGTGATATAGCCTTCTTTGATAAAAGGAAATCAAAAACGAAAAAAAAAAATTTTTTCTTTCGTCTCTGTGAGATCAGCATTCAAACAAACAAACTCTTCATCTTTATAATATTAGTACAGAGTATAAGACAACTCATGTAATGCTTTTTATTTACATTTCACTAAAAGCTATGTATTTTTACATTTCAGATGCTAGATGAATAAGAAGTACCTGTGAAGCACTTAAATAATATAAAAAAAAAGAACAAATGCTGTGGTGATAAAATTTCAACAAGCAACTTATGAAGAAGTAATGTGCCCCAGAAATAATAATAAGAAGAAACCATTTGTCAAATTGCATCAACAGGATAGAAAAATACTACCCGAACAATACAAGCAAAGGACCTCTTTTTGATACTGTTATTATTCTAAATTTAAATTTAGCATAAACAATACCCAAATTTTCCAAAATGAATGTCATGATTATTATAAGGATTAAGATAATTAATTATAGTTACATTTTTAATTTATTTAATTTTTTCCTATTCCTTAAACTGAAATTAATCATACAACCAAGTGTGCATTGTGATACTAAGCGACAAAATTAACTGTGAAAGTGTCGTGGCGCGATTTTTTTGCTAAACATACATCTTAAGTGACAGTTGACAGATGGAGGTCATTCGCGTGTTCACACTTAACTTTGTTGCTTGGTACTTAGGGTGCTTGTACACGGTGCATGTAACTGGAACAAGTAAAGGTGCGGGTTACCCGCGCGAGTAACATGCGCAAGCTACTTGATCAAGCTAGTTGCTTGTACTTGTACATGTTTCAAATGACTGGAGCAAGTAAAGACGGGGCTACTTGCGCAAGCTGTATGTACGGGTGCTTGTACACGGTGCATGTAACCAGCGCAAGTGCCTCAACATGCTCAAGCTACATGCACCGTGTACAAGCACCCTTATACTGGGAAACAGAACAGGAAAGTTAGTTATGTAGTTATTTTGTGAGTATTACATTTCAGTTCAGAATTTTGAATAAGAACCTAAAAATGCTTTGCAGTTTGGACAATAGTGCTGGGCCTCCTTGAATAGTTTCGTTAGGTATGGTATTGCAGCCAAACAACAAAGACAACACCAACTGAAAAAAAAAACAATAGTACATTTAATCTTGATTATTGTAACTTATAGCAGATGGCACTAGTTTCTGCCTACCCCCATGGGAAGAAGGCGTGATTATGAATGAATGTAGTTAACACATACAAGTTCTTATAGACCACATTGTGTTCTCGTATTGTAGGACTACATTCAAAACGAGTTATTACAAAACAACTTACCAAGAAATTCCACAAACAAAGCCAGCTAGCATGTGAGTTTTGTTTGTACTGGCGTATGTAACATTAGTCACAATTCTTTCATCACACTTAGGGCAGTTGAAGAGCGTCGGGGAATGCTTCAGTGGCATGTGTACGATAATAGTTCGACTTCTTGACTCATTTGTAACTGGTTGCTGTGTAACTGGTTGATGAGTCACTGGCGGAGGTGGCACCGGTGGAACGTAGTTGTACGTCGCTTCGTATGCCGGAGGTGGTTCCCTATGGAATACACCTTTTTCTTCTCTATCCTCATGATTCTCTACCCTCACTACATCACTCTGAGCTGGATTCACACCACTGTTCATATCCATGTTAGGAAAATGTACTGATACTAAAATATTTTACTTCACATGAATACAGTATTGATTACGATTACTCTCGAAAAATTTACCTTGTTATCTATAGTGATTGCTGCTATCTTATCTTTCAGTCCTGATATGTTAGTACCTAGGTAAGAATGGATTATATATCTATGTTTTTTGTTTTCAAATTCGTCATCCAATGGACTAGCCAATCTTTTGTTTATTTTAAGTAGATCTAAAAAAGGAACTCTTCAGAAGCAAGAGTATTATTGGATTGGATTTTTAAGTCAATTCGCTGCTTGTCTTACTTGTAGGTATAGGTACTTGGAGGCTGAGCGAGCTGGGAGCAGCGGCGGTTCGAGACGGGCGCAGCTATCAGCGATGCGCCGAGACCACTCTTCACAAAATCTTCAGATTTCTGAGGGCCATTTCCGCTTGATAATACCCCGTAATTAACGGGAATGACTCGAAGATGACGGTTATTATTCTTAATACATAAAAGGGAATAATTATTTCAGGCACTATCAAATATGAGACCACCCTAAGTATTTTGCTAGGCTGCAACTAGCTAGGTGCCACTTGCCTTGTTCCTTTGTTCACGGAAACAAACTATTAGGCAATTCCGGAATTTCATCAAATCTCGAATTTCTCTCTGAATTAATTTTATAGGCAACGACTTTAATCATAACATGGGTTTTATGTAGCTAAGTAGGAGGCACTTCTGCGTTGCCCACCGGAAGTGTAGGCGTGAATATTTTAGAAACTTGTTATTTTCAGGTTTTCTTCTCGTGTTTCAAATTTTAAAGTCCTTATTTTTCCGAAATGAGAAGTGACTGATCCGATTTCAATGAAACTTCACGCATATGCTGGAAACATGGGTCTTTTTTTATGTGGTAAAGCAGAAGACTATCAGACTCGTGCAGACGGTGTCCTTCAATAGCCCTTTACGTTCCAGGGTCACAGTAATTTTGATAAGTCCCGCGACCGGATACATAGGTCTGAAAGAATTTCTTCGTGATAAGCGTATGTATATCAACAAAATAACAACATCACTCTTACGCGGCTGTGTGGGGTAAAGCTGTAACTACCTAACATTATATTATAGTCCGTTATTGTATCTCATTTTGTCAGGTAGGTATATTTATAACTTTTAAACCCACTTTTAAAAAGGGGCAAGCGACCGGACCCGGATGCCGACTCCGTGGCTATTACCTGGGAATCGAACTCGGAACCTCATGATTAGCGGACTATTAAACCAGAGGTTACTGTATCAGAAAATCCTCCAAATACCTTTTATTACTGGACCTCCATACATCTTACCTAGCTAATATTATAAATGCGAAAGCAAGATTCTCTGTTACAGAGATGGGGGCACAGAGTACATTTTATATGATGGGGGTATCTTTTTACATTGAGATGATAATAGATGGTGCCATATGTACGATCTGTGGTGGTCCCGAACAAAATGATTAGGTACATAGTAGATACAGTAGTAACATAATTTTAAATATGAGCGAAAAGTAATGAGAAATATTTCAAGTGATATGCTCTATTCTTTCTTTCTGGCGGCACTGTCTAAAACAGTTACAGTGACCCTGGAACGTTAAGGGCTATCGAAGGAACACCGTGAATTTTAGTCAGGTAGACTTCAGACGGTCTTTTCCACCCAACCCAGGGCAAGAGGACTCATTTGATTATTAAAGATTCGATCATCACTGAGATCATTTTAAAAAAATGGCCATGAAAGATAGTAATGTAATAAGTTTCAGTGCTTAAAAAAAGTAAGTTCCCAGTATAAATACCTTATATTCATATATTTTGTAAACAGTGAATGAACATTTACAATAGTTTTCATTACATTACACCTTAAAAAATGGATTACTTTATTTACTTAAATTATTTTGAGTTTAAAACTGAGTGGTGATAGACATACCAATAAAAAAAAACATTTATTAATTTCTTTATCTTTTCCTGAAACTACACAATATTATTATTGGTATAATTGGTTTTCACAATCATAATAATTCAGTCTAATTTCAGTCGTAATGTTAACTGTGTTTAAAAATAAATAATAGAAGAGATAATTGTCGTTTATGTACAGACGCCAGCACATCAACCTAGCTCAATCTGTCAAATAACTTTAATAGGTTTTCAATCTTATCACAACAATAGAAGGTAATTGTTCGATTGGAACAATTTGACAGATTGGGGTAGGTTGACCTGCTGGCGTTTGTACCTCTGTTCATCTTTATATTTCCATTATCAGAACTTCGTTTCTGATTGTTAAGTACTAAATAAAAACATTAAAAATAGATGGAATGCATTTATAACTTTCAGAACATGTAAGATTTACCGACCGCAATAAGTAGAGGTACCTACTTAGACTATTAATTAAATGCAACATGCAGAAAATTTTCATCCAGCTTATGATTAGAATACTATGTCAGGATTTTATAAAGATGTGAACAATAAACGACGAAAAATGTTGCAATCTTAGTGTTAATATTTTTACGGTAATTAGAAGTTATTCAAGTACATATTTCAGGAAAGTAGGCACAGTAAAAATTAAGCTTTCCTCAAATATGCACTTCAAACAATTGAACAGTCACATTTAAACATTACGTGAAACACACATTATATACTAAATAATACAGAAAAAACTGATAACAAAATGAACTATAGTGATAAAAACCAATTTAAATAGCAGAGAGGTCATGATGTTATATTTTTTAGTTTTTAATTTCAATATCTACATATCATTCGTGACGCGTACACCTAATCAGTCACTGGTGGAACTATGCCTGTTTGCCGGTCTGACGATAGATAGGCCGATGCCGGATTAGGTGTAAAAAAAACAAGCTGATGAGATAAATTAAAGCATAAACATACAAGTCTCCAAAGGCCCAGAGTCATGTGCATAAAAAAATTACTTTCCATAAAGGGGTTTAAGTATATTTTATTAATTTGACTCAAATTCATAAGAGTAAATGGATTTATTTATTGCTCATTACACACAACTTTACCTGCATCCAAAACCATTGTTGTGTACTGTGAGTAAATAGTTGCATTGACAATCAACATATACATACAACACTGCAGGTGCAGTACTGGAGTACTTCGTGCAGTTGTGAATCAACAATTATATATGTTTATATGAGTCATACATAGTTGAGATTTCACAAGCTTTAGGAATCAAAAAGATAAATAATTTAAACACTAGCAATTAGGTACACATGGCTTTTTAGTGGATTTGATGGCACCATAATTGCTTCTTACAATTTTTTTTTCACTTAGCATTTTTTGAAACTGCAATCTTCGTAGCTCAGCATGGTGGTATTGCTTTCACCCAATTAGCACTTGCTACTTTTACCAATGAAAGTATTGCAATTGGGGCAATAGTGCTCGGCATCCTTGAATGTATCGAAGCAGTACGGGACGAGACCAAGACAACACAGAGAGCAAACCCTGAAACAAACAAATTTGAATTGTTAGAATAAAAATTGACAGAAGAATAAACTGGATTATGGAATATGTAAATGTCAATAATTAAAAATAAAATAAGAACAAAAAATTACATAACAAATTGCAATATTCAAGTCTATATACAACAATGAATATTAAGATGATTTATTAAAAATTGATGTTTGTGCTCAAAATTAATTTGACACAGTTTTTTATTATAATAAGCAGTGATGGCCATGACTGCCAGATGTAGGATATATTTGAACCTAGGCAGGCATTACTTTATGGTGTTAAAAACAAGTAATATTTCATCACCACTGCTACGAAATCAGTGATGGAAAACCTTGTGGAAAAGGACTTTTCCAGAAGCAAATATTTTGATACATGTAACTTCTAACAACGAACATTGGGGTAAACAAGTGGTTTTCCAAGACTTTATAGGGTGTAACGGATACCCCATAGAAATCCTGAAATACCTAAGTGTCCAGCTGATATAGAAGCACTATGCAAAGTTTCAGCTGAAAATAAAATACTCTAAAAAATGATACCAAATTTTCGGTTTCATCGACTTCTTAAATTGAAATCATAACAAACGTGTCTCCGCACTACCGGGGTCAATAACTTTCCAAGTTACTTGCATAAACCACAACAAATCTCTTCGGCAATTCTGCGCGCCTAGTACCCTAGTAACGTAACGCAGGCGGCGCGTACTCAGTTGACGAAAATGAAAGAAGATGGCCGCTAAAGCGAGCGCGCAGGCGCGGCGTCTTTGTCGGTTTGTACTGACGAAAATGAACAATGCCGCTAAAGAAGCGAGCGCGTAATACAAGTACCTACATACTTTACCGTAAAAAATAATGCGTAATTATTCATTTACCTACTTATTTACAGTTTAATAGTTAATATCAAGCTACCTAGGCACATAAAAATTTAGAAAAAAAGTCTCACGGGAAAAATAATTATGGAAATTTTGAGTCTAACTTGTTCATCGCTTGCTCATAAACAGAAAAACTTACTTAATTTAGAAAATTAACTTACATTTGTTAAAGATAAGGTTCTATGTGATGACCTTGGAATTGTATGCACAAGGCCGCTCTTTTGTTCATGGACTCCTGGACATTGCGTAGCATGTCTGGTATTATGGTCCTGAAAGCAGCCTCAATACGCACTTTCACTTCCACTGTATCGCACCGCACTGAGTAGGTAGGTACACAGTATTTTTAATGTACCCCCACAAAAAAAAGTCTAATCGCGTGAGGTCAGGACTACGCGCAGGCCTACGGTCCTACTACCACGACCGATCCACTGAGGAAAACGTAAGAAACAAGTCTAAACTGCACGCGGAATAGTCGACGACTGACGAGAGTGACGAAAAATAAAAATAAAACTAAATAAAGGTCCAATTTCTGCTACCCTGGTATAGGGTCGGTGTAATTGTTAGTGTCCATGACCACTAAGTACTATTAAAAATGTTGTTGAAGATTATTTTACAATTTAAAATTTCATCTCAACTCCGATAACGTTTTTAACTGACTTCCAAAAGGAGGAGGTTGGAGGTTCTCAATTCGAATGTTTTATTTTAATGTTTATCAACCGATTTACAATACAAAAAAGTCAATGAAATAAAAAACACCGTCACCGACTTTGGAAAGAAAAGTTAATTTGTAGTTATTTGGTTGTTTTTGAAGTCGGTCATAAGTAAATCAAATACACCTGTGCAAAAATAAAATAAGAGTTAAGTAATTACGTAATTTAAAATCAATATTGAACAATAATTCATTTAAATCCACTAAAGATCATTTGTTATTATGATTAAGGTTTTTAACCTACATTAGAGCATAAAAATGTTGTACGACATTCTTAGTCTAAGGTGATGAAATGAATACTACAAAGTACTACCAGTTTGGCAGGGTTAGAATCCTACCTACCTCATAATCATAAGTATACCTACCACTGGGTTAACATTACGTATTTAAGTTATTTTTAAACAATTCAAAGTTGTCTGTACCAGGAGTAATTTAAAATACACGGACATCAATTGTTAACTTTACCCTAAATCCTAACCAACGACACACTAACGATGAAATCAGGGTTCTCTATGCAAACAATTTTCAATTCGCGATAACACTTCCTACTTTTTATGCAGTGCTAGTACTTTAATTATTTGTTTTAACAGGTTTGCGACGTTTTTCCAAGTATTTTAGTTATTACTACTACTAGCTGTTGCCAGCGGTTTCACCCGCTACAACTTCAACATCATCGCGTGGGAACATAAATGGGGATAATAAAAATATTCTATGTATTGATCCAGGTTATGAACTATCTGTGAATCAAACTTCAAACAAATCCGTTAAGAGATTTTTGCATGATCCATGTATCCAACCATCAAAACAAACATTCACATGAAATAAATTACAACATTAGTAGGAAGTGGGATTGACATAAATTGGACTAAAATAAAGATAGGTAATTAAATCAATTTTGTGGTATGGTTATCTCATTAAATGAGTTCTCGCCCCCTAGATAAAGCGAAAGGAACTGTCAGTATTCAGTACAGATTGACAGTCCCAAGAAATAGGATGAACTTTTTAGTCAGTACTAAAAATTTCATCCGGTTCCTTTCAGGACCACGATGTCGCGACACTACATGTAAAGCAAACATCACCGGCAAAGCATGCAAACAGTAACAATTAATTATTAATTAATTATACGTGCGTGTATCATTTTCTAATCAAAAATAAACTATTTGATTGTACGTAGTTAATAGTTGTCGTCAGAATTATTAAAAAAATGTTTTCAACTTTATTAAAATAAAAAAACACGAACGGAACCAATTGTCATTTTAACTGTACCAGGACTCCAACACACGACAAGGACGGTAACTGACCACGCCCCCTAAACCTAAGTACGATGAAATCAGGGTTCTTTAAGCAAAGGATTTTACATTTTTGCAATACCAGTTCTCATCACTCATGCAGTCTTAGTACTTTGTATAATTTCTTTTCACATTTGGAACAGTTTTGCGTCATTTTTACAATCTTTTCATTTATTATTAACATAATTTGGAATTTAGAATTAAAATAAACTTAAAGAAAGACACGTGATCGAACGAATGTCCTTAGTGTGTTAATCTCGTTTAAATGAATCTCGCTCTAGGTGGAGTAAAAGGGACCGTCAGCCTCTTACTGACTAAAAATTCATTCTGTTCTTTCTATTGCCCTTTGCGTTCCATAAAGTTCCAGGTCCATGATGTGGAAAAACTACTTGGCTAATCCATTATCAAACAGCACCACACCGACGACAGAGCATAAAATTTCGTTATTGTTCTCCAGTTAAGACTAACCACAGCCTTTGTAATTAAAAACAAAGTTTTAAGTTGTTGTTCAAAGTTACCATGATTATTTTATTAAAGAAAAAAAAAATGATATCAACTTTATTTTAAAAATCATGAACGGAACCCACTATGATTTTAATTTGTACCAGGAGTCCAAGACAGAAGACATACAAAGATGATGTTTTATGGTTCAGTTGGACTTAATTATTTTACTAAATCGATTTTTCATTCTAAGAAGTTCAAATGGCAAACAATAATCTAACAATAAAACTCTCGGCATTGTTCATGTTTACACTAAGCGGAGATTCATTTGTCGGATTGATAAAAGTTCTTATTCCAAAAGATATAGCTAAAAGAAAAGTCAGTAATATTATTTTTCAAACAAAAAATAAACATGCGGAACCATTTCTCTAAAAGTACCAGGAGTAAGAGGTTTATTTTTACTTACAAATAGTTCGCTGACACCGATCAGCTGACTTTGTGCTAGTGATGTGTTTATTCGAATTTTAAAAGTTCTGTTTCTGGTATCGATGTTTTAAAAAAAATCATAACTTCAGTATACGTAAAGGTAGGATTAAAAAAACCTTGCCATAGGGTTTGGTATCATCCAAAGAAGCCCTGGATTTCCGATGAATATACCCCATCCGTTACACGCTGTATAAGAATCTAATACAATGGAGGCCTATGTCCCAGCAGTGAGATTCATAAAGGCTGATTATGTATGCAGTTCATACATAATTGGCCTATAATTTTCCTATTAACATGAGCTCAGCTAGTGTGATAGACCTTTTTTTTTTTTTTTTTATCGTGGTAAAATCATCTAATGAGACCTCCAACCCCGGGCAGGGCGGGAGGTACTGTCAGACTTGTACTGACTAAAATCCACGGTGTCCTTCAGTAGCCCTTTATGTTCCGGGGTCACGGTAATAGAAATAAGTCCCGCAACCTAGTGTGATAGACCTGTCATATTTTCTTTGAAAGATGGGTATAAAAAAATAATAATGAAAGCATATTTACATGGTTATGACACATATGGATCCTGCCACTAAGTGGGTATGCCAGGCTGTTGTGTATGTAACCCTTGTTGTGACAATTTTTCCACAGTTGAAGCAATTAATTGTAGTTGGCTCAGTTCCGACTGCGGGCGGCAAGACGATGCCCACGGGCATGGGAGGCGGCGGCGGGCCCATGTCACCTGCCTGAGGCTGGGTATTAGTAACTGTGATGGTGGGGTGAGGGTACACTCCCGGGGCTGTAAACTGCTTAGGCTACGGCTGCGGGTACGCTCCCGCTGCGGCTGTAAACGGTTCACCTCCAGGCGGCACGAAGCCATATTGTGGATTACCCACTACAGCTGAGTAAGGTGGCGGAAGATCTTCAGGTGCTGAAGCCACTGCCCCTGGTCCAGGAATATTCGCCATTGTTTTCTCTTCTATGTTTTCGCCAGTAGAAGATGCTTACTTGTCGGATGTGTGTTCAAATTAATCAATAACTTTAAATGCGACTCAAATACGCGAAAACGATAATTTGATAGCAATTCTTTACAAAGTGATGCACTAATAAATTACTGAAATTAAACATAACATGACGTCATACGTCAATGTCATCCTGTTTGCTGTCAGGCGCTTGGAATGAAAAACAAAGCATTTCACAACCGCGACCATAGACATAGAGCAGTGATCGAGTAGTTAAAGGACTCCCAAGGTTTTCTAAAAATATTTTATCCTACTCCACCTCGTACGAGCCGTCATGGTATCTTTGCTTTAAATTGCTATAACTGTCTAAATCATAAATCTCTTTCTTCAATGTGAAATGTCTATAAAAAGACATATTAGGTCCTTTGTGGGGATATTTCGGTGTCTGTGAGGTGACCATCAAATAGCTGTGAAAAGGTAAATTTCGTATTGGTTTTTGCATATGCAATGAAACTGACAAATGTAAATGCTTCCTAAAATAAACTATTCTAATTCTAACGCTCTTGAGGTACTCCACTCCTCAACAGCTTAGCCTCATAACAGGTATCAAGCCATCCAAGTTCAGTTTGACAACAGCTAGTCAGTGACTATCAAGTTAGCCAATAGCTCTGCTGATTGTTTTTCTCTAATTCTGAAGGGAATGGCGGTAATTCTTGGTCCTTGCTCTATGTCTATGGCAGCGTGCTGCACTGCACAGTGGCTTAGCAATCGACTGCTGCGCTACGTGTCGAGGCTTCGATTACAGGATCGAACAAATATTTGTATAATTTACATATCCCTACAAGAAGTTCTTCCGGGACTCACTGTATGTAAATGTGAGTTTATTAATTTCTAAACGTAGCAGCGACATAAGAGAAACTCGCTAAAAATACAGTGGCAAGAGTTGCTATACTACGTTAATTAAAAAAAAAAAAATCATTCGCGTGCCATTTGACGCAATCTGACCCTTGTGCATTTTATTTAGGTTTGGAGTATTTAGATAATTTAACTTTAGTGATAAACACTGGCCCGTTGGTCTAGTGGTTAGTGACCCTGACTGCTATGCCGGGGGTCGTGGGTTCGATTCCCACCCAGGACAAATGTTTGTGTGATGAGCATGATCATTTGTTCTGTGTCTGGGTGTAATTTATCTATAATATGTACCTATGTATTTAGAAACATTTAAGTATGTTTATCAGTTGTCTAGTACCCATAACACAAGCTCTGCTTAGCTTGGGACTAGATGGCGTTGTGTGATAGTTGTGGAATATTATTATTATATCCTTTATTCTTTTTTTTTCCTTATCATTTACATTTTTAAATATTGTTACAAAAACAAAAAATAATAATAAAAACATTTAAAAATATAAATAATAGTGGCCCGCCGGTATCGGGAACAGGGTCCAAGCTACCGGCAGTCAGAGTTCCAGAGTAAGGAACCTCGGAACAATGCGCGCCGTGTCCAGAAGAACTGCTATGAAATCAGTGATGGAAAACCTTGTGGAAAAACCTTATTATTATTATTTCGTTTATTCATTTTTTTACATATAATTTACATTTTTAAATATTTTATAAAACAAAAAAATTAAAAAACATTTAAAAATATAAAAATAGTTGTCCGCTGGCGTGGGAGCAGGGTCCAAGCTACCGGTGGTTAGGGTTCTAGAGACAGGAACCTCCTCACAATACGAGCCGTATCAAGGATTACTGCATTCTGAATCTGGCCCTTGATCCAACTACCCAACGAGAGCCTCGACAGATGTTCGTTGAGGCTCTTGGCCATCAGGCCATTGGCCGTTACGACAATCGGCACAATGATAGCCGAGCTCACATTCCACATGTCGACAACCTCGCGCACCAAGTCAAGATATTTTATTTGTTTATCTTTCTCGGCTTTCACGAGGTTCTCGTCATGTGGGATGGTAACATCGATTATCATTGCGCGGCGCGCTGATCTGTCTATCACTACTATGTTAGGCTTATTGGCGACAAATAGTCCTGTCAGTAATGATAGGCAGATCCCAGTACAGCGTGACATGGTCTTTTTCGAGAACTGGATCGGGCACATACCTGTAGTACGGCACCTCAGAATCCACAAGATTGTATTTCAAAGCAAGTTGTTGGTGGATAATTCTGGCTACTAGGTTGTGTCTGTGCAAGTACTCGCCGTTAGCAAGACGAGAACAACCAGAGATAATATGTCTAATGGATTCACCAGGACGATGGCATACCCGACACACGTCAATCGTCCCGTCCTTTATAATATGTCTCCGATAGTTATTCGTCAAGATAACCTCGTCCATAATCGCACAGACAAACCCTTCAGTTTCCCCGAAGAGATCACCAAAAAGTAGCCAGGACACAGACGCTAGAAAATCTACATCGGGCCCATGAAGAGCCCGGTATATAGAAGCGTCCGTGAAGCTCCTTGCCTTGCCATACCTCATTGCGGTCCTCGGTACTGTGAGTATCATAGGTTTGCGCCAGTTCTCTTTAGCCATGGATAGCGGGGTGAGTCCGTTGTCTACCGAAACCACATCTCGGTGCATACCCACTTCCATCTTCAAAAAATATTCTCTGAGACTGCACACCTCGCGGTTGTGAAGGGTCTTGGCATTTAAAAAGCCTAGACCCCCACACTTCCGCGGGATATACAGCCTCATCACCGATGAACGTGGGTGATGCATCCGATTTGCGGTCAATAGAGTACGGACTCGTCTATCCAAGGCGTCAAGTTCAGTTTGAGTCCATTTGAGTATGCCGAAAGAGTACATCAGGACCGGCATGACCCAACCGTTAAAGGCGCGCACCTTGTTTCCGCCTGAAAGAAGGCTATTTAAAACCTTTTTCAGGCGTCCAAAGAAGCGCTCCTTCAACGATTGTTTCATGTCCAGTACATCAATCGTTATTATTATTAAACAAAACACTGTTGGTTGTAAATATATTAAGATCCTACATGCTTGTCTTGATCCGCGTACGAAGTCACGGGCAGGAGCTAGTAGGTATCCAAAATACTATTTTTTTAATTCGAACTAGATAGGTACTCAAATTAAAAATTGTAATGGATAGACCATTTATCGAGGGAGACAAAAGTGTAGATCATACAAATGTTTGTTCAGTTCCGAAATCGAACACGCGAAAACTATGCAGCGCAGAACTCCAAAGTCGAACCGCACAGCGACAGGGCTACGAATCCCGTCTCCGTGGCTACTACTGAGTAATTCCTGATAGAAAAACCTAATAACACTTTGCCCGACCTGGGAATTGAAGCCGGGACCTCGTACTTAGCAGTCGTACAAATGCGACCACTGCACCAACGAGGCCAACGGCAGTCAGGTTCTGGTGGGAGCAATTAAAATTATACATACGTAGGCTTTATACCATGGGAGGAGTGTCGGACTTGTACTGACTAAAATCTACGGTTTTCCTTCCTCTTTCTATATTAGGGGAGGCGAGGATGATAAAGCAGTTCCTCGAGCGTCATGGCGATCTATTCGATTTAAAAAAAGAAAAAAATATTTTTATAAAGAAAAAAGTTCCTTGAAAGTTTACAGTACACAGGGTTACTTACCTACTTATATTGTTGTTTTTTTTTTTGTAAAACAATGATTAGTGCGTACTGTGTGAAGTATTTTAAACTTCCTTCAATATCTCATAATCAAAAGATAGGTAAAAGAAGTAAAATAATTATTATAAAATACTTACGTTCATTGAATTTGTGATGCCGACTGTACCACAAAAATCACGTAAAGGCTTTAAATTTGCGAACCCTGTCAAGACATATCGTGCTCTTTGTAAAATACTGAAAGTACTAAGTACTAAGTAGTATTATAATCAGTTGCATTCCATTACATTAGAGCTGTAATAAGATGATAATGATCCACACTTACTTACTAAGCGGACCGATTGCGAGTGTACTTTTTACTATATTATTATGCAGTTCAACCATAGTTCAACTAAAAAGGCGAGTTGCAGACGCCATGCCATATTATGACGTAGCTCACCCCTTTTTAACACTTGCACACTGTCTTCCAAATAAACAATTATCATATGAACTTATATGACTCTAAAAAGAATTTATACTAATAAAAAACTAATTTGCACAAAGTATTTTATTGTTAAACGTTATTTTTACTTTCCAGTGACCTGTCACAGATGGAGATCTTACTATACTCTTCTTCTTAATTGAAACGCATATTACCTACTGAACAGTCTAAATAATTTTATTATAGGTTTTAAAAACAGCTCTGATTTGCTATAAGAAAAGTTATACAATGCAGCTTATCTACAATGCTGCACTTTCGTTTCGAATACAGCCTGAGAAAATCCAATTTGCTAGAAACTTCATATTACACAGCCTACTCGTAAGAACAGTGTCCAAAATTGTGTATTGGATAACACTGATCCTCAGATACGAAACTCTGGTGGTGGTGGTTGTTGGGTAACACTCTTCAAGCGTGTTACGACGCCGTGCGGCGGTGCTTGCCTGTCCAGTGAAGTGAACGTATCCGTTACCCGCGCGCGTATACTCCTCTGACGAATGTTGACGAAATTTTAACAACACTATTTCGTACAAACAAAGTTTACAAAGCAATCGACCCTGTTATAGTTTAAGAACTCCAGTTGTAATAAGTGCAGTGTTCGAGTGCGCGATTTGTCGCTTTTAAGTAAGCGTATTTGGGTAAGTAAGATAATTAATTTCGATTGAGTAATAAACATTAAACATGTTTTGTTTGGTACCCTTTTGATGTTATTATTATTTTACTTAAGCTGACAAATGTCATGTAAACAATTTAAATACACAGAAATATTACCTTTTTAGTATGACCGAATGAACCTTTAAAATACCTAAAGTGTGCTGCTCATAATGTGGTAACAAACCAGTATAAAATAGTCCCTTGTTTTATTGAAACCCTGTACCACGATAAGCTAGTCCAAGATCAGTGTTGCATTCCAAATATGTGCCGTGGCTGGACGGCCTAGAAAACAGATAATATGTCCCCTATATGAAGGAAACAAACACAAAAGCGTGTCGTAAAAAGTGACAAAACGCGTCGCTTGGTGGTAGACATCCCTTCAAAGTTCGACTGCGTGGCGTCACCCACTCGCATAAGTTCGGCTTCAAGTAGGTCGTCCGCGGATGGGGGTGAGCCAGTTCTTCTTGGAGGTAGTTGTTTTTTACATTGCCCCATTTTTTTTACATTGTCTACACCGCCGAGGCCGGCCCAAAAAGAGGTAGCAAGACGATCTGGATGCGTACCTTGATGGCTGATCCGAAGTGGCAATGGAAAAGAGCACTTTGAAGTGTATGGGGGACGCCTTTGCCCAGCAGTGAGACATAAACGGCTCATAAAAAATAAAAAAAAAACCTTGCCCCACACTAGGAATTTCTCCTGTGTCGTGGGTGCGTTCACAAACATAAAAACTTCATACACAAACACCTAGAAAAAATACTTGTACATCATACAAATAATTGCACCGGGCGTGAATCGACCCGCGACACGCAGCGCACCAATCCAATCGCTTAGCCACTGTCACTGTCACGTGTGTGTTTGTTTTTCAACTATATGGTATAGGCCTCCTCTCTGTGACAGGAAGTGGGCCATAAACCACCATGCTGGCCCAGTGTGGATTGGCAGATGACGCAAATGTCATATGTTCGGATTTCTAGCTCTAGGACATGCCAGTTTCTTCACGATGTATTCCTTAACCTCAGCCTTCAGCCCAGCCTTCCCTGAGAAAATGTCTACCCAAGACACTAATGAATTTTCAATTCGAACGAGTAGTTCTTAACATTAGCGTGTTCATGTAAACAAACGAACGGTTTAGTATTAGACAGGCGCATCACCTTGTTTGGGCTCATATCTATGAAATAGTATACGCGGACATCTACTACACATAAAATAACAGTAAAGTACTGATATCCAGCTGCGTCTGTTTTGACTGGAAGCCGACCCCAATATAGTTGGGAAAAGGCTAGGCAGATGATGATCTACTTCATACGTCTTGTTAAGTCTTCAATTACTTACGCTGCATCTCATACACGTAGCTAATGCATTGCGTGCATACAATATCTATAGCATAGCGAACTAGCGTGATTACATTATAACCAGGAACTATGTGATCATGTCGGATAATGTGGGAGGTAATATGATACTATCTCACGGTGTTACGTATGCTTATCTCAGGGAAGCAACCTAGGAATGCAAATTGTTAGCACGCACGTCGCTGCAGGCGTGGTTGATTTCTGATTATGATACTCAATCCACATTTTGGCCACCCTTTTTTTTTTTTACGTATTAAAATCATCAAATGAGTCCTCTCACCCCGGGCAGGGAGGGAGGGACTGTCAGACTTGCACTGACTATAATCCACGGTGTCCTTCAAGAGCCCTTCATGTCCCGGGGTCACGGTGATGGAATAAGTCACTTGACCCCGGCAGGTTTTGGCCCTCTGAGAGGGGGCCCCGTTATTATGTTCACGCTCTTTGAGGCGCGCGTGGAACGCGACGCGCCGTCAACCCGGTCATGGTCCATGGTCGGACAGGGAGTTGCCCTTTACTAGCCGATTTTGGCCACCTAAGATCTTGTAATCTTAGGGTGGCCAAAATATGGATTGACCGTTGAGCTTGAGTATCAATCAGTACGACAATCAAATGATCATCAGTTCATAGTTGACCGACTTCGATCAATTCATTGTTCAAAAGAGATGCGGGTCGACAGGAGGATATGGGCTGATATATTCTACCGTTAATCGAAAATCGATCGCTAATATGTGGTAGCGACTGACGGTCAACGTTTTGTTTTTATAAAGTTACCCCACACTTGGAATCTCCTGTGTTGTGGGTGAGTTTACAAACATATAAACTCACATACACAAACGCCCAGACCCGCAGCAACTACAGATAGCGCGCGAGTTGAATGCAGTCGGGGTCTGAGGTGAAGAGCCCCCCGCTACCCGCACGCCCCACCTCACGCGCCTGCAGTGTAGTACTTTGCCATCCTTGTCAACAGCACTACCGCATTCCTAAGCTCTGCATTCAACTCGCGCGCTTAGTGTACTTGTGGATCACACAAATATTTGCTCCGTGCGGGAATCGAACCCACGACACGTAGCGCAGCAGTCCAATCGCTCAGCCACTGCGCTTACCATGTCGATCTTTCAATCATGATCTATTGAGGGTCCACCGTCGGTGCATTTTGCACAAGTTTAGGTATTTCTCCAGAAAAAATCGTTTTTTTGTACATTTTTTACATATTGAATGAAACAAAGGTATATTTAAAGACAAAAAAATTCAGGATTTCTGTGATGGACTTTTCAAACGACTAATCAAATCTCAGGAACTATTTCAAATTGCAAAATTATTTTTTGTTGGATAGAAGTCGAGCAGTGGCTGAAACCGGGAGTAGCGTAGTAGTATGATGACGCGTTGTCAGGATACCCAACTGCGAAATTAGACCATGAAACAATTCAAATATGCTGGCAAACCAAACTAAACGAACTGTGACAAACCTCGCCTTGCAAATACTACGAAGTAATAGAAGGTCGACTTTATGCCAAAGTAAATAAATGACTTAAGCGTCTGGCGAAGTATGATTATACATAATATGCACATCTCTGCGATATTATGTTAAGGTATCTAAGTATGTTTCGATGGTCTGGTGGACATAAGCACGATTACTTGAAAATGTGATCTAATTCGATTCCTAGGTCAGTCAAAATATTATTTTTGTAGGCAATACAAATATCTATTTGTTTCGTGAACCCGTGGTGATGGAAGGTAGCAGTCGATTACTTTAGCCACTGCGCAAATCGTAACGATAATCAATAATTCATCAGTTGGTATTAAATTCGATTCCCAAGTCGGGCAAAGTGGGTATTATTGTGTTAGTCATCAGGACAGTCGCATTGACTCGTCTTCTTTTTTTTAGATTATAAAATCTCTGCAAGATTATACCGAGTGAAATCCGCCGTGTGTAAAATGCATCAGTTGCGCTTTACGTCCAGGTTCTGGTTCCTGCTTAGAGAATCCCACGACCCAATTGGCTCACCCTTATGGGACTCAAGCATTACACGTGATTTCTTTTTTATTTAAGATGGGTTCTATTGTGTCTATTCTTGTCTAGGGGTGATCCTTCGTGGAGTACCGGCCTAATATTATGACAACCCTAGCGAATAATTTATTCTATTCGCTATTCTATTCTCTATTCTGGGCCTATGAGTTACGTGGAGCTAGTCCCGCTCCGCCTTCACTGGTTACCACCAACTTCCTACATTTAGGGATGTTGTGCTTTGATGATGTAACTACTTCGAAATAACTATATACTCTCGAACGTTGCGCAACTGTTCCGGGTTCTGATCTTGTTTATATACTGTAATACTGCCTAGTTATGTTATGAGTGACAATAAGTAAGTACTTAACTATAGTTGTATCATGTTCCGATTGGACCTAGTATGTATAACTGGCTGTTGCCAACGGGTTCACCCGTTACAAGTCGATTACTAACCCACAACACATAATAACATAAAAGAATAAAAATGTCATGTGTTAATCCAGGTTATAAAGTATCTGTGTAGCGAATTTCAAGCAAATCCGTTCAGTGATTTTTGCATGAAAGAGGAACAAACATCCATCCATCTAAATATATATGTTACGGTAAGAGTGAATAATTGAAGATTATTAATAATTATTTATTATTATTAATAATTACCGAAAGTCGAGGTTAAGGTGATTAATTAATCACATTTGTCGGTTGTTATTAATAATTTGACCCTAGTAGTGATAAATGTAATAAGTAAACTTCCTTCACAGGAGCAAGTCGACGGAGCCCCGCTCCGCGGGGCTCCTACTTCTGCGTGGTTAAAAAAAAAACCTCTCTAACCTAAATTGTCCGAGTCGGGGTGCCAGCAAGTCCCGAGGTTAGACCTAGTTCTAACCGGCTAAACCTAGAAGTAACCGACCACATGCGGTTAAACCTACGTGTATCATACATATCTTCAGTTAGCACTAGGTTTAGCCGTTTAGTTTATTAATTTTATAACTTTTACCAATATGTGTCGTGAATTATTAATAATTACTACTAAAAGTAATAAATTTCGATCGTTTATTCACATTTACCAAAACATGTGATTATTATTAATAATTTTGTAAAAATATTAATAATTTTCAATTAATCAGTTTTACCGTAACATATACAATTATACACCGTTGTTTTTGAGTTTACTCATTACACGAATACAAATCTTTTTTCTATAAAATATCATAAAGTAAAACAAATATTAGTAACTAGCGGCCCGTCCCGGCTTCGCACGGGTGGAGGACCCGGTCTAAAACCCGGTCCCGATGGTTACAAACACAACAAAAAAATAATTATCCGAATCGGTCAAGCCGTTTTCATGTTATGTCGTGACAACGGAAAACGGGTTTCATTTTTATATATATAGATATACCAAAATGATTTATTTTATTATCTATACTAATATTATAAAGCTGAAGAGTTTGTTTGTTTGTTTGATTGTTTGTTTGTTTGTTTGAACGCGCTAATCTCAGGATCTACTGGTTGGAATTGAAAAAATCTTTTTGTGTTGGATAGTCCATTTATCGAGGAAGGCTATAGGCTATATAACATCACGCTATCACCTATAGGGGCGGAGCAGTAATGAGAAATGTTTCAAAATCGGGAAAATGTATTCCTTTTTTAGAGCTTCCGTTGCGTGCGCTGCGTAAACGGTTAGAGTTTCGTCAAAATTATGTACTACGGAATTATTCCTCATAAAATTTTCTAAAATAAGGTCCGCGAGAGCATATATCTATCTTTAAAGGTTAAGTCACTATAGGTAACCTTTTTTATGGGAACCAAATTTGTTTTAAAGTAATGCATTATTTGCGAAGGTGTTTTCATTAACATGATATTAATCCTTATCCAAATAAATACGTTAATCATCACAAGCATTTAATTTTGAACGAAATTGCCCTTAACATCATTTGATTTCAATGAATATCTTAGGAGATATCACAGTTTCAAAATAATACCGCGACAAAATAATGACGGGCTGGCACAACTGCGTCGATAAAATCCCTCTTTAGGCCGGTCAATATCGACATCAAACATTGCAAACGCGCATGTAACTACCATTTTGTTATAATTTGCAACCCTGAATACCTTGTGCTGTCAATTCAGTAGTTTTTGCGTGTGTATCTCATGAACCGTGATAGCTAGAGATTTGAAATTTTCACAGGTGATGTACATCTGTTGCTGCTATAACAAAACATACTAAAAACCAGAATAAAATAAATATTAAGGGGGGCTCTCATTGGTCGCGGGACTTATTTCATTACCGTGACCCCGGAACATAAAGAGCTATTGAAGGACACCATGGATTTTAGTCAGTACAAGTCTGACAGTCCCTCCCAGCCCGGGGCGGGAGGGCTCATTTGATGATTTTACCACGTAAAAAAAGGGGGGCTCCCATACAAAAAACGTGATTGCTGGTTTTTGTAGATGTTATAAAGTAATGTAATGTTTCGGA
Organism: Agrotis ipsilon; assembly: GCA_028554685.1. Classification (NCBI taxonomy): domain Eukaryota; kingdom Metazoa; phylum Arthropoda; class Insecta; order Lepidoptera; family Noctuidae; genus Agrotis; species Agrotis ipsilon. Next base: position 9,564,473 of record CM052973.1, on the reverse strand, counting down.
GGCTGTTTCTCACGAACCGTGATAGTTAGATAGGTTACATTTTCACATATGATGTGTGTCTATTGCCGCTGTAACAACAAATACTAAAAACTGGTTAAGTGCGATTTTGATTCGACATTGACATAACAGGATTATCAGGGTTGCAAACTTGGGTGTTAAATACTCTAAACTCTAAAGGGACCTAACAACATATAAAAGAATCTTAGTTACATGCGCGTGTGCAATGTTTCGTTTTTTATGTCGATATTGACCAGCCTACTTTAAGGATCGTTTGGAAAGGCTACGGGCTGCGTCCTCACCTTCAGTCTGACGCAGTCCTACCGGTTTTCGTTTTTTTCGTTTCGGGAGGTACCTCAAGATTCATTGGCAAATATGGGGAATGGTTAGCAGTCGGAATACGTGGGGGAAAAGACATCCTCTACCTCTCGCCCCAGCCACCACTGAAGATACCCACGACGTCGGAAAAAGCGCTCTTCAAGGGAACTGATGGAGACTGGACGATAGGACCAAACTCCTAACATGACGCGGGTGAAACCGCGGGCAGAAGCTAGTTGATGATAAAATATATTGTTATCATTTCTGTAAAGGAAAATAAAACAATAGTGTATAATTTCAATTAATTGAGGAAGCCATAATTACGAGGATAATTTTGAAATGAATGATTGTGGATAATATAATAAATTAATTGAATAAAAGGGTAAAGTCAATTGTATACAGGAGAATTGCCCTGAGAGAAATATAAAGTACGTTGTGGGAATCCACTCAACATTATCAAAAAATATGTCGTTGATGTCTTTTGTACGGTGAAAAGTTTCTTTGAAAAATATATTTTTTGGGGCTCATATTTTTTCTTAATCTTATTATATTAGTTACTTATTGAAATGTAAAAACGTGTTTCAGCGATTTGTGAGCTAGCTGTACGATCGGATAGTTGAACTAACTATTGTTGAAATCCCATATAATTGTAAACAAATAGTTAAGTAATTGTTACCATTCTATATTCTTTGCATCTTTTTACCATTTGTTAAAAAATCGGATTTAATCAATGCTTAAGTTACTGATGAAACAACTATGTCTTAGTTATAAACCTGTCCCCATCGTTTCGTTGAAGGTTCAAACGTAGGCAGTTGAACCGTGAGTGAAAGTGTAAGTTGAATAATATCGAGAGCGTCGCGCTCGGCGACCGACCACGCTCGACATCACTGGCGCAAGTAGTGGAGCGTGCAGCTATGATATTCTCTATGAGGAATCTCATCGCTGAACTCTACGATCCTTGCAAGAGCCAGCCCTAGATGCTGAGCCTGTAGCTTTACTTTAAATTAGCCCCAAATTAATGATATCATTGTGATCCAGCCTGTCCCTTGTGTCCTCCCTCAGTGTCGGCCTACTCCATATGGGGGGTAAATCGATTCTTCGAGACTTTACTTATAGCGAAAGTGTATATCGAGATTACTTAAGATTTAAGATAACTTTTGTCTAATGGGCAACTCGCTATCCGACCATGGACCATGTCCGAATCGATAGCGCGTTGTGTTCCACGCGCGCCTCAAAGAGGGTCAGCAAAATATTTAAAGGGCCAAAGCCTGCCGGGGTCGTGGGACTTATCGAATTACCGTGACCCTGGAACGTAAAGTGCTATTGAAGGACACCGTGGATACTAGTCAGAACGAGTCTGAGAATCCCTGCCCTGGGTGGGAGGATTCATTTGATAATTTTCCCAAGTAAAAAAAGCATCATTAGCTCCTATATCGAAATTTGAGATATCTTTCGTAAAAACATCTTTGTCCATCGCTAAAACTAATCAGTCAGTAATTTGCCTAAACTTACTTCAGCAGCACATCTATTGAAGCGGCAAATCATTGTAATTTACCAACCACCGTTTTGGTAATTTATTTTTTGTAAAGGTGCTGAAACACTCGAGCACTCACCGTTTTTGATTTTGTCGAACTGAACAACGAACAGAGTTCGTAGCGATGTTTGCTCATGTTTGGCGTACAGCTAAACATCGCTATGAACATTTCAAGATACTTCTAGCGAACGCTTTAGAGCGCCCAATGGTCTTAATGGTTTTTAATTATTTATGGTTGTTCGCGACGAGGTACATTCCACATAAAGCTAAGCTAAATAGTTGTGTAGGTACTTATAACATAACATTTTATATCTATCTATACATATAATAAAATAGTAGGAAAGTCAAAACTGTACATTGAATATTTTTTTTAAAGAATACTTGGGGTGTGATCTACAATCGATACCGAAGCCAAAAATATAATTTTTAGAATTTTTGTCTGTTTGTCTGTTTATCTGTTTGTCTGTTTGTCTGTTTGTCTGTATGTATGTCCGGGATAAACTCAAAAAGTACTGGGCGGATTTGAATGATTCTTTTTTTGTTGTATAGGTATTAAGTCTGGTCAAAACATAGGCTATAATTTATTTTGAAAACTTGAAGAACTGGCGCAGAACCGCAACAGACCAGCTAAACTATAAGAGATACAAAAATGGTGCGATAGCAAAAATTGTTCCACGTGATGAGCATTTTCTGCTGAGAGAATTAGTTTGAAGATCTCGAACACTTGATGTGGAACTCCAAGAGCCCAGCTACACTATAACATATACAGGAATGACGTCTTAGCAAGAGTTGTTCAGCGTGATGAGCACTCTCTGTTGACGTATAAAAATTGAAGATCTGGAACACCTAATGTGGAACTCCAAGAGCTCAGCTACCCCGCGGTGGTGGACGCCCACGGCGTCGGACTTCACAAGACGATCTCCGGCCACCGTAGGCGCGGGCATGCGGGCGGCGAGTAAAGGGCAACTCGCCGTCCGACCATGGACGGCGCGTCGTGTTCCACGCGCGCCTTAAAGAGCGTCAGCATAATGACGGGGCCCCGTCTCAGAGGGCTAAAGCCTGCCGGGGTTACCCCGGAACATAAAGGGCTATTGAAGGACACCGTGGATTTTAGTCAGTACAAGTCTGACAGTCCCTCCCGCCCTGCCCGGGGTCGGAGGACTCATTTGATGATTTACCACGAAAAAAAAAGAGCCCAGCTACACTATAACATGATTTTTTTCAACTGGGCGTGGATGGCTATCTTCGAAATTATGAGGAATATCGAAAAATGTTGAAGACTCCTTTCAACAATTCTGAGAAGTAATCAAATATGGCAAACTTAAGAAAAACGTATAATTAAAAAAAACTGATCAATCTTCAAGGCGATGACTGTATTCGAAACTTAAGTTAACCTTTTCTTCTTTGAAATCATGCTTATTTTTGTTCAACTCAACGCCCAGTTGAAAAATTCAACCTGTATAGGAATGACGTCTTAGAAAGAGCTGTTCAGCCTAATGAGCATTATCTATTGATGTATTAAAATATAAGATTTGGAACACCTGATGTGGAAATCAAAGCTATCACTAATTTCACGGACTGATTTTCGATTACAATTAATATATTAATACAATTTTTATTCTACTGGCCAAACTCTCATGAATTTTTTACCCGGGCTCTTGGAGTTGGGTATCAGACTTTTCAGATCTTCGATTTTGCCGACCCCATTGTCGCTGGCATAAGCAACAAGATCCGCGTACGAAGTCGCGGGCAAAAGCTAGTTTAATACATAAATACTGATTAAGTAATCACTGCCGGTTAAAATAATGTACCTGGCATGCTTACCTATGTACATTATAATAGTGTGTTGTGTTACATGACTCAATTATAAAACTTTATTGCTTGGGCTTTTTCCAAAATTGAGGTACCTTTTCAAACTTTTTTATATTTATTTAGTGGTGTTGGGTCACGACATTGTCTTAAAAGGACATCGTGGCTATAGAACACAAAGGGCGGGAGGGAACAGAGTGGATTTTTAGAACGCTTCTCCGCCAGGCCCTTCCCGCTTTCGATCCACACTTGGCTGGGCCGGCCCGGAGGTCTTATTGAATCATTTTTCTACCTATAGAAAGTAACAGCAGATCATTACTTTTAACTAATAAGAGTTAGATAAATTCTCAATTACAGATATTATTTTCTTTCAGTCACATATTTGAACGTTCATAACCCTGACATATATTTGTTTGTTTTCAGATTTTGTTTCTGAAAACCCTACCTACCGGATTGGAAGAAACCAAACTCAAAATAGTGGCTCAAAAAAGTGATAAAAGGCAAATAATGCCTCGATAGACAGTGCATGGAGTGACTGTCATTGATAACAAGTGTGAAAGTGTTCAGTGCTGAGTGACCAGTGAAGATGCGCGTGCGGTGGTGGCGCGCTGTGGTTGTGTGCGCCTGCGCACTCGTGCTGCGCAGCGACGCCTTACCGCCTGCTACGTTAGGGGATGTAGTTGCCAATGCTGCCACGAGCCTCAACTCTATGAAGGTAAAATGCTCTATTTCATTCACTTATTTAATAGACTATTTTCGCTGAGTTTCCACTATGACTGACTAAATCTTTCACCGCTTTGTGGTTTCATCGGTTTTGTATCAAAAAATCCTCCAAGACTAAACATTTAAAGACTCGTGCTTAACGCCGAATCTGTCAGCCAAAGCACGGTAACACAATGGGCGTTTTTCCATTAGCCGGTGCTGGGAAGCTAAAATGTATAATATTGTATGACTCGCTTTTGCACTTACCGGCGCCGGCGGGCGGCGTAGCGCAGGCTCGGTATTCATACATTTTTGCTTCCCCACACTGCTTTTGGTGACAGATTCGGCGTTAAATGTTTGTTACTCCCGGCGTGGGCGTAAGTATTTTATCCACCAACATTTTAGACCAAAAGTCGGTTTTTGGGTGAAGGACCATTTATGTCCTGAAAATAGGTGAGATGTCGAGGTACTACGGTATAAAGAGAAGTGTGGACGTGAAAAAATGCTGCCACAAATGAATTCAGAAAAGGCAGTAGGAGAACGATGAGATCTTGAATGTCAAGTTCAAATTCGTCATAATGCTTCAGGTTTGATAATAACCGGTTCAAAGCAAACGACTTGCATTGCTTTTGATAAATGTAGAATGTTGAATTCAAAATAAAAGTAGTATGAGTTGATTAACTTTTTTTTCAAGGACTTAGACTATCATGATCGCTAACGTATTTTGTTTGAAGAATATTTAAGTCTAATGTTTTCACCTACCACAAAAGTTCTTCTAGTCAAGTGATTTTGATACAGTAATCCTTTTCTTATCGGGATATTTATGTGAAAGGACTGCAGTTGACTAAACTTGATAAATATTTATGTATGTATTTCTTTTTTCCTTTTATTCAATTATTTTCATAATATATCAATAACCTACTGCTCATACTGCTCCAATACTTCGGCTGTGTGTTATATAATTCATCAATCAAATTGTTGTAATACATGGTACTTACATTATGCTAGCATGTGTTGCCATATTGCACTTTAAAACAATTACATAAAGTAGGTTACAGATTGATTCATAATAAATATGTTACTTATTGATAGGGATACATTGCTTAACACCATGCTAGGTAAAAAAGCATTTTTTTGGATTGGCAAAATGGAATCCAAAAAACAATTTAGTCAGCAGTCATGCCGCGTAAAAAATTGCGTTGATATTGAAAATGACTACGCAGTCAAAATATAAATTGGAAAATGCGAGACTAGGTTCGTTACCTTTACTTTATCGTTCATCGAACCCGTTTACATTTTTAACGAGACGAGACTCACGCACGGCAATTGATTTTAGAAGATAAATTGATTAAACATACACTAACGCTATTTGGGAATAACGGTCGAACGCGAGTGATTTCGTAATCAAAAGAATTACTCAAAATTTAATCCAAATATAATCTCAGTTCCCATTTAGAAACCGAAAACGTGACAGAAATATGTGTAATTTTTAACTAAAATCGCCCGGAGGACACAGTGGAGCATACGGTGCAAGACTGCCCAGCTTGGGCAGAGCACCGACGTGTCCTCACGGCGGCGATAGGCGGAGACCTCTCGAGCCCGGAATTGGTTTCGGCCATGCTGCGGAGCGAGACAGAGTGGGAAGCGGTCGCCACCTTCTGCGAGGCAGTAATGCTCGTGAAAGAGGTGGCGGGCCGCGAGCTAGAGAGGACAGCGTCCTCCCTCCGCCCCAACCGCAGTGGTGTACGCCCACGGCGTCGTACGTCCGCAAGACGATCTCCGGCCACCGTAGGCGCGGGCATGCAGACAGCGAGTAAAGAGCAACTCGCTGTCCGACCATGGACCATGCCCGGGTCGACGGCGCGTCGTGTTCCACGCGCGCCTCATAGAGCTGTCAGCAAAATGACGGGGGCCCCAGAGGGCCGAAGCCTGCCGGGGTCGCGGGACTTATTTCTATTACCGTGACCCCGGAACATAAAGGGCTACTGAAGGACACTGGAAATGTTAGTTACGACCACAGACTAAGTAGAGAGTATGGTTACGACAGAATCCCATCTCAATGTTCTTCCAAAAAAGGTCTAGTTGCCATCGTTTTTATGGTCAACCTTGCTCTGCAAGAGAAAAATAGCGTTTTTCAAACTACGCACGTGAAATTACGACAGTGCGTTGCGCTATCATCCAGGGAATGTCCTAAACAGTGGAATCAGAAGTGAAGCAACGAGAAGTGTGCCGCATGCATATGGTCCACTTTATTCATTCGTGATGTAACTCGGTCATCATCGTCTTTGGAACCTTTTGTTTGGCAAATGCGTGATATTGCTTGATTTGAACTTGCGAATGCTGAATTGAGCACCGAGCGGATAAGAAAGATGATTATCGAGTTTAGACCTTTTTTATGAGCCTGCTCTGTCCCACTCCTGGGCAAAGGCCTCACTCCACTTCTTCCACCTTTCACGATACTGGGCGTCATCCATCCAGATCGGACGGAACCTGTCCATCAGTATCTAGATTGCAAATATTAGTTCGTCAGTAAGCGTTTTGAAAAATAATGGATACGTATTTTTCTTTTGATGAATTAATGCACATTTACAAAGATATTACGCATCGAAATTCGAGAGTGAGGCTCATGACGTCTGAAGCAAGTGATACTTACTGCACTTGCTTGTGTGTCACAAGCAAGTGCAGTAAGTTAATGGCAATTTCAATACGAAAACTAACTTCACTGGGAATTAATAAATTCACTGAAAAGATGGAATACCATCTATTAATTTCACAAATAATCTTGATTTCCCACTGAAAAGTGCTATTCGCCTTGTGTGAAACAGATGATAGATGACCAGTGAAAGATTTTTAGGTACCCTGCCTGTAGTTTTAACCCTGGGCTGCTGAAATGACGAATCATAGAGAAGAATGGAGGAAGAAGATGTGTGTAATGTTATCACGACTTCAAATTAATTTGGGATTAAGGTAGCTAAAAATTTATTTGCACATTCCAATGCAAATTGTACTGGTAAATCCGTTGTTAGTATAGTAAACGCATATTTTAGTACCCGGATACCATTAGCATCAAATCGTGTATTAAAGACTAGCTTCTGCCCGCGACTTCGTACGCGGATCTTGTTGCTTATGTCAGCAACAACGGGGTCGTCAAAATCGAAGTTCTGCAAAGTCTGATACCCAACTCCAAGAGCCCGGGCAAATAATTAATGTGTGTTTGGCCAGTAGAATATTTTTTTTATTTCAAAAAAGAGCTAATTGTTCCAAAGAAAGTTTTCCCGTATCTCTAATAGATGCGGATTTCTCCCTTTTGGCCAATTTAAAAGAAACACTCTGTATATTATGTTAAAGTTTAGTTGGGCTTTTGTTGTTCAACATTGCGTTCCAGATCTCCAATCCACGTCAACAGAGAATGCTCATCAGGCTGAACAACTCTTTCTAAGACGTCGATTCTATATATGTTATAGTTAAGCTGGGCTTTTGGTGTTCCACATCAGGTGTTCCAGATCTTAAATTTTTATATGTCAACACAGAGTGCTCATCAGGCCGAACAACTTGGCTAAGACGTCATTCCTGTATTTGTTATAGTGTAGCTGGGCTCTTGGAGTTCCACATCAGGTGTTCCAGATCTTCAAATTTATTCTCTCAGCAGAAAATGCTCATCACGTGGAACAATTTTTGCTATGGCACCATTTTTGTATATCTTTTAGTTTAGCTAGTCTGTTGCGGTTCTGCGCCAGGTGTTCAAGTTTCAAAAATAAATTATAGCCTATGTTTTGACCAGACTTAATACCTATAAAACAAAAAAAGAATCATTCAAATCCGTCCAGTACTTTTTGAGTTTATCCCGGACATACATACAGACAAATAGACAAACAGATAAACAGACAAAAATTCAAAAAACTATATTTTTGGCTTCGGTATCGATTGTAGATCACACCCCAAGTATTCTTTTAAAAAAATAATCAATGTACAGTTTTGACTTTCCTACTATTTTATTATATGTATAGATTTCAAAATAGATTAACCGCAATCTACACTTAATCACATGTTTTCTTGAGTTTTCTGTAATACTATTTAAATTGCATTCCTCGTAGGTGACTGCAATAGGTAGGCATATTTTAGGTTAATCTGTGTGCTGTACAAATCTAATTCCTAACTCAGTTGACGTTTCATTTCATGTTATGAATTATGTAGTGTAATGACTTCCTATTGTCCATGTCGAATTTAGTTTAGGTATTACTGTAACAGGGGGTCTACTCTCTTAATTCATCAACGAAAATACGTAATGACACTCGAAACTTTAGAGTGAATCATACCCCCTATTAAATAATTCTGAATTTAAACTTTTGACAACACATCGAGTCGAGATAATACGAGTACTACTTATCATGTTGTCACCAATTTTTAAGTTCATGCCACTAATTAATTTTATGTTCGTAAGTTTGTGCGTACAGTCTATGAAACGCCCTAAACTACGGCCTGAGATACGTGCTTAGATAGTAGTACCCCAAACGGATTATTAGCTGTCACTAAACTTACGAGTAATATTGCCTTTCTCAAAGATCTGGTAGATAGTGTAAACGTATACCTACACCCAGTCACTTTACCTTTCACATCCGATGTAGCATAACAAGAAAGGTAAGACTTGTTATGCACCAAATCGTTAACCAGTCACTCCTTAAATGCCAGTGTTCCTTGACTACTACACCTTTATTAACTTGAAGAACTCTGATAAAATCATCAAATGAGTCGTCGCAGGCAGGGCAGGACGAGAGGGACTGACTAAAACCCTCGGTGTCCTTGATATTACTTTCCGGGGCTACGGTTATCTGACAAGACAGTTCCACGACCTCGGCAGGCTTTGGCCCTTTAAGGGGGAACTACTACAAGAGGAACCCTAAAACAGACGTGATCCTTGATACATATCGTTTGATTCGATGTTAATAATAGGGTTTTTTTTTTTTTTGAGAAACTCGTACTGACTAAAATCCACGGCAATCCTTCAATAGCCCTTTACGTTCCAGAGCCAAGGTTACCCGATGAGACAGTCTTGCGACCTCCCACCCATATTGTCAAACTTGTACTGACTAAAATCCACGGTGTCCTTCAATAGCAGTTAACGTTCCCGGGTCACGATAGCTCGTTAGTCTCGCGACCCCGGCTATGAATACTATTTATGAATTTAATAACGCGAAAAACCATAAACATCACAATACAATCAGGATCTTTATGGCTGATATTTTCGCAACACTGCGCCCTGACCAACATCCACGAATGTCCACGATGCTATATTATCGAATTATTATACGAAAGTCAATGTTCTTTCTGTGCGTCAGCTCGCGGCAACTCTGGATTACATAACTTGTATAACTCTGCCTACACGAGTTATGTAATTCTCTTCTGCGAGTTTCTTTAAATGAATTTATTAGGTACTTAACGAACTTTGTAGGTGATTAACTCGTTAGTTGTTTACAATAGCGTTAAGGGATATAAGTTTATATGTATATTTATAAAAATCCTTGCCCCACACTAGGATTTTCTCCTATATTGTGGGAGCGTTTACAAACATATAAACTCACGTACTCAAACACCCAGACACAGAGCAACTACTTGCAGGTCATACAAATGTTTGTTCCATGCGGGAATCGAACCCGCGGCACACAGCGCAGCAGTCCAATTGCTTAGCCACTGTGCCAAACGTGCCGTCATATTGTTTATTTTGGTCTCTTAACGATAAGTACAGAACGTCGCGTCGTCCATGACATGTTTTTTTTCCGGGAACGATAACTTCCAGGGGTCATGTATAACTATAACGATTTATATTCGGCCGTAAATCAATGTAAGTTTAAAAAAATAAAACAAAATTATGATTTGATTTTTACATTCCTTTTTAATTTATAAACTTTATTCTGCCAATTTTCACACCCCTGCAGCCCTGGTCTCGTTTAATCATCATAATACAAAGACTTTGCTTTACGTTATATTAACTCGCTAAATATTCTAAAGTTGAAGAGTTTCAATTACAAGATTCAACTAAGATGTGTTTTTATATGAAAGGATGCGTGCTATAGCCACTTATTCGGCACAACAAATCCGTATATTTACACCAAATTACAGCTTTCTAGTACTGGGTGGGCGTCTCTGAGCTAAGCTGCGGACAGACGGACGGACGGACGGACATGGCGAAACTATAAGGGTTCCTTGTTGACTACGGAACCCTAAAAACAAGCAGCTGCGTTTAGGTTTAGCTAGTTTTTAGTTTTTACTAGCCTGTCGGTCTAGTGGTTAGATGCGTGCTATGGAGTGCTAAGGGTAGTCTTCCTTACTATCGATACATCGCATAGCTCGAGCTCAGCATTTTCCTAACGCAGCTAGCATGCTTTGGCGCATCTTCATAGCACATCTTACACCCACCGCTACATAGCGTAGCATCAGTGGTAACGGTAACACAGTTTCGTAGCTCAGCTTTTACATTCTCGCAGCATAGCTACATAGCACATCTCTGCATCCTTAACCTCAGCAAACACTGTTTCGAATTGAAGAGTTATTTTTGTGTGGATTGTCGAGGAAGGCTATCACGCTACGGCCAACAAGAGCCGAGCAGGGTGTAACCGCAGGGAACAGCGGTAATATTATACCAGTAATTAAGAAACGTAAGCAAGTTTTTACTCATCAGTAAGATGGCGAACCTTGTAAAGATAAAAACGTGGACGACGTGTGACATCTTTATTGTGTAATTAACATAAATCATCCGGCGGACCTTACACAAACATACTGTAGCTGCCGAAAAAAAATTATACCTTGAATTTATTTATAGCCGTATAAATTGTATTAATTTCTTCCCGTCAGTACTTATAAGTATTATTATTTTATAGTACATTTATACAGAAACACCTTGACATTTTCACAATTTATGTACCTACTTATGTACTTGATTGTAACAGGAGTATGTAGTTAAACGAAACCTGCATTTGTTGCTCAACCCTATTTATTTGTTAAAGGCCATCCTTTGATTTTTTTATACATTGCGCAAAATGTCACTCTTCGCGGTCTTCAATGAAGCGTCCATTCAATTTTAACATTCGCAGATTGAGAAACAGTGGGCCTTTGCTTAAAGTTACAAAACATCATTAAGTATCGTCTTCTCTTTGTCCGTATTTGACATTTTATTTCTCTCTTTATTTACAATGCTTAACATTGAAGGCCGAGGAGCTCGTGGCTAAATAATTACAGCCGCACAGGCTAATCTTTTGGGTTAATCCGCACTCACCGTTGTTGGTCTGTGGAATAGCACACAAAGCCGTTGGTCCCGGCTGTCATTTGTAGATCTTTGACAGTTGTTTCTATTAGTCAGAAGCTCTAAAGTCTGTTAACCAGTCTTACCATGGGGTATCTTAAATTACTCAGTTATTGGGTTGTGAAGGCCCGATAGGCAGTCGCTCCATGTAAAAAATACCGATATCCAGCTGCATCTGGTTTGATTGGAAGCCGGCCCCAATATAGTTGGGAAAAGGCTAATACGATGATACTTAAAATTGAAGGCCAAAATATTTAGATAAGCAAGCTTCATCATAGCATACTAAGACAATGACATCATCATAAAACATTTCTTTACAATACAAAATTACAGGAATTCAAATGTCGAAATACATAATATGTCAGCCATGTTAGTTCCGGTACTTATGAAATCCAGTTTATGCAGTATTTAGAGCGTGGTTGGAGGCCGCTGCGGTCCCTAAAACGACATGTAGAATGGTAGATCCTGCCTTCTGTTACACTATTGTGACTAAACGTAACATTCTGATAGGTAAGTAATTAAAATTACCTTCATTAACCGAATCAAATTCGACAAATTAGAATTGTGACTCGCCATTCAACATAGCCCATGCCCGAATCGACTGACGTCGTGATCGTGTTCTTCAAAGAGCTGACAGCAAACTCAAGGTGCGTACGGATTGCGCGAACCCTGGTACGCGTACTCAGTTTACGCGTATCCGGAACGCCTAGTCCATACCTGCAGCTACGCGTTCACTCTTGGGGTACGCGTACCGCGCGAGCCAACTCGCAGCGCGAGCCACCGTCAGTCGTTTTTGGTTGCGCGTCAAAGAGGAAGCACGCAGCCGGCTACGCTATATTTGGACGGCAAAATGAATAAACACGCGTGTTCTTCGAGTTTCAATAATGAAAATATTATTAGATTGATTCAACTTTATGAATTTCACCGGGTCTTGTGGGATAGCACACTAACTGATTATCGAAATAACGATTTTGCGGCAAGATGCATGGAAGGCAATTTCAAACATTTTTTTCATCCACCATCTAGGTTTCCGTTTGTTTCTCTTTTTTTATATAAAATGTGTTGAATAATGACTAACGCCGCAGCAGTGGTGGTGCACGCAACCGCTAAGTTTGTCGGGGTCATGGCGAATGACTGGAGCTCGCGGAGCGCTCTGGATCGATTGACCTCGCGTACAGGTTTGCGGCGGTCCGTACAGGAGCTGTACGCGTATCCAATGTACGCGTGGACAGTGTTTTCCCAAGTACGCGTAACACAGGAACGCGCTATCCGTACGCACCTTCACGGGGCCCCTATAGAAGGCCCTCTTTGGCCCTATAGAGACAAAGACGTGGTGTTAGCGGGGCGGTTAATCAAGCGTGACCCCGGAGCGTAAAGGGTTATTGAAGGAACGCCGTGCATTTTAGTCAGAACAAGTTTGACATTCTTTTCTGCCCGGCCTAGGCGAAAGAACAGCTCATCTGATGATATTACCACGGTGTATAAAAATTGAACAAGTACACTGTATGTAGGTAAAACACGACCTTTACATAAGAATTTGTTTTGTTAATTATTTAAAATGCTAATAAATCCAAGATGTAAAGTAGCCTATATAATGTGTATGTCAATCAACACGTCTAGCTTAGATTTGAAAGTGGTACAGGTGGAGTAACTTCCGTATTTATAATAACTGTAACTAGCTATTGATCGATGTTAAAAATGACAAATATAGCCAACGCTTAGCTTTCGAAGGGAAAGTAGGAAGTTATATGGAAATCTGTTTCCTCTTCCGTATTTAGAATGGGTCCGCGATTACCGTCAAAGACCATCATTTTTATAGAACGAAGTCATTAAAATGTATACAGACATTGACGGCTTGTTCTTTTTTTATCGTAGTGAAATCATCAAATGAGTCCTACGGGGCTGGACGTGCCAGGTACTGTCTGACTCGTACTGACTAAAATCCGCGGTGATCCGTCAATAGCCCTTACGTTCGAGGGTCACTGTTACCTGATGAGACAGTCTCGCGACCAATTGATGCCTCCGGCACAGTGGCTGAGCGATTACCTGTGTCGCAGATTGATTCCCGCACAGTATAAATATTTATTAGTATGACCTACAAGTAGATGTTCCGGGTCTGACTGTGTCTTAAAATATTTACATTAAACAAGGGGCAAGGTTCTTTTTAATAAATTAAATAAAACAGATTAATGCATTAATCTGTACGTATGTGTATTACCTACCAAGGAAGCTGTGAGTGGAATGTAATGAGATTATGAATGTCACGTCCATAGCAAGGTATGCAAACTGTATGCGAAGCAAAGTCTATGTTACAATGATTATAATATTTTGTTTTTTATTACTGCTTCAGTCAATAACGTTGTTTATTGGCATTTACATTTAATCTCTAATGGGCCCTACATACTTGATACATGCTTCGACCATGCCCCCGTCCGGCCCGGCCCGGTGTTGTTAGCGTAAATCATTCTTAATAGCGACGTCACAGAACAGCTCTATAAGAAATCTCATCGCTGAACTCCACGATGTTCTCAAACAAGAAGGTTCTGACAACGTCCGATTGGATAGTTTCACTGTATAAGTAGCTTAGTGACGGGTCGACGCCGCGTCGTGTTCCACGCGCGCCTCAAAGAGCTGTCAGCAAATGACGGGGGCTCATAGAGGGCCAAAGCCTGCCAGGGGTCGCGGGAACTTACTTGAAGGACACCGGGATTATATCATACAAGTGTGACACCCTCCCCCCGCCCTGGCCCGGTGTGGGAGGACTCATTTGATGACTTTAAAAACCACGCAAAAACTTAATTAACCAAATTAAAAACCCAAAATAACCAACCACGATAGAAAAAAAAAAAAAAAGTGGCTTAGTGGAATGGAGATCTTTAGTCCCCAGCGTGGCGTGAGCGCTTCGCGTCGGCGGGCTTCGGGCCATGCGTCAACAAGGCTGTGTTTATAGAGAATAGCTCGGGCCCCCCCCCAACTGCATACAAAATCGTCGGTATAAGTTATATATACGAACCCCTTTAAGAGCATGATGCGTTTGTAAACATCGACACACGAACATTGATATTGTGCCGCAAATATTCAGATGTTATTTTTCTTGTGTAGGGTCATAAATTTTCGACCGGCCTTCAACTCGTGTTATGTCTATTGTTTGGAAAAAAAAATCTAAATAGAACTTTATTCATGCTGGGGGAAATTATAGCTGACATTTAGTGGTCACAGAAATCAAGAATTTCCGTCAAACCCTTTACGTTCCAAGGTCAGGTTACTTATGTTAGATAGCACCGCGACCCCCGACCCCCGGTGTCTGAGCAAGACCTCACCTTCGCTATTTAACTCTTTTCGGCACAGAGGTTATTAAAAGTCTCGGAAATCGATGTAATTAGCACTACACTGCAGAGTAAATAACATAATCTGACATGATATTATTTAGTACCAATACATAATAGGAGAGTACGCACAATGGGTAAGGCAGGGGCCTTAACGTCACGGGCGTATGAAGTATCACGAAGGCAGCACGAAGGATTCTAGGGGTGAACCTCCGTAGCGCAGCGAGGAGGGTTCACACGCGGGAAGAAGTTAAGAATCTTTAGTGTAGCGATGGATTCCAGTTAGCCAAAACAAAGCAGCTTTACCCCGAGAGCGTAACCTTCTACTTTTCCTTCACACCTACGGCGCGAAATAATTCGATTTTGAAATTGTGATGGGGTACGACACCTTCGAACGTGAAACTGGCAAACCACTGCAAGCGATCAGGCTGTTGGCGGCCAGCGGCCGCCATTACTGTACAACGACCCTTGGTAAAGTGTTCATATGACGGTTTTTCTTTGCGGTCCAAATTCAATCACATATTCCCACGGGAATAATGAATTCAGGACATATATTAATGCCTCGGTCGAGCGAGAGGCAACAATGTCATGGCTTTAACATAGTTTGCCTGACAATATAAGATGACATTTACGCGAGCAAGAGGGTGAAAGAGAGATTGTTATACCAAAGGTGGAAAGAAATAAATTCGCCGTACGAGGGTATTTAGACGCCAGCGAGCGAAGCGAGGGCGGCTAAGGCCGAGTGGGAATTGATGACGTTCACCCGTGTTAAAAACACTCACTTTCATTTCAATATAAGAAAGTAAAAAATAGTATTTTTCGAAAATATGTATTGATATAACAAATGAGTAGTACCTATTTAAAAGTCGTTTTTAATTTAAATTTCAAATATGGAACACGAAAAAAACCGCCCGCGTCACCGCCGCGGGCCATCCCGCTTTATATTATTGTTTTAATTCAAATTGGCCGTATAACACTCACAAGAACCGCAGACGCAGCAATATTTTTTTAATCGATATTTTTGTCTTAATTATGTAAAAACGAGATTGAAATCCGGCTTGCCCGGACCTCTGGGTGCGGCAGTCGCGCCCTCTATATTTCGCGCCCTGAGATCGAGTCGGAGCTCTCCCGCCGCACTAAAACTTGTCGAGGCACGGTTTCAGTTATGGTTTTCTAAAGAGTTTAGTAACTACAACATAAATACACCACATGACACTGGGTGGCCGAAAATAAAAAGAAAAATAAAACTTCTCAACATGTCATCCATGTCAAAATATTGCGGCTGCGATCTGTACGGGTCAGAAAATCATTAGAAATTTGGCAAATACGACTACTCACACATGCTGAATTGTGCGGATATAAATGTTGCGATTTTCGAAATCATTATTTTTTATAGTTTTAATTAGTATTCGAAATTATTACTATAAAGAAAATTATACCGTTTAAAAAAACCAATGTAGTTCGATTGTTAAAATATATTCCCGCCCTAGGGAGGGAAGCAATGACTATGAGTCTTCCCGCCCAGGGAGGGAAGCATCGTTTCGAACCGATGCTTAGATCAAACAAACACGTACATTTCGAGTATGAGAAATGAAAAATACATTGCGTCTTATGTCATTACAATTTTGGTAGTTTGCCGGATTTGCGTGTGGTCCGAAGGTGGAGCATCGACACCAATTTTAAGTAAATTTACAGAAATTGGTATAACAACTTATCGGCTATGTTTAAACACACGCGACGGTGTGAAAATTACTGAAATTATAGTTATTTCGTCTTAATTATGACCTATGGGACCTGTTAAACAGTAGGTGGGATTTTCGATAAGTGATGGGTGTTCTTTAGATCCGAGGAGTTTTTGCACCGAGGAGTAAACTAGCAGTGACTTACGTCACAAGTTGTCCAGCAGATGGTGTGAAAATTAGTTTCTTTTAAGTATGGTAAGGTTGGTAATTCTCTTGGTACCTTATAATATATTTGGGACGGTAGCCCTTTGACTGTTCTCTGCCATAAAATGGTTGGCCATAATTAAGTGCGGCATAAAGTTTATGAATCAGCAAGCAACTGTAGAGGGTTTAATTTGAGATGTGACCATGACCATAGTGTGTTGTAAACTTTTTTTGGGGACGAAAATTCGTCTCTGATATTTTTCATTCCCATAGGAAATTAAATACATTGAGTTTAGAAGAGAAGTACTGTACTACTTACTGTATTACTCTTCTAATCAAAAACTAAAGGGAAATGCCGTGGATTATCGCGATGATGGACGTTTATACGAAAATTTGAAGACCATTTTCGGGAAAATCATTTTCAGATAATGTGGATAAACGTCGAAAATCATCATCTCTTTAGCCTTGTCCCAAATCGTTTGGGGTCGTCTTCAAGTCTAACCAGATTCAACTGAATACCAATTAAGCCATTCCTTTTGATCAGGTGACGGGGGCATGGAGACGACTGTCGAGCACGGTGAGCGAGTCTGTGGGGTTGAAGCACGCGTTGCGGCGGCTGCAAGCTGTGCCGGCGCGCGCAGCACGCCTCGTGCACGCGCTGGTAGACCGCATGCGTGTCGGCGGCGGTCCCATCGTCGAAACGCAGCTGGGAGCGCTGCGCGGGCGCAAGCTGCTCACCAGGACCACGGCGCAGATGCCTTACTACAGCTTTAAGGGTATTAGGTACGAACTGACAACATTATTGTAACTGTTCGGCTGAACATTATTTCTTGTTATGCGAATCATGATAAATCGCAAAGTAATAAGCTTATGTTATGTTAACTCGTTCATCGTTTAAAAACATGCTAATTTCACTGTACTTAGAGCGCTCATGTACCTAACCGTGATTGTATTGTAATTAACTGGTGATAAAATTTAATTATACAATCATAGGAAAAAATATAACAAAGCTTTTTCAAACAAGGTTCTATGAAAGAATTGTAAAGAACCGAGAATTCACAGTTTTCTCATTGTATTTGTGGAATCGGGAGCATACCCTAGAAATATTAAGTAATGGTATTCTTATAGGTACGCGCAGCCACCCCGGGGATCGCTGCGGTTCCGTCCGCCGTCGCCGCTGGAGTCGTGGTCCGGAGTCCGAGATGCGCTGGAGGAAGGCGCCGTGTGTCCTCACCGGTTCATGCTCTTCGATACCTATAAGGGTGATGAGGACTGCCTCTTCCTCAACGTGTACTCGCCGGCACTTCCTGATAAAATGTCTGGGTAAGGCAACATTATATCTACACAATCGAGTTCATCATAACTCGGTATGCCAATTATGGAATTCTGATGAACTCGAAGGTACAACAGAATTTTTAATTTATATTTTTGTCTTATTGTTTTATTATTGGCATAGGATTCAGTTTTTTGCTTTAATAGAAGTGACAAGAACACCTTTGTATATCGCTGGGAGTAGCACATTCGAAAAATCTGTAAATTTTAAGAAGGATGGTGTTGCGTTTTATAAAATTTTTATCGTCAACATCATGTTTCTATTTTATAATATTGTCGCACAATATAGTCTTTGCTGGTCTTTACTAAATTATCGAAGTACGCCGCCGTCCGCCGAAATTTCAGCAGGTTCTTACTCGTAAATCCCTTACGGAAATCAGATTAGTTAGTGGTTAACTAAAACTTGGTGACAACATGATAAAACAGTTGTACCGACTCGCGATATGTTCTGAGAACTTAAGAATTATTAACTAAAACGTAGTAGGATTCACTCAAAACTTTTGCGTTACTTGCGTACGGGCCCGTATGTTTGACGGACTAAGAGAGTACTGGGGGGGGGGTATTACAACGTCTTAAAACCAGGCTTGTTCCAGTGAGTGAACGAGATGGCACTAGACGACTTCTATAGCTCTGTCACTTTCACTCGCCATAATTAGCCTGGTTCTAAGACGTTGTAATACCCCCCTGAGTGTAGACCCCCTGATACCGGATTCAATTCTAGTCAAACATGTACGTAATTGCAACGTAGGTATGTCCCAGTGTAACATCAACGTCATCTACCAGTTTTCTCTGACGAATGACGCTCAGATTGACATAGGCGGTTGGCTGAATCATCTAATTTGTGGCACTGACGTAGTTACTAAGACTAGACCTGGTAAGTCTGTAGCTAACGTCACTGATGGGGTGTTTGCGGTCACCAAGCAATAGCGAAAAGCTGAGCATGGTGACTAACAGGTAAAATTTGTAGTAAAAGAAAAATTAAAAGAGGTTTCATCATATAAGTATGTACGATGAATCCGGGAAAAGTCAAGTTCTTGCATCCGCTTTTTTTACTTTGTTCGTCATTTATAGACATAAAAAAGTTTATTCATCCCGCAGGTCCCATCTGAGCGGGGTCAATCGACCAAAGAGCAGAAAAATCTAATTAAATTATGTTTTTTCTTCTTTTTAGATTCTTTATTTAATATACCTAGATAGATTTTTGTATTCGAACAAAAACAATGAATATTTGTTTTATCATGAAATTAAAAAAAAAATATCAGCTTGTTCTGAGTGAGCTGACAAAGAGGTAAAATTGGTTAAAAAAATGAACTAGTTTTCATCATAATACGTACGATGAATCCGGGAAAAGTCAAGTCCTTGCACACGTTTTTTACTTTGTCTTGCTTAATACACATCAAAAAGTTTGCGATCACTTCGAAAAATCGAAATAGTTTTTTGATACGGTAGCGGTAGATTATATTAGGATTACTTTTTTAAGATTCTATATACAAAATACAGAAATAGAAAATAAAACAGTTCAAATACTCCATTTTATTTTTAAAATATCCGCTTATGCTAGTGATTACAAACTTTTTAATCTAGATTTGAAAATGTCTAAACCCTTGTTGTCAGGTACAATCCTAAACTAGCAGTGATGGTCTGGATCCACGGCGGAGCATTTGCCATGGGTTCTGGCAACGCTTTCCTTTACGGTCCCGATCACCTCGTGAGCGCAGGAGTGGTGTTGGTCACCCTCAACTACAGGCTCGGCGCGTTGGGCTTTTTGAGCCTCGAAAATGATGAAGTATCGGGAAATATGGGACTTAAGGTAAACAAGATAATGCCTGACCTACATTTAATAAATAACTCTTTCTTTCTCTTTTTTCGTGTGCCATTTTCTTTGCTTTTAGAGTTGAAATAAGAGTTGCTCCTCTGGGAATACCACAAACCTTTCACATGTTCAGGTTACCTCTCGATGTTTTCCATCACTGATGTCAGGGATTTCTAAGAAAAACTTAAAAAGTACAATCATATAAATTGAAAAAGACACATTGGTACATAGTTGCCTGGGTTTGAACTCGCAACCTCATGCATGCATATATCAAATGAGTGATTTTTTACGTTGAACAAATAGATCTTCATGTAATAGTAGTTAGGTACTAGCTAGAAACGTTGTTTATAGGTAGTTTCATTATTTTTCACAACATCTTTGCAAACGCCTTCGAAGTAAGTTGGTTCTGTAATTTTTGCGCAAGTAGGTACTCACCGAATGGTTTATTAACGTGTAAACTCGAATTGATATTGATATTTACATGCCTTATATTTTGGTCGTAGCAGAGAAAACTGTAAGTAAAACGACACAATAACTACGTAATAAAAGGCAGGCATTCGCACGATTTTGTAACTCTTGGTCATGGTTTACATATTTCGGTCAAGTTCGAAATCTTTTGACGCAAGTTACAACAAACATATAATACATTAGGCATTATATATATTCACGGTATAAAAACGCATATTGTTTAAAATAGTCACCATATTATGCAACTAGCTTTAATCGATGAAATAATATCTTAAATGTTCTGATAATTTGTTTTTAATAAAATTCATTCATAAAAAACACACAGGTATAACAGCCTCACATTTAAATTATGTAAGAGATTGGAATTAAATTGATCCGTCCGACTATTGTCCGACTAGGATTGACCGTCAATGGTTCACTAATAGTTTATGACACAACACATGGTTGTTAGGTAATATGGATGAAGCGATTTAGCCCCTATTGCATAGGCGCTAGGCGTTTGAGTCTCGATGACGTAGTTTTTGCTCTACCCGGGCATGACTCGGGTCACACGCACGTCGCTAGCGCGCAGGTGTGTGCGATATTGGTCACGCAATCCCCGAAATCTCCCCATTTCACCAGTTGTGTAATAGAATGCAGGAGCCTATTTATAACCGGGACAAGTCAAAGGGGAATAACCAGTTCGGTCTGGCTGCTATAATTTTAAGGACACAGATACTATTTAGAGCATTCAACCTACCCAAATCTGTCAATTTTTACGAATCGAACATCAACCTTCCACTATTACTTACTATTGTGATAAAGTTGAAAATCCATTAAAGATATTTGACAGATTGTGGGAGTTGATGTAGGTACTGGCGTCTGTACTTCAAAGAGAGGTTTGACATGTAGTACAGAGACATAGATTTAATAAAAACCCATCTCATTAGTCAGCTATGCTTTTAAGCTTTCTGGCTAATGAGATGGTTGGCGCTTGCGACCAGTAAATGGCGAGCAGGGTAATCGAGGCGTATTGACTTAATGGAGTAATGTTGTGTAAAAGGATCAAGTGATGGCGCTGAAGTGGGTGCGGGACAACATCGAGGCATTCGGCGGTGACCCCGGGCGGGTCACCATCTTCGGAGAGTCAGCTGGTGCCGCCTCAGTACACCTGCACATGTTATCACCCGCCTCTCAGGTTTGTGAAATAACAAAACCTATTTTTTTCACTATCTACTTACACTTCCTTTCGTCCTAGAAATACTTGGCTTTGACTTATATGGATATTGATGAAAATTAAGCATTAGCTGGTTGTCTATACATGTGTCTGTTTGTGGGCAGAGGTAGAAATAGACAAGCGTATTTTTATTTCTTGGGGTATATTCTATCAACTAGGTAATGGCCGAATTTCATTATAAATCAATAAAGGATGTTAATCGAAAAAAAAAGATTGTTTTTTACAAACTACGCTATATATTATATAAAATATCCTTGTTTAGAATATCTAGCGTATGTATATATAATATATATGTACCATTATCAATAGCAGATGAAGGTAACATATTAACAATTCATTAACCGGATCCGACCAGAAGTATTATATCATCGAATATGATATACTATAAAACAGTAAAGTATTATACTAAATAACGGAAAGTATATTATGTAATGAACAATACTTTAGTAATTGGCACTCGCCAATGTAAAGCGGATAACGCAGATTACATAAACGTCCGGTGACGCTTCAGGCGGCAAGCGGCAGGCCGCAGCCTGATAATCCTGTTCTGTCATGTCAATGTCGACTCAACATCGACGTTAACCAGTTTTTTGGTATTTTTGTTGTACAATCAAGCGGCAATAGACACACATCATCTGTGAAACTGTAACCTATCTAACTATCCGGTCGTGAGAAACAAGCCTCCGAACTTACATTCTTTTATCCATCTAAAAAAACCAGCAACCAAACCACGTTTTTTATGGTAAATCATCAATGATCCCCTCCCACCCCGGGCCTGGGAGGGACTGTCAGACTTGTACGCTAAAATCCATGTGTCCTTGAATAGCTCTTTATGTTCCAGGGTCACGGTAATGAAATAAGTCCTAGCGACCAATGAGAAGCCCCCCTTAATATTTATTGTATTCTAGTTTTTAGTCTTTTTTGGTTATAGCAGAACAGATTTTACATCACCTGTGAAATTTCAAATCTCTAGCTATCAGGTTTCCTGAATACACAACGCAAAAAACTACGAAATTGACAGCACAAGGTATTCAGGGTTGCAAATTATAACAAAATAGTAGTTACATGCCGTTTTCAAATGTTTGATGTCGATATTGACCGGCCTAAAGAAGGTATTTTATCGACGCCAGTTTGCCAGCCCGTCATTATTTTTGTCGCGGTATATTTGAAACTGTGATATCTCCTAAGATATTCATTGAAATCAAATGAATGCAAGGGCATTTTGGTTCAAAATTAAATGCTTGTGATGATTATGTATTTATTGGATAAGATTTAATATCATGTTAATGGAACACCTTCGCAAATAATGGCATGCTTATAAAACAAAAGTTGGTTCCCATAAAAAAAAAGGTACTGACTTAACCTTTAAAGATAGAGTTATATTCTCTCGAGCGGCACGTTATTTAAGAAAATTTTATGAGGAATAATTCCGTAGTTACATAATTTTTTTGGTCGAACCTCTAACCGTTTACGCACGCACCAAAGGAAGCTCTAAAAAAGGAATACATTTTCCCCGATTTTGAAACATTTCTCATTTTGCTACACCTACCTATACAGTATTTTTGGTGTATGTTAGCAACAGCTTTGATAGAATGAATAACCAGAAAATACGTATTAATTTTTCTTAACTATTTATCCGCAATTTCCATATCATTTATATTAATTAGTGATGATATTACTAACAGAATAAGTTTATAAAAATATGGTAAATTAAAATCCAATTTCAGACATTATTCACAAATATAAAAGAAATAATTGCAGATACATATAAAGATTTTGTTATAGCTTTATGCATGAGGCAGAAAAACCAGTACCGTTGATGGTCATGATCCTTTATGCGAAGACAATGTCATATAAATATTTTAAAAATTATGTCAGATATGACACATTTGCACACGGCAACGGAAGTTGCATGACGATCTCCGGCTACCCACCGTAGGCGCGAGCATGCGGACGGCGAGAAATGGGCGACTCGCTGTCTGATCATGGACCATGCCTGTCAAGCTTAGAGTTTTGCTATGCGTGACCCCATAAAGGTCTATTGAAGGACACCGTGCATTTTAGTCTTTACAAGTCTGACAGTCCCTCCTGCTCTGCCCGTGGGAGGACTCATTTTATGATTTTACTACGGTAAAAAAAGGTATGACACATTTATTGTCATGTTGTAAATAAAAGTACTTTAATATTGTTTATCCTGTAAGAATATTATTACGAGTATTTATCCCCGGTGCATATTTACTATTGGATGTCGTATAAGGATATAAATATTATGTATACCATAATAATTATTTATCAACAACGTATGATGCAAGTTGGAAACTTGTTTTCAAATCTAAGTTATGCAGGAAAACACGGAAATATTTACAACGATTAAAAATGTTATTGTTTTCGGATCCCCATCAATAGGGTATCTAACATATTTTTTTTTAATCTTATAGATAATATTTAACACGTTAACTTTGTTTTAAATGGTAAACCAAAATTGACGAGAATACGACACCCCCCGGGGTCGCAGGACTTACCGAATTACCGTGACCCTGGACACCGTGGATTTTAGTCAGTACGTATCTGACAGTCCCTCCTGCTCTGCCCTGGGTAGGAGGACACATTTGATGATTTTTCACCCTGGGCAGAGCGGGAGGAACTGTCAGACTCGTACTGTCTAAAATCCACGGTACCCTTTACGTTCCAGGGTCACGGTGAATCGTGAGTCCCGTGACACCGGCACGCGCACGTTTGAGACGCACGTGGAACACAACGTGCCTTTGACCCGTATCTAACTGACAATGGTTCTCAACAACTAGTTATGTGGCAGGGTCTGTTCCACGCCGCCATTGCGCAGAGCGGGGTGGCGGTGGCCCCGTGGGCGCTGGCGCAGGAGCCGCGTGCGCGGGCCTTCGACCTGGGCAGGGAGCTCGGCATCGACACCAACAACACTGATGAGCTACTGGGTAAGTATTTACTGTTACAGTAACGATAAAAACGGCACGGCAAACGTTGAGTATTTCTTTAGTTTGTCTGAAATGATAGGTATACACACACCAAGTTACATTTTTTTAAAGTGCTTACGTCGCGTTATCGTAAAATTGAATATAATGAAAGTTTCAGCTTCAATACGAGTGGTTGCGATGACCTAATTGGTAAGGCGTCTAGAGTACTTAACCAGACGCAGGTTCGTGTGCCGCTCGCAGCTGAATTTTTCTTTACTCAAAAACTACTTGTAGGTCGTCGGCAACTATGTACAGTCTTGTCAGTTTTTCGCTGTATACATCATAGGTACCATCAATTATTAGGTATAATGATGGTTTCAGCTGGGAATATCAAAGTGTAACTGTATCATGTCTAATGTCAGGTTACCTCCGTGCGACGCCGAGTGAGTTGCTGGTGAAGGCAGGTGCGCGGCTGTCGAGCGCGCCGGGCAAGCCGGGTGACCTGCAGAGCACGGTGGCGCTCCCATTCCTGCCCACGTTGGAGCCCGAGGCGCCTGACGCATTCCTCACCCGTCCCCCTGCGGAAACCCTTCCCGGCGCTGACGTGCCCTTCCTCACTGGCTACAACGCACAGGAAGGAATTATACTGTTTCGCCGTGAGTACCCATCTAATTTATCTGTACCGAAAATCTCTGAGAACTACCTTACTTTACCATACACCTTATTGTGAGTAGCGTACCATACATACATCTCGTAGGTAGGTACCATATATCGGACAATCAAGAAAAAAATCGTGGTGAAGCTAAGAGCTCCCATAAATTCGAAGACGTCTGACTGTCTCGCTGTAGTAGAGGCTGTAGAGTGGTCGCTAGGGTGACTGCATAACATTAGGCCCTGGATTCGGCTCTCAGTGTTATTGCGGCTTTGCATTAGGATTTTTGATTAGTATCAATCACGAAATCTGGATTTCTACCCTCTTGGTTGCAATAGGCTCGCTCTATAATACATGGGACTATTAGGGTACTACTCTTACTCTATTTCATAATATCGGGCATTACAGAGGAGATGTTAATGTTATGTGACATTAATAACGGGCATGTGTAGCCAATCACAAAACCTCTCATAGAGAGAAAACCTCTATCCCAGCAGTAAGGCCGCTTTCATATTAGGACGATAGCAGCGTGACAGTAGCGCGGCAGAAGGACATTCCTTCAAATTTTATATGAACAGTCGCGCTTAAGCAGCGTCTGTCGCGCGATTTTCGCCCAAATGTGAAAGCAGCGTAAGAACAATGTAGGCAGATATCATTACAGACATATTCTAGCAGTACAAAAAGTGGGTGAATAGATAGATAGGAACGCATTACCTAAAAATATCCACAAAGTAGAACACAAAAGCGACACGGACGATTGCCTCGGCAACAATCGTACATTCATAAATAAATAATGAACGATGTTCCGAACTAACTTTAAGTAAGAACAGGTAACGGTTACTACGATATCAACATTAACCTTTAAAGTAAAACATTAATAAATAAATAAATAAATATTCCACAACTTCACACAACGCCATCTAGTCCCAAGCTAAGCAGAGCTTGTGTTATGTCTACTAGACAACTGATAAACATACTTATATATTTCTAAATACATACATATTATAGATATATTACACCCAGACACAGAACAAATGATCGTGCTCATCACACAAACATTTGTCCTGGGTGGGAATCGAACCCACGACCCCCGGCATAGCAGTCAGGGTCACTAACCACTAGACCAACAGGCCAGTCAAAACATTGCTTGTACTTTATCCATCTTCTAATATATACATGCAAAAGGGCACTCACTCACTCATCACGAAATCTGAGTAACTACAAGTGCTTTTTTTTTCGTGCTAAAATCATCAAAAGAGTCCTCCCACCCCGGGCGGGGACAGGAGGGACTGTCAGACTTGTACTGACTAAAATCCACGGTGTCCTTCGGTAGCCCTTTGTGTACCGGAGACGCGGTATAAGTATGTCCCGCAACCCCGGCAAGTGCTAGGAATTTCTTGCATGCCTTTTCATAAGATGAATTCGACCCCTAAGGGGTTGCTTTTGGAGTTGACTTCGCCACGCATACGAAGTCATGAGCAACAGCTAGTACAAAACATAATAATTAATATTAGGAATTTCAAAACACCTTAATGGATGGATTCACTAAGTTACTTGTGTCCAACCCATTCGGAAATTCTTAAGTGCAGAAGCCGACGCTGATGTACATACATATTATATGTTGCTCAATTTAATAGGTACGGGACATTCACGTCGGTAACGGAAGGCAATTTACTGTTAATATCTATGAAGGCGACTTTATAAATCCTTGGCGACATGTTGCAATCCGGGTGAACGGAACTTATCGCACTCTGGCCCTTCACAAATACTTTAAACTTACACCTTGGCGAATACTGCCTGCATACTTTTAATGTATCGAATATGATTTGTTTTGAAATCGACATTATAAATGCTTTATATAGAATAAGGGGGCGTTTTGTCAGATGTAGCGTACTAACCAAGTTTTACCCTATGGGTCTCCTTCCGTGTATGACGGGGCCCCCTTTTAAAAGTCTGCCGAGGTCGCGTCGAACATGGTGGATTTTAGTCAGTAATCGAGTCTGACCGTCCCTCCCGCTCTGCCCTGGGTCCCACCCAGTACCCAGGACACCCAGGACTAATGTGATGATTTTATCACGATATAAAAATATATGTCTGTACCTACACACGGCTACACATCAAGCTATACAAAACCAGTATTAGCTGATCGTTTATTGTGTGTCTAAATCGTATAAAGCGAGACCAA
Organism: Agrotis ipsilon; assembly: GCA_028554685.1. NCBI lineage: Eukaryota > Metazoa > Arthropoda > Insecta > Lepidoptera > Noctuidae > Agrotis > Agrotis ipsilon. The sequence goes on along the minus strand of CM052973.1, from coordinate 9,537,008 downwards.
GACAAACTGAGCTTGATGTGTAGCCGTGTGTAGGTATCTATTTTCTATTCTATCATAAACCCGTTAACTTAGTTACCTATTTACCACTAGTGGTATTGTCTCTTTGGCCATAAATATGCAAAAGACAAAAGTGGCATGATTGCATGTAATGATTCATTTACCCAAAATCTTCTCAAGACTTTACCGCTAGAGGAAACAACCGAGTGACACTAAGATAAAATCTTAAATGTTAATATCCTCATAAATGTGAGTGTGTTTAGTGAGTTAAATATTTTGAACTCTTTGCTCAAGCGAAGCAGTATGTACCTATTATGTCATATCGTCTTTGAACGGTTTACCTGACTGACCCGACTTAAGTTTTCTACGAACCCAATTTCGCTGTGACTCACAATCTCACACATTAGCGACGTTTCGGTTTCACAATAAATGGTTGCTTGCGACAGAAGATTTTCCAGAAAATTCACTACTCATCAATTTCATCATGTTTGTACTTTCCTTTAAATATTTTTTGTTATGGACAGACTTTTTGCGTCATCTTATTTTATGCTCTTTAAGGAAATGAGTACTTTTTGCTTACTTTTCTTTAAGCATAAAGTTGGTTCCTTGGCCACCAAGACGGGCAAAAAAAACTGCAATGATATCAGTTTATTTTATACTAAAGTGGACGTTAGTTTAAATTCAAAACACCCTCGAATATAATTAGATACAGCATGGATTGTAACTGAACTTTTTAGACACCGTACACACATTTAAACTAGAAGGCAAAGAAAAAAGAAACTGTTTAAATTAAGAACATACAAAAAAAAGTAGAACACATAGGTAATATTGACCGAAGCCATTTAACATTGCTAGTATACGTAGGTCATAATTGAGTGAAAATACATATGTTATTTGAATGATGTAAACTGTTACCTACGTTATGTAATGTTCTAACTATGTTCAAAGTAACCGCCAACAAGCTGACCGCTGTTGGACCGAGTCGTTACTCGTATTTACATAATAAATGAGAAAATTACACATGCGATCATATCCATTTCGTGCTACTTTCTCACACGATTGACAATATAACTATTACGACTCGTAACCAAGTAAACATACATCAAAATAAGTTTGCGATTACTTTGAAACTTTAAAAAATCTGAATCATTTTTGTTGCGGTAGATTATAATTATGATTTCTTTTTCGTTTTGGATTCTTTATTTAAAAATATAGATTTAAAATATAAAACAATACAGTTTAATTTTTTACACAAAAAAAGTCTTATGCTATTGATTACAAACTTTTTTTGATGTGTGTACGTTCTGCTTCTGTGACACGTACAATTTGTTTATGCCAGTTACTCATACAAACCACAGTTATGTATTTTTATTTTTAGGCCATCTTGTAGATAGAGGAGATATATTTTAGTTGCCTTTATAACATAATATTTTAATACTAAAAAACAGTTTAAAATAAATATTTAAGGGAGCAGTAATTTTTTTGCGGTTTGTTTCATATCATATTTATTTTTTCGGCTTATCGATTGCAAATTACTCATTGATATTGTACTTTTTTGCCAGAAAATATACGGAGAAGGTTTGATGATGCCATAATGTGACGTCATGCACACTTTTATAACAAAGGTCTATTTTACTCAAATATTTTTGTAAATCCGAAAGCTAGAATATCAAAAAATATTTGACATGTATTTTCTCTTTTTTTATGCAAAACAAAATTGACAAAGCATTTAAAAATCACAAAACATCACTCGGTCGTTACAACTTTACAAGGATTCTTACGTCACAACTAATATGTGTCACAACTGACAAGCCCCCGCAATTCCGAATTTGGAAGCGTTTTATCTTTGTCAAAATTAATTGATAAAAAAAAAATACCATTAAGTATTTTTCAAAATTTTGACGAACCAAACAGAATTCCAATTTATTTATGCAGTAAAATACCCTATGCAGGCTCTAAAATAAACAAAAAAAATGTCACAGTAACATTCACCTACACCTTAAAAGATTATAAATGTTTTTAACAATTAATTAATTAATTACCTCATAAAATTATGTGGTCACAATATGGCGTCACCATTCCCGCAAATGTTATCGCAGAGTAAAAAGTGTTAACGTTAGTTTCTACACCAACCGCATGGGTTTCATTCAAGGAAACTTATACATTTGAAATTGGAAATCCCTGTAAACCGTTATAAAATTACGAAAAGGAAAATCTTGTTTCAAATTATTATCTGTCAAAATTTTTATCTGATTTAATCTCACTTTCTGATATGGATTAATACTGTACATGTTTGTCTTTGGTTATTTATAGTATCTTTCTTTTACGAAGTATTTTAATTAATCTACAAGTAAAATGCATGAATTAAAACTTTTAGACGAAGGGTTAGTTAGGCTGCGATGTTCAAAGCCCAGAAAGAATGTCATGTTCAGAGCCCTATTTTTGTGACTGACTTTTCCCGTTTTTGTGACGTAAACTGGAACTTTGAGGTTATTTTGAAGAAAAAAATTGTTCCTCGTTTGTACACTAGAGGCGCTGTTTCCTTTTTTTTATAAACACAACAGGCGCAGTAAATAGATCAATTAGGCTGTAAATAAAATACAAAAATCTTGAGATAAAGCCTCTGTATGCTGACAAACACACAATTATAGACGCAGATTAGCAAGGAATTTTCTTTTAATAGCTTAACAAGAGTTTTTAACATATTGTCGCCCAACGCGGGCCACGCTGGACACCAATGTATTAACTCAATTCAACTTCAAAATGTAGGAACTTCGACTGCCTCGCGATACCAAAGATGCTAATTAAAATTTTAAATCCGTGTCAAAATTAGAAACAGAAAAAATATCGATAATGTCTAACTTATTAGACACGTTAATTTGTTGCAAGAAACGACGAGTAAGTATTCTAATATTGTGTATATTTCAATGGTTTTTTTATATTTTGCCCGTTACTAGGAATATCTGCTGTCTTGGGTGCGTTTACAAAACATACCTATGTTTCTCACATAGACAAAAACCTTGACCCGGAACAACTACTTGTAGATCATCCTCGTCATACAAATACATATTTGTTGTGCGGGAATCGAACTGGCGAACCGCTGCTTAGATACTAGAAAACTATACGTGATGCCTATGTTCAGCAGTGGACGTCTTACGGCTGAAATGATGATGACGATGAAGTATACTCAACGCCTGCCACGTTGTTGCTAAGGATGTTGAATGCTAGATCGCAAGATAGCAAACACGAGTGAGCAGTTGAACCAATATTAATTGCGTTCCGTTATACAGCTTGGCCAGAACGTCTTGAAATGAAACTAATAGTTTTGTTTGCGTACAACGTTTTAAAATCTTTGACATTTGATGTAAACAAAGAACGCATGTTTGTCAGATTGGACTAGCCTGTTGGTCTAGTGGTTAGTGACCCTGACTGCTATGCCGGGGGTCGTGGGTTCGATTCCCATGCAGGACAAATGTTTGTGTGATGAGCATGATCATTTGTTCTGTGTCTGGGTGTAATATATCTATAATATGTATGTATTTAGAAATATATAAGTATGTTTATCAGTTGTCTAGTACCCATAACACAAGCTCTGCTTAGCTTGTGACTAGATGGCGTTGTGTGATAGTTGTGGAATATTTATTTATTATTATTTTATTTATTTATCATAGTGCCATAAAACTAACGTTGGAAAAAAAAATCATTCAAAGTGCTGGTAGCGAGAGCACAGTGGCGACTTCCAGTTTTCTACTCTAATTTGCCAAGCTGTACGTTTGCGATATCACAATCTTGTCATCAATATCTACAGGTCTCCAACGGTACCCAAAACTGTTGAGTGAACTGCAGCATGAGTTCCGTCGCGTGGTGCCTCCCGCACTCCAAGGTCACAACGACACCCTGACGGACAAGATAGCAGACGCCATCAGAGCGTTCTACTTCCAGCAGAGACCCATTGAAAACCGGAATATCGACAGCCTTATTGATGTAAGATTTAGCATATTTGTTTATTGGTTTCAGGCTCTTCAGGTGTTCCTTCCATTTTCTTTTTTAAATAACAATACAAAACCGTGAAACTTATGCTGGAAGAGGGAGAGATTAAAGTGGGTACATCTCCAATGAAAGAGAGAAAGAAAAAAGGTTTAATGACCAACACCTCAACCTCAACAATAAAAATAACCTCAACCAATGAACAAGCAGAATAGTGATTACCATGTAACCATCCTTTGTAGTATACATATAAACTGCTAACTGTTCCCTGCGGTTTCACCCGCTGCTGCTCGGCTTCTATTGGTCGTAGCATTATAGCCTGTGGCCTACCTCGATAAATAGGTTATCCATCACAGATATAATTTTTAAATTCGAACCAGTAGTACCTGATATTAGAGCATTCAATCAAACAAATTAACAGCACCATTTGATTACTAGTATAGATTTAAAGTGGTTAGCACGCACACACACACACCTTTGATAATTGTAACTACATAAATTAATGTACTTTTTTTTTTGTTTCTCACCAGCTATTCACAGATGTGATGTTCCTGCGGCCAGTTTTAGAGACAGTCCACCAACAAGTGGAGAGTAATCGCACGAGCCCTACATACTTGTACCGGTTTGCTTTCGACGGAGCCCTAGGGCTCTTCAAGCGCATGCTTGGCATCACGCACCCGGGCGCCTGTCACGGCGATGAAATGGGTTACCTCTTCTATTTCTCAAGACTGAACTACAGGCTGGATGATGATTCGCCCGAGTTAGCGGTCTCACGACGTATGGTCCAAATGTGGACGAATTTTGCCAAAACTGGGTAAGCATTATATTATACAAAGATACATCACGTCACTGATCTGATCACGTCCTGCCTATTTTTCAACGGATATCTAAATCTCGGAAAGCTATAACTTTCTAATTAGTATTGTATAAAAAGTTCGAAGGAGAAATTCCTAGTGTGAGGCAAACTTTTTTTTTTTTTTTGAAAAAAATATTGACGTAGCCTTTCAGTTCAGCCTTCACGAATAATTTCAGTGCAAAGCAACAAGCTACCTCCTGATATGCACTATTACGTGAATGATTATATTACCTACTGCTCACACGCTGCTTGATAAGATACTTAGTTATCCTTCAGATTTAACGTTATCAGTTAATTCGACATAACGTAATGATGAATTGTTTTAATCTATGCAGTGGTACCGATATGATTTCAGGAAAAAAAACCATGACGTTTTAGAGTGAATTTCCCGGGACCGAAAATTGCGTGGCATCAATGAAATCGGTACTAAAAAACATAGTTATAACGTTCTCAAATTTTTTTCCGGGTAGGTGAAATAGTAATCTATGTGTAGCACTAAATGTTTATTTAATTGGATTAATGGATATTCCAAAAAAAAATATTAAACCTCGAAATCTTTCATTGCCGTGTTTGTCCACACTTCACCTTGTTGTGTATTATTCCACATTGATAAAAATCTATTGGTTATTTATACTAAAACCTCGTTTTATTTGATACATGAATAGTTAAAGTATTGCTACAGAATACATTTATTCAAATATTTAAACAAAACAACGAATGGTTAATAAAAAAACACTTGTCCCAGAACTACCCTTCATCGCCGTGTCCTAATCATGTTCAAGGATATTGTTTTACCTACTACTTTCTTCCCCCCTACCGGTATGCTTAACGTTGCATATTAGTGCTGCCTAAGTGCTCAACGTGGAAGGAAGTACACACGTCCCTGCGTTTTCGCACCATAAATTTAAATAATCAATTTTTATGTCACTGGAAAAATTTTCTTTCATCGCCGTGGATAGATATAAGTGATATTTGAATAAGTTTGTCTTCATGAGTAAGCATTCGATAGAACATCATTCCTCATATGTTCATTTGTGAGGTGTTTATTTCTTCGAATAATTAATAGATATTTTGTTATTTATTTTTTTTGCCTTGATTTTCATCGACGTGTTTTCATTGCCGTGGTTTCCGTGGCCGAAATTTGCTATGGAAATGAAAAAAAAGACATGGCAATTAAAAAAATTTCATTGCCATGCCTTGTAAAACAATTTAGTTTCATTGCCGTGGCCAGGTATTTCATTTCCGTGACTTGTGTTTTCATCGCCATGGTATGATTAGGCAAAGAAAACATCTTTTGTCACCTGCGGTTCAGGTAATACCGATTACTGACAGTACAAAACTCGTCAAGTTAACTCTAGATTGATTCTCTCTGGTCTCTCTTTAGATTTCATGAGTTTTTTACTGTACAGTCATCTACAAAAAGATGTTTTCATGTTAACCTTACAAAATGACGTAACATTTGGTACTATATCACACGTAAATACACTCACACACGCAAGCAGTTTCAATTCAGTATGTCTCTGAGATCAACAGGGTAAAAATCGGTAGCGATCACCGAATCGTAAGAGTCTCACTGAATATCAATGAAAGGTCCAGCCTGATGAAGTCTACGCTCCCACCTACTCGGTCCCATATTCAGAACCCCGAAATCAACGATCGAGCTTTCTAATCGCTTTGCTTTCCCTGAGAACTTATTGACCGAGCAAACCTTAAACCTCATGTCTGAACGAGGTTTGCTACAGTTGCAGTCTTCCAATGACGCGAAGTCATATAAGCAGCTAAATATACGTATATCTAAGTCACTTCAGAGCTTCTGAAAGCGGGTGCAATACCGGTACTTAAAGTCCTCCAGAAGCTCACTAATACCGTCCTGTTCTAGGGCAAAACGCCTGAAGCATGGAGCAAAGGTGAAGTGGTGCTTTTCTTAAAAAAAGTTGATAACAGCCTATTGAAGAACTACAGACCCATCATGCTTCTGAGTCATGACTGTCAGACTTGATGACTTCTAGCCTCCCGAACAAGCCTATAAACATATATATATATATAACAAGAGGCTATAGTACCATACACCACATCCATACGCTGCGGCAAGTTATACAAAAGACCGAAGAGTATAACTTGCCATTATGCTTAGCGTTTGTGGACTATGAGAAAGCCATCGTATCGGTGGAAACATGGGTGGTACTTGAGTCACTCCAGCGATGCCGTATTGACTATCGGTACATCAAAGTGTTGAAGTGTTTGTATGATAACGCCACCATATCGGTTCGATTACAGGAGCAGAGCACGAAGGCGATTCCATTGAGAAGAGGCGTAAGAAGGATGTTATCTCCCTGAAACTGTTTACTGCCACAATGGAAGATGCCTTCAAGCTCCTGGAATGACAAGGACTTAGCATCAACATCAACGACGAATACATCACTCACCTTCGATTTGCCGACGACATCATAGTCATGGCAAGTCGATGGAGGAACTCAGCATGATGCTTGATGGCCTCGACTGAGTTTCACAATGGGTGGGCTATGGGCTTGAAAATAAACATGTACAAGACGATTTTTTTTTTAATTTCAAATTTCCGGTATGATGCATAATATTATTTTGTCAAAGTCTGCCAATCAGTTTGAATATAATTGTAGTTCTAATTTTAACATATATTGTACTCATCGTTGCTTGATTCTTTCATTGCCATGCCACAGTTCTTTCATTGCCGTGGGCGCTTGTTTCATTGCCGTGCACGCATGTTTCATCGCCGTGACACGAAATTTTTAAATCCTTATATCTCGTTAGTTTTTTAAGTTATCTGCTAGACATTAAGCAAGAATATATAAATTATCAAAAACTTTAATAAGAGCGTTCCTTTTTTGAAAAAAAGCTTAAGATTAAAAAAACCACGGAAATGAAGATTTTATAGGACCTGTTGAAATTCACTCTTTAAGGAGATTTCTTCAAGGCCCCTTAGAACTTAATGAGAAAATATTTCTTAGTAAAATTTTAACTTGCCTCGATATCCATTGCGTATTGTAATTCAATCATTTTGTTTCTGAATTGTCTTTGTTTTTAAAGTTTACTATGGACATTTTTAACTTGCTATATCATTCTCACATTCATTATCATCTCTTAAATGAATTATGTATCAAAGATTCTGTATTGGCGATCTAAAAAGAGTGTCCATGGAGTTACTTGCCCGTTCTTCTCCATAGAGATCTGCTCCTTGAAATTGGCATCTACGGTACTTTCACAGTTATTATTTCTTGTGACTGGAACTGTAGCACCATAATTTTGTAGTTTTTTATTATTATTATTTATCCTTTTATGATCTCGGGATCATGGGATCCCGGACTTTTAAAGGGCATGCCAGGAGCCGAAGCCATCTTGCAGAGGCCCATTACGTAATTTAAATGAGATGAGGCCCTAACCGGCGGTTATCCCTGTATTATTATTGTCTTTGACATTTCAAGAGCCCGTAACTGGCTGAAATAAATGCATTCATTGATATTGGAGATTTTTTATTGATCTCATACCCTTTTTCACCAATGTGTTACAGGAACCCAACACCTACAGTGGACTACGAGTCAGTAGTGGACTTCTCCTGGCCTCAAGTGAATGACACAGAACACATCAGCTACCTCGACATCAACGGAAACTTCACCGTGCAGTCAGATCCCGAGGCTAAAAGAATCAAGTTTTGGAACTGGCTGTACGACAACTACTCAACCAAGGATGAGGCAGACGCCACCAACACCACCGTAGTTACCGAGTGACAAAGTACAATTTTGTGATAAGTGAATCCAAGTGTACAGACACTTAATGCCAGTGTGACTTTACTGCTAATCGCCAAGTGCCGATATGGAAACAAACTTTTAGTGCCCACGATGACAGCATGTGATCTCAGAAACTGGCAACATTATACAGCCTTACTACAATAAGTTTAACATCTGTTAAACACTGGTCTTAAAAAAGTGTAACTGCAAAACGGACTTTATATCAACGTGACATGCCATTTTGTAGTTAAATTTTTTTAGACAAATGTTCAACACAAGTGTTCTCTGAGTGAGTTCACAAAAACTACTAAAACTGTAATTTTGCGGACACACTATTGAATTAGGAAAATCCTGTAATGATAGTGATGATGTGTTAATAAATAAATAAATAACAGATGTTTAACTTTTATGAAGTAAGACTTTTAGTTTTCAAGACTATTAGGCTTCATTATCGTATGTGTTTGCTTCGAAAGACTATTGGTGAACCATGTTTTTCATAGAGGCTTATTCCAATTCTGGAGAGGGAAATGGAAAATTAGCCACCTACTACTTACTCTTAACTGCGATGTAAATAATAAATGTAAAAGTATTTTTATTTTATATTGTCCGTTTTGTAATTCTAAGATGTCTTAACTACTACTAAGTTACCATATTTTTATTATAATAAAATATTATTCTAAATAAAAACATTGTTTAAATCATGGTAGTTGAACGTTAAATGAAGGATCTATGGTGAAATAGAGTATTCTACTGCATAAATAAATTGAAAATATATGTAGTCCGTCAGTAATGATATTGAAAAATAATGGACTTGTTTTTTTGTGTTTTTTTGATCAATGAATATGGACTAAGAGAGAGAGAGAGTTGAGGCTTGTGACGTCATTACGCTTGTAAAATTGTAACGCAACTGAGTGACTTGTGATTTTTAGAAGCGTTGTATCTTCGTCAATTTTGTTTTATGTGACAAAAGAAAAAATACGTTAATGTCAAATACTCTATGGACAACGTCTATTACCGACTTCAAAAAGGAGGAGGTTCTCATTTGTTTTTCCAAACGAGAATTTCCACACAATGAGAAAAGTTTTAAAGCTACAAACACAATAACAACACAGGGAAAATCAAATATGAAATGATTCAGCTCAATTTATATGATTTCCCTATACGTCATAAAATCCTTTTCCTAAGTCATATATAAGAGCAGTGAGGAGTCTGAGGTATATCAGTCTGAAACTACCTTCAGTCCTATACGCCTTTGGGTCAGCTTTGCAATAAAGTTAAATAACTGTACTGCACCAAGATGTATAAGAAGACCAGCAACCTAGTGAGCATCAGGAGGCGCTTCGATACTAAGGAACCACAGAACGACTATAGTTCGAGGTAAGTTCATACTTTTCGGTCACGGCATTAGCTTATGGCGCTCCTTGACCGCGAGCATTCCCTGTATTACAGATTCGAATATTTCATCAGTGAGTGAAGACAATCGAGCATCACAATGCGCACCTTGCATCAAATGTATACTAAATGTAACCGAATGCTCGTCAGTCTGTGAGTCTGGGAGGTAGTGCTGTAATGTAATGTGATGCTCAAAGTCGAATCATTATTGTTACATTACACGCGAGTGCTTCCGGTGAGGGAGCGCTTTTAGGATGACAGACTTGGCTATAAACAATCGAATATGTTATAGTAACTCTGTGCTGTAGATTCTAAAGTTAGGATTTAATTTGCAACGATGGAAAATCCAAAACCGCATCTGTTGCAACTACTATGTATGTTGTACTTGATTATCAACCAGCTTGTGTTGTAATTATAGAGCAACTTAACGTTTCCCTCTTGTACCAGTAACTTTTTTTTCTCTCACAGACAGACTATAAAAGCTAAGTAGTAGCTTAGCTTTCACCACCATCATCATCATCTTTTACCACCATCAGTATCATTTTAGGCTGTATGCTTTATGCGCTCATCACTTTATGTTCTAATCACTTTCAGTGGGAAAGCTGACTGCAAGGTGTACAACAGCGTTCTAGAGTTAGTGGGGAACACTCCCTTAATTAAACTGAACAAGTTGCCGAAAGACCATGGACTGGAGTGTGAAGTTTGTAAGTTTTATTCAAACAGTCTTAACACCACCAATCATTGGTATACGTATTTATTTAACTTATTTATGGACTACTTTAATTTCCAGACGCAAAATGTGAATTTATGAATCCTGGTGGCTCCGTAAAGGATAGAATCTCCTTAGCCATGATCCAGGATGCAAAAAAGAGGGGGCTTGTGAATGATCAAACTGAATTTGTGGAGGCTACCTCAGGGAATACCGGCATCGGGCTTGCCTTCGATGCTGCACTCATGGGTAAATACAATGTTCAATTTTCAAACGATTCCCACGAAGTTATGAGAACTAGGAAGTTCTATACTTATAATGAGTAATTTATCATTTTATGATGACAAAATAAAGGTGCGATATCGTATGTTTTGAAATAAGATTTGAGTAGATTAGGTCCATACAAACGAAAGCCGATAGTAAATCTTCGTATGAATCTGATATTATAATCAATCACGGGTAATTGAAAACTAGTTTATCATAATAATGTTTAATTTCTAGGAAATAAATGTATTATTGTGACGCAAGATAAGAACTCATCGGAGAAGGTTAACACCATGCGTTTGTTGGGAGCCGAAGTGATCCAAGTCAAAACGGGAGATCTAGAAATCTCGGTCGCTCGTCAACTGAAGGACGAAAACCCTGACAAAATGGTGATGTTGAATCAGGTAGAAATCTATTTCTCTTATTTTTTACATATTGGGTACCGACCAAATAAGTGACAGTGACAGTACGATTGGCATAGTGGCTGAGCGATTCTTCTGCTGCGCTACGTGTTGCGGGTTAAATTCCCAGACGGATCAAACATTTGTATGGTCTACAGGTTGTTGCAACGTGTGTTGTGCATACTTACCACCGATACAGGAACACTTCCTAGTAAGGGAAAAGACAAAGAAGAACTTAGCTTTTACCATTTTTTTTTGAATTCCAGTTTGACAATGAAGTAAACCCGATGACTCACTTCGAGCATACCGGTGCGGAGATCGTGGCAGCTCTGGGAGATGTCGATGTCGTGGTGCTGGGGGCGGGCACCGGAGGCACCATGACCGGCGTCGGCAAGAAGTTGAAACAGAAGAATCCCAACTGCATCCTGGTGGCGGCAGAACCTGACGGGTCCACCATGCTCTATAAGAATGGAAAAGAACATTCGTATTTGGTAAGCTACATAAATGACTATAATAAATTATTGCAAAGACCTTAAATTCTCTTTAGGATTTTCAAGAAACCTTGAAAAAACTTTTTATAAATGTGTGAGTGAGCGCCACGCACATATTTAAATGTTTTTCTTGGAGAAGGGGCTTTTTTTGCTGCTTTTTTTGGCTGGAATTTTTAGTAGGCCGATTCTATAACCTAAGGAGTTGACTTTTCTCTGAAGCTTACCGTACATTGCATAGAAGTACTACTGCTTTTTGACTTTTGTTTAGAATAATTCACAATAGGGTTTTTCGTTTTAGGTGGAAGGTATCGGTGGAACCTGGGCCCCAATTGTCCTGGATAAGTCAGTAGTAGACCACGTGGAGGTATCCACTGACCAGGAATCCTTTTTGATGGCCAGGGAACTGTCTAGGAAGGAGGGTTTGCTATGTGGTAAGTAACTATTTATAATGACGCCAATGATTACGTCTAAAATAACAAATTACCAGACAAGGCACAGCAAAACTAGTGTTTAAATTAATAAATAAAATTCGAATAAATGTAAGAATTAATATAATTCGTGTGAAAATCTATAACGCTATAAAAACAACACGATAAATATTATATTTTAATAATTTTCTAAAGCAAATCGGTAGATATGACGAATTTATTTGTCGTTATTGACCATAAAATGTTGATTATTATAATGATTGTTTTTTTATGTTGCTATGCATACTTGATATTACAGGTAATATTTGCCTACCGCTTTTTTATTTATTTTTTTCAAATTTTCAAACAGCCACCTGGGGGTCTACTCACTTCTTCTCACTCCCTTAGTCCCTCAATGAAAATGCGGATAGAAACTGGAAACTCTCGCAGCTCTCCAGTTCTGAATTAATAAGTTCTGACAACACCATTGGGAGTTGAAAATTGTTCATTCATGTTGTCAACAATTTTCAGTTTGAACCACTAACTAAACTTATGTCCGTAAATGAAAAAAAAAAAAACTACGGCCGATGCTACGGGTTTCGTGTTTATAGAACTTTCACTAAATGCTCGTGTTCCCGTTGTTTTAAGTGATCCATATTTACTTCCCATTAAGCGTCTATATCTTAATATATATAAATCTCGTGTCACAATGTTTGTCCTCAATAGAGTCCTAAACCACTTAACCGATTATAATAAAATTCGCACACCATGTGCAGTTCGATCCAACTTGAGAGATAGGGTAGTTTAAATCTCAAATTTTAGACCGGGTCCTCCACCCGTGCGAAGCCGGGACGGGCAGCTAGTATTATTTATAATTTGATGGATTGAATCTGGCAGTAACGTTTATTTGATCGCTAGGTGGAAGCAGTGGATCGGCCATGTGTGCTGCTATCAAGGCTGCAAAGACTCTGAACATCGGAGCTGGTAAGAAAGTGGTGGTGATCCTCCCCGACGGCATCCGTAACTACATGACCAAATTCGTCAGCGATCAGTGGATGGAAGCTCACCGCTTCATGGAACCACCAGCATACACTATGAAGTAAGTTGATAGTTGAAAACCAATTATTTAAACAGAAATGAAATAAAGATCTTCGTTTTGCGTTTTCAAACGTCTTTTATAAAGCGATCAGTAAAGGAATGGAACTCTTTGCCTGCGTCTGTATTTCCGAACGCATACAATCCTAATCTCCTCAAAGTTAAAGTTCAGTGGCTTTTTCTGGGTAAGCTCGTTCCATCATCGACCTTGTCTTTGTCACCCCTGACCTGGACTAAGGTCAAGAGCAAACCTATAAAATTAAAAAAATACTTTCATATTATATAACACTCACTTCTTTTACTGCTGGAATAACAGTATAGATAATTATTATTTTGATCAATGGTTTAATATTTGTTTACTAACATAACTGAAGATCGACGATTCTAATTTTCACTGTGATCATTTCAGTTGGTGGAAACATCCGATTAGTGAGTTATCGTTGGACCGAACCTACCCCAAGTTGAACAAAGACTGCACATGCCAGCAGGCCCTCGAGGCAATGAAGTCAAACAACGTGAACATCGCCGTCATCGTCGATAATATCGGGTAAATAACACCATTTTTGTTTTAAGGACATTCATGTTTACTATTAACACTGACATCAAACTATTGGGTTTTCCGTTGATTCTACATAAGTAAAAGCAAGAACGATCACCGTAATAACAGAAAAACCGAAAGAGAAAGACAAAATGAAAATTAAAAGTTTCTAAAGAGAGACATTTATTCTTCATCATGTTACGTTGCAAATCTAGATACATTCAAATCTGTTCGTTAAGTTAACAAAGAATATTAATTTCAGACATTTCGTGGGCGCCGTATCAAAGGACAGTCTCCGTAACAGAGCGACGAACCCCACCAAGTTGCCCGGCAAGAACTGCTTAGAGTACGACTTTGAGGACGTGGTCACCGATCACCTGGACAAGCACGTGTATAAGCTGGCCGACAATGTGGCGAAAGAGACACCAACCATCGGTCTTCTGTCTCGCATTTTGGACATCGCTCCCTACGTGATCATCGGAAAGCAAGGATACGATATTAGCGGTAAGTCATCATCATATGGTTCTCCTAAACGTGGCGCAGAGGCTGTGTGACTGCATCTCACTTTTTCATTTCCCAATCCACACAAATATTTGTGTGGCCAATGATAGATAGTGCAGCGCGAGCGGTGAGCGTGTAGCTAGTAACAGCGTAGCACAAGCGCTGCGTCAGTGCTGTCTCAAGGCTGTCATGTTAGAGAATGGTACTGCAGTTCATTGATCCGAGTCTAGCTTTTTGTGAATTTAAATTTTGGTAAACGTACCCACAATACAGTCTGGAAGCCGACCCCAATATAGTTGGGAAAAAGCTAGGCAGATGATGATGTACCCACAATACAATCATTGTTGAAGATAAAAAAATAACTGTAACAAAATGTTATTGTTTCAGATTTCTTCGTTCCGAGTGGCGTGGTGACCGGGGATGACGTGCTGGACTACATCCACGAGCATAGTCAACCTTGCAAGGACAACTAACCAGGATGCATTTAAACGCCAACTTTGGCTTAATTACGCGTAGTGTAATGCTAAAGACTGCTTTTTAAAGAAATTCACTAATATTGTAACTCTTTTGCTTTTTACCAGTATTAAAATGATCAATTTATTTAAAAAAGAAACGGTTTCAATTTACCCCTATTTCCTGTGGTTTGCAGTTTTCCTTTGTTTTAAATTTGAATTAAATATGAATACAGTTCAAATTAGTATGAACCACCGCATTTCTGGATGACATGGTGAAGCTGTCGACAGCCTAAACACATAATGGCGTTTCCCATAGCAAGAGTGCAGGCTGATTAGTCTGAACATTCTGGCATAAGTTACTTATTTGATTCAGTTAACTCCGCCAATTGCGGTCCATGCGGGGATCGAACCTGAGACACCCGCCGAGCAGTCTATCACTCAGCCACTGCAACAACAGTGACGTCAATTGTTAACAATCAGTGACAGTCTTATTGTAAATCGTTATAATCAAGCAGTTATCGACAAGAATCCGTAAATAACAATCGAAAAACGTATATTTTTCTTACAATTTTAAATCTTACAATCATGAAAAGTAATTTAATTTACAGCATAGCAAACTATACGACATGCTTTTTTAACTTTAATTAGCGGAAAATAAAATATGAAATGTATTTTATGATTATTAGGGAAACAATAAAATAAATAAACTGAACAAGTGTGCATTGGAACATAAAGCGAAGGGTTCCATAGTGTTGGTAAAATAATAAAAAAATAATCTTCATTTGCAGTTGAAAACATGTTTTTGAGAAAATATGTTGTCCGGGTACATTTTACTAGTTGATCAACTATTACTCGTAAACTTTTAAAGCCTATTGATAAACTTGTGATAGTTTTCCTTTTAAAATTGTTATAAAAGCTATGGCTACCGTGATTTTTCAAGAACCAGTTGAGCTTATAGATTGCTTGCCATGGAATAAGTCTCTGAGCTATGTAAGATGCGAACAAACGGACTGACAGACATGAACTATACGGGTTTATTTGTAGGTACTACAGAACCCTAAAAAAAAGCGTGAGTTAAGTGAATATTGCATTATAAAAAGAGGTTGGGTGTCGACGCCATTAGTCTGAAATTCGAATTACCATCGAAGTCAGCGATCAGGTTGTGTTACTTTGCAGTAGATATTCGTAATGTATAAGATGGCAAGCAACCTAGTAAGCATGAGAAGACGTTCTGACAAGAAACCTCAGAACATTGGGTAAGGATCTATTTGAATTTTAACTTTCTTTTCGTCTACAACGCGCGCAAGAATGAGATATTAAGTCCGAACTACGAGCTGGCTTTTTTCCATACCGATAGAAGTCTATAAAAAAATTGCCCCCACAATGTTTAACAATTCTTAGAAATTTTGGAAGTTTGGATCGAAGTCGTGAAGCGCAGCCGCGTTTAGGGCTCAATGGTCAATGCGCCAGCCAGCATAATAGTACAGACATTACCTAAAGAAATTTTACATAATGTGCGCTTGATGTGCTGTGGTCTCCAAATAATTGATGTACTTACAGACGCCAGGTCTGTAGGTACGAGTACATCAACAATTTGGCAGAGATGTAGTCTGATAAATATATATAATATACACATTGTGTACCATCAATCTTCAACAGAGAGAAACCCGAAAACCACGTGTATAATAACGTTTTGGAATTAGTGGGAAATACACCTCTTATTAAACTGGAGAAGTTGCCAAAAGCGTACAATGTTAATTGTGATATCTGTGAGTATCAATTTATTATGTACATCTCCTTTTACTTCATAATATCTCATTTCACTAGTTTACAAATACCTATATTTATTTTCTTCCTTGTCCTGAATGTAAAAACGTTTGCATTTGTTTTGTTTAAAAACTGTTTATCTTCACCTTATTGAATTATTATTATTATGTATTGAATTTATCATTTTTGATTTTGATCATCTACTTTTGCTGTTGACTATACAGTTTACACGATATTCTTCAAAGCTCACACTTAATTAAAATATTACCTACTTAAAAAAGAATCCATAATGATCATATACAGCCCCCTTATTTATTTTTAGACGCCAAATGTGAATTCTTCAATCCAAGTGGTTCGATAAAAGATAGGCTCGCCTTGGGTATGATGCAGGATGCTAAACGTAAAGGAATTGTGAATGAAACCACTGAGTACGTGGAAGCTACCTCAGGAAACACCGGCATCGGGATTGCGATCAATTGCGCACTTTCTGGTAAATATATAAACATAATTTAACCCCTTTTTAAACTGCAGTCGCAGGCTTTAGTAATTTAATTGCATAACTGTATAGGCATCAACAAAATCATTTATTTGTCTGAAATATGGTATTTTACAGCGATTCTGCAACGATTCACCGACGACCGGTGCATCATTGGACGTTTTGTCGACAGGACGATTCGCTTATGGCCGTTTCACCGATAGACTCTTTCACCTTCGGACTTTTCGCCGATACGACGATTCATTTATGCCCGGTTCATCGATAGAACCTTTCACCTAGGGACTTTTCGCCATCAGGACGATTCGTTTATATCCGTTTCATCAATAGACTCTTTCAACAACGGACTTTTCGATGATAAAGATGATAAGTTTAAAAGAGTTTTAAGAGTTATAGGTTAACCGTCGTGTCGGCAAAACGTCCGATGAACCGGACCCAGTTAAGCCACGCCACGATTAACTGGTATTGCATAGCTTGATGTGTACGCCTATGCATATTCAAATTAAAGAAATAAGTTTGCATTTTTCTTGGCTAAACTTTAGATTGGCGCGAAAATGAAATAACATTTATTTTCTATTCTAGAAAATAGATGCATCATTGTCACAGAAGACAAAAACTCGTCTGAAAAGGTGAATACAGTTAATTTGCTGGGAGCCGAAGTAATCCAAGTTAAGGGTAACAGTTTGGAAATGTCAATCGCAAGACAACTTGTAGATGATCTTCCTGATGCGGTGATGCTGGGTCAGGTAATCCACAATTTGCAATACTACTACATGTACAACCGACCGCTCCTTCCAACACAGTCCCGGAACTACATTTTTTTCGAACCGGGACAGAACTTGATAATGGCGCCCCCTCTCCAGCCTTTCAAATGAAAATTGACGTGAAGGTCTATTGAAGGACACCGCGGATTTTAGTCAGTACAAGTCTAACAGCTTCTTATATTGCTTTGTTGACTTGTGAACCAGACAACGGGGCTTACTAACTATGTACATGATCGGTTATTTTGTCGCCTACTGGAAATGCAGACCTACTATCCCGCTCATATCATTTAGCCCCTAGTCTCTAGAGAGATTATTATCTTTTACATTTAATCTTCACGCACACATTCATAAATTAATTTAAGATTTGTTCGAAACCAACTAGGTGTCACAACAACAATGTGTACTAGTTAGATACCTATAATGCTAGGCGATTAGTTTTTCCTAGCATACATAAAGCTAGTATGTTTATGATTTTGGCGCCGCCTCCTCCGTGCACCGCCCGCCCCCCTATTGATCCGTCACTGTACAAACAGTCACTAAGCAATAAACATTTCAATTTCAGTTCGAAAACCCCGTGAACCCGAGAACTCACTACGATACGACTGCTAAAGAGATACTATCAGCAATGAGTCCCATAGGCGACGTTGACATGTTGGTGGTGGGCAGCGGTACCGGTGGTACCATGAGCGGGGTCGGCAAGAGGTTGAAGGAAGTCAACCCCAAGTGCCTCGTCGTAGTCAACGAGCCTGAAGGCTCCACCATGTTCAACAAAAACGCGAAAGCCCATCCATTTTTGGTAAATATAAGGGAACAGTGTATAAAACGGGGAAGCGGGGTAAGATGGGAAACACACACATACGGCACACTTAGCACAACGTAGCGCAAGCGCCCACAGGACGTATTTGGAAAGTCGTGTACAAAGATGGTGCCTGCGCAACGTTAGTGTTGTATTAAGTTTGCCTTAACTGTGTATATCGCCATTATATCTCGCGTCCCCGTCTTATACACTGTTCCCCTACCAAGTTATTGATTGCTGATTGATTTATTTATGTCCCTTTGTCGTCGCATGATCATCGTATATGTTCCGTAACCATAAAGTTAATAACTATGAAATACAGCCAAGAGTTTTCTTATGATATGAATCTATATAATGTTTCATATCTAGGCGCAGTCATGCATGCAGATGCTACCTAATAGAAATACTAATTGGCAGTTGACGCATTGGCTAAGCGTTTGACTGCTGCGCATCGTGTCACGAGTTTGATACCCATACGGGACATTTGCATAAAATAATGTATGACCTACAAGTACTTGTTCCGGGTCTGGGTCTGGGTGTACTAATTTCTATGTTTGTAAAAGCACCCACGACTCAGGAGAAACTCCTAATGTGGGGGGGCAAAGTTTCTTAAGAAATAGTCTATAACCCCAGTACTACAGTCGTGAAATTTTTATGACTAAGTGGTATTTTTTCTAGGTTGAGGGAATTGGGGGTACGTCTGTACCTTTGGTGTGTGATGCGTCTGTGATGGACCACTACGAAGTAATTAGCGATAAAGATGCATTCGTGATGGCCAGAGACCTCGCGAGAATGGAAGGCTTGCTATGCGGTGAGTACCTATCTGTTAAAAGGGTATTTGACGTAAATAATTTAAGTGATTTTTTAAAAGATTTTTTGGTAAGATACGAATACGTCACAAGCAAGTGGAGTTTTCACTTACTTCTGACGTCACTTACCAACACTCTCGAATTTCGAAGCGTTACATCTTTGTAAGTATGCATTAATTCAAACAAAATAATAATATTCCACAACTATCACACAACGCCATTTAGTCCCAAGCCAAGCAGAGCTTGTGTTATGGGTACTAGACAACTGATAAACATACTCATATATTTCTAAATACATACATATTATAGATAAATTACACCCAGACACAGAACAAATGATCATGCTCATCACACAAACATTTGTCCTGGGTGGGGATCGAACCCACGACCCCCGGCATAGCAGTCAGGGTCACTTACCACTAGACCAACAGACTACTAGAACTAATTCAATATTTTTCAAAACGATTACACACGGACTAATTAAATTTTCAATTTTAGTGATGCTTTCGACACGCCTGGTGCGAGTGTTACGAATTTATTTATTTAAGTTTATCTTACCTGTAGGCCTTAATCTTTGATTACTTCCTGTAATTTTTATTGGTCAACATTCTTATCAAATCGTGATTATCTTTGAAGAATATATTTTAAAAAGCGATTGATGAAGTCGCCACAATAAACGATGAATGAATGATTGTATGTGAGCGTATCAAGGACACAGGCAGGCACCTAGCTTATCATTTAGGAGGATAAGATTTTGCGCCACATTGCTTAAAAGACGTAATACGAACAAACGAAGTATATTTGCATGGTGCAATGTCGAAAATAGTAAAACCCTGAGAACTTATGTTGATTACCACGAACTTACGTTGATAATGCTAGCTAATAACACTGACATGAACTATAAATATTGTAGGTACATCCTATGGGTATGTTACAGTGATACAATTATAAAAAATGTTTACAAACTCCCTTTTAAACTGTGACAAACAATAAATGAATTTGAATTTACCTATTTCTTACAAATAAAGTATTTTAATTCATTAATTTTCCTAGAGAGATTTTAAAATCCGGAATCATCCAGATTCCTAATAGAAATACAATAGACAGAATTTTAAGTTATTATAGTTGTTGCACTTAATCAATTATTCGCATTATTTAGTATAAATTAATGTCGCGAAACAGTAAAAAAAATTCGGAGATTCAACTTCGCTCGAGTCGTCACTGCGATAACTGAGTTGGTTGTCTGGAGAACCTACTGTGTCAAAAAGACGCAAGTCAAGTCGAACTCGCAGACAAATGTTTCTTTCGGAATAAGTCTTAACAGTAACGAATTTTTGTCTAATTAATAGATATGTAAACAATACCTCTCTCACTTAAGCACCTACGGGTGTACCTGTCACTAATGTCACCTATCAGACGTTACAGAATGGCACAAGAGGTGATGGTACGTGTGTTGAGGCTCTAAGGTACTTGATGTTATCATCAGCCTATAATGTTCCCATTGCTGTGACTCAGGCCTCCTCTCTGTGAGAGGGAGTGGGCAGTATTCCACCACGCGGGCTCCTTGCGGGTGGGTTGGATGTTGCTTGATGTAAACATAAGATGTTACATGTATGATTGCAAATGTTTTGTAAACCAGGCGGCAGTAGTGGATCAGCCATGACAGCAGCCATCAAAGCTGTGAAGAATCTGTTCCAAGACGGTGGACGAGGCAAGAGCGTGGTGGTGATCCTCCCCGACGGCATCCGCAACTACATGTCCAAGTTCGTTAGCGATCAGTGGATGGAAGCATACCGCTTCATTGATCCTCCAAAACATACCATGCGGTGAGTTACTGGCCTGAAAGCCCTATTTTTAATCGCGCTAAAATCAGCAAATAATTTTCCTATGCAGAGCGGGACGGGAGAGATTGTCCGACTCGTACTGACTTAAATCCACGGTGACCTGCTATGGCCCTTTACGTTTCGGGTCACGGTTTCCAGACAAGACAGCTCCGCGACCGCAGCAGGCTTTGGAATAGCCCACAAAGGGCCATGTCATTGGTGACAGCCCTTTGAGGCGCACGTGAAACACGACGCGCCGTCGATCCCAGAATGGTCCATGATCGGACGACCCATTACTCGTCGGCCGCATGTCCGCGGAACTGTAGCCTGACTTTTTTCCTTTTTTGTAACATAAACTAGAACTTTGACGTTAACTTAATGGAAATGATTATTTTCTTGTTCGTACATACACTAGAGGCCTTCATACAATATACAATTAACTTAACAAAATAAAATACATACATCTTGTGATAAGGCCCCTGAATTCTTCGTGCAATATTTGTATGAAAATCATAACCTACTTAAAAAATATAGTAATATCAAACCGCCCATAAACAAGCTAGATTTTTAACAACATGTATACTTGTTCATAAATAATTGAGATGATGTACCAACCTAGTAATAAAACAGTGATTTATTTACAGTTGGTGGAATAATCCGATTACTGATTTAATTCCGAGCCGCAAATATCCCAAGCTGCAGAAAGACTACACCTGCGAGCAAGCCCTGGAGGCGATGAAGACTAACAACGTGGACATCGCTGTCATGGTTGATGAGAACAAGTAACTATCCCTAATAGTAGATTATAGAATGTCCAGATCCTAGCAGGCCACTAAGAAATGGAGCCAAAAATTAGGAAGAAAAATTACGCCCTTCGTTCGATTCTTAAATAGCAAGGAGAACATTCAAATGTGTGCATGGCGCTCACTCACACATTTATAAAAAAGTAGTTTCACGAAAAACGTTTATTACGTTTTGTTTTGAACACGGGATCTCGATTTTAAAATCTAAGCCCTCATTTCTTCGGCATTTTTTTAGTTCCAGTGGATTATAGTCATCAGCTCCTTTCCTACTTGATAAAATATCTTACTAGCTTTCAAAGATCTGTTTGATTGCAATTTCAGTTTATTTTTTTTATATGTGTCTGGAAACACTAGTGAACAAAGACATAAATCCTTTTTGATGTGTGATATGATTGTGAAAATGATTTTCTAAAAAGGCAATGGAAGAAGATCGGTCAAACCGCTTGTATTCCGCGTACGCTATTTGATTTGATTAACCTTTTGAACGCCAATGTCGGCTATAGCCGACATGAGCAAGCGTGCCCTGTGCGTCAACGACGGCTATACTCGACAAAAAACAGGTCGCAGAAAAATACAAAATAAACCTATTAAATCATTACTTTTATGTATTTTATTGATACACCTTGAAGAAGCTGAATGTCTAAACATTATTTAGTTGCTTATAGTAAACAAAAATGCATATTCCTCATTTAAATATTTGATGATAAAAAGTAAAATAATTTATGGTTAAAAAAGGCTTGGCGTACAGGGCATAGGAATACCGATATGGCGTGGCGGTGAAAAGGTTAATGAAGAGAGTAGTATAGATTGGTAGAGCTGTTAGATGGTAACAACTCGTACCGAGGTTTAATAATAATAATAATAATAAACCCGCAGGGCAGCTTGTGGCGAGCTGTTGGGCAGTTGCGACCCACACGGACCTGATCTCCCGGGAGATTTCTCGTTCCTCATCTCTGGCTTGCCTTTATTGGCCGGTCAGAGTGAACACTGACGAGGAACAGACCTCCCACCTCTTTCTTGCCTTAACCGGCTGGCTAGAGTGGAGATTCGCAAGAGCAAACGTGCTCGGAGGAAGGAAGTATTTCAGTAAGTGTTTGTAGGGATCGACCATACTTCCGGGTTCCTGGTCGATTCTGAGAACCGTGAAATACCTCTCCACTCCTCAAGCACCTCAGGATATGTTTGCCCCTTGTCGCTACGTCACCTAGTGCTAGCGATATGTTTGGGGGCTCATTTGTTGAGTGTGCAAGTCACCCCCTGCCATCTTATCATGTATACAAAACATTGATTAGGCAGGGGCCATAGTTTTTCCATAGTTACATGTAACCAGTCCACCAAACCCACCAAACGCCATAACCCAGTCTTTTGTTTCCACATTCCGCAATAGTCTAACTCTAACCGGGGGTTGTCCTTGGGTATACTGGCATAGTGCATACAGGGATAACCGCCGGTTTGGGCCTCATCTCATTTAAATTGCGTAACGGGCCTCTGCAAGATGGCTTCGGCTCCTGGCACGCCCTTTAAAAGTCCGGGATCCCATGATCCCGAGATATTAAAGGAATAAGTAATAATAATAATAAATCAGGGAGGTAGTGCTGTAATGTAATCAATGAATGTAATGTTCAAAGTCGAATCTTTAATGTAACATTACACGCGAATACTCCCGGTGAGGGAGCCTCTTTAGAGTTTACAACCGAATTAACAACATTAAATTTTTTAGTCGCTACCTGGGTGCTGTTTCTAAGGACGGCCTCCGCAATCGAGCGACGAATCCAACCAAGTTGCCTGGAAAAAAGTCGGAAGACTTTGACTTCCAAAGCCCGGTGATTGATAACCTGGACAAACACGTTCACATTTTGGCTGAAAACGCAAAGGAAGGGAAACCTACGGTCGGTCTTCTGTCCCGGGTTCTGGACATCACACCGTACGTGGTTATCGGAAAGGAAATACGTGGTAAGCAAAACAAAATCTAGCTGTATAACAAATATTATAGAATAGAAAAATATTTATTCGATATTGGACACACACACGCAGAAATTATCTATACATATAATAAAATAGTAGGAAAGTCAAAACTGTACATTGAATATTTTAAAAAAAGAATACTTGGGGGGTGATCTACAATCGATACCGAAGCCAAAAATATAGTTTTTAGAATTTTTGTCTGTTTGTCTGTTTGTCTGTATGTATGTCCGGGATAAACTCAAAAAGTACTGGACGGATTTGAATGATTCTTTTTTTGTTGTATAGGTATTAAGTCTGGTCAAAACATAGGCTATAAATTATTTCGGAAACTTGAACACCTGGCGCAGAACCGCAACAGACCAGCTAAACTATAAGAGATACAAAAATGGTGCGATATCAAAAAGTGTTCCACGTGATGAGCATTTTCTGCTGAGAGAATAAAATTAAAGATCTGGAACACCTGATGTGGAACTCTAAGAGCCCAGCTACACTATAACATGTACAGGAATGACGTCTAAGCAAAGTTGTTCAGCCTGATGAGCACTCTCTGTTGACGTATAAAAATTGAGGATCTGGAACACCTAATGTGGAACTCCAAGAGCCCAGCTACACTATAACATGTACAGGAATGACGTCTTAGCAAAGTTGTTCAGCCTGATGAGCACTCTCTGTTGACGTATAAAAATTGAAGATCTGGAACACCTAATGTGGAACTCCAAGAGACCAGCTACACTATAACATATAGGAATGACGTATTTTTTTTGCGTGGTAAAATCATCATATGAGGCCTCCCACCCCCACTGTCAGACTTGTACTGACTAAAATCCACGGTGTCCTTCAATAGCCCTTTATGTTCCGGGGTCACGGTGAAGGAAATAAGTCCCGCGACCCCGTCAGGCTTTGGCCCTCTGTGAGGGGGCCTCGTCATTTTGCTGACGCTCTTTAGGCGCGCGTGGAACACGACGCGCCGTCGACCTGGGCATGGTCCATGGTCGGACAGCGAGTGGTCCTTTACTCACTGTCCGCATGCCCGCGCCTACGGTGGCTGGAGGTCGTCTGCCGACGTCCGACGCCGTGGGCGTCTACCCACTGCGGTTGGGGTGGAGGGAGGAC
This sequence comes from Agrotis ipsilon, assembly GCA_028554685.1. NCBI lineage: Eukaryota > Metazoa > Arthropoda > Insecta > Lepidoptera > Noctuidae > Agrotis > Agrotis ipsilon. Next base: position 9,511,821 of record CM052973.1, on the reverse strand, counting down.
GCTGTCCTCTCCCTCTCGCGGCCCGCCTCCTCCTTCACGAGCATAGCTGCTTCGCAGAAGGAAGTGACCGCTTTACACTCCGTCTCGCCCCGCAGCATGGCCTCGACCAATGCCGGGCGCGAGAGGTCTCCGCCTATCGCCGCCGTGAGGACACGTCGGTGCTCTGCCCAAGCTGGGCAGTCTTGCACCGTGTGCTCTACTGTGTCCTCTGGGCGATCGTCGCAGTGGTGACACCCAGGCGTTTCCTCCTTTCTCATCAGACACAGGTACCTCCCGAAACTTCCGTGTCCGGTGGGGACCTGCGTCATGCGGTAGGTAAGGACGCCGTAACGTCTCTCCACCCACTCCTCAAAGAGGGGTCTTACCGCCGCTATTGCGGCGTGCCCGAGGAATGACGTCTTAGCAAAAGTTTTTCAGCTTGATGAGCACTATTTGTTTATGTATAAAAATTTAAGATATGGAACACCTGATATGAAAATCAAAGCTATCACTTATTTCGCATACAGTGAAATTAGTACATTGAGTATTTTATAATTATACAAATTATAAAATAACATAAGCTGGGATTTCTTCCACGCAGTAAAGGCGGTAACAGTTTAGGACCGATTTTCGATGACGATGAATATTATTGTACTCTACTGGCCAAAAGCCATTATTTTTTTGCCGGGCTCTTTAAGTTGGGTAATAGACTTTTCAGATCTTAGATTTTGACGATCCCGTTGTCGCTGGCATAAGCAACAGGATACGCGTACGAAGTCGCGGGCAGAAGCTAGTAAAAAAATAAAACAATCAAACCAACAGGATTGTATGTAGACTAAGAAAATAACAAAAAAACTCTTTTAGATATCTCCGTAGTAGGTACATGATTGTGCCTTAGGCCATAAAATTCGGAGGAGCATGTTTCATGGAACTACCCAGCAAAGAAACGCACACTTCCAGTTTTGCAGCCTTTCGTACACAACAAGACGCAAGTCTCCTATTCCAATGCCTTAAGATATGGTATCCAGGCAACTATAGCAATATGGGTTCGTAAACACGTTTCAGGTACGCGTCAATGGATAACAAAGTCGTAAGGTATGGAAGACTTGTAATGTGCCTTGTGTACGAAAGAGCTTCCTCATCTTTCATTTCTTTTTTGGGGTGGATATCCCGCCTAACTACCCTGTTCCTACAACTACTCTTTGCGTTCCAGGGTCATGGTAACTTGCTTAACGAGTCACGCGACCCGGCACAATTCCGCGACCGAGGTTTACTCATCCGTATTAAAATCCGCTCGTGAAACCTCAAATTCACCGGCGTATTATTGTAGCCGTCTGCTAGACTGTCTACCTATCGTAGATAAGTGCTTGGACACATAAACAACCTTATCATACAATACTTCTAACCTGTGTAAATATAATTATCCATCGATAACATGAAAAGTAATGATCTGTCAGTTTCTATAAGTATTCAGAAAATACTTGCTTATAGATCATTAGCTGGTTTCCCGCGCTTTCACACCGGCTGCTCGGCTCCTATTGGTCGTAGCGTTAAGTTATGTAGCCCATAGCATTCATCTATAATCCATCTATCCAAAAAAACAAATAATAATTCAATTAAAACCAGTACTTCCTGGGATTAGCGCTTTCAAACAAACTATTCAGCTTTGTAATATGAATATAGATGATGGCCTTTTTGAAAATACGGGCATCTAGTAAGGGGCAGCGATGGCTGGTGAAGTGTAGCTACAGGCAAATGGCGTCCTAGAACTGTTAATCGTGGATGAGACGTGCACAGGAACTGGGAGCATTGTACAAGCAAGAAGAGAATGCACAGCAATGGGTAAAATCAGGTTGTGAATGATCGTAATGATTTCAAAACTAACGGTTTGTGTAATACCTATATTTTCCGTTATCACTGGCATAAAGTGCCACAAATAAAGAATAAGTTTTATTTGAGGTCCGTTCACGTCGCACACAGTATATAAAAAATATATGACAGAAAAAAAAAAAAAAAACTAAGTACAAAAAAGGAATCGAAAATTTATTTGTTTGATTTATTGTGCGGGTGTGTCTCACGGCTACGCCAAAAGGTCCATTTCAGCACCTAGGTTCATTCCCTATCCATACAATATTATAAAGCTGAAGTGTTTGTTTGTTTGGTTTGACACGTTAATCTCAAGACCTACTTGTTCAAATGAAGAAAATTGTGTTCGTATAAATGTCCATTAACGCGATAATTAACAGCATTTTCCATGAGCATGGCCCTAGGGCCATATATACAATAACTCATTTCACAGTAACACTATGTTACTGGTCGCGGGACTTATACCATCACCGTGACCCCGGGACATAAAGGGCTATTGAAGGGCACCGTGGATTTTAGTCAGTACAAGTCTGACAGTCCCTTCCGCTTTGCCCGGGGTGTGAGGCCTCGTCTGATGATTTTACAACGTAAAAAAAAAAAAAACACCATGTTACTGACTGTGAAATGCGTTAAGGAAAATCCCAATAATACTGATACCTGACCATATACTTACATATATACGTACTTTTCTTAAGTAATTGTTTGTTTATTTCAGATTACTTCGAGCCAAGTGGCGTGGTGACGGTGGATGACGTGCTCGACTACATACATGAGAAGAGCAAACCCACTAGTTTCAATAAAACTTGGTACAAGTGACAATATCAACGTGCTCCTGCGCTCCACTGTTTAACTTGTCTATGGAATTGTAAATGCTAACATAATGTACCTATACCCGCTTATATCCTTTATTCAATAAATGCGTTGATTGAGAAACGAGAGTTCCATAATTAAAATCTATATAAGCATTCAGTACCGTCAGCACGAGTTTTCAGTACCGTCAGCACGAGTTTTCAGTATTTGAGACGTAAAGTAAACTGCAACTTTGACTACTTCAAATTGACAATTTTCAAGGAAAAAATTGGTTCCTTCTTCGCACGCCAGAGGCGCTGTTCCATATTTTCATACAAGAAACGCTGTAAATACTGGAAAGTTGCTGTAAAGTAAAAGATTGAAAACTCGTGCTAAGGGTACAGGTTGCACCTTTAGATGTTAATACATTTGTCGCAGAGTGAGCGTATCGAGGTGCGGGCAATGTTGGGCAACTGCCGCTTCATACATGAGAGAAGCGGTTTTTAGAGTTCCCTAGCCAAATGGCAAAAAACGGAACCCATATAGATTGGTCATGTCTGTCTGTCTGTCTGTCTGTCTGTCCGTCCGTATGTCACAGCCACTTTTCTTCGAAAGTATAAGAGCTATCCTGTTGAAACTTGGTATTTGTATAACTTTACTTCGGCTAGCCTGATGGTAAGTGAAGATGTGTTCAGTCGTGAAGCAAACGTTTTAGTAAACCAGGGCAACTATGACGTCTTATGTCGTGAGTAGTTAGGCAGTGGGAAAAAGACAGAGCTATACAAGTCGTCGACTCTAGCGCCATCTTTTTCCCTGAGCGGAAATACTCACGCTTCGTCGACCACCAAATCCCCAAAACAAAGATCACCGGAACACTTTTTTAAACTATCACGGTTTGCTTCATAACTTAAAATGTCACTTACGGCAGGCCTGGTTCACTCCGCGGCGTAGGTATAAAACTGCAAGTAGTTGCGGGGGCCTCTTCGTCGAGGCCAATTCAGTCGGGTGCCACGCGCCACCCGTTCCGCTCGCGCTTCATCTACTAAATATTTTTGTTCGGTTACGTCTATTTACGCACATTTACCTATAGTTTCGTAAAAGTTTTCATAACAGTATTATAACTTTAACTTAATTTATTATGAAGAAAAAAAATACTGCATAACTTTTGGTTGTCTAAATAATGACAGTGATAGAAGCCTCACGTTTCACACACTACCGCGTGATCTTGAAAGGTAAGAAAAAAAGTGCATATTTATCTATGTAGTACATATTTAAAATACGATTATTAATGCCAGTCAGTAAAATAACCACTGATACAATTTAATTTAGTAGGTACCTACATTTCATTAATGCACAAATGTCAATTTACTAACTGGAATTAATAATCGTACTTTAATAATGATCAACAAAATTATCTACCTGCTTGCGGTGTGCTCATTAATGGCATTCAAGTATCCCCGCTCAACTGACCATGATTAGGTACCTAGGTTGTACCTAGGTTACAAGTTTGGCCTACTAGAGGACCAAGATCGACGATCGATCGATCGATCGATCGATCGTAGACGAATATCAAACCTGACATAACCCTACTCACGTTAAGCTGAGTAGGTACGTAGGTAGGTCGAATTAAGATCGGTAGAAAGTAGAAAGATGTTTGCTTTGTTGTTTACGCACGTTCAAACTCAGAAAATGGCCACACTACGCATTCAAGGTCAGCGATCGTATTTCGCTGCCCGACTTTTTTACCTAGGTACCTACCTGCAAAGACAAGCTACGCGGGGCCTGTAACAGTATGCGATAGTAATTGGTCGGTTGAATGCAAAATGATAAAGACTAGGCTACTTAATTTGCCACAGACGATAACAATCTTTAAAGTTATGACTAAATAAAATTATAGACCAAGAGCTATGGTCAAATAAGAGCATCGAATGAATCCAAAAAGATATAGGTTGATGATAAAAACAAAATTCCATGAGGAACATAGGTATTTATGTTATTAATGTAATTTAACAAATGCGTAAAACGTATACCCACCTACCTGTGTCTAAACTCGCGAGTCGCAACCCTATTGAGCTTGACCGACGGTAACCTTTCAATGTCCTTGGCGTCAGATAAACAAAAATAAACTTTCGCGCGTAACCATTCAGTACATTTTTGCTTGCGCATGGGAAGTTTAGGCTAATATAAAAGTAGGTGGGCGGTACGGCTGCCAGTTAAAATGTACTTTATTCTTTCGTGAATAGATTTTACATTTGTTTGATTTTTTTTGGGAGTGACGCTTCTTTGCGTAGTAATATTATTTATTCTTTGCTTACGGGATATCTTCCGTGATTATTAATTTTAATAATCACGGAACTCAAACAAATTAATAATCACGGAAGATATCCCGTAAGTGACATTTTAAGTTTTAAAGATCACCGGCTTCACAAAATATAGGGATTTATATATAACGGTATACAACTGCGTTTGTTTGTTACTATAGTGGTTCGAATTGAAAAATATTATTGTGATAAATAGTCTTTCAAAGCAGGATAATCATAGGTAACATTACGCTAGGACCAAAAAGAGCAGAGCAGAAGGTTGAAACGACGGGGAACAGCTAATATCATAAATACGAAAGTGAGTTTGTTTTGTTACACTTTTACGGCTTAACGGCTAAACCGATTTTGATGAAGTTTACCGCATAGAAAGTTGGAATCTCGGAAATACTAGTATTGAGAATGCTAGTTAATAAGTACGAACAGTCTGTGAAAAAAAATCGATTCACCTTATCAATTGCGTTAGCAAAGTTGTTACTTATAATAAAAATACGAGTATAAAAAGCTATAAGACTATGACCATTATTATTGTAGTATATAATAGACACTTTAACAGTGTAGTTAATGCTCCTTGACAAGTGTTTAAGTAGGTCGCTTCAATGGGGAACGGTACGCATAGCATGACACCGTACCTAGAACCAATTTTGTCGATGGAAGAAAAGACAAAATGACAGAACGTAGAAAGATATTAAGTATGGATATGATAAAAATATAGAAAATAAATGTTTTTATTCTTCAAAATGGTGTACGGATCGTGCCATGCTCGTGTAAAAAACAGCTGTATAAAAAACAGTTGTATAGAAATAACGATGGAATAACTTTGTCTACTCTTGGCAGAAGATATTAACTGTCTTTGGACGGGTCTTCAAGGTTGGTACAGTAACTGAGTGATCAAATCCTGCGCAGCGTGTCGCGGGTTCGATCGCTGCACGGAACAAATATTTATGTGTTTCTTTATTGTTAAAAGCACCCACGACATAGGAGAAATTCATAGTGTGGGACAAGAGTTAACAAAGTTAAGCAGCTCTTGCCGAGGTTTGTCTTTGGCTGGGTGTGCAACCCTTGTCTAGGTATGCCTATGGATAGGTATGATCCAATTTTGTCTAAATTATTTAAATGAGTTTCACGTTGCATAAAGTCATGACATTATTTCCTGTCAAAAATTATGATATTTTTTTGCGAATTACGTGCTCTACGTAAACTGGAAAGATTTCTGGTATTATCAAAGATATTGAGAATATCTGAAAATGATAAGTGATAATCCTTGTAGCCAGGATTATCCATCGGCGGATGACGCGCATTGTGGAGGATTCTTTCTGTAGAGCTCTGACTGCCGGTAGCCTTAACTCTGTTCCTGAAACGGGGCCCAAAATTCCCTTGAAATTTTTAAGTTTTTCATTAAAAAATGTATAAGCCCTGAGAATAAAGGATTAACGAAATAACGGCGACATTTATTTTTTTCTTGTAAATTAAACTAAAAATTTACCGCTAGTATTTAAATAGGCGAACTTCAGGAATTCTCTGTAATATCGGTACTTTTGCGACTTAGGTACATACCTTACTTTGACATAATAAGGAATCTATTAACTTACTACGTTTAACTCTGTGATTAATAACCTGTTAACCCTGAAAACGGTAAGTAAGGCTACGTCCGCACAGACAGCTAGCTAAGCGCCTAGAGCTTAGCAGGTCACCTAGCGAGTCATCACCTACCTAGCCTTTTCCCAACTATTTTGGGGTCGGCTTCCAGTCAAACCAGATTCAGCTGGATATCAGTATTTTACATGTAGCGACTGCCTGTTGGACCTCCACAACCCAGGAACTGGGTAATACCATACCCCATGGTAAGACTGGTTGTCAGACTTAAGACCTTCTGACTAGTAGTAACGACTGTCGAAGATCTACAAATGACAGCCACCACGGGTCACCTAGCGAGTAGCTTAGTAAAACGAACGTTCGAAAATATACGCAGACGGCCGCACTGTGCACCAGGCGCTTCTTAGATAATCGCTAAGACTCTGTCGGAATACGAATTAGGTACAAACGTGTTGGTTTTCCTTCGTGAAGCATTTTAGAAGGAAAAAAAATGCCTGAAATATAAATTACTCACCCCATTCTCAATGCAGAACAAACTGCTATTACTTGTCCGTTACTTTTGGTCATAAATCCAAAACGATGGAAATTGTTTATTTGCACACGAATTTTCTAGAAGAAGAAGTTTGAAAGTGACATCTCGTAAAACGTGGCAGACAAGCAAATGAAAGAGGGACCTAGCAACTCTCCATACAAACCAACCGAGTTGCATTCTTGCAACTGGGTTGGTTTGTTTGGACGCCACTAAAGTACGATTATTAATTCCAGTCAGTAAAATGCAACTGTCACTGATACAATAAAACTTAGTACATTTCATTAATGAACAAATGTCATTTTACAGACTCGAATTAATAATTGTACTTTAGCTGCTAACCAAGCAGCCCGTCTGTGCGAACGTAGCCTTAGATGAAGGTCATGGATGATTAAGTTACCAATAAGATGCATAGAAACATGTTACATAAAACTATAAATACAAGACTTATGTTAATTTAAGCTGGTGTACTCTGGTTTGTTATGGTAGGAAGTGGTTACGTATGTGCGTGACAGTTAGATTAAATTATATATTATAAATAAACTTGTTAATTTTAAACTTGTGAGTGAATCTTCTCAAGAGCATTATTCAATAGTGCTACTCTTACACGTATTTAAGTTATATAAAATGCGCTAACAGACAAGCAACACATACCTTTTGATATTTTCTTCGTTAATGCGCTTTGAACATAAATATACAGTCTAACTTATTTCTGCAAAGCAAAATAAACGGAACATTTTTATAAATCAAAGTTAATAACTGTAGTAGCGATACTAAGGTGTATATTGATCTCCGCGATAAGAAATACATTATCGTCATTTCTTTTGTGATAAAAAAAATACATTATCGAACATAAATAATGCTATAAAATGTAACGTGCATGTTCATATATATAAGTCCCAACACATCCTTGCACTTAGCAAGTCTCTTAGTGTCCGTTCTGTTCTAAAGATCTAACACGGATTTCCACGATGAACGTCAGTCATAACGAACGGTGAGTTAAGTGCGAGTTATTTTTTTTACAAAACCCCCTTTTATTTATCTAGCCATTAAAGTCCTTTTGCTGAGGAGAGGCCTCCCCTTATCATTTCAAGTGCTTTCTTCGTTTTCCACTAAAACTTAAAAAATCTTTCGTTAATGGTTTTTTTTAAATTAATAATCTTAATTGTGTAAAAATTTTATAGTTGATATGGATAAGGTAAGAAACTAAAAAAGCACCGCTTATTCCTAATTCTGAAAAAAACATTAAAACTAGTTTATTTGAAGTCTTTTCACTTAACCTTTTCATTCGATTTAATATTCTTTTTTTAAAATTGATATTAATTACTTACTAAACTTTATATGCACGACATTTATAAATTTTGAAATATTAAATATTAAATTGTGAAATAAACCGTGATAGTCTAAAACAGTGTTTATATTAACGTCACCGTCGTAACATCAACAAAATGTGTGTTGATTAAAATTTTGTTTCGCAGAGGGAAAAAAATATACGACAACATACTGCAATGCATCGGCCACACACCCCTGGTCAGATTAAATCGAATACCTCAATCATATGGGTTGGAATGTGAGATATGTAAGTACATTTTACTTATTTTCTAAACGCCCCACACTAGGAATTTGTCTTATATCGTGAGTGTGTTTACAAATATTTAATTTCACATATACATACGCCCTGAGCCGGAACAACTTGTAGATCATACAAATATTGCTAAGAGTGGGAACCGTAGCAGTCCAATCACTCAACCACTGCGCTAGAATGAGCGAATAAATTAATATAAACGATTATATTTCAAAAAGTCCTAGATGATACTAGCGGGGCCACCGCTAAGATAAACCCAGAAACCAAAACAAAATAACTATAATCAACTGAATTATATTTATATTTAAATAACTGAAAATATCCGCTTTACATTATTCATAAGGCTTTTACAGCTGATTATTTTCAAAAATCTTTATCGTTACTATAATTTTGGTAGTATATTAAACTGAAACAGTTTCTCTATCCTCCAATCTCGCAAAACATGTTGAGAGAAACGATGTTAAAAGCAACTAGTTAGCTTATAGTGATGTAGTGTATCATAACATCCAGCTGCATCATACAAAATTCAATATATAAACAAGTGGAAAAGTTTGCATTTTTATAAACAAGGAAAATGTAGCGCTACTTACAAAACATAACGCCATTTTCTCATAAGGTTGACAGTTCTATAGCTCTGCTATAAGATGCAAAAAGAGATTTTTGTCAGTTTTAGAAAAAAATTGTAAAAACCTCCAGTGGTGATAATCAGTAGCAAAACAGACAGGCAGTGCGAAAAATCAGCATAATCTCAACATACATTATATCATTATTATGCCTAGCCTTATCCCAAGTAAATTAGGGTTGACTTTCAGACCAGATGCAAGTTAAGATATTCAATTTTTTATATAAAAGAACCTCCTATAGCATTTATTATGTATAGGTACTTTATCTAAATTATGTCAAAATAGAATATAATATAGAATTTATTGAAATTTTTCGTGGTTTCGTGAGACTCAGATTGTGTTCCAAAGACGTAAACACTAAATATCATTTTGATTTATTTTTCGATGTAATCACTTCGCTGTTGATATTTATATACACCTACTTATAAAATAATCTCCTGTGCATTGACTTGATAGTTATCTTTACATCAATACCTGATAATAAACTCACCTAGTGTAATATCTTCGTCATAAATGCGATAAATACCTACACGGTGCGTGCTTAGCAAATTAATAAAGTTGTACGTAAATATATAATTCAGAATGAGCATGTCATCGAGTAGATTCGTGACAACAAAACAAACACACGCAAGGACTAATAAGTAGTCAAGGCTAAATGCATACTGTAGAAAATAAAAATACAAGGTGATTCACGCATACGGAAAATAACAGTAACAACATTTTTTAAATCAATATTAAAAAATAGAAACTGTATTGATAAAAATCAATTGCTGTTCGTTAGTCTCATATAACTCGAGAGCAGCTCGACCGATTTGGCTAGTTTTGGTTTTGAATTATTTTTGGGAGCGCAGGAAAGTGGTATAATAATATGATACAAAAAAATATATTCTGAGGTGGTACGAAGTTTGCAGGGTCAGCTAGTATCACATACTTATTTTTTATTTAGTAGTAGAATGAAATATACCTAATTAGACGTAGAATCAAGAAAACATTATAATGAAAAGTGTTAATGTGTAATATGTGTGTTAATGTCAATGTTATAATTAATAAAGCATGAAAACCTGTATTTTTCTGTAAGTTTCACAATAAATATCCATGGTAGCGACTTAGAATACCAATTTTAGAATACTAAAATAAGAAAAAAAAATGTTTAGTGACGTTTATTATGCTTTATCGCCGAACATTGATAACGTTAGTAATAATAGATTGCTATAAAAATAAAGTTATTATAACATTTATACGAACGAAATAATTTGTAAGTATCCGTAAGGAAAAGTGTTTAAAAACTGTATTCAGCTAAATCCGTTTTTCTTTTACATACATTGTATAAGCGTCATACACCTCTTAATTTTGGTAGTAAACAGCTTTGCATAGTTTCCGTTACCTCGACATCTGCGCTGCGCTTCTACGGCTAGTACTTACCCGATGCAGTGTTTACTAGTATACCTAATTATTTATTAATATACATATACTCGTACCAACGACATTTTTCAAATTATAATAATAATTGTTATAAAAACAATTCATGCATATCCAGACAGTTACGAAATGTGTTAATCTATATTCACACATACTAGTTTACTTACACTTTATCATACTTATTATGGTACATAAGGCTTTCTTTGTATAGTAGATTCGCAGCTGCTACGCGTTCAACAGTTCGGCCGGGACTCCACAAAAGCAGAGACGAGAGGAGATGTGTTTTATTAACCAATCAGATTTCCACCGAAGCTAAGCGGACAGGAGATGTGGATTCCTGATTGGTTATTACTGACGCTGTACATTACGTAGCATCAAACTGCTACTCGCCGTTTTCGTAGCTTCATCTGCTACGCGCCGTTTTCGTAGCTTCATCTGCTACGCTTCGTTTACGTAGCATCAACTGCTACGCACCGTTTTGTAGCATTAACTGCTACGCTCCATTTTTGTAGCTTCATCTGCTACGTTTCGTTTCCGTAGCATCATCTGCTACGTGCCGTTTTCGTAGCTTCATCGGCTACGCTTCGTTTTCGTAGCATCATCTGCTACTCTTCCTTTACGTAGATTCAACTGCTACGCGCTGTTTTCGTAGCATCAATAACTGTTACGCGCCGTTTTCGTAACTTCATCTGCTACGCTTCCTTTACATAGCATCTACTGCTACGCGCTGTTTTCGTAGCATCAACTGCTACGCGCCGTTTTCGTAGCTTCATCTGCTACGCCTCGACTACGTATCTTCAGTTACCAAAGATTTCAATAATTACAAAAGTTTTAGTAATAACGGCAAACTGTTCTTTCTTTTGTTCTAGATGCAAAATGCGAATTTTTGAATCCAGGAGGATCGATAAAAGATCGTATATCGTACACCATGGTACAAGAGGCAGAGCATGCTGGCTTAGCTAAACCTGGCACCAGGTTCGTTGAGCCGACGTCTGGTAACACTGGCATTGGAGTTTCCCTCACAGCTGCAGTTTGTGGTAACTATAATTTATTCTCAAGTAATCAGTAGAAACTAACATCATTTTTCATGCGCCCTTATTTATTCGATGAATTTTCTTGAAGTTTGTCTTCTATTCTAAAATTCATGACAATAGCACGTCATAATTTGTCGGGAGAGGCATCGGTCCATCCGGACGGTGAGTGGTAATCTAGACCTTGGATTGGTAAAAAAAAATTGATTGTGTGAACTTGGTACACACATACCACAGATATATTTATGTCAGTCGACATCTGTAAAATGAAAACAATCGCAAAATCTCACTGTCTGTGCAAAATTAAAGCGAATATTACCGGTTACGATGGTTGTTTTGCATTTTCAGGATATGGATGCACCATCGTCACACCAGATAAGAACTCGGATGAGAAAATGAGCACCATGAGTCTACTCGGTTCAGAAATAATCCAGACCCCGGCCATGGCCCATCACGAGGACCCTGACAGTTTCGTGTCGGTCACCAAACGGTTGCTAGATGCCAACCCGAACGCTATTTCTATGAATCAGGTAATCTCAAATACCTCTCTGCTTTTCTACCTTTTTGTGTCAAGGTAGATATCCTCAATGGGTGTCCTCCGCCCTAGGGTAAGCGGACGATTCTATCGGACTCGTACGTGCTAATTCAGCGCGGATGTTCCCTGCTGTGTTGCATCGTGATGCGACTAGCCATGCTCTGAATTGAACCAAGCTAACTTTTTTCAAAAAAGGAGTATGCAATATTTTTTCTACTTTAATAGTGACTTATTTATTTAGCATTTTCATGTCATATTTTTTAAACAGAGTTCTGAACTTTTACTCTATAATTATAAACTTTAATTTTGCCTTTCATATTCCTGCACTTTACGTGTGTAAGTACTATAAGATTAGATTTGCCTCCTCTAAACCTTATGTTGATATACCTTTACCCATTCCAGTACTCAAACGAGGTGAATCCCCTGACGCACTACGAGCACACGGCTGAGGAGATCCTGGACTCCCTGGGTACAGTAGACATGTTCGTGATGGGCTCCGGCACGGGCGGCACGGTCACCGGCGTGGGTCGCAAGCTCAAGGAGAAGTGTCCCCACTGCATCATTGTCACCGTCGATCCTCAAGGCTCCATTATTTTTGGAGAAGGCGATCCGGTTCTGTTCTTTGTAAGTTTCATTATTTTTACATGGCGGAATAAATAATTAGGAGCCTAAGCTAAAAATAAATAATTACATGATTGGACAGTTGTCCTTACTCTAAAATAATAGAGAGTACGGTTGATATTTAAATTTTGGCTACATTCGTGCGGTTAGTTACTTACAGCCACGTTATTTAACACTGGGACTATTAAAGCTACTAGCACAACAGTATGCTTATTATGTACATAAATTAAACATGTCATCATTATTCACTCAATTATTGCCTTTTATGTAATAGTGGGCGATAAGGACATTATGTCAAAATACATCATTCATCGAATATCGATTCGGATCGAGAGCCGTAGTAAAATTTAAACTATTGTGAATGAGGTAACAACCAATTGATGTGCTATCTTCCAGGTGGAAGGAATTGGCGGCGACTTTGTGCCAGATGTTTTGGATAAATCAGTCATCGACAAGGTGATCCACCCGAATGATTACCAGTCTTTCAATATGTCAAGAGAGATTATCAGAAAGGAAGGATTATTATGCGGTAAGAAAATACTGAAAACCAGGTTACATTGAATTCGTTTAAATCCTCTTATAACGAACAATCTTTACCATGGGATCAAAATGTGAAATCGTGGAAAAACAATAAGAAATGCTGATTTAAAACGCCGTATTTTTACGATGTTTGGTAGATATAATCTGAGGTGGAATACAAAACTTTAATAAAATTTAGTCCGAAGTCTCAAAAACATATCTCCCTGTCTTACAGCTGAACAAAAATCAGCGATTTTGCCAATGGCAGCATGTTTGATACAGGGTGTTCTCCAAGCGATCAACGACCACATTGACATTTCATTAATTAATGTGCGATTTAAATAGATTTTTGAAAGATTGTGCAACTCTCCCGGACAAGTCTGCCGGATTCCTCCTGCAAGACCCCTCGTGACAAATTCCCGACTATAAGTTTGCCACAAAAAAAATGGCTGGTTTTTAACTTTAATACTATTTGCAGGAGGCAGCAGCGGAGCAATAACATATTCAGCCATTCAAGCAGCGAAAGAGTACAAACTCGGAGCTGGTAAGAAAGTGGTGGTGATCCTCCCCGACGGCATCCGTAACTACATGACCAAATTCGTCAGCGATCAGTGGATGGAAGCCCATCTGTTCAAGGAACCTCCTGAACGCGACTTCCCGTATGTAAATCAATTCATTTAAAAGTTAATCATCATCATCATCCAATAAATCAGGACCCAGGCCTCCTCTCTGTGAGATAGAGCGGACCATTATCCACTACGCGGGCGCAGTGTAGATGTCACTTGTCTTCAAATGATTGGTTCTAGGACATGCCGGTTTCCTTACGATGTTTTCTTTCACCGTTTTGCAGCAGTGGTGATGAAATAAATTACACAAAATGTAATGCGCCCGGCTGGATTCGAACCCACGACCTAAAACTCGTAAGTCGAGCCCGATACCACTGGGCCAGCACTGCTCCTAAACAACCTAGGCACATTAAATCAGTTTTAGTCAGTACGAGTCTGACAGTCTCTTCAGCTCCACCCAAGGCGGGAGGACCCATTTGATGATTTTACCACGTTAAAAAGAAATAAAAATATGTTCTATTCCGTTTCCATGTTTCAGTTTTACTTTGTTAAAACTGTGATTTATTACATACCAAAAACCCAAAACTCCACGTAATAATTAGCCACCAAAAAGAAGGATGTATTACGGTCAGCAAGATGGTAGCTTTGATTAGAGCGTGATCTTCATAAATAGCGTTATTAAAATACTTCACTGATCTGTTATCATTATTATGATTACTGAAAGTAAAAGTTCTCTATAATAATAATAATAATTTATTTATTGTATCACAAGGTTACACAGAAAAATTGACTTAGATGACAGAATACAGAAGGAGAGCAGATAATGTACTGCTGGTACTTAAAAGAGGAAATCCTGTGCTATAAGTACCAGCTTACTTTTTAGTGTCACATTATGGTAATACAAGCACATTTTATAAATTACTGGCATGCTAAGCAAATTAATCAAAACAAACAAAAACATTTTGGAAAGGCATAAATTAATAATATTAGATAGAATTGTATTTTAAAACAATTAACTAAATATAAATATGTGTATAATAAAGGAAACAGGCCTTACAAGTAGTAGTGTGTGTAGATGTATGTGTGTGTGTGTGTGTGAGTGTGAAAGTTGAGTTGAATGTCTATGTGTTTGTGAATTGTAATAATGTGTGAAATTGGTGTATGGAAATACGTAAGTACATCAAACAGTTATCTGACTGGATGAAGGAGACTCTCCGTTCCGTCATAGTTCTGTGTTAAAAGCCAATCTGTGACAAGGTTTTTACAGGCATGTTTGTTTTTGGAAAAGATGTTCAATATTTTGTTCATCTGTAAGTACACGAAACGTCCGAGGAAACAAAAGAATCTTTGGCTGAAAGAAGTCTTACATGCATCCCCTAAGGGTAGTCTAAGTCTACGAGTCACTTGAGTTCTGGAAATAGCAGATATATAGTCACAACGGGTGGTGTTTAATGCATGTTGTCTAAGGATAATTTGTAAAATGAATAATTGTCGCACCGTTAAAACTTCACAGTGTTTGTATAATTCTATTGTAGGATAACGAAAAGGCTTAAAGGTACATACTTTTAGCACAGCTCTCTGCGCGCGTTCAAGCTTAATCAAGTGACTTTTACCGGCCCCACCCCAGGAGGAGATGCAATAGCTTATTATAGATTAACACAAAGCATAGTATACTATTTTTAGAATTTTGGGATCCGCTACGTGTCTAAGGTGTTTGAAGACATAAATAAGTTTTCTAATTCTCCCAGTCAATGTATCAATATGCGGTGCGAAAGATAGCCTTTCATCCAGAACAACTCCCAGGTATTTTATAGTTGCAGCATTTTGTAATTTAGGGCAGTCACAGAGAAATTCAGGAGGTGCGTGGTTGTGGGCAGTAATGTGATATTTACTTTTATCGATTTTTTTATGGTTTTTGATATGGAATAGAAGATATTTGGTTTTATCTACATTAAGTGATAGTGTATTAGATGACAACCATTTAGTAACTTTATTGAAACCTGTTTGAGCAGTATCAAAAACTTGTCCCCAAGAGCGCCCGGTAAAAATAAGCACCGTGTCATCAGCGAAGGCCAGTAGTCTTCCATCTGTGAGTTTTAAGTTGCAAAGTTCATTGACGTACACCAAAAAAAGCGTAGGTCCAAGTATGCTACCCTGGGGCACTCCATAGTCTATCGGGAGAGCATCACTGATATACTCTCCAATTTTAACACACTGAGTCCGATTAGTAAGATAGCTCTGAAATAAATCCAACTGCCTATCCCGGATTCCAATCTTTTCCAATTTCAAAATTAGTTTAGGGATGGAGACCGTATCAAATGCTTTAGCCAAATCTAGAAAAATTGTCAAACATTTGCTACCGCTATCCAATGCTCTCACAATGCAGTCGGAAAGATCATGGACGGCGTCATCAGTAGATATATTTTTCCTAAAGCCGTATTGGTTATTAGAAATAATATTGTAAGTTTGTAGATATTTGTTAAGACGATTATTCATTATCTTCTCCAACACCTTAGAGAGAGCAGGTAAAATAGATATTGGTCTATAGTTATTGATACGATCTACATCCCCAGACTTATGTATTGGATGAATAAGAGCCCTCTTCAGTGAAACCAACTGCACAGTCAGAACGGAGAGATAGTATTAATTGCTCGACTTCTGGTTCATCAGTTTCAAGAAATACAAAAGAATTGGCAGACATTTTGTGCGATTCCGTGTGTGAGTTATGATTAATTGTCGAGGGTGCGACTTTACTAGCCAGTTCCCTTCCAATATTGATAAAAAATCTATTCACCTCGTTAATAGACTCATTGACAGAATTTTTAGTTTTTAGTAGTGTAATGGCTGATGAATTCGCTTTATTCATATGAGTAACTTCTCTTATAACGTTCCAAATTTTTTTAGGATTAGACTTAGCTTTATTTAGTTCATCTTTCTCATATTGTCTTTTCAGGTTTTTTAAAATTGTGTTGCAAAAATTACGATATCTTTTAAATGTAGTACTGATAATTTCATTTGAGGGGTTTCTTTTCATTTTAATGTACATGCGATCTCTATTTTTCATACATCTTAGAATGCCTGAAGTAATCCAAGGCTTAATAATTTTTAAACGATGAGGGACAATGTAGCTTTTGGTACTCATTCTTAAAGCTGTAGTCAATGCATTCGCAAAATAATCAAGGGCAACATTTGGGTTTTCACATTCATAAATGAAGGAAAAGTCCGTGCTCTTCAAGCAATCTTTCAACATTGTATGGTCTAGTTTTGTTTTAACGGTATTCGGACTCTCAACCTCTGTTATGTTTCAGCTGGTGGAAAAGGTGTATTTCAAATTTAAAAATCATCCGCTCAGTGCCGACTGTTCTGGAGGGCAACACTTGTATGGACGCCCTAGCTGCTATGGGATCTGACCATAAAGTAGCATTCGTCGTCAATAGCGATGGGTTTGTATCAAACTACTCATAATCGATGTACTAATATTACAAGACGCGCTCATCTCAGATAGTACAACTTGTACGAATTAATACAAGAAATAACTTTTTTTTTTTTGGATATATTCCTACCAATCCCTAAACCGTTACCCGGTTTAGGGCTACAGATTATAAAATGCGTTTGATTTCCGATTACCGATACTTTACGGGATACTATATACTTATTTTTATAGACAAAGTCGGCACGCGACCGTAACGAATGGTATTGGACACCTTGCATTATCCCACTGTTTAATTTGCACTATAAATTTCACTAACCAAATCAATTTTATTTTGTTTTAGATTCCTCAAAGGCGTCGTTAGCAAAGACAGCTTAAGATCTGAAGCCACAAATCCAAAAAAGAAGGGTAATCTCAATTTTAATGATGTAGTACATAAATATCTGATGAAAAAATATTACAAGATTACAGAAAATAAAGGAAACCCTACAGTGGGGCTAGCGGCAAGAATATTAGATATAGCTCCATTCGTCGTGGTCGTTGAAGAGTATGTTAATGGCAACAATAACGGTCCAGGTGAATATGAACCATTGGTTTTAAAGCCTACTCGATACCTATTATTTCATGTATGATGTATAATTGAGACAACCTGGCCAGGGTTGGTTCAAACCATGGTCTAAAAAAACAAGGCGAAGTATATTATTATACCATGGTTCGAACTAGAATTGGCTATTTGACTGAAAAAATCTAATTAGTCCATCAGTTCGATTATCAAAAAATATTCGATCCCTATTTTTCATTTTGTTACGAAAATCTTTAGTACAATTTTATTGTATTCTGACGTCAAGAACCACAACTCTCCGAGTTTTGATGCGTTAAAGGTATCTTAGTTATTTTTCAAAACTCTAAATGAAGAACAAGTTAGATTTACAATTTATTGATACTGTCAAATTGCCAAATTGATGCACGTAAGACTGTCCCTTATTATAAATTAAATATGTATTATTATTCTGTATTGATCATGTAAATAAAATAAATAAAAAAAGCCTTTTATTTCATGCATAAAATACGATTTACAATTATAAATTGATTCAATTTCATAAAAAAGTATTAATTAATTAAAAAAGTTATTATTATTGATCATGTACTCTCAATAAACTTGCCATAACAGACGCTTTAAAATTTTAACTTATTTCTAAATAAGAAGGGCTACAAGCGTGTGGGCTGGTTTGCATAGTTAGCTATACTTGTATGTGCATTCTCTTTTTTCTTGTAAATGATCTTTAATCTGTATAATTTAATTTTTCAGGATTTATACCAAAAGGCATTATTACTTCTGAAATTGTTCTGGACTACGTCATTGAACACCAGCACCACATTTAAGAAACAGACATTATTTTATTTCTTTATAAGTTACTCACATAAGTAACAGAATAATAACGACTAATAAAATGTATCTATTTATTATTTAATAAATAATCATAAAATATTCTTGACTTAATTTACTAAAGAGAAGCCACCCCTGCGGAGACGGTGCAATACCTGCAATATATTCAAGCGTATATGTAGCAACGATATTTCCGGTATTTCATTTTATGCCCACAATAGAATTAAATACAAAACTTCACTTTGAATTACAGTAAGCGGAACATTCCAATGCATTGAATGAGCGAACTGCAAAATGCTCGCGTATGGTCATGCAACATTTTAGCTGCTTGACCATGCAGGCGGCATGCTCCGCCCTCCGTGACCAACCTCCAGACAAGTGCAAGGAGGCAAGTGTTTCGTCCATGATATCTTACCCTCCTGGCAACGGCCGCGCCAAACACATGTCCAACAGTAAACTCGCTGTGGATCATCATCATCAATCACTGACGAAGTGTGGCATACTCATAGGCTCGAGCGCTCGCGCGAACTTGAACACACATCTTGTAAGATCGAGCATCAAGTTTGGACGTATATTTCATTTTACACTGTATAGAAATGTTTTATGGTGAATTTTCAGTAGTCAGCTTATTGTACGATACAAAATATGTATAAACAATAGAAAATAAAATACATATACCTAATAATAATAATTCCATCAAAATCTTCTCTTTCTACGATCAAAATAGTGTGCATCACATTAGTTGAGTTCACAGACTTAGTAGAGAGTATACCTACACTGTTGAGTTGCCCACATTTGTACGTGCACTTCTTCAGTGCACCTATGTTCCAATCCAAACAATGGATTTCTATGAGCACCTTTCGGAATTTTAATAGCAACAACTATTTAGCATACCTACACAGACACACTATTACATTTAATTGAAAATAGCAAAAGTGATTAAAAAGGAACCCTTTGATTAAGACCTAGAAGATTCCTGTCCCAGACAAACAACGGCTGCCTAAGTATGGCTGAAGATGGGTATGTCTAATTTAATTGAAAATTAAAAAAGATACCACAGGTCGACCATGGACCATGCCCGGGTTGACGGCGCGTTGACTTCCACGCGCGCCTCAAAGAGCGCGGGGTCGCGGGACTTATTTCCATCACCGTGACCCCGGAACATAAAGGGTTATTAACGGACACCGTGGATTTTAGTCAGTACAAGTCTGACAGTCCCTCCCGCCCTGCCCGGGGTGGGAGGACTCATTTGATGAATTTTCCAAGCGAAAAAAAAAAAAGGTCCTCATTTTTTCTAACCCAACGTTTCCCTTCCCACGGCTCTGGGCAAAGGCCTCTGTTTCCTTCCAAAATTCTCTATTTATTTTGGGCAATTTCCGGGCACTGCTCCAGCAGCTGCACAGCCATGCCATCGATCAAGCTGAAATTAATATCAAGGAATGAAATCTGCAATCCCTTTGAGCAGTGGTGGGCATAGCGCGGCCTATATCTTAACTCGTATGACTTACAAAAAGATGGTTTTCTCTCTAAAAAAAAAGGCAGATAGAAAAGGCAACAGGCAGATAGATAGTGCTCGGTCCATACTCTATGTCTATGAGGTCTGGAAACGTTCACTTCACTCGAGCTCTCGTTCTTCAGCTGATTGTATGTATTGTTTGACAGTTCGTGTCGTTCGTGTCAATCAGTGCGATTTGTACTTGGTGTGCTAAGCAGTGGCAGCGTGAGCCGAAACTGTTTTTTTTTTATATATTACAAACCTGCTCGTGAGTGTCTCGGCAAGCAAAGCAAATAAAGTGACTTGGTTTGTGATTTTTACTGAACTAGAATCATTAAAGTTATTCCAAGGCAATATCGCTAGTCAGTGTTAAAAGTTATTTCACGCTTATTTATTTTTTATTTCTATTAAAATAAAATTGTTAGCATTCCTATGATAACAAAAGTTTTTTGACCCACAGATTTATACTGTTTAAAGAATCTTTAAAATGTCTAACCATGTGGAAGTGAACAACACTGCAGACAATGTGGTGAGGAACTTTTTTAACCTCAAGGAAATGCCGCACATTGTAGGAGCTCTGTAAGTACAATTACATCAAAGTTACACTTACTGTACATGACCTAATACCATCAAAGTGGGATCTAATTTTAGCTTAATTTTTTAGTGATAGAAATCAGAAAATTTATCCGGACATACTAAATGCAATTGGTAATACTCCATTGGTGAAACTCTCGAAAATACCCAAACAAGAGGGTATAAAATGTGATATGTGTGAGTAGAATTTAAACTTATTATTTTTGTTCATTCCTGTGTGAGTTCTAATTTTATTCAAATAGATAATTATCCATACAGCTTGATCCTCCTAACTATATAAATCCTAAGTGAAAGTCTTTAAATTAACATTTTATCTTTGTCTAAATAATGTTGAGGAGTATCTAAATTAATTCTTTAAATGTTGTTATCAGATGCAAAATGTGAGTTCTTAAACCCTGGAGGATCCGTAAAGGACCGCATTGCTTATCGGATGGTACTTGATGCTGAACAGAAGGGTATATTGAAGCCTGGCAAGTCTGTTATTGTGGAGCCTACATCTGGCAATACTGGCATAGGGCTGGCCCTTGCTTCTGCTGTCAGAGGTAATCAACTTTATAAAAACAAGCCTGGAATTTCTGAAATCCATTTGAAACAACACTATGATTAAAATAAAAATAGTACCTGCTCTGTATTTTTTGTTTTCTGTAGTATGTATGTTTTAATTACGACTTAACAAGAGCTAGAATTTACTAATAAACAACCACAGAACTATAATTCAAATAATTTCAACAATTAATTTCTTTAGGATACAGATGTATTATAGTATTACCAGAAAAAATGTCAGATGAAAAAGTGAATACATTAATAGCCCTGGGGGCTGAAATAATCAGAACTCCAACTGAAGCAGCTTGGGATGATCCGACTAGCAACATTATGGTAGCCCACCGGCTAGCCAAAGAGATTCCGGATGCAGTCCTCCTGGACCAAGTATGTGCAATGCTTATAATTTAATTCCTCATTTTGTTGGTGTGCTTGCCAAAGCTAATATGTGCATTTTTGAATTTTTCATTTCAATAGATGGCTTTTATTTTTGTTGACACTTTGGTGGCAAAAACATTAGTTTGAAAATACAACTACATAGACACTAATAATACCTGAAAAACTTGCAATATCTCTCATGTGTACTTTAGTACACAACTCTTGTGCGTTTTAAAAAAGCAGAAAAAAAAAGGAATCTACCAAATTAAAAAAATCATAAAATTCACATATCAGGTTTGGCAAGCAAACCAATGATTTGTTATCTTAAATAGAATTGTGATTTTATTTGTGGCAAGGCACGTCCAGCCACTAGGTGGAGAGACGATCTTATGAAGACCATAGGACCACCCTGGATGCAACTGTTCCTATTGGAAGTATATAGTGTGGGCCTATGTTCAGCAGTGGACATCTTATGACTGACATGATCATGTTGATTGTTTGTGCGAGCAATTTGAAACATATGGTTGAGTTTGCATTCTAATTCAAATGTTCTCATAGGTTCATGAGGAATGTGGGTGAAAAATTGAAGATATAATTTAATGGCAAGCCTTTATAAGCAGTACAGCAATATTTAATTGGTCAGTGTGGACTTTCCCAAACTCTGCTCTTTCCTGCAACAATCATTGTTTACCTCAAACAACAAGTTTATCATATACAGAGTGTTTCTTTTAAATGGGCCAAAAGGGAGAAATCAGCATCCATAAGAGATACGAGAAAACTTTCTTAAGAACCTTTAGCTCTTTTTTGATACTGAAAATTTTGGCGTTTTTATTTTTCTGGTTAAGTGTGAGCTGTCCACAGAATTGAGTGAAATTTACCAAATTTTTTTTTAATGCTGTTCGACTCAGTTTCGTGTAAGGATCATTTCATTGTATCGGAAGAAAAAAATCGGGACGGCGGAAGTTGGTCAAATTTGGCAAAATATTTTTTCATACAAATTGTATGAACGAAAAAAAAATGCCATTTTTTTAATGATGCCATGTTATTTAGTGTCTTGCAAGGATCATTTCATTGTATGGGAAGGAAAATACCCGGACAACAGAAGTGAGTCAAATCTTATGAAATACTGACACTGTTAATACGACTTTATGCTGTTATAAGAAACATTACTCTACTTTTGACCAACTTCTACTGTTCAGATATTTTTCTGCCCCATACAATTATTTCATCCTTACATGAAAATAAGTCAAACAGCATAATAAAAAAAATGGTATTTTTTTCGTTCATACAATTTGTATGAAAAAATATTTTGCTAAATTTGACCAACTTCCGCCGTCCCGATTTTTTTCTTCCGATACAATGAAATGATCCTTATATGCAAAAGAGTCGAACGGCATTAAAAAAAAATTGGTCAATTTCACTAATTTCTGTGGACAGCTCACACTTGACCAAAAAAATAAAAACGCCAAAATTATCAGTATCAAAAAAGAGCTAAAGGTTCCTAAGAAAGTTTTCCCGTATCTCTTATGGATGCATGTTTCTCCCTTTTGGCCAATTTAAAAGAAACACCCTGTATATATATCATAATTCAGAATAAACATCAAACTTGCATCATGCATTTAAATGAAAAATTACTTATTTTAAGCACTACATCTGTAAATTCATACGACTATCATAGAACCACTTCCATCACAAATGTAAAATTAAATTGCTGAAAATGTATGTCTTGTATTCACTTTTAGGGTTCAATTCACACCGAGATGCGATATTTCAATGGCACTCAAAATCTAACTTTATTTACTACACTATAAAGATATACATTTCCAGTAGCGTCGTGTCTCGGTATGAATTGACAGTAAAGTGTTCTCCATCACAGGTGAAGGTTTTTTTCATGTTTAGCGACATCTCACCTTTATTAAAAAACGTGTGCGACGCAAATACACTGCTTTTTCTGATCCCACTGTCTAAGGGAACAACCGCACTGAGTTTTTTTAATCATGCGTGGCTGTGTGACTGCACCCTAAGAGATGTCCCTCATAGGAGACTTTTTCAGGGTGACTTTTTGTTTCCCTATCGAGTGGTATGAACATATTATATAGGAGTTCGCTGATTATGGTGACAAATAGTTTCTGGCGGTCGCCTAATCATGCATCCAACTCGGTAACAAAAAGTCGCTGCGACAAAAAAGTCACCAGTGAGCTATCCTTAGTAAATATTTGCGATAATTGAAAGTTAAAATAATTACAGTACAATAACCCGTGCAACCCGCTGGCGCACTACGACAGCACGGCTGAAGAGATCCTGTGGTCTCTGGACGATGATGTGGACATGGTAGTGATGGGCGCCGGCACCAGCGGCACCATCTCCGGCGTGGGGCACAAGATCAAGGAGCGCTGCCCGCAGTGCGTCATCGTTGGCGTTGACCCGTACGGCTCCATACTCGCACAGCCCGAGGAGCTCAACAAAACCGACGTGCAGGTGTACGAGGTAAACCCTTGTTTTTTTAGCTTGGTAAAATCATCAAATGAGTCCACCCGCTGTTTAACATGGTAAAATGATCCAATGAGTCCTTCTCACCCAGGGCAGGATGGGAGAGACTGTTCAAAATCCACAATGTCCTTCAATAGCCCTTCACGATATAAAATGATCCAATGAGTCTTTCCCACCCCGGGCAGGGCGGGAGAGACTGTCAGACTTGTACTGACTAAAATCCACGGTGTCCTTCAATAGCCCTTCACGATAAAAAAATCGTGCATTATCATTATTATGTGCAATGTAACGATACTGGTTGCGCACATGTGCGCTTTAAAATACGTCAAACTAACTGCTGCGGAGCCTGTCTAATTAGGACTGCGTCGTATCTCGTGTCACTATTTTCGTCCTGTACTAACATTTACCAACTAGGTACCTACAAATAATTATAATGTACATAACTATACAGTTATTCAATACGAGTGTACGCCTAAACCCGACAGAGTGAAGCAACCTTTTTTAAAATCTGTTAAAAATGGATGGGGGGGACGGCTGGATTAAGAGGCTTGCACCCACTAAAAACTTGTCGGCGTTTAGTTAGTGTAAAAACACTTAAAAGACCCTCATTTTGTACTATAAATATGAGTTTTTAATGGTTTGTAAACGGTGAGAGTACGCTCGCTGCGTAGTTTATTTTTCAATAGTAGTTTCCACAAAAGTATTATTGAAAAATAAACTATAAAAATCGAGGTCATTAGGTCATGGAAACTTAAAACATATTTACAGGAGCGAGCGCAGCGAGCTCGAAAATTTTTACGTTTCGGGGCTACGAAAAGCCATATCTATATAGAAGAGTGAACGCAGTGAACTCTAAAAGTTTCCGTAGTACGACAAAAAAAGTTTTAATCTAAAAGCGGGAAAAAAAATTAAAGACTTGAAGAGCGAGCGCGGCGTGCACAGTAAATCTACTATTTCTGCACCAACATAAGACAAGATTTCATTGAAAAGTGACCTGAAATCGTTGACTTTTTTTGACGTTGCCAAGCACACCCTTCATTAATGGGCGAGCGTAGCGAGCCGGGAAATTTTCACTCATTGATTATTGATGGTACAGTTGGCAGTAGTTGAGTGATAGACTGCTGCGCAGCATGTCACGGGTTTGATTCCGCACTGAACAAGTACTTGTGGCATACAAGTACCAAGGAAGCAGCTAGTTGTTCGGGGTCTAGGTGTTGGTGTACATATCTGAGTTTTCTATGTTTATAAAGGCGGAACACGTCCTTTTTTAAAAGAAGGAAAAAAAGGAAGAAATATTCAACAAATTAACAGAAAAATAATATGCAAATATTAGTTATTCTGATAGCTGATAAGTTTCTTGACGTCTTCATATCCAATACATTTTCATCAGTCAAGCTGTTCAATACAATAGCAATGGTATAGATGTATATCTCTGTATCTTAAAAGGAATTGCAAATGCAGGGTCAACATGATAGCATCGCAAAAGTATTTGAGTGGTTTTTAGATTTAGATCTATATATATTTTATAAAATAAAATGTAGCCTCACACATTTTATTAAAAAAAAATATACTTTTCACTTACAATACAAATATTAGTACCGAGCGGGAATCGCACCCATGACAAGAAGGGCAACAGTCAGTCACTCAGCTACTACGCCGACCGTACCGTCTATAAGTCATACATAAATCAATTCGACACGTATGGCGTGTATATTGAATATTCGACATAGAATATAACCGTGGCCTTTTACGCGACGTTGCATATAGATCAAACAAAATACACTGATAAAGCGCAATGTTTTCGTTACAGAACATGACGCTAGAGCTAATATCGGTTATGTTTGAAAAATATTTTTCATTCCACAAGTTTAACGTTCTCTTACATCATCCGGTCGTGGTCCAGATGCTCAGCGTGTGCTGTAATCAGAGACTTATCAAATATAATATATATGACTTATAATATATAATTACGTTTTGTATGTTATTGCCCAGTTACTAAAGCTTGATTATTTACTCAAAATAATAATCCCTTCAGGATAAGATAGTGTTATTTAGCAACATATTGTGATAACGTTATCTCCATATTAGAGACTAGCTGTTTCACGCTCTGCTCGGCTTCTAATGGTCGTAGAGTGATATTACAGCAATATAATCCTCCGCGATAAATTGACTACCTACATAAAAAAATATTTTGCACCAGTCGATAACTGCAATCTCACACGAAGTCCAGGGAGGACAACTTCCCTACTGAACATGCTCCATTCAAATCCCGCCGACTATTCGCTGCGAGTAGCCTGGCAGCGCTGTATGTAACCAGCGAATACGCGCCGCGAGTAGAAAATTAAGAAATTTCTGTAGTTCCAGTAGTAGGTACGCAGCTAATGCACATCTCGAGTGTGCCAACTGAGCTCAAGCAATGTACCAGTTCCGAATTCTTAATTTAGTTTTTGGAGTAATGTTTAAGTCTAGGGGCCGTTCAAGTATTACGTAAGCACTATAGGGGGGTGGGGGGGTCTTTGTTTTGCTTATTTTGGATGACATGGGGGGTAGGGGAGTCAAGATGATGATTACGGTCATCGATAGTTATTTACTTTTTACACGAATGGCGAATGGCAACCCTCACATTGTCTATGCTTGAAAACGAAACGAATTTTCGGGGATTATAATATTTTTAATCCCTTAGTCTATGTTGATTACTGCATCAGTAAAATCTAATCTCTATTCTAAATCAATTTTCTATTTTTAAATTATAATTATAACATTATAATATAAAAAAACATTTTTAATTGAAAAATGTTACATAAGCATGGGGGGAGGGGGTAAAAAGCTTTGCTTACTTTTGCTGACAAGGGGGATGGGGGGGGTAAATAATTGTAATAATCTGCTTAGTAATTGATGGCCCTAGGTCTACTAGACCCTATGCTTGTATAATGTAATATATTTTAAAGCTTTTTTTTCTCTTAAAAGGTTGAAGGCATAGGTTACGACTTCCTGCCTAAGTCTCTCGACAGAAATGTCATTGACAAGTGGATCAAGAGCGAAGACCACGCCTCCTTGGAAATGGCGCGAAGACTTATCAAGGACGAGGGATTACTATGTGGTGAGTATTTTTTTCATAAGGAAACCTAAAACTATCTATAGCTAGGAGTATACTCGTATAATCCCTAAATTATTATTGACCCATTGCTAACGTTAATCAAGTGGCAGCAAACGCAACTGTTAAACACGCAGAGGTTCCGGGTTAGATTTCCTGATCGGGCAGTTTTACTGGGTTTTCCATTAGCAATTTCTCAGTAGCAGGCTCGGAGTATGGCTTCGCGTTCTGCTCGTGGTTAAAACACTTACAAACTGGCGAAATATGAGCATTCTTCCTTTTATCGTGGCAAAATCATCAAATGAGTCCTCGCACCCAGGACAGGGCAGGAGAGACTGTCAGATTTGTACTGACTAACATCCACGGGGTCCTACAATAGCCCTTTACGTCCCGGGGTCAAGATAGGTCGTAAGGTCGGTGACCCCGGCAAGGTTTGGCCCTCTAAGAAGGAAACGTCATTGTGCTGAGGTGCGCGTGGACCACAACGCGCCATAATGTGAGTATACTTAAGAAATCCCGATGTTGTGCACCAGGTGGCAGCAGTGGTTCTGCGATGTGGGGCGCCATCCAAGCAGCGAAGTCATTGAAGGAAGGTCAGAAGTGCGTGGTGTTGCTACCTGATAATATTCGCAACTACATGACCAAATTCATATCAGACCAATGGATGGAAGCGAGGAATTTCCAACCTTTAGTTAAAAAGAACCTTTCGTAAGTATTATTGTCATATTTTTTCCTTATTAGACCTAGCCAGTCTGGCTTAAAAATCGCTTTTATTACGTTTTAATAAAGGCGGTTTTCGTATTCAAGTTAGATCTACTACTGTCGTTCATGACGCGCGTTAAACATACCTACGCCTAAAGGTTTTAGTACTCATCCTGTGTCATTTGCACTCGGATAGCATATTATGAATCAGAAAGTTATGCAACAACAACGAAACAATGGATCTTTTCATTCTAGTTGTATAACATTAAACTTTATTTTCACTTGTTTATGTTATAAACTTTGAGCTAGCATTCTGGTGGCCCTCCGATCTGTTACATTCTGGCGGCCTCGAACCACTGTTTATTTTCGTAACGATAACCTTTTTTATCAAAATGATACTGAAACTAACTGCAGATAAGATTGTAGCAAAAACCTTTAAAAATTAACGCTACCTATCCTACGAATCGGAAAGATACGTTATTTATTTAACGTAATCAATACAACGATGGGAAATCCATAATGTTAGTTTAAGCAAAGCATGACATATTGAAAATAAATGCAAGTTATTTATTTACAACAAAACTGGCATATCATTAACTTGCAAATGACCCGTAAAATATTGATGTTGACCTTCCTCATAGATAAACATTAATCAATTCGTTAAATTACGTCATTTTAAACTTTATCGGTTTAATGGTAATTATTGCAAAATTATCATCGCAGTGTCAAGGTGTTATCATGTTATTAAGAATTTGAGCACATGTTAGCGATAGCGCGAATCACGCTACAATAACAGTAAGAAAAAAAGTAGTACATTTATATGTCTAGCAAATGCTAGCTGTTACAACCCGCCTACAACTCGAAAATTATCCCACAGGAACACAAAATCGGGATAATAACTATCCTATGTATTAATCCAGGTTATAAATTATCTGTTTACCTAATTTCATCCAAATCCATTCAGCAGTTTTTGCGTGAAAGAGTAAACAAACATACCTACTCGTATTACCCATCTATCCAAACAAACTTTACGTGTATAATATTAGTAAAATAGGAAGTAGGATTTACATAAAAACTCTTATACTAACACACTATTACTCGAAATAAAGAATAGACTGCGCAATACCAACATAAATGCAAATTGATCACTTTTTATAAATGATATTTATTTTTGCAAATAGGTTTTCACAAACACTTTTACAAGTCAAAAACACTTTTTTTATAACTAGATAAGGCCGGTGTTTCGTACCTGACTACTCTGAGAAGAAACATCCGAAACAAACTCAGAGGTCATCGTCTCTTTTAAAGTCCAGACATTAAATTGGTTAAATCATGCAAGGACCCTGCAGGTTTGTGTTTGAGATGGTCTTTTGAAGAAAGAACCATACGAGTGGACCTGTCCAGTCAGTCCAAGCATTTGTCAGTTATCGTGAAGCTTGACTCATAACTCAAGGAGCTCAACCAACGACACGACGAAACAATACTAATATATTTTAGAAAGAGATAAAGCGATTAGACGCAACATAGATAAATAGAGAATGACATTACAAAAATACTGTGACAGCTGTTGCAATCGCTTATCTCTCCTATTACTTGAAATCTGGATTAAGGGATCGCCTAGTTCATTCCCTATGTCAAAACAAAAAACTCAATAATAGGTACTAGGTACTTAGACATGCAATGGCTAAGTTGCAAGAAAGGTTCGAGTAGGAATAGACCGTCTCGCAGCCATATTTAGGTTTATGAGTGACATGTTTGTTTTTTATTAATTAAATATGCAAGAATATTGATTGATGATTAAACTTGCCTTATTGGGCTTTGGTGTGCAGCACTCAAGGAAGCCATAACTATGAGTCGTATGTTAAAACCTTGAAATAATTGAAAGTATAAAGACTGTTTTTTGGGCCAATTTTAGTTCGGTACGAAAATCATATAAACATAAAAAAAACTACGAAAAAAGAACCGTAATAAAAGGTCGTTATAGACGTGTTACAAACTTTCCATCTGTAGTTTACCAAGTTTTTTTACTTCTCTCTTCGCCTCGAGACCCCTTTCTACGTATTTGGATATTCCTCAAAATCAACATATTCGGATATGCCATGCACGCCAGTTGAAAAATGCACCCTGTATATTATTTAGTGGATTTTGAGTATACGAAGATGAAGAGACCATTCAAGGTCGTAATAAATGAAATCACTTTAAATGAAACCCTCCTGTTCTTCTGTGTAACAGCCACACCAGGTTATTTAATAAATATTTGTGAACTTTAAGGTGGTGGAGCAAACCTGTGACGCAAGACATGGTGCAGACAGTTAAGAGGTTACCACACTCCAGCACGCCGACCGAGGCACTCGCCGCTCTCAAAGAATCACACTCACCACTGCTGACGATCGTCAATGATAAAGGGTAAGAAAAGCGGGTGCATTCCCTCATAGATCCTCAGCATGAACCAGTGAAGTAAAGGTGGTCATTAACGCCTACCAACAGTCCCAACTGCCCATGAATCTCAAAAACGTATGCTGTTTTCTGAACGCAAGGCCGTTAATTCGGATGCGTCAATGAAAACCGTGTCCCATTCGGGTGTATGGTAAATGCCAACCATTAGGGTTTTAGAGAATTAGGGAGCTTCCATGACGCGTTGTGACGCAATTCAACCGATTCGTACTATAAGTGAAAATCATCCTTACCACTACCACATATGACATAAAACGTGCGGTGCGCTCGCCACGACGCGCGACGACGTCAAGTCAATCAAATTGCATGATTATATCGGAGTAGCAAGGACGATTTTTAGTTTGTATAAATTGCAAATCACACGAATCGCGTTATGGGTAAGCTCCCATAGTAATTTTGAAAATTGAGCTTTTTACGCCTAAACCACCTCTAAACCTTTCTGATTTCTACCGCTCGTACTCGGTACTAACACTATAATCGTTAATATTATAATGAGCTTCTTGGAACACCTGAACGTGTATAACATTACGTGTGTTTTGTTTTAGATCCGTGATCGGTGTGTTCACGGCGGACAATGCCCGTCGACGATTGGCCAACCTTTCAGGCTCGTTGTCAGAAGATCTCGAAAAATTCACAATCAAAAAGTTCTATCAAGTTGACCTCGCCCTCAAACCAACACTAGGTTTAGTCTCACGTATACTCGACATCGCCCCATACGTAGTTGTTGTTCAATCAGGTATGTTTTTAAACATTATTGGTTTTTATAATACTATTAGGTCAATAATTTTAAGATGTGCTAAACAAAATGAAGCCTTATAAGTCCCCCTAAATACAGAGACCTAGGCCTGCAGCCATGTTTCAAACGATAAACGTAAACGCTGAGTAGGCTGAAATAGATTTTCAACTTTATGTGCTTGGGTAGAAAGTTGAAGATCTAGTGAAAATTGCATAGAGTTTTCGTTCGTTCCAGTCGATAACACTCCTTCTTAATAGATTTTCATCTTTGAGCTCTGGGATATAAAGTTAAAAATCTATTGGGGAGTATCAAGATATAACGATTATCGTTTGCGACTTCGCTAGGGGAGAACTGTGCACGATCGCGATGTGTGTAAGGTCTTTTACAAGTCTTCAGCAAACTTATTTTCGCGATTTCCTGCGCTGTCAAAACTCCCTCTTTTGTGAAAACCTTGATTGTTTCTGGCTATACATGACATAAGAAAGTTACGTAAAATTCTATACCATATAAATATATTATTTCACAGATGCATCGACGAACATTAAGAACTCAATTGGACTGTTGACTTCAGAAGATCTACTGACAATAATCTCCTCGGGAACTAAATACACGAATGGAAGCTAAAGGTTGCTGTTAGCCATATTTACAAGACAACTGTTATGTATGAGTCTACCATAATGTTATTACATAATTATTAGCATGCATGACATAGATTTACCTTGAATCTATTGTTTCAAAATAAAAGTTATGTTATTGATTCTGACACAATAATAATATACTGAATGTAGATAATAATACGCTCTTGTGTTTGTGGACATCAGCAAAATGTACAATAAGTTGTAAATAATTTTGGTGCATTATGTACCTGTGAGGCAGGTACCCACTAAAATTCTTATCAGCAGTTAAAACCGCTAATGTATTTGCCCAATGGCAATAATAACAGTTTTTTGATGATTTTTTTCAAGGAATGAACTAATTGGAAGTTCTTAAGTCTATTTTATTTTTTGAAAGTGTTAATTAAAGAGAGATCTTATCGATTTTTTCAATCTAAAAATAAATCTGATGATCTGTGATGTTAGGTAGGGTAGGGTACAAAAAGGCATAATAATCACATGCAAAGTGCATGCAGGCTAAGCATCTTTTGGACAACCTGCATGACAAATGGTGGCCCATATTTGAATGTGTAACAGACTAAGCATGCTTTGCAGAACATCAGAAAAACACATCCAATTCGTTTTTATTTTCATCAAACATTTGGAAAATAAGTACCACAGAAATAGACAGTATTACTTTTGGTAAAAGCACTTTGATAATGTAATTATTATCATACATTCAAACTTAGATTCTGTCTCTATGATCTAAGAATACTAATCATTTTATCTGAAATATTAATTTTAATCAAATATTTATGACAGAATATTAATGTAAGTTTAAAGATTTTCTACTTCGGTAATAAAATATGTGTATGTTGACTATGTTTTTCATTTATTTTTCATATTTTATACCATTCCACGTATTAGCTACACTAAAGACTTACAAGTTTTGTGATAGAATCTTTATATAAAATACTAGCTGCTGCCAGCAGTTTCACCCGCTACAACTCGTAAATTTCCTCATGGGAACATAAAAAGTTCCTATCCTATATTTTAATCTAGGTCATGAACTATGTGTGTGCCAAATTTCATCCAAAATGGTTCAGTAGTTTTTGCATGAAAGACATCCATTCATATTAGTTGGAACAGTGTCTTAATTTTAAATTGGCCAATGGCAGAAATTCAGATACATAAAGGATATGGTAAAACCTTAGAAACCTTTAGATCTTTTTTATGGTTACTATGTTGGCATATTATTATTTTTTTTGGCTGGAATGAGGCAATAATTTCTGTTTCATGATCATTTCATTAATTATTTTATGATGCTATTTGGTTTTGTACAAGGATTTCATTGTATGGGAAGAAAAGAAGATAAGTATCTGGGCAATGGAGGTAGGTAGGTGAAATCTTATGACCACTGACTACCGCTTAGACAACTTTATAGTAGGTATTTGAAAAAACATTATTTTACATTAGACCAACTTCTACTGTCCAGATATTTTAGATATCTTCAAGCCCATAGAATAAAATCATCCTTACATGAAACTAAGTCAAACAGCATCATAAAAAAATACGCCATCCCATCATCCAAGTTCATCATGCTCCACTGGCGCTGCTGCTGCAGCTGCTGAGTACCTCCAGAGGCGTAAGCGTAAACATGGTAACCATAGTGGTAAGTATTTTTCTGAGCCATTTCAGGTTGAAACTTTCAAGGTCTGAGTGGTCACACCATTTAGGTAAAGAATGTAAACAACTTGTTGACTTGGCCAGAGGCTAAGCATTGCCATTCAAAGCAACGCTGTTAGTTTCTCATTGCCAGCTATCAGCATTGAGGACGAATTATAAAATTTTATAGTTTTAATTATGCACATTTACAAAGATGTTATCCAATTCATACCTCATCATCCTCCATCATAGCATTTGCATTACTTGTTAGTTGATAATATTTTTTAAAAAATATGTTTTTTTTTTATAAAATAATAAAATATGATTGTGGCATTGTTTTATTATCTTATGGTGATGGAGAAGATTGTTTTGCATTTGCTGCAAGTATAGCTCCTGGTGCAGGATATGGTCTCATCTGATATAAGGATCCCGTAGCAGTGGAATCCACTCCCGTCTTAGCATGGGTATCTAACCCAGAGGTCCATGTGCCCCTCGCTATATCAGAATAAGCTGCAGGGTCCATTGGATCTAAATCATTGTCTTTAATCCGTGGTCTTTTATTTCTGTGATGTATTAAATCTTTATCTTTTTCTCTGCGATCTTGTTTCTTCTCTTTGTGTGGTTGCTGTTGAGGAACTTCTTGGTCAGAAGCTTCACTGCTATCATCACTTTCATCACCTTCCTTCAACAATCGTTCTTCACGTAAATGTGCTGCGCTTTCAGAAGGGGTCGCACGCGGATGAGCTGGAGGCAGCCAACTCACCAAATTATTGTGAACATTCCAAAAGTAATGCTGGCCAAATCCTTCATCATACACTTCCTCCCAACCTGGCGGCAACGGCCACAATTCCAAAGCTTTCTTTTTAAATTCCAAATATTTTTCGCTAGGAACTAACTTTCCCGTTTTCCATCTTTTCACACAATACTTGGAACACTCGTGGTAGATATTGCTTTTATTCGGACAACTTTTATGACCTTTGATAGGGTCAACATTCACACCCTCGATGCCTTCCCAAAAGTGTTCTTTATTGACGCGTTCATCAAGTTTACTGTCGTAATCTTCTGCTATGATTTCTTCATTGGCCTGTACAGGTGGAGTTTCATTGTTAGGGTCAGGATCAGTGGGTTTTGGTTTCAAAATTCCTCTTTTAGCTAGTCGCGCAGCTAAGGCTGGTGGTAAGGGGCATTTTACGAAATGATTGGATTTTATTTACCCAATGTAAATCTTGGCTTCTTCTTTTAACTTCCACTGTTTGATTGACATAAAAAATGACAACCATTAATGTTCTGTCAAACCATTTGTCAAACAATCGTTCTTTTTTTACTGTGGCAATCGGCCAGGGGCCTAAAGCGCCGTATTCACGTTCCAATGCTGTAGTCGCCAAGTCAACACATGCGGATGCAAAAATACCGTGAATAGCTCACGTACTAATATATAATGACTACGTCAAGCTATCACGTGTTTTGCGCGGCACATGGGCCGTACAGCAATGGTGAATACGGCGCTTTTTACAGTCTCTCAATGGTGTGTTTTTGACAGTTTTTGTATGGCAAATCTGTCAAAAACTTACCATTGAGAGACCATTGTGACGTATATAAATTAGTAGACTAAAGCGCCGTATTCACGTTCCATCTTGCTGTACGTCCCGCCAAGGTCATACACGATGCACGAAGCAAAAACACCGTGATTATGACGTACGTCAAGCCTATTCACGTTGTTTTTGCGTCGTGCATCGTGCATGACGTACAGCCGTGACAGATGGTGAATACGGCGCTTTAGACCCCAGAGCTATTGTTGCCAGTGTCGAGTGTTCGAGCGTTTGGCCTAAAATGAAGACTGCTACCGAGTCACGATCGAGATCTTTTTTTTCTAATAACATTTTGCTTTCAACATTACACTTATAACAAGCGTCTCTTAACCATAGAAATATTAGCCTTTTGAAGTGCGCGATCCTTTTTTTTGGGTGGGAAAACGCCAAAGCAGTTGTCTGGCTCAGGGTGTAGCTCATGGGACTTTGTAACTCGTATGACCAAAAAGAACGGTGTTCATTGAATATGATTGCTCTTGAGTTACAAGGCTGAGGTTAACTTTAGAGACAGCTACTGCTACAGCCCATGTTTTTTTGGGCTTGTAAAATTAATAAATGCTTTCCTTCCTTGAGGGGACTGGAAGGGACTATCAGAATTTTACCTACTGGCTAAAAGTCCACCCTGTATGTACCTTCTCTTGCCTTTTACTTTTTAAGGCCACGGTTTCCTGCTTAGTTTGTAAGTTTAGTAAGTTTAAGCCCCCCTGGGCGTCTTCGGCAGCGGGCGTTGGGTCCGGGAGGTCCTCTCTCTCTCACGCGTTCTGCGTTTTTCTTCGCTGACATCACGCTACGCGGATAGAAGTGTCTCCTTAACATCCTGCGTGTGGGGCGAGGGATGCCCGCACCATAAACCTGTGTGTAGGTCTACTCATCAAACAGTGAGTCGTTGACTCGTTGAGTTAAAATGAAAGCGATTACGCTGTTGATGACATCTTTTAAAAAAATCCCAACACACAACTGAAATCCAGGCGATATCGAGTCGGGTGACCCGAACTTGGGTTGGGGCCCGAGCCATGTTAATAAAAGTCGTATCTTTTAATAGCATTTCGTTAATTAAGTAGGAAACGTATAGGCAGGGAACCCCAAGTAGCGCTACCCCAAGGCCTCACAAACTCTCGATCTGCCCCTGATTATTCATGAATAATATGTTAACAAATAAATAATTAAAAATGATGCAAAGTCAATGGTGTTTCAATAATATATTTAAATAATTTAATTGCAGTGAGATCTCGAACGTAACGCATCATAATAACACTATGAATGATTCCAAAGCAAGAAATACACCAGTACATTCTTGAATTCTGGAAAGAAAATTAGAATTTATTAAAACAATTAACGCACGCTTAAACTCACTAAATTAAGAATTTTAAACATATTATCTCTGCATTTGTCAATCACATAAAGATGACAGAGACAAAAAAATATCTAATCTACAGTAGAGCAGGGTGTGAATAGAAATGTAGGGGTGATCTAGGCAAAATTTTTGAAAGGGATTTTTACATTAGAATAATATGATTTGTTACCAACAAGCACACCAAATTCGGTCCACCACTACAAAAAAGTTTTTAGAGGGTCGCCGTTACCCAAATTACCAAACCAAAAGACTTAATAGTTAAAAAAGAATCAATGCAAAAGAGTAAAGAATAGATTGAAGCTTGATCAGTCCCATAAATGGCCACACTAAAATTCCTAGTTTTTTTTCATTTTATTATTATTACATTCTAAACTATCCTATAATTTGTGAAAAATATTACGATCAATCAAATCAGCCTAATACTAATGCACACAACACAGCCTAAAAGTCTACCCACACTGAGAAGCGAAGTGAAATCAAAATACATGCGAACAAAATTTCAAGAATTCTTTAAGTACAGATCTTGAAATTTTGTACGCTTCGTAAGGGAATTTGAATAAGCCCCACGCTTGAAGACGTTACGAGGCGCGGGACCGCGGTCCCCTTAAACGGCAGTCGTGTGGCCCCGGCGGACAGAATGGAGCAAACACGCTAAAATCTGCGAATTGCTAGCCTCTTCAATTATCACCTTGTACCGCATTTCGGTGGGAATTCTGTAAGGATCAACACAACAATGTAGCTGACTGACCTTCCGAATTGTCTACACAAATTCTCAACTTCACAGACCTACGTCTTTGTAGTTAATTTTGGATTGGCTTACAAAAATGGAATGTTTAAATATTCAACATTAAAAGATTTTTTAACTACTTACGTACGTACATACCAAATGATTTCCATCTCCATCATATTACGCTACTCAAATACTTCTAATACTACTTTTCATCGTTTTACCAGTTTTACTGTCATCATAATTTTTTGCGTAATGGCGATGCTTAGACTAGATTACTTGCTACTGATCGCTATCTACGTTACAAGGCAAGCGGCATCGATTTACTGAATAGCAGTTCATGCGATGGCCTTGATAGAACGGAAATAATTATCACCTGATAATAGATGTCTTCACTCACCACTGGCGACTGAAGTGTCACTGCGCGACACCTTGGTAGGTAGAACGGCATCGTGGAACTCCCCAGAGTGCATTAATTTTTGATTCGAAGCATTATTATCTTCAGTTGATATGTAAGGAGTTACAACATCCATTTCATCAGAATTATTTTTTTCTTCTTGAATTGCTAATTCTTTAGTATCAGAAGCAATCGTTTCCAATGCGGCATTTTCAGAATGTACTTCTTCTTCACCACCTCCAACACTCGTAACTTCGTTCAAATCACTTTTTACGACATTGATTTCTGCTTGATGCTCTTCCGTTATGTCATGATCATTGAGTGGTAATTCTTTCACGGAATCCACATCTTCGCTTAATTTCCCACTGTTATTACTTGGTGGAGATACAGATTGTATAGCATCTTCTCGTTTTAGTTGCTTCCGCCTTTCACTTTTATCATAACCCAAAGGGTGCAAGTTGATAGAAGATGGCGGGCTGCTGTCCAGAGATAGATCCATTGAAGTGATTAAACTTTCGTCTCTGCTTAAATAATTACTTCCTTCAGGAACAATGTGAATATTCAACACTGTTTTATTCTTATTTTGTTCATTATCCATTTCTAGCGACATAAGCGATGGGTCGTTGGAATTACTCGCAGCTAAAGAATTCGTAGAAAACTGTCTTGTTAGAATGAAGTTTATTCCTAACCAAAAAACCCCTAACATGAGCTTGAATGACAGTTGCTGCACTAGACATCGTAGAAGAGTCATCAGTAGATAAGGAAAGGGACTTTTCTTCGTTTACCGTTTGCAATACTGTATCCATTCTTGTAAGTCCATGTGGCCTTCTTT
The DNA here is from genome assembly GCA_028554685.1 of Agrotis ipsilon. Classification (NCBI taxonomy): domain Eukaryota; kingdom Metazoa; phylum Arthropoda; class Insecta; order Lepidoptera; family Noctuidae; genus Agrotis; species Agrotis ipsilon. Next base: position 9,473,388 of record CM052973.1, on the reverse strand, counting down.
CGGTCAAAGAACTTGCAATGGGATAATTGCGATCCTCCTGGAAGACAAGATTAGGTTTTAAGAATTATACAATTGATAGAAAGGATATAATAATTAATTCGGTACCTTATTTTTTTCATCTTCATTTAAATAGACTGAGTCATCGTTTATCGTCTCCTCGAATGTTGATGCTCGGCTTTTAAAAAGAAACGTCCGAAAAACTTTCTGTATAGTAACTGCTGCTGTTTCCAAGTCCATGTTACTATCTGGATTATGAATTTGATTTTCATTTGTTTTTTGCTGACATGTGGTCATGACCACTGTCCTCAATGTCATTATTTTCTTTGTTGCTTTCCATCAAATCAATACTGAGAATGTGATTTTGTTGTTGGATATTATTTGGATGTTTTTCAAATGCGGGTATCACCGAGTCAGTCTCGGAGTCATCTTCAGGTAATTCAGCATTTACAGTATCAAGTTCAACAGCGATATGCTGCTTTAACTCGTCATTAGTAGATTCCTGTGTCATAAGAGTCGAGATATCACTATCAGTGTTAGATTCCACTAGTGACTCCAGCATGTCTGGATTTATTTGTGGATCTTGTAGTTCCACAGTAGGTAGTTCCTGAAAAGAAATATCAAATGTGTTCGTTTCTTGGGGATTTTCTTCATTTGCATTTACGGTATCATTAGCGTTAGATGTCATTTCGACGTTATTGATAATATTGGCGGGATCTGTAGTATCAGATTCTCTAAAAGGTTGTATGCTCTCTGTATTCTTTGGTTGAGTATCTGTTTTATTGAGTGGGTTATTTGCATTATCAACTTCAGTTTCCATTGCCGAAACTGACTTTTTCTCGTTAGAAATTAGGTTTTCTGACTGTATTTCTGAGGTTTGAAGATCAACACCGTGTTCAGACTCTGATAGCACTGTAGCAATTTCCTCAGGAGTATCAACTAGTTTATTATCTTGGCTTGTTATCGAATAAATTGGACTTGATTCATTTTGTACGGGAGCAGGAGAGGAATTAGACGCTGCATCAAATTCCTGTATAATATCAGCTTCTGCTACCAATTCTTGATCTTCCTGAACAGATTGTTTAAAATTATGCGATATTTGTACATTTAATGCTTGTACGGTAGTAGCATTCTCAATCTTTGATACCTCGCTTGATGTAGAACCTTGGGTAAGTGTACTATCATTCATTGGACTCGATGATTGCGCCAAATTTTTTGACTCCTTCTGCTTATCGATAGATTCAGAATTTTCATATTTTTTTAAATCGTCATCATCTTTTAATGCCATTTCTTTAATTTCTTTGTATTGAGGATTTTCGTTCGGTCTACACATCTCTTCAGTCTCCGACACATTACCCAAATCGTCTTGTACCTGCGTAGGCTTATGATCCTGAACTGGTGTAGATTCTTGTGGAAGAATGGGTGGTGTATCATCTTTATTTATAGAAGCAGCTTTTATTTCAGGAGCACCGCCACTCTGTTGCCCGAGTAAGTCTTTATCATATTGTTGCCTCCGCTGTTTTGCCCGCTGCCGTACTTTTTCTTGGGCCTTCGCGATTTTTTCTTCCAATGTTTTTGTTTTCTTCTTTTGAACTGAAAATTATTGATTGATAACATAACACAACACAAACTTTTCTACAATAAAATTATTATAAATGCGTGTTTGTGGTTAGTTAGATGGAATTTTATTACTTTGGGACACGTACAAATGTGTTGTTTGTAGTTCTAAGTAGAACACTACTCTATAATCCGGTAGTTTTGATCCTGTTGTAGTCTATCATGCAGTTATTTATTAATGAGCCGTGCATGATATTTTTGTTTTGTCATGACTGTTAAGTAAAAAAATATTTAACTTACCAGGACCATCTCTTATTTCCAGCAGTTGTTGCATGTGACCAGCACAAAACCCATAAATATCGGTTGGATTGTTTTTGAGCACATCCCTTGTTAATCCCTCTATTAACTCCACAAGACCCGTAGGCATTTTTGGAGGTGTCGACCTATAATAGGCTCGAGAGCCAGTTAGCCTCATTGTTATAAATATATCACCACACGATGTCTCTAGAAAAGTTAGTTCATGAGTGAATTATTTTACTTTGCACTTGCATTTGGAGTAACGGAATAATAAGTATTCCTACCAGTGTCGGAAATAGGAATGAAAGAAATCGTGTGTAGTACCAGCCCCAATTACCTTGGGCAGTAAATGTTTGGCCTGTGGTAGTCATAGTGATGTATTAACTTGAACTTGAGTTGCTGCGGTGTATCGATCCCATGGGGTTCATCGTACGCCCGTGTTCAATGACATATTCTAGGGGTTCAACTGTCGTCTATTCGAAAATGCTAAATAGGAAAGTTTGGTTGAAGCCTCAAGATCGTTTCATAACATGATGGTATTAGAGAAAAATGAAGCGTCTGCGCAAGTTTCTAATAGGGCCTCGATTTGAAATGAAAAACCGAGTAATGTGAAAATTTCTTGTGTATTTCCAATGTAGTTTACGCAACTGAGTAATCACTAGGGGAACGTTATCTCTGGAGGACAGTAGGTGAGACGGGCGAGCGAGGCCGGCTCTTACTACTAGCCGCCGCGGGGCGCCTACGCATACATTATGTTTACTTAAAGAATTCAATTCATGTGAGTCAACTTTTTTATTTCCATACTGTGTTCTATAATAGTAATTTATATAAGATCATATATAATTTTTGCAATGTTAATACATTTTACATAACAAACATCTCCATTGTGTACATACATACACACGCAGTAGCGCTATGTCGCGGCGCGTATCGGTATATACAGAGGCGCGGACGCGTCCGGCACTGCGGCCACTGGCCTAGCCGCGCCCGCGGCGCTCTACAAGTGATGATAGAAAAAATTAATTGCTACAATAATATCATACAAATTAATGACTATTCCCTTACAAATTATTATATCTACTTTTAGCATTGTTCTACTCCAATATAATCCAAATGAACTTTTTAGTTTTACCGAGCTGTATGCATGATACATGAATAGTCTCCAGTTCGCTCAGACCGATTTTGCCCAATTAAAGTGTTCCTCTCCCGCAGCTATGTATAGAAATCACACTGCTATAAATTTATAATAAATAAATGCCTATTTACACTATGTAACTATACAAAATGATAGTACGACGAAATTACATTATTGAATCGAGCATCTAATTTAAATGAAAATTTCATACAACGATCTACGGGCGCGGGCCGAGACGGCGAGGTCAGGCGGTGGCCGTGCCGCGACGTCCCGCGTACACTAAACAAATTACATTTTTAATTTTTTTCTTATTCATTTTTGTACAATCATATTCAGCCAAAGCTGGGTGCCCGATTAATACATTTATCGGTGATCCGAAATGCGTTACAATCGATCATGCATCAATAATACATACAACTTTAACTTATTTAAACAATTTAACAATATTAAAAAATCCTAAAGTAAACTAGAGACCTATGTAAACGTATATAAAATAGTAATAATCATTATGATAGTGCATCGGGATGCGGACATATTAACATTTAGCACTATTAGTAATTTGTAGTCACACCGAACATGAGTCGATGCGGTCCGACAGCGCTCGCGAGCGAACCGAATCCACAGAGACATCGGCACGAAAGCGTATCCGGACGACCGACCGTTAGAGGTATTAAAAATTAATAACGTCATTAACAAAAATGTAATCGAATAGAAAATATCAATACATAGCTGAAAACAAATTCAATCGCATTATTCTAGGTCGTGGATGGAGGGTGTGGTCTCGGGACATCACTTGGGCGCGCCGCCCGCGGCCTGCCGCTTGTGGCTGATCTCCAGCTCGCCCAGCCGCTTCCACAGCTCGTCGCGCTCCTTCTCGCGCTTTTTCTCTCTGCAACACATACTTCTGTTACAACGACCGCTCATACTAACTCATCTCACACTAAATAAAAAAGTTTATAACTTAATTTGAGAATTGATTTCTGTTAAAAAGAAGGTTTATTATTGGTTTTTTATTCGCAATTAGGGTTCGGTCGAAATATCGGCAATAACACATTCACAGTACATTTTATTTTTAGCACTGCACTGGTTGCCGATTCGTAATCAATGGTAATTATTGATAGTTATGTGAAAATGTAGAGATTAAACTAATATTGTCTTTATAGTTCATTTATGCAACCCCTACATGAATGGACTTTAAGGTCTATTAATGGCACTACAGTACGTGCTTTACAAATATAAATGAGAACCGCCATAAGTTGTAAGTATTAAACAAAAAAGCAGGGGTCACCAATTGTTTCGCTCGGGGTCCGTTTTAGGACATGAAATAACGATCGTGGTCATTTTTTATTTATTACCACACACAAATTTTATCCAGTTCTCTTCACTGGTAATTAGCGCATGATTATATTTTAAAATTGTATTTTATTAAAAATCGATCATAAGATCGTACTTTGCAGTACAAGTTGCTGTGTTCTCACGGTCCGCACAAAATGGGTCGGCGGTCCGGATGCTGACTGCGGTCCGCCATTTGGTGACCCCTGCAATAAAGAATGGTGTACTCACTTCTGCCGTTCCGCCTTATAGCTAGCAGTAAGCTCATCAAAGAGCTTGGAATTCATCTCCATGAAAGTCTTGAGGACATTGTAGACGAGCGCCACTATAGTCTGATTCCAGTGCTCCTTACTGATCCGATACAGCGCGGGGAACATTATAGGCATAATCACGTGATTATTTTCTTCCATCAGTGACATTATATATTCGTTGTTCCAAAAATATAGTGCTCTTTCAGCCACCTGAAAGTAAAATATATTTCTTAAATTCTTTATGAGATCTAACATGGCTGCACATTATCTACAATATTAATTTACTTCGAGTACAGTATTAGAGCTCAGGTTCGAAATAATAGAAATTTAAAGAAAAGATGGAGCTGTGAGAGTTTTAATTAACATCACTAGCTCCTTCAAGTTTACAAAATTGTGAACAATTTATTATAACACTTAAGCCCTCGATTCCCTTTAATGACCAAATACTCATTCTTTTCTTATGAATCAGAAAACGGTAAGCGAAAAAGAAATACAAAAATATCCAAGGCTTCTCTGAGACTTAGTTACACTATTGTATCTCGCTAATGCGACTATACCAGTTGTCGTCTAGTATTTTTAATCAATAAGAATCAGTGTATTTATTTGGTTAAGGTCTATCCACACATATCATGCCCGTGACTCGAAACTTTGCCAGCACTTGATTTTCATTGCCAGCTTGGTTACATATGTGAATGATAGTTTATTCGCTGCGTGCGAAGTGGAGATATCATTATCGATTACAGCGCTCATGGTGCCAAAAAATTGAAATAAAGAAAGTAGCGGTCACAGAGAGAGTAGAGTACCAATTTCGAATCAATCTACTAATACTAAACGTATCTTTAAGTATTTATTTATAATCGCATAATTCCGCCAACAGAAATGGTTGAACTACAAGAATAGTGGCAGAAATAATAAATTTAAATCAGTTCCCAAGCAATTCTTGGAAGGATGAACAATGCAGCAAATTGATAGCTGACGTCAAGAGAAAAAAGTCAATGACATAATATCCTCATTTAAATCCTATTATTCTTCATATTTTGTTGCAGTATACATTTTGCCTTAATTTATTAAATTCTGTTTCAGTGCTGATGGATCGCCATGGTATCCAAAACCAAGTGATTAGTAAAAAAAAATAGATTCAAATTAGAACGGCCAGAGCCGACAAAGTTCCGAATAGCTGGATTGCAGCCCATTCTCAGAGAACATTATAGTCTCTTTTTATTGTTAATTCAAGTGCAACAATAACTACGCTGCGACCCTCGGGGCTAAGCAACGGGTGACATTGCGGAGAACAGCTAATTTAAAATATACGAAAAAGATCATTTACCTGAAAATGTGGACTGGAAACACATTTAGCTATTTGTCTGAACAACGGTTCTTGTATTTTGACGAATTGAGCAGGCTCAATTACATCCAATATCTCCTCAATTTCGCCCAAAAACATCACCTGAAAAGCATTTTTATTTTTAAATCTCTGAGTAAAAAATAACAAAACAAGAAACAGACAATGATTTTAACAAAATTGTAAAAAAATAAAGTTGAAACTAAGTGATTTGGTGCTTTATAAGAGATACATATTTTACACTTAGTTCGGCTGCAGATGCTCCTTTATTGTGTTGTTTCATCAATATTCACCTAATATTTTGTATCATCTATTGCTGTTACCATGTTTTGATGACACCAAATACTTAAATAAAACAAACGAGTATTTTTCGTTTAATATAATGACTAAATAGTTACGTACCTCTTTTTGCGAACATGTTTTCGGCCAAAATTTAAGAAGGCCACGTACAACATGCTCCGTAAGTGTGGCGTCTTTCTCGAGGAATTGTACCACACAGTAGGCGAGCTGTGCATGGTAGAGGGACAAGCACTTCACCTTGTGCAGGGGCAGCAGCACCTTTACCAGGAATTGTTTGTGCTCACTCTTCAATGGAAGGGCAAAACCATTGATTATACTGCAATGGAAAAAATAACAAACTGAATCTCAAAACAATATTACGTCAGAGTTAATATTATTATATTACCACATATTCACTAACTAAATGAATCACAGGCAAGACAGTGTCTACTGACCTTCCCAAAATTTCCAAAAGTTCGCCCACACCATTAAAATGTTCCGTTTCATAAACAAATCGTAGGAATATATTGTTGATCTGCTTTCGTATGAATGCTCGCAACCCCAAGAACTTGCCGTAGATGCGATGTAGCACCGTTTTTAAGAAGTCGCGCTCACGCGGGTCTTCGGAATCGAACAAATCTAAAAGCTGCAAAATAAAATGTATTAATAAATAATTTGAAATTGTGACTCGAATACTTGAGTAATTAACTCAAAAGAATTCATATTACACAAGCCCTCTGCCCGCGGTTTCACCCGCGTCATGTTAGGCGTTAGGCCCTATGCTCCCGACCCCATCAGTTCCCTTGAGGAGCGCTTGCAAGACGACGCACCGTGACTCGGGCCTTGTCCTTAGTCGGTCGGCAACACCCGTCCGCAAACGGTTGGAATATGCCCCACGATTTGTTGCCGTGGCTGGAGCGATAGGTAGAGGATATCCTATCCCTCACGCGTTTCGACTGCTCCCCATTCCCCTAGCCTGTTCCTGAATCTCTGAGGTACCTCCCACAACAACCGTGCCCGGGAGGCCTTGCGTCAGGTTGAAGGTAAGGACGCCGTAGCGGATCTCCAACCACTTCTCAAAGAGGGATCTTACCGCCGCAATTATGACGTGCCCAGGTAGTCAATACTTTATTGTAGTATATTTTGAAACTATGATATTCATTGAAATTAAACGATGTCAAGAGGAAATTTGTTCAAAATTAAATGATGATTAACGTATTTATTTGGAAAAGGATTAATATCATGTTAATGAAAATACCTTCGCTAATAATCATCATCTTCATGTCAGCCCGGGATCGCCCATTGCTTGGTATAGGCCTCCCCCTTTTTATGCCAAATCTCTCGGTTTTGTGCGTCTCTTATCCATTTATTCCCCGCGATCTTGACGATATCGTCAACCCAACGGCCTTTTGGGCGTCTCTTTGGCCGAACCCTGAACCTTGGCCATCATTCGGTCAGAACCTTACGTCTAGCCAAATGTCCTGCCCAACTCCACATGAGGCGTATCGCCCTATCCCCGGCGTCATAGACTTTCGTCCGACGACGGAGAATGCATTGATTCCCATATCAAAGTTTAGGTATAGTGACTTAAGCTCAAAATATATGCACTCGCGAACTTTTTTTTCAGAAATTTTCATGAGGAATAATTCCGTAATACATATTTTTTGCGTATCTTTACCCGTTTACGCAGCTCTCGCAAAGGAATACATTTTGCCGATTTTGTAACATTTCTCATTGTTGCTCCGCTTCTATTGGTGATAGCGTGATGTTATATAGCCTATAGCCTCCCTCGATAAATGGACTATCCAACACAAAAATTTAAATAGTTCTTGATATTAGCGCGTTCAACCAAACAAACTATTCTGCTTTATAATATTTTGTTACGGAAGTCATCATTTGGCGTGGTTCCGACTCGCACTTGGCCGGTTTTAGTTTTTTTAGAGCTTCATGGTAGTTATAGATATCCAATTTATCCAAGGGAACTAATCACAATTATACAAGTCAAAAAAAAAAACAAAATGGTGTGATGATGACACCTATCAGTTATCAGATGTTTATCTCCAATATATCTAGTCATTCATAAACTCTTTGGCCTACATGGATCGGCACTTCATGATTATACATATCCGTACATTTTATTCTTTTATTCATATAGAAACACACTATTAATACTTAATAGTTCCTAGTACTAAGGATGTCAACAAAGTCCATCTCAAAAAAGAAAGATGTTAAATCAAAGAAGTTATGGAAGGTTCATATCTGACGGAAAATGCGTCGCATATTATCGGTCGGCGAACGCCAGAGCAGACAAATGTATAGAATAACAATTGCCCGTTCACAGCAACCAATGATACGTTAGTGCGTCAAAGAACATTCGATGATACGCTCGACGTATTTTCCGTCAGATATGAATCTTCCCTTAAACTTAATACGATTTCAATATTTGTATGTTTATGACATCGATTGTTCAACATTTCGAAAGAGACATTTACACCACCTTAGCTCAATGTAAGTCGGTAGGCAATTAAGATGGTAAACCGCGTCCACGTTAAACGTTTACTCTACTTCAGTTACTTTTACACATATTCAAAAGAGAAAAGATTTTGGACAATGAAAGGATAAATCACCGGAATTTCATGGGTCTTTAAGCATAAAATGAAACTGTTCAAAATATGTGTGACTAGGCGGTTGGAGTCATCACAGAATTATCATGTGCTAATGAAGCCATAGTCAAAGGATACACAAAAACTCGCTCTGCTCACTGCTTAGCTATGCACATTTGGCTGTCTTATAGCCATTACCTTTTCAAGTAGCGCGGAACTAATCTTTAGCTAAATAGAGGTGTCTCTAACCTATGCTTAATGAAGTGATACAATGAAGTGAACCGTTCACTATATGTGCATGTATCAGTACCATTTCGTTTGGTCGGTACCAGCCATATACCGCGCTCGACACGCCGTTCCACGAATATTAGCAGGGCGAGTATACTTCTGACTCAGTTAAAAAAAAGGAATCATTTTCATCAAACCATGTATCTATGTAAAAGATTGTTGATTAATTATTCGTTTATGAAGTCATAATTGTGTCGCTCCTTGAAGGGCTATACTATGGCATATAAGTTTCCTCAGATTTTATCAGACTTTCACTAATGCCTACTACACGAAATAGGACAAGGTTGTATAAACAATTTTTTCAGGATATCAAACATCATAATCTCACCAACTTCATCACCCATTCAAGCCAAATCTATGTTTCCATTGTATGAACTCACAATTATAACACAGGTAACATGGGGAAATATTTCTGTCTGAAAGCTCAAACCCCAAGCTAAAGACGAAAATTACAAATAAACACCACATTAGGTTGTTATTATTGCAGGTTTGCCTGTTCCGGCTGTCAATTGAGTCTGACAAAAGTGCATAATAATATAATACTCTTTTGTTGAACCGTTTCAAAAATTTTGCAACATCTACATATTTAAAAATATAATATATTGCCTATATACCTGCAATACAAATTTTTGATCAATAACTTTCTTGCCAATAGTAGGCTGAAAATCAGTTGACTCGAGGAAGCGCAGGAAGAATTCGTAGACTAGTTGCAGATGTGGCCATGAGGCCTCCAGAGTTGGATCATCTTCTTCAGGATCAAAATCAGGATTTTCACTTGGCGGTAGAGTGCGGAATAAATTGGCCGATATCTGCGACAAAATAGATAATATTCATTAGGCGTATTCAAAACTAGTCTCAATTGAGAGCTCACATTTAACGGCCTATGAAAATGTACGTCAATAATTACTGTGTTTGGTCTGATGCCCTGTGACGTCACGTGACGAGTAGTGTGGCGACACAGTGACTCTCTAAGCCTTTACGTGACCCATGGAACAATGCCTTATTACATGTTTTTTGCATTATTAGGACTGAAGTGCAATCGAAAAAGTGGTCGCGGCATCATGAAGCATACTAATGGTCGAAATTAATATTTTATCTCAACCATTCAAATCCTCATCTCTGTTCTTTGAAGGCTGCTTATTGTAAAGCCAGCATAGCATTTTATTTAATAGTTTTCTTTACTACTGGTCATAAAACTGGCTAGTTGATTGGTTACAGACAACAATCAGAATCGTAATAGTATATGTAAATATTGTAAACTCTGGAAAAACAGGAACAACTAAAATATTTATGGTTTCTGAAACAACTAATTTTTCACTAAAACTATGTTTAGTTTTTAAAGGGTAGGTAACAAAAAATTGTGGGTAGTTGAAACCACAACTTGATTTATATGATTAAGAAATCAGAAAAGGATGCACATCTGATAAGTTCTGATATATGATGATGATGGGACTCCTTTTTCCGCGCTTAGACAAGTTCTGATATAATATAAACATGCACATATTTTTTTTTTACCAAACTGCCTTTAGATATTGTAATAATGAAAAAAAAAAAACTATTTCTCATTTTTGTCCACCACTTATTTGCAGACTCTCTGAGAGTGGTATAATCTTCTTCATTCTATTTATGGTATTTAACATAAGAATGGACCTTGCCCTGTTAAGTCAAACCTAGGGGCGAAATAAATCGTTTTGTTTAATATAATCAATTATTATAATAAAGCGTAAGGTAAACAGCGTCCATAGGCACTTGCCTATACCAATGTATAGGCAAGTGCCTATGGACGCTTTTACCTGTGGACACCGTTAATGCTGGGGGGAAAAAAAATGGCGAATACATCAAATCTGTCAACCATGAAAAATGCTTTACAGCTACCAGTCGATAAAAAACAATGAAGAAGAAAAAACATTTATTTGAGTAGCCGGTAAACACAAATAAAAAATAAAAGAAGAAAATAGTGGTAAAGGATTAAATTATATAAAACAATTAAAACTATAAGTATAACATCAAATAATAATACAGTGTTGTGTCCCACCAACCCAAATGGGTCTTTTAATGAATATTAGGGTTGCCCGTTTTTCCTAAATTAAGTGTTGTCCACAGGAAACATCCCGAGTTACATCAAAGCAATTGTGTCCTACATGGAGTCTTTTATATTGGTACCTAGGCTGTGCCTGTGGTTTTAACCCACTGGTGCTTCGCTCCTATTGGTAGAGCATGATTGATACCTATACCTACCTCGGATAAATGGCTACCTACACAAAAAAAAAAAAAAAACTATTCAAACCAGAAGTTCCAGACAATAGTACATTCAACCAAACAAACTCTTCAGCTTTGTTATATTAGTACAGATAAGATTATTATTATTTACCCTTACTGATCAATTACTGTGAAATCAATATGAATATTAATTAATTACTCTTGCAATACTTCATCGGTGGAATTTGATAAGTGATAGGATATTTTTGATAAATGATAGATTATTGATTACAGCTTTAAATTAGAGTTCAGTTAGGTGACAAGTAATGGATGATGAACAGAATAACTTTAGTGAAGATCCTGATAAGATTATATTATAACACTGTCATAATCAACAGAAGTCAACATATGACTTACCATTTTAATAATCTCTGGGTAAACAGGTTCAGTAAGCACGCCACGTCCTCCAGTGATGTACTCTACAAGCTCATTGAGGGTAGCACGCTTGATCTCCTTCCCCTTTAAATCAGCAACAGGATCCATGAAATCAAATGCTACACAGCATTGTCGCAGCTTACGGATGAATAGCTCCTCTTGTTCACTGCTTGGAACATCTGAAAACAATTTTTATTACTATGAGTATTTTAAGCTTGTCACTAAAAGGATAAACTGAGTATAGTGCAATATTTATATCATTGTTTTCCCACTGCAAATGCCTGAGTAGACTCTTATTAGAATTAGGCTGTACCAGATATTTGTACAACAAATTATAAATTGCATTTCCATTTTTCTAAGTTACATAGGTGTGTATAGAAACCCAGTAAATTGAAGAAATAATTGTCTAATTATTAGGGTCTTCATTAAAAAAGCAAACCACAACCTGCTTCAAGCAAGGGCCAGATTCCATAGTTATATAGCTATCAAATAGTCCCATAATGATGTCATTTACCTCTAGCTATACATAATATACATGTAAATAAAGACTGCCTGGGCTAATCCAATAGCTGAGCAGAAGTTATCTTCTTATCTCAGCCTATTAGTAAAATTATTAGTAAACAGTCAACCCTTTAGAAATTTAGTTTCATCTACAAGTTAATTTTATAAGTTTGAAATTGACATTTTGTAGAATGTTTCTTAAAACCATCATGCAAATAGAGGTATGTTTAAAAGTATAAGAAAAGACTACATGAAATTCCCATATGCAACAAATTTTGAATGTATGTAATTTTATGCAAAACATTAGAATAGAATACTACAAACCAACTTTTTAACATCAATGTTGCTTTAAAAAATACTAAAATGTTATTGTTGACAATCATCCGGAATAAATTAGGTATAGGATGATGTTTTGTCACACTAAACATTAAAAAGTTCAGACGCTAATTTAAGTATCATGTTTTTGCTTTGGGAATTTACAAGTGATATTTTCATTTAATCAAGCATGAATTATACACATTTTAGCCACAAATTCTAGTTAGTACCCATTGGTAGGTCAAGTGAACAGTCAACAGTCTTGTAACAGTCAGTACAATCATTTTTGGCTGAACTTAAATAAAGCTACTACATAAATTGATAAATATTTTGTATAGTGCGTGATTTGACTTTAAATACTAATGTTACCTTTGTTTCTAAAATCTTTCTTCAAATAAACAAAATTTTAATCATAACCTATTTACATATTTAGTTCAACAGAAATCAAGGCAAAAGTTCAATGTACTGGGAGGATCAAAATGAGCAATATTTATGCCAAATTTTATGTAAATACCTAGTGAAATATGCAAAAAGAACGAAAGATATACGTACAAATAGGCGTAAAATTATTTTGACCCACCTTTGAGCAAGGGCAGTGCCTGCAGCTCAACATCTTGCGTGTTGCGGTATCGAGAAGATCCCTGAGACTTCTTAGTTTTTTTCTTCAGCGACCGCTTGGCGAAAGGGTCAATTCTGTCCACAAAAGTTCCCGAAGACATTTTGGTAATATAAAAGTGTCCCAAATGACGATAGGTAGACGGCGATCAATGCGAAAATTGTTTTGTTTCAAGCAGAGTCATGATCTGGCCCAGTCCACGAGACGAACGCGCACTTTCCGTAGGATGCACAATATTATAGCCTAAACAAACAATTCTTCGTCACACATGACGGTAATGGAGTGGTCACACTCAGGCCATTCTTTATACACTTCAAGATTCCACAACAGTTACGTAATTTAAAACCGTCTCTATCACTAAAATGACACAAATACAGAAAAGAATAATTCGATTCACAAATTTAGATTTATTTTCTGAGGCGTGTCACGAATAGCAGAAGGCAGAAGTCGCATATACATACAAGCCTCGTGTAATATCAGCCGGTCAGTCAATGACAATATATTTTCTAACAATAATCGCAAGAGATTTTTTAAGATTTGCTTGTAATAACGCGTAAAACAGCGAATCAAAACGGTTATCGTCTTTCCTGGACGTAATCGGAAACTATAGCGGTGATGACACGGAGCAAAACTTAACACCAAAAATCTATCACCGTATTCTCGCCATCGCTCACCATCCGTTTCGACTCTAAAACTGGGCGCATTTTAACGCCATACACAAGATTATTCTAAGATGTTGCACTTTCACAAGACTAATCCAACGTATATGCGACTTTTTTCACAACGAGAAGCGATCAATTTACAAAATTTGTAACTAAAAGATTAACATCACTGGTTTGCTGCGAAAACGCTACACTCATACAAAAGTACCTATTTCTGAAAATAGATGGAGATAGAAAATGTTCAGTTAATCAGTCCAAATACTTTTTATAGCATTCTACAAGACTTATCGAATAAAATATTTTTTTATTAAAACTAGTTATAAAATACGCCATAAACAACTGTAATATGATTAGAACAAGTAAAACTATTGTTTAAAAAATTAAAAGCTATGAAAATGTATATACGTGTTCCGGTTGTAAAACGGAGCAAAGATACAGATAACCTAGAATTGTGAACATATAGACAATTTATAGAGCGAACTAGTTATTTTGGGAAATAATTTGTTAGTAAAAATCTGATAACTAAAGGCATTCCTTGTAAGTAACTGTAATTTAACATATTTTATAATATATTAAGAATCTGAAACAAGCAACGAAGGAATTCGAAGTTCGAAAACATAAGCGCTTAACAGTCGAAGTCTAAATTGGATCTAAAATCAAGAATCGTCATAAAAAATAATGTGTACACGTTACTTTTACACTCATCATCATTTTCATGATGAGCTGCACATTTTAAGTAAAGTATTTTACCCTCTGACTCGCTCTGACTAATGATCAAACACTGGGCCTGTGGCACCTCTCTATACTAATCAATGTTCACTTCTATGTTCTCTATGGTATATTGTTCAGCTTTGGAGGAAAGTAGCTTTCTAATGATTTTCCTCGGAAAAAGTTGTGATATCTTACTATTTTGCCGCTAACGAGTGTTATTAAAAATCTAGAGACATTTCAATATTTGGTGTATTGTGAAATATACAATCGTAAAGTTACTGTGTATCGTTCGTTGTAAAGGGTAATTAATTTAGAAAGCAACATGGAAGCGCTGACAGTTCCGCCATGAATGCAAAATAAATAGAAATTGTGAAGGTTTGTAATTCCTAAATTAATTCATTGTTATTCATAAGAACACCTATTGTTTAAGGTGAACATTAAAAACAAGATGTGACGTAAGTAATGCGATTTCAATGGCACTTCTATCTTCCGCAAAATACAAAGTAACATCTGAGGAAGAAAGTCCCCCGCATTAGTTGGATTTTTACTTGAATATTCATTGCAGTTTATTAGATAATGATTACTATTTTGTTTATTGGGTTCGATAAAACGAATTATTATCAAACAAATTGACGAATGGAGGAAGTATCGATTTTCCTTTACGATATTTTGTACATTTTTCAGAAGCTGGACGTCACTCGGACAGTTCAGAAACTTCACGATGTTGAGAGGTGGGCGCGGAGGCCGTCACAGTCCGGAGCTGTACCCCCATACACTGAAGTGCTCCAACGCCAGTGATACTAGTTCTGCTTATAGTGGAAGTGACACAATGACCTCAGTACATAGCTCGCTCGACATGGATATGGAGGTAGACCTTTCAGGTCTCCTCGAGTCCATAGTTGACTCTGATGAGGAAGAAGATTTAGAAGAAAGTATGGATAGCCTGACAGTTCGCGATGCAGTTCGAGAATGTCTTGAAAAAGATCCAAGTGAAAGAACTGATGAGGATATAGAGATACTTTTGGAGTTCACTCAACATTTGAAGGCATTCACAAACATGACATTGACAGTGCGTCGAGCATTATGTGCTGTCATGGTTTTTGCAGTGGTTGAGAAAGCTGGGACAGTAGTCATGAATGATGGAGAAGAACATGACTCCTGGTCTGTCCTCATTAATGGACATGTTAGTATTGAGCACCAGAGTGGTGAAGTGGAGCATCTGATTGTTGGTGACAGCTTTGGAATGGCTGAAGCTACACTTGAGAAATTATATCATAAAGGTGTAATGACCACAAAATGTGATGACTGTCAGTTTGTTTGTATAACACAGACTGACTATTATCGAATACTGCACCAAGGTGAAGAAAATATAAGGAGGCATGAAAATGAACATGGTGTCGTAGTATTGGTTACAGAATATAGAGGAGCTCCTGGAGATTCAGGACGACAACAAGGCCATGTTGTTATTCGTGGAACTCCAGAACAATTAATGTTGCAACTCATTGAGGATAACTCACGTGATTCCACATATGTAGAAGATTTTCTACTGACACATAGAACATTCATTGAGAGTCCTTTAGTTGTAGCAAAACAACTACTAGCTTGGTTCTCTGAACCATCTGTGAGAGACAAGGTTACTCGTGTGGTACTGCTTTGGGTCAACAATCATTTTACTGACTTTGAAACTGATTCATCTATGATGGAGTTCCTTGAGAACTTTGAAATTGCTCTAGAACGTGAAAAAATGGAAAGTCAATTGAGGCTGCTAAACATAGCTTGTTCAGCAAAAGCTAGAACACGTAGTGTTACTTTATCTCGACCTACAAGAGATGAACCTTTGAACTTTAAAATATTGGGCGGGTATGAAAGAGGTTATGGAATATTTATATTTAAAGTAGAAAAGCATTCTAAGGCTGAGGATGTTGGATTAAAAAGAGGAGATCAAGTTTTGGAAGTAAATGGTCAATCATTCCAACATGTGAGTCATGCAAAAGCAATGGAAATAATCACAGGATCAACACATTTAAGTATAACAGTGAAAAGTAATCTATTAGCCTTCAAGCAAATGTTGTTGATGCCAGAAAATTCTCCAAGGCAGAGAGGTTGCTCTAATCGAGTTCACTGGCACACTGACCCCAGAGCAAGACTTTCAACTGCAGAACTTCTCAATGATGATCCTATAACATTGAACCCAGTATTTCAGTCTCCCACCAAGAAACCACAACAGCTGAGCATTAAGAAAGAACCCCAGAAAGGCTTCATGACATTGGGACCTAAGAGAAAACTACAGAAAGCTTTAATGAAAATGAATCTTCTTCCTAAAAATACAATAACTGATGGTTTACCAACTGATGACAGTATTCTTTCAAACTCAGATTCCTTAAACAAAGCAAATACTAGTACCTTCCTTCTATAACTCACATAGTAATCCAGATTTAATATCTATCTGTTATGATGAATATCAATCTTCTGACTATCCAGAACATGTACTGAAAGTATACAAATCTGATCAAACTTGCAAATATTTGTTGGTGCACAAAGAGACTACAGCAAGAGAAGTTGTAATGTTGACTTTGCAGGAGTTTGGTATAACTGATCCTAGTTCAAACTTTTCTCTGTGTGAAGTGTCAGTAGCTCAGGGTGGAATCATAAAGCAACATCGCTTGCCTGACCAGTTGCAAAATCTAGCAGAAAGGATTGGCCTCAGCTCAAGGTATTACCTAAAAACCAATGGTATTACTGAAAATTTAGTACCTGATGAAATGGCACCAGAACTTTTGCGGGAGAGTGTAGTACATTTCCTACAATTAAATGCGGTTGAGGTTGCTGTGCAACTAACATTACAAGATTTTTGTATCTTTCGACAAATTGAGAGCACTGAATATGTTGATGATCTATTTGAACTAAAAAGTAGATATGGCACACCTATGTTATCGCAATTTGCCGAACTCGTTAACAAGGAAATGTTCTGGGTTGTCACAGAAGTAGTTAGTGAACAGACTCTTGCACGCCGACAGAAAATTATAAAACAGTTTATTAAAGTTGCACGCCATTGTAAAGAATGTAAAAACTTTAATTCTATGTTTGCTATATTATCGGGGTTGCGACATAGTGCAGTGTCGAGGTTAAAGATGACTTGGGAGAAACTACTTCAAAATATTCTAAATTATTTAAAGATTTGGAAAAAGTGATGGATCCTTCAAGGAACATGTCTCAGTATAGACAGCTAGTTATTACAGAACAAGGTAGATCTCCAGTTGTACCATTTTATCCAGTGGTTAAAAAAGATCTTACCTTCATTCATTTGGGAAATGATACTAAAGTTGAAGGAATGTTAAATTTCGAAAAATTGCGAATGATTTCTAAAGAAGTTCGCACACTTACGAACATGTGCAGTGCTCCTTATGACCTTCTAACGTTACTGGAGCTAGGTAAGCAGCCACCTTCAAATGCTATGGTTGCTTTAAACCAACTTACTACTGGAGAAGTGCAGCAAGGTCAAGTGACAGTTAAAAGAAGGAAAAAGTCATCGAATGTACCAAACCCTAAAAAAATGTTTGAGGAAGCACAAATGGTTCGACGTGTAAAGGCTTATTTAAACCGAATGCACGTCGAAACTGACGAAGAACGTCTCCACAGTTTATCTCTGGAATGTGAAGGAGCAGGGCCAGCTCCTGCCATTCCTCGACGAAGACACCCGTCACCATCTTTATCTACAACAAGCAGTGCTTC
Source organism: Agrotis ipsilon (assembly GCA_028554685.1). Lineage (NCBI taxonomy): Eukaryota > Metazoa > Arthropoda > Insecta > Lepidoptera > Noctuidae > Agrotis > Agrotis ipsilon. Next base: position 9,455,136 of record CM052973.1, on the reverse strand, counting down.
ATCCGCCAGTGAGAGTAAAAAGAGCTTTGCAGGCAATAAGTTTGGTACTGCATCTCCTCAAGCTGTGAGGAAATTGCTGGCTTTATCAGAACCAGCTAAAACAAGGCCGCACCAACCGCGACCACCACCACCAGGACCCTCGCCTTGCTCGCATCGCCGCGATGGGCCAGGCCCTGGCATCTGTTGTCCTCGTACAGCACACGAGAGATCCCACTCTGATACACCTACGCCACTCCCAGTCGATCTATCGGCAGAGAGTAGTAGTGTTACATCATTAGTCAACTTGCCACTACGAAAAACCGGGTCAGCAACTTCAAGTGACAGTGGGCACGGGTCTTGCACTGCAGCGAGCTGTGCGCGGCCCGTGCCGCCGCCGCGCATGCCGCAGGCACCCTACACTCTGGCCGCCCAGGTGGCGCGGCTCGAGCGACTCAGTCGCGCGCATTCACACGAAGGCGTCACGCGCCCTTATGATTATTACCACGATACTCCCGATGATGATGATGACGATCAACAAGTATCAGCTGTTTAAACATTTAAATACTCTAACTCAATGTCTATTTATATAGTTCCCTGTTTTGTAATCTCACATGATAAATAGAAAGCACGAGTTATGTGAAATCGTTTAATATATTATTAAAATCATGTATGTACCCTTTACAACTAAGTCTAAAGACTGTATAATTATGTTAAGAATTGTGCTAGTGTTATGTAAAATTCCATATTATAAGATCCTAATTATTAATTACAATCATTTGACCCACCAGTTTCCAGTTTTATCTAGAGATGTTTGATGTATACCAATAATAGGTGTACTATTTTAATATAATGTTGGTATATCTACATTCCGTTATTTGTATATTATTATAATAATAGTTTTCATTATTTATAATTGTGAAACTTAGACCAAATAATAATTAATGTACCTTTTAACATTTATAATTGAAAATAATTTTGTTTAGTAGTATGTTTTTTGTGGTAGCTTTGTGGACCAATAATGGGTTTGAATGTGGTTTCTCATGGTCGTATCAAATTCTGTTAATATCATGATTTTTAATTATTATAACTGTAAATAATAAAAATATATTAATTAAACTCATTTAATTTTTTATTTACGAAATTGTATAACAATTTTTTTTTGTCAAATCAACTTTGCGATTTAAATTGTGCAAGATAGTCCTCTTCCAACGGATGTAAAATGGGAGCAGGAATGACGAGGCTATGGAGCGGCGGGCCGAGGTCAAAGCTTTGCATCGCGTCGAGTGACATAACCGCTATCTGCTGATCTGTTGCCCCCACCCGAGAAAGCCCCACTGCTGTGTTATTTTTGTTAATTCCTGTTGAAAATAGAAAAGTTATGGACTGGTACAAAGTTTACTTATTTCAAAGTAATGCAGTATGTACAAAGTAGGTACAGACGCCAGCACATCAACCTAGGTACTCTAATTTGTAAAATTTCTTTAAAATCGATTTTCAACTTTATCACAAAAGCAGCAGGTTCCTGTTTTTTTTTTTTTAACGTGGTAAAATCATCAAATGAGACCTCCAGCCCCGGGCAGGGCGGGAGGTACTGTCAGACTTCTACTGACTAAAATCCACGGTGTTCTTCAATAGCCCTTTATGTTCCAGGGTCACGGTAAGGAAATAAATCCCGCGACCCCGGCAGGCTTTGGCCCTCTGTGAGGGGGCCCCGTCATTTGCTGACGCTCCTTGAGGCGCGCGTGGAACACAACGCGCCGTCGACCCGGGCATGGTCCATGGTCGGGCAGCGAGTTGCCCTTTACTCACTGCCCGCATGCCCGCGCCTACGGTGGCCGGAGATCGCCTCGCGACGTCCGACGCCGTGGGCGTTCACCACTGCGGCTGGGATGGAGGGAGGACGCTATCCTCTCCCTCTCGCGGCCCGCCTCCTCCTTTACGAGCATGACTGCTTCGCAGAAGGAGGCGACCGCCTCCCACTCCGTCTCGCTCCGCAGCATGGCCGCAACCAATGCCGGGCGCGAGAGGTCCCTGCCTATCGTCGCTGTGAGGACACGGCGGGGCCCCGCCCAAGCGGGGCAGTCCTGCACCGTGTGCTCCACCGTGTCCTCAGGGCGATTCGCGCAGTGGTGACACCCGGGCGTCTCTTCCTTACCCATCAGACACAGGTACCTCCCGAAACTTCCGTGTCCGGTGAGGACCTGCGTCATGCGGTAGGTAAGGACGCCATGGCGTCTCTCCAACCACTCCTCAAAGAGGGGTCTTACCGCCGCTATTGCAGCGTGCCCGGCCGTCGGTCGCGACAGTCGTGCCCTCCATACTGCCCTGAGGACTGGGAATATTTGAAAGATTGGGGTGCTGGCATCTGTACTTGTAGCATGTGTCCGGTACTTTCAGTTAAGCCGCTATTAACCGTTTTCACATTATAGCACAGGAGGCACCAATCCTGAAATCTCCCTGATCACATGACAACGAGTTGCCCTTTACTCGCTGTCCGCATGCCCGCTCCTACGGAGGCGGGAGGTCGTCTGCCCACGTCCGACGCCGTGAGCGTCTACCACTGCGGTTGGGGCGGGGGGAGGACGCTGTCCTCTCCCTCTCACGGCCCGCCTCCTCCTTCACGAGCATTACTGCTTTGCAGAAGGAGGCGACCGCTTCCCACTCCGTCTCGCCCCGCAGCGTGGCCTCGACCAATGCCGGGCGCGAGACGTCTCCGCCTATCGCCTCCATGAGGACACGTCGGTGCTCTGCCCAAGCTGGGCAGTCTTGCACCGTATGCTCTACTGTGTCCTCCCGGCGATCTTCACAGTGGTGACAACCAGACGTATCTTCCCTCCCTATCCGACACAGTTACCTCCCGAAACTTTCGCGTCCGGTGAGGACCTGCGTCATCCGATAGGTCAGAACGCCGTGACGTCTCTCCAGCCACTCCTCAAAGAGGGGTCTTACCGCCGCGAGCAATAGCTTAGCTTAGCGAAATATAGAAACCATTATGGCTGTTTTCGGTAAAAAAATGCCAAGCTTCATAAAAACGGAGTTTTTTAAAGTTATTTTACTACAAATTGGCACGAAATGATTAAAAAGGAATTTTAATAACGCATTAGGTATATTTTTATATTGTATTTGTATAGAACTGGCCGACACAGCTCGGCGCCGCGTAATTTAGTAGTAACTTTGAAATGTTATATTGTCGATAAAATAACTAAATGTAAGTTTTTTTTACTCATTTCTGTTAGCCTGAACTCCACTTACAAATAGTGTATTTTTTTATAGTTATCTCAACCTAAATCCTACTTCCTACTAATATTATAAACGTGAAAGTTTGTATGTGTGGATGGATGTTTGTTACTCTTTCACGCAAAAACTACTGAACGGATTTGGCTGAAATTTGTTACACAGATAGTTTATAACCTGGATTAACACATAGGATATTTTTTGTTCCCGTGGGATAATTTTGGAGTTGTAGCGGGTGAAGCCGCTGGCAACACCTAGTATTAAATAAAAGTGATGTATTATTTTATCAAATTTAGGTTGAGAAAAAAAAAATTAAGGTGCATAATGAATTAAAATTACTTTTTTATTCGATACAAAAACGGAATCGTTCCTGACTCATTGTTAATTCATAATTTCAATCCGAAATTCAGTTTTCCCGTATGATTTCAGAAATATGAGTTCAAAATTAGCGTTCATTTTGATATTCAATAATGTTTTCCAATTTTTATTCTATAAAAATACTACATAAAGATATGCTTAATGCGGTACTCAAATTAGTTTTTAATAATTTCAAGCCAATTTGTAGTAATTTAACTTTAAAAAACCCCGATTTTATGTAAATTGATAATTTTTACCGAAAACCCCCTTAAAAAGCGAAGAGATAAAATATGGTATGTGCGATACTTTCGGCAGTTTGTAAGCACGCATACTAAGATTATAATTGAGACATTAAAACGCGCGAATTAAAAAATATATGTTTCCGTGATAACGGTTAAATAGGTATGCGTGACCTTCTCGGCGAAAATCATCGGTCGGCCGGATTTTTTCTTGTTGAACATATTTCACACAAAATTCTATAAGAATGATCAAAATCCGTGATGACGGAAAAAAAATCTGTAACTTAAATAATTAAATTAAAATATTTGCAGATGTGCGGCCCAGTATTATAGCCTATAATAATATCCAGGGTCACGGGACTTCGCCCGGAGGACACAGTCGAGCATCCGGCGCTGGATTGCCCCGCTTGGGCGGAGCACCGACCTGTCCTTACGGCGGCGATAGGCGGAGACCTGTCGCGTTCGGCATTGGTCGCTGCCATGCTGCGGGGCGAGACGGAGTGGGAAGCGCCTCCTTCTGCGAAGCAGTCATGCTCGCGAAGGAGGAGGCGGGTGGTGTGAGAGAGACCCGTCACCCGACGTGGCAAGACGATTTTCGGCCACCGTAGGCGCGGGCATGCAGGGCGGCGAGTAAAGGGCAACTCGCTGTCCGACCATGGACCATGTCCGAGTCGACGACGGCGCGTCGTGTTCCACGCGCGCCTCAAAGAGCGTCAGCATAATGACGGGGCCCCCTCTCAGAGGGCCAAAGCCTGCCGGGGTCGCGGGAATTATTGCATCACCGTGACCCCGGAACATAAAGGACTATTGAAAGACACCGTGGATTTTGGTCAGTACAAGTCTGACAGTCCCTCTCGCCCTGCCCGGGGTGGGAGGACTCATTAGATGATTTTACCACGTAAAAAAAAAGAAAAGGGTCGCGGGGCTCTCTCATCAGGTAACCGTGACCCTAAAACGTAAAGGGCTTTTGAATAAGGATCACCATGCATTTTAGATTCCTTGGGTGGGAGGAACTCATTTGATGATTTTACCACGAAAAAAAGTCTGCGTAATCTAACCTTTTTCCGGATTATTTTCTATTATGTCTACCAACTGCACTGCTGCTTCTTTGACAGACATAAATCTCGGCTCCATGTACTGGCGGATTTTCTTTGTTAACGAATCTTCAGTAGGTTCTTTCACCTTGATGTCTGAAAAAATGAGACCAGGCAAAGCTGAATAAAACATATTAATAAGTACAAATACCATCATTTGAACCATTTGATTTTTTAAGGGAATATGTTTATCAATTCATATCACATTTTATTTAATCCTTTATGCGACTATCCAGAAATTATTTTCAACAACCGTAAAAGTTGCCTCTTTATAATATTAGTTTAGATTGGTCCAATGGTCACAAATGCGACTGTTGGGCATGAAGGCCCGGATTAGATTTCCAGGTCGAGGTCTTCCAATTCGACACTCCTATGCAGGCTACGCGACGTCACCACGAGAGGTGAAAAAAGCCATCACACAATACAAGACAATAAGGCTCGGGATACGAACTAATCGACACAATAGTATTCAACGAACTCATGTGCAAAGCCATTGTATATCTCACGTGCTTGCTCAACGGAGTCATGAGTACTGGTCAGTATCCTGCTCTGTGGAAGAAAGTCGCAGTCACGTCATACTGACCGTTTTAAGCTTTCTGCCAAAAATCTCTAAATTGTTTGAAAGATCCTGCTGAAGGTTTCTGAATGCGATTAGTGAATTCAGATTTTAGACGAGAACACGCAAAAGTTGAGCAAAAGAGCGAATCCACAAAGTATGCCAGATCAGAAGGGCATTTTTGAAAAAGAAGGAGTGCTGCTGAGCTTCATTTTTGGACTTAAAGCAGGCTTATAATAGGGTGTGGCAGAAGTTTGCAGTACAAAATTAAAACACTTTTTCTAAATTTTGTGCAGTTTTGGTGGTATTTTGAGTCCAGTACAATACCCAATCTTCACAGAAAATTTACCACAAAGCCCTGGGGTAGCAGTGGCTACCTTCGCCGTCGACTCTGCAATACTCAGCTCCAGTGTAGATACGGCGACCGCCTTTAACACATTGCAAAAAGTCTCACTAGGATCCGTGCGTCATCCATAGCGTGGATGAAAAAAGGGAAGATCAACGCTAGTGCATCTAAATCAGTCCACATTATGTTTACCAAGCAACAACTCCTGCACCACAACTGTGCCAAACCGGAAATCCTCCATGACCGAAGACTCACTTGGAGAGCCCACATCACGCATCTGATGTAGATCCAAGAGAGATGCGTTTAAAAATGAGATATCGAGGGTTGTAATGGCTACTCAGCAGAAACAGCAAATTTTCATTTGACAATAAACTGCTTATGCATATTTCTGACTGTGACTGTTCTTAAACTTATCCGGTCATATAGCATTCAACTGTGGAGTTCTATTTACCACTCAAATTTAAACATTACCTAAAGAGTGGAAGTCAGGATTATTAAACAAAAAACGAATGCTCATTGTTTCTTATAAAACTGAAGTTCATCATCAGTTAAAGCTAAGCACAGTGGAAAAGGAAATTAAATCATGTGAGAAATCATACAATAAACACATACCCTCCTTTGCGTCGCGTAGTCGGGTATAAAGCATTTCCAATTCAAACATCATACAAATCCACTAGTGTTCCAGCTATTAAACTAACAATTGCTGACCCACAGAATAACGTAAAGAGAAGTAAAATCCTGAACCTGGATAGTCTGTAATGAGAGTTAACAAAGTCTAGTTTGAGTCAGTCCCAAAAAGGAACAAACTCTGAAAGATAATGAATCTGGCTTGTAAGCTGACTTTGAAATAAGTTAATGCTGTTACTTGCCTAATAAACAAAGTGTGTGTAAGTTTCTTGAGAAATTTGCTACAATTTTCTCAAAGAAACTATCTGGTTTCCATGTCTCTGTCCAGTAGGGTATTGAAACAGTTTCCCCAAAGTTGTACAACTGTAGTCCACAACAGCTTACAGCATTCATTATGGAGGCATTATGTATTATCTGAAAAGTTTTATTCTTAAAGGGCATCAAACATGGCTAAGTTACTATAAAATATACAGGGTGAATTTTTCAAGTGGGTGTGACTGGCTATATCCTAGATATGGGCGCCGCGCCGGCGCGACGCCGCCGTGTGCCCTCCGCACGCCGCCGCCGCCGCCGACATTCACCGCGCGGCGTGAGTGGCGTAAAGACGTGTATTTGTTTTCGTGATTGACTCATCCAAAATTACTGAATTAATATCCCTATAATCATTGGTGAATAGTTTCGGGGATATAACATCCCCCTGCGCAGCAGGATATGTTTAGACTGTTGGTTCTGTACTTAGACACTCATAGTCGTGGCGTCATACAGACATTTCAGCAGTCGATGTATCGTCAGTCCTCTTGATTGTAGAACCAGGTTTCAACACAGTCAAAGGTCTTTTCTTAATCAACAAATGTTAAGCACAGGGGCTCCGTGGTAGACGCCCACGGCGTCGGATGTCGGAAGACGACCACCGGGCCACTGTAGGCGCGGGCATGCGGACAGCGAGTAAAGGGCAACTCGCTGTCCGACCAAGGACCGGATCCGGACCATGTCCTTGTCCGGGTTGACGGCGCGTCGTGTTCCACACGCGCCTCAAGGAGCGTCAGCATAATGATGGGGGGCCCTCTCAGAGGGCCAAAGCCTGCCGGGGTCGCGTTACTTATTTCATAACCGTGACCCCGGAACATCAAGGGCTATTGAAGGACACCGTGGATTTTAGTCATTTGATGATTTTAACACGAACACGATAAAAAAAACAGGGTCTGCTCTGCAGGGTCCCCATCCACACAAAGAGGCAAGTTTGCCTCATTGTGTGGATGGGGACTATGATGCTTAATCCTCCGCGAAACCCAGACTGCTCCGGAGGCTGAAACTCGTCAAGTCTTCTTGCGAGGCGGTTTGTGATGACCCTCGAAAACAGTTTATACACGTGGATCAGGACTTCAGGAGTGATATAATACGATAGATGTTCAATAGGATTTTGTCGTCCTTCCTGAAAAAGAGGATCACAACACTCCTGTTCCACGCCTTTGGAGTTGTCCCAGTGTCTAAAATAGAGTTGAATAGTTTTTGGAGCTCCCGAAGTACGGGCTTTCTACCTGCTTTTGGAACTCCTGAAGTACGTGCTTTCTACCTGCTTTCAGAAGCACCGAGGTGATTCCATCGTCACCTCATCTAGGCTGATTTCCGGCAGTTTATCGGTGTAGTGGCGTGTTAGAGTGGCTCGGTTGTCCTCTGAAGAAGGGGCTTGTAGACCACGACTGTCGTACAACTGACCATAAAAGCCTATTTTATCTCAACTAGGATCTCCGGCTTTGAGGTTATGGTTTGGCCATTAGGTGATTTAAGCTTCGTCAGATGCCAGCGTTTCAGCTGTTGGGCGAACACTTTAGCAACCCGATTTTCTTCTATTGCCTTTACAATTCCACTTTGTTCACCTGGGTGAACAAAGTGGACAACATTGGTGTCCTCAATTCACCTCGGAAAAATATCACCTGAGTGATATCACCCAGGTGAATTGCGGACACTAAAGTTTTCCACTTTGTTCACCTCGGAAAAATATCACCTGGGTGAACAAAGGCGACTTTTCTTCCGCGATATAGTGGACTTTTATCACCTATGTAATATTGTTGTCTTCTACTAAAAAAAAAGTATGAAGATAATATTGTTCTTTTTTTTCAGTGAACTTTTCTTCTACGATGTTGTGGACTTTTAAGGCTAACATACAATAATATTTTTATAACAATGCGAGACAAGAACGTCTTCATGATCCTGTTCTCCTAGTACTTTTGTTCAGTTCCTAGTACAATTTAAATATTAAGTTTTCCAAAACTTTTTACATGGGTGCAAAAAAAGTCGCCTTTGTTCACCCAGGTGATATTTTTCCGAGGTGAACAAAGTGGACAACTTTGGTGTCTTCAATTCACCTGGGTGATATCACTCAGGTGATATTTTTCCGAGGTGAATTGAGGACACCAATGTTGTCCACTTTGTTCACCCAGGTGATATCACCCAGGTGAACAAAATGGAATAAACCAATTTTTCAACTGGGTGTGGATGGCTATATCCGAAACTATGAGGAATATCGAAAAACGTTGAAAGGAGTCTCGAGGCCGATTTGGACGTAAACTAAAACTACATTATTGGATTTTGGAAAATTCAATATTCCTAGCCAGGAATCGAACCCGCTGATTTTGGAAAAAAAATCACAGCCTGTATTATTACGCCATTCGATAGTGTTGATAATAAGGATCAAATTCTGAGAAGTAACCGTATACGGCAATAATGCAGTTTTAGTTTTCGTCAAAATCGGCCTCGAGACTCCTTTCAACATTTTTTGATATTCCTTATAGTTTCGGATAAAGCCATTCACGCCCAGTTGAAAAATTCACCCTGTATATTATCTTCGTTGTGTGTGATGGTCCATTGAATTGTATGGCAAGCGATATGGTATCTTAAGATAAAATATTATAATATCTTAGCCATGTGTAGTGTGCTTTATGTTAACATAATTTAATTCAATGCCAACTGTGTATTTTTACAGAGTAAGACACAATTTTTTGTAAATTCCATCCCGTATCTTAAATGTTGTTCTGAATTTTACGAATTGTATATGTAAATACATACACACATTAATAATGTAAAAAATAAACCTTTTTTTCTACTAGATTAGAGTTGTTGACTCTAGTCCAGGTCAGAGGTGTGGTGACAGAGACAGTTTATGACAAAGTGATCTCACACAAAAGAAATCAGTTGACTCTAAATTTGAAAATATTTGTGATGTATGGTATGTGTTAAGAAACATTGATGATGATGTTCTGATCAGTTACTATGAATTTGTGGAATGGCAACTAAAAATGGATGGTAATAACAGTGCATCCGTTTTTTATTAAACTTTAGGTTCATATGTAAAAATAAGTGAAGTACCTGAGTTTTGACACCAAATTCCTTAGCCCGTAGCAACATGTCAGTGTGGGTTGTGGCTCCCAAAGGATCACCAACAACCAACAAGGCAACTTCAGAATTCTTAGCTTCTAATAAAATATCATCAATAGCACTCTCGCATAATTCCCGATCTGCTAGCACCAATGGTCGACCATAAAATTCTTCCTGGAATTTTCGAAAACTTTAAAATATACACTCGCACAAGATACACTTGCATTGGTCAGTGGGTCATCTAAGCATTAAATAATAAATGGTAAAATCTTACCAAAATATCTTTTCCAACTGTAAGTATTGAAGTATAACCTTCCAACAAAACTTTGTCACATTTTCGAACAATTTCCAAACCTTTTACAGTAATGTCCTTAGCGTCACCTAATCCTAAACCGATTAAATAGAACATAATTTGATCAATATTAATTATTTGCTAATAAGAAATTCAAAAACTGCCGTACACAAGGTGTAAACTAAAAAATGATTTTGAAAGATTTTGAAAACAATCGCATGACAAGCATGACATTTATTTGCATATAGATGTGGAGTATGGACTAATCATGCGCAAGGCATGGCTACCTAAAATTGCCCCACTCGACTAAAGAGAAGAATCGAAAAGCGGGTCTATCGATGGCTTGTAATCTTGTAACGGACATATTACGTCTATGATGGTCTACTTGTCTACTATAGTCTACCGTCGTTGTCTCATCGATGGCTTTAATCTGTACGCGGACCTGCATTACGTCTAAGGATGTAAGGTCTACCGTCTGCTACTATTGCGACTCGCGAGAATAACATAAAATAATATGAAACAATGCATATCCATATTCATAGTTATGTGAATCTTCAGACAATATAAATCTGATAATGTACCTATTATGACAATTCATAAATGTTGTGTTGTAATATGTATTGTACCTACCTCATACTTTACTTAATAAGCTGATGCTTATAAAGTATGTGAAGTATTCCCTGTACACCGTTTTACTTGAAACCAATTCTTAAACAAAGAAATATGCAAATGAATAAGTGCTTCTTTTTTTGATCACGCTATTCCACAATAAACTTTCATTTAAATCTTATTATAACAAAAAAATATTATTATATTATAGGCTGGTTCGCCCATTAAAATATGTATAACTATCCAACATTTTTACACCATTTTATGACCATGGCTCTTGGTCTATAATTTGATTTAGTCATAACTTTAAAGATTGTTATCGTCTGTGGCAAAAAAGTCCTTATCATTCCGACCAATTACTATCGCATACTGTCACAGGTCCCGCGTTGCGTGTCTTTGCAGATAGGTAGGTAAAAAAGTCGCGCAGCGAAATACAATCGCTGACCTTGAATGCGTAGTGTGTCCATTTTCTGAGTTTGAACGTGCGTAAACAACAAAACAAACATCCTTCTACTTTCTACCGATTTTAATTCGACCTACCTACGTACTCAGCTTAACGTGATAAGGTGATGTCAGGTTTGATATTCGTCTATTTTACCTTGGTCCCCTAGTAGGCCAAACTTGTAACGTACCTAATCATGATAATTTAAGCGGGGATTATAGTGTTATGAAAACTTATACTAAATTATAGGTAAACGTGCGTAAATACACGTAACCAAACAAAAATATTTAGGAAATGAAGCGCGAGTGGAACGGGTGGCGCGTGGCTGGCCACTGAATTGGCCTCCACGAAGAGGCCCCCCACCCTACGTGCAGTTTTATACCTACGCCGCGGAGTGAACCAGGCCTGATGGAACGTGAATAAGGCGCTTTAGCTTCACTCACCAATCACCAAATCACCATTATTTATTTTTTAATCTGTGGTGTTTCATTATGTTTTATTATTTTGTATTTGTTTGATTCGTATTTTTTAATTTTCGCCCTTTATTGTGCCGTAAATTCGACGATTATGTTAAGCAATTGATAGATAATTTAATCATGATATCAAGAAAAGGTCAAAAAACGGTTAACGAGGGTGTGGTTGGAAAGTATATAAAGAAAGATACTCCTCCAGATCTACCCAGTAAGTGTTCCTATGTACTGACAATGACAAAAACATCATAATCCAGGATTTATTTTGTATTTGGCGTTTGTAATGCATTATCTTATTGCTTTATGTTAACTTAAACTGTATACCTATCTTTCTTTTCCTTGCAGTTATAAATGTGTGGACAACTGGTCACAATAAAAGACCTCGAAGTCAGCCTTTCGGTACGAATGATGCTGTCTCGCAAAGCCATGAGAATAAATTTGGCAAGGCTCAAACTATGAGTGGACACGCAGGAAAATATACACCCAGTGAGTCAGTACCAAATTTAGCACACAGGTAATAAATAGCGAATAATTAACTTATCAAATTGGAACATAACAGTGGGTGATTCATCCATCCATACCCTCCTGATGTTGGCAATAGGTATTCAACTTTCATCTAGGGAGATGAGATAATTGAATTTAACTATTGAAAACATTAGTGCTTGGCATGAAACAAATTTCAAAAAAACTCAAGCAATATAATAATACTACCAGTATTTATATTATTGCTTGAGTTATTTTAAAGCTACACTATCACCAATAGTAACCATATCAGCCTGGGATCATCTACTGCTGGGTATAGACCTCCTTCCTTTTGTGCCAAATTTCTTGGGTTCTCTATGTCTCTCATTCATCTGTTCCCGGATCCTGATGATATTGTCAACCCAATAGGCTTTTGGCTATTACCAAGTGCTATAGGATATTTTCCTTATTTTTTTGGAATTAATTTGATGAATAAATCAGTTGTGAGAGAAAGGAGGTTTTACTCATTATTACTTATGACTGTCTTGTTTTGGCTAGTGTTGCAAGTAGTACTTATTTGTAAACAAGAGAAAACAACTTCTCTTGTGATTATTTTATGGAAAAACTATAATTGCTAAGGTACATTTAAAAAGTGAAACTAAAAATAGTAATTGCAGAAGAAGTTTCATTAAATGATCATTCATTCATCATCACATCAAAGGTCACTATTTTTAAACTAGATAAGGTTGACTACTCTGAGAAGAAACACCCGAAACAAACTCAGAGATCACAGTCTCTTTTAAAGTCCGGACCATTTGTAATGTCTGAGGTGGTCTTTTGAAGAAAGAACCACACATTAGAAATTCTTTTTCCCAAACAAAATATTGTTTACTTCTTCATTCTACCCGTAAAGGCCCTTTTCATGCTGCAAGAACTTTTCACGTAACTCATCACAATGATGCTTTATAAATTTATTGTTATTATAAGCCTGTGTCATCCGACTGCAAGGCAAAGGCCTCCCTTCCCACATTTCACCATCTAGTGCGATAGTAGGCCATTCCCTCAAAAATGAGTCCAGCTCATCCCGCCATCTCCTTCTGGGCCTGCCACATTGCTTTATTAATGAACATCCATTTTGTTGCAGGTTTGCCAGTTTATCCACTAGTGATACAGCAAGCACATCAAACAGCTACAATTCTCAATATCTCTTAGATTCAAATGTGGTAATTCAATATTTTTTTACAATGCACTGGATAAAAACTCATTAAACATTAATAACTCATTTATGTTTTATAGGCTTCTCATACAAATTTGAACGAAAGGGATGATTCATTCAGCAGACAAACGAGCTACAGATATTATAGACAACAACAACAGGAAGATCCAATATACCAGAACCAACAACAGGTATGATATATATCAACTTTAGAGGCATTATTATTTAATGACACTTGGCTTTGACAAACCTTGGAAACCAGATTGAAAATTATATAAAGTCCGTGTTATTTTGGTAATGTGGCTTGTATCGGAAACTAGCTAATGCCCTATGGCTTTGCCCTTTGTGGCTTTATTTCGTACTAGCGGCCCGTCCCGGCTTCGCACGGGTGGAGGACCCGGTCTTAAACCCGGTCCCGATGGTTACAAACACAACAAAAAAATAATTATCCGAATCGGTCAAGCCGTTTTCATGTTATGTCGTGACAACGGAAAACGGGTTTCATTTTTATATATATAGATAAATTTAGAATTTGACAATCAGTGTGGTTCATTCCTACATGTTGCATCCACTATTATCATAAGTATGTTATGTTGATAACTTTTGTATGTGAAAAATTTCAATCTGATTAGCTCAGTGGTTTGGGCATTTCTAACATTAGTTAAGATAGGTACCATTAATTATTTTTGACTTCTTCCATCATACTGCCTGCACTTCATTTCCACCTGATAAATTTATCGTTTGCTTTATACTTCACTACTCATCTAGTGTATTTGCTAACAGGTTCAACAACAAAAGCAACAACAATATGGATCAAGAGAATCCAGTATGCCAAGACTGTCTTCCAATATGAGTTTAACACCAAGACTGCATTCCCCTTCCCCACATTCATTACGTCTCCAAAATTATTCAGATTGTAAGTTTTGCATTTTTATTAATACAATAAAAAGGTAACACCTGCATCTTCAAAATCGATATCTGCTGTCTAAAATGAAGAATTTTATTCTGAATATATAATATATTTTTTGATATCCAATTAATCATCTGCTTCACCTTTTCCCAGCCAGGTATGTTTAAGTTAGGTGTAGTCGAATCAGATAATGCTGAATATGATTCCTCTTGATGAGACTAATGGCGAGCTAAGCCATGCTTTCTGAGGTATGGAGGAAATCCAAATGTACCACCACAATATTAGGCAATTGTCACCCATCCATGGACCCATTTTGGGTAGTGCTGCTTAACAGCGAAGGTGGACTCCAGGGATCAGATATTACTGTCACTAAATAATTTAAGGGCCTTGAAGGCTGAGTTAAATAAAAAAAAATATTTTTGTTTTTGCTTAGAACAATACTCAGCTTTATGTATTTGGTTGTAGCATACGCCACAGCGAGCCAGTCGTCACCTATATACTCAAACTGTGTGAACACATCAGTTTTACCTTACAATAAAGCCCATGGAAGTAAGATTATCACTGGCTCTCAAGGTATGTCAAACATTCTAGTGATTACTTACTTTCGATCTTCATTCAAATAATGCGATAGTAGATAGATAATGCGAGCTAGCTAATCAGGAATGCAAAAAGTCTAGTCACATTCTGGGGTCAAACATCAAGGTTTTGTAATCCAATTAAAATGTAACTGCAGATATAGTAACTTATAATGATGCGAAGTTCACTATGGCCGACTTAGTATTTTGACGGCAATGTAGATTTTTGGAAGATAATAATGGTATAGTTAATGCCTACGTCAAACTTTGGATTAGGGAATAGAGGCTCAAACTCGTGCAAATAAAAAAAAAACGGTTGTAGGTTCTGATGAGTGTGAGCTTCCGCTGCCTCCTGGCTGGTCCGCAGACCGGACTCTTCGCGGGCGCCGCTACTACATGGACCATAATACGCAGACTACTCACTGGACACACCCACTGGAAAGCGTTCCACAACCCTGGCAAAGAGTTTCCACACCGCACCATGGAGTTTATTACTTCAAGTAAGTTACAATTTTAAAAATTTACCGACGACTACGAATGGCTTAAGTGGATAAGACATGTGGATTTCAAGCCTTGTGATTGGTGAATCGCTCTCCGCTCCGCCTCAGTGGAAACGCAGCCTTATGATTCGCCGTCGTATTAAGCTGGGTACTGACCAAAACGTTACGAGGTGCAATGTAACATATTACACAGCGAAAATTCGTGCAGTCAGTCTGGTACGTTGTGTTACGGGGAAACCAGCGAGCAACGAACCGCACATTGCTCGCTTTGAGTGCCCCACCCGGCTGTCGGGTGGAGTCTGCTGTCGCAATGTATATGATATCCAAGATAAACTGAGGAAGTATAGACGCCAGAACTGTTGTTACGTGCTGTCCCAACGTATGTGATGTCCAAGATAAACCTAGGAAGTATAGACGCCAGAACATCTACAAATCCCATTCATCCCAATCGACAAAAAATAGTGCTTGCTTGGAGCACGCTGAAAATTCAGCTTTTGAGTTTTCAGTGTGCCACACGTTCCTAAATATGTCGTCCAGCTCTCTGAATGTATTCGTCATTATTCAACGGTCGAGATCGATATAATTACGAGTATATTAGATGAACGGTGAAACCTAGGCTTTTCGTTTTATCGTCCTGAATACCTCAGTGCCTCAAGTTTAGTTACTATAGGCCTAATTAGAAAGTTCAAAATAGTCCATCGAGCTATGAAGAGGGCTAATTTGCAGTCTCTCTGCGCGATCGACTCAGAAATGAAGAGATTAGTAGACGAACCAAAGTTACCGACAGAGCCCAACGAATTAGCAAGTTGAAATGGCAATGGGCAGGCCACATAGCACGCGGAACTGATGGCCGAGGGTGCCGTAAGGTTCCCGAATGGAGACTACACACCGAGAAGCGCAGCGTAGGACGTCCACCCACAAGGGGGCAGATGATCTTATGAAGACCACAGGATCACGCTGGATGCAAGCCGCTTCCAACTGGTCCTATTGGAAGTCTACAGGGGGAGGTTTATGTTCAGCAGTGGACGTCTTAGGGTGCTCCTACATTTATCGACTCGGAATCGGCTAACGCCGGTCAAAGAAGCCTTTATGTCTACGTAATAAGTTTATAACTAATACCGTTCGCATCGACTCGGCTCGAACGTCGCGGCACGACGCCGGCCGACGGCGAAACGAGCCGTTCGCCTTCAGATGATCGGCGATACGTATAGTAATGTAGTAATGTTTTTATAAATGTGGGAGCACCCCGGCTGATATGATGATGATGAAACCTTAGGGGACACTGAATTTTTTTGTCTCCAAAGGTAAAATAAAACTTTTGTGGATAACTTTAATGTGAGTGCAAGCAATAGCAAGTAATATTATCCGTTTGGTTTTTTTGTTACAGTGAAATAACTCATCAGACAACATATGCACATCCTTGTTTAGTTGGTGGCTGCTATTTAGTCAGTCCGTATGTTCCTACTCTGGTGCCGCCTTATTTACTTGAAGAGATTCCTCACTGGCTCATTGTTTACTCCAAAGGTAACATTATTATGCACATTTAACTATTATTTACACATCATGAGACAACGATCGACTGCTGCACAGCGAGTCGCGGATTTGATCCTGCCACGGTACAAATATTTCTACGACCTACAAGGCTACAAGTAATACTTTCGGGTCTGGGTGTTTGTGTATGTGAGTTTCTATATTTATAAAAGCACCCTTGACCCAGGAGAAATTCCTGCCGTGAGGTAACCCTTTTTTAGTATCGTTTAGAAATACTTCATGTTAAACATTACAATAAGCAACAAAAAAGTAGGTTAAGAACTTCCCTCAATTCACATTGCGGCAGTTAACTAAATGTTAATCCTATTTTTGTTTTACAGCTGATCAAGAACTTGACCATAAATTACGTTGGAACATGTTCAGACTGAGTGAGCTGGACTGCTATTCCGATATGCTGACGCGGCTCTACAAACAAGAGTTACAGCTTATCGTTATGAAGTATGAGCGATATAGGTAGGAAATTCATTAAATGTACAAACAATCTTATGGTGATGCTCTAAGGGCTCATTCACACTAGGTCCGTAACGGATGAACATTCACATTGTATAGGTACAGAATCGAGATTTTTCACGATGTAGGTATCAACATATCCGAATATATGTTCACACTGAAATCGTTATTCAGACTTCAGTCTTGGACGTCCATCTTTTGTCCGATCCGTCATAACTCATAACAATTCGTAATTTAAAACTGAAGGTTTTTGAAAAAAGACGAAACGTAATTATGACGTGTCCGTCATTTTTCGCGATTCCGTAATAGTGTGAACACGGGCAATTAAAATGTATAGTCGCCCATACAAATCAAAATAACGATTCGTGAAACAAGACGATTCGTCAACAAACTCGAATCGAACTTGACGGATTAGTGTGAATGTGCACTAAGGTAATTTGAGAAACTATTGTTCCTTACATTTCTACAATAATGACAATAATAATTCTCCACACAGAAAAGAGGCCTCTGTCCCAGCAGCAATATACTTAAATGCACTTTTTTTATTACAGATCTGCCCTCTTGCAAGAAATCGAAAGGAGGCGACACGCCATAACATATCATGCCCACTCCAATTGTTAATGTTGTATAAGCTCGCCTTGATGTACTGTGATCTTATAAATCAATATCCTAAACAGTTATATAATAACTAGAGTAAAAGTAAGTTTAAGATAAATATACTTGTTACTATTTAACTAGGATAAGATTTACAATTTGTTAATTTAATTTGACTGTTGAAGAAAGAAATTTTTAAAATGAAATTGCTTATAACTAATTAATGGTGCCTTATCTTAAATAATATAATATTTTATTTTTTTTATAGCTTTTTATTTATTTACATAAATATTTCAAATGCTACCTACTTAATGTAATCCTACTTATTCATTTAAAGTTTCACTATCATGACTATTAGCTGCTGGATCAGTTCTTACTCCTTGGCCATCAACAATATCATACTCGTCAACTTTTTTTAAACCAGCTATTCTGTAAACTTTTGCATTTTTAATACCTAATGTATGCGCCCATGCTTCACCTGAAATACACAAAAGATGAGTGATCGAGTGAGTTTTTACATACATTATATTAATAACAGTTGTATTACCCTAAAATTGACTATCAAAATCTTGTAATCTGTAACAGGATTTTGATAGTCAAAAGAAAGAAAGAGTACGAAAACAATAGGGTTATACAGGTAGATATATAACGATGTAGGAGCTATATTTTCTAAACCAAAGGGTTGCCTATCAGGCATTTACTCATGAAATCCCACAATCACACTGACCACACAATACAAATTAAATTTTCTTTGGAATTTTATATTTTTAACAAAAGCTAGACACATTCGTATTTTCAGCAATTACCTGGGGGAGTAGAGTGCTCCTCGTCTGATTTTATACCATAATAGTGAGCCCAGTCCGCCTTTCCCTTGTAAACATTGTAAGCCACAAAACCAAAAGCATTCCAAGCTAACAAACCATATGCTATACTGAGCCGCTGTTTCCAAAGAACTGCTGTGTCTTCAGGAATTGGTTTGGTCCTTTTACGGACAAACCGGTGCCACCACTTGTGAATCATTTCCTTCAATAGTTGTGTAACATTGTATGGCGAGTTATAGGTTAGAATAGCCCAAATTAAACTACAGTGAATAGGTACGCGTTTAGACACGTAAATCTTTTTTTATTTGAAACGTAACTATAAATATTTTGCAAATGACATTGCGAAATCCCGAATTGTCCAAAGAATTTCGATTGATAACAATCAATCAATGTCCTGTGAACCTGTGATGGTCTTGCTTGTCAAATTCATTAAATTCTGAATGTCAATGTCATAATATCATAAATTGTCATTGTTTTTTATGTTTATGGCATGGCTACGAGGCCTTTATGCCAATTTTGTCATTGTCAAATAGCGTAGACAGAGTACAAAGGAGTTTAAGAGACCGCCAGAATACAACCTTTTTTTATCGTTGTAAAATCATCAAATGAGTCATCCCACCCCGGGCGGGGCGGGAGGGACTGTCAGACTTGTACTAAAATCCACGGTGTCCTTCAATAGCCCTTTATGTTCCGGGGTCACGGTAATAGAAATAAGGCCCGCGGCCCCAGCAGGCTTTGGCCCTCCCTAATAATAATTAATATTTGGAGAAAATTATTATATTAAATTAACATTATATTACGTCATTTTTCAATCCCAGAAAATATGAAAACCATATGGGATTACTTTTTTGTCTGATAATAATAGCGAGAGAAATGAGAGAATAACTTTGGAGAACATTGTCTCCTTTTCCAATTTTCAGTAGACAAACAACCAACAAATATTGGTAGAAATTTTATGGTAGTAGAACCCTGAAGGGAAGTTATCGTTTGTATAAATTATCGATCTAGATTTATCAAAATTGTCTCTTATAGGGTGTTAGGGAGTAGAAAATTCACAGAGTTAGGGTGCTCCCACATTTATCGGCGTGGAATCGGCATAAGTCTGTGGTCTTCACTAGTCGTCAAGCGCACAGACTTATAGTAGAGAGTATACACTGTCTAGCGTCTTCCCACAGCTGAACTACTTACGATTTAAGACGTTATGGTAGGCTACCAAGCCTAAGTCGACAAATTATTTTGAGCAAGCATAGAAATTGGTTCGTTTCAGTGTCACTATTGAGATGCGTTAGACTTTGAGTAACATTGTACCAAAGATCAGCATTTAGTAAAGGGCAATCATACACCGTGCTCACCTAAATCTCGTTGGAATCTGTACTTATGGGTAAACTAGCACTTCACCCGCGGCTCTGTCCGCGCGAATTTTCGAAGTTTAAGGGTGCTCCCACATTTGTCGACGCGGAATTGGCTAACGCCGGTCTAAAAACCCTTTAGGTATGTATGTCTACGTAATAAGGCTGTTACTTATACCGTTCGCATCGGCTCGGCTAGAACGACGCGGCTAAGGCGTCCACTACTTCAGTGTGGACGTCTTATTACGGCTGATATGATGATGATGAAGTCGAAACGTCCCAGTGCCCATGATCACAACACGTTGCTGCGAGCGAGCGGCTGTACGTCACGTTGTCATTCCACTGGCTGGGATGCTGCTAAGTGCTCCGCCTACCGCATACTGTAGACTACCCTTGTAACAGTCAAGGAGGCCTAGCAAAGCTGATGGTAACAATTACACTACTGCACGCGTAGCATGGCGATCCTATCTCTATTCTATCAAGAAATGACAAAGTTATTTCATCGTTATTTCGATATAAATCGACTGTTTTTTTGCACAAATGTGACACCATTCGTACACCATTGAAGAAAAGAACTTTTATTTTCTATATTTTTTACATTACCATGCTTAAAATGCAAAAAATATTTCTACGTTCTGTCATTTTGTCTTTTCTTCCGTCGACAAAACCCCTTTTCATCCCCCCATCTCGGAAAGGGTACTTTTCCTCTTCGATATCTGACCGTAAAAGCCGTTTTTATCCTCAAGTGAGTAAAAGCCGTTTTTATCCTCTAGTGAATAAAGTAAATTTGAATTTAGAACATCGTATGAACAAAAGAGTAGCAGCAGTAATGGCGGCCGATGACCGCAACAGCTGATCGCATCTCATGATTCTAATTTTTGAATCACTCGTTGCACTCGTAATTCAAATTTAGAATCATTCGCTTGCTCGGTCATCAAACATGAGCACGCGGTTAAAAATCAACTTTGCACTCTTGTATAACAAATAACTATTCTACGGCGCCATGCTACGCCTGCTGTAGATAATAAGGGGGAACACAGGCAGACAGGGTGTTGTGAGTGTCATACCCAAACGATGAGACCCGGAACCACTACTTGTAGATCATACAAATATTTGCTCAGTGCGGTAATCGAACCCGCGATACGCAGAGCTGCAGTCCAATCCCACGACCCCCGCGGCCACACGCCATTAGTACCGTTCTATGCAGCACTCACTCTATCTATGTACAATGCTGTATAAGATTACTTCCCAGGATTTGATCCTTATTAGCGAAGCTTATTAGCAATAGGTACTATCGAATGGTGTAATAATACAGGGATATGATATTTTGTCCAAAATCAGTAGGTTCGATTGCTGGCCCAGGATTATAATTTTCTATAATCCGATGATGCAGTTTTAGTTTACATATAGCCTCAAGCAAGACTCCTTTCAACGTTTTTGATATTCAGCTGGACCGATTTGGCTAATTTTATTTTTGAATTATATCTGGAAGTCCGGGAAGGATAAATATAATTTAAAAAAATGATTTTCAGGCGGTACGAAGTTTGCCGGTTACCCTTAGACTATGGAAAAGAGTAGACATGAAATACCTTCGAAAAAAACGTGCATGCCTAAAGCGGTTACCTAAGTAATTAATATAATCTGTGCTCTAAACACGTTAACTTCAAAAATTGTTGTTTTCATTAATTTTGAAAAACAATTTCGTTAAAATACATTTCTTTACGTAGGTATCATTTAAAATGCTTTCAACGCGTGGGCTAACAAAAAATAAAAGAATTTATCTTCTGTAAGTATTAAATTCTAAGGACTGAGGCCTGAGATTATGTAAAGCGGACCCGGTGCGGTCCCAAATAAAAGTAATCCTTTTGCGGAGACACGCACGGGCATACGTAGCATCTCTTATAAAAGTAGTCTTTAGTACGGGCATCCGTCGCGGGAAACGGGAAAAACGGGCACGAGTCCACGCACCACAGCGCCAGTCAGCCAGAAACAGTCCGCGTGGACACGCGTGCGAGTTTTAGTTGAAGTAGGTAGGTTTTTTAAAAACGTTCTCTGATGACTAATCTCATTTGGATTCTCATAATAATTATCAGTAGGTATGCCAGACGTAGTGTCACCTGCGGAAGCGGCTTGCTCCAGCTCAATTCCGTGGTCTTCATCAGTTCGCCTACCTCCTTTTTTTTCGTTTAAAAACAGCCTGAAATTAGGGCTTGCTTCTTTATTAATGTCCTCAAAATAATACTTTTGAATAGGTACAGATTCACAGGCTTGGCTAACAGTTTTTTGTTGCAATAATTGACTAGGGAACGAAGGAGCTGATTGCCGCTTTTGACACTTCAGGGATCTAGGTCTAAGAACAACAGTGAGCGAAGCGAGGTCGAATTTTTTCCGTCTTTTTTCAATATTTCGGTTTTATGTTTGCAAGTAAGCAAGCAACAATCATAAAAATGATTTTAGCGCCCCCGGAATTTGGCGAGTGCCCGCCTGCCTCCCCCTAGATCCGGCACTGTACCTATTTATACTTATTTACTTCGATTTGATCTCAAAGTTGCATACATATTGTGGCGGTTGATCGTAAACCAAGGTCGAAGGTCATTCGGCTGGCAGTGTTCGCGTTTCATGGCGCTATTAGCTGACGTTGTAAGTTGGTACAACGCGGTGCCTGGTACAGCCGCTGAGCTTACATACTAGAGGTATTTAACGCTCAAATAATTATTTATTTCAAATAATGGTTTCTATATTTTTTTCACAAAATATTATATTGATAATAATTTAGTTTCCAAAAACGCGGCGGGGAACTCACAGCCTCTGTACGCTACGTTGCGCGTTGGTGACTCGGGTCTTTGGCAAAGAGTGCATGGAACTGTCACAATTGTATTACTTTTGGGTTCTGCAGGGCTGTTGGCCAACTTGATAATCACTTTTACAGAGTAAATTGGATGGGTTGACAACTCTGTATTTTATCAACTGTTATGACTTTATGAGGCTAAGTTGAGGAGTGTCTCAAGAGCGTTAAAATAGTTGGTTTAATGGGCTTACCACACGCACAAGCTTCACCACAGTTTTGCCTGCACAATCACGGCCTGCGCGCATTTACCTGTGTGTGTGTTTGGGCGTTCAGTGTGGCGGACTGGGTATTGTTTTTTCATGCGAGAGAGCTTTTATAGATACGCAATAGCCCCGCTCGACGGTTTTCCAATGCAGTATATCTATAAGTTGGTCTGCATAAACTTTTTCCTAGTTAATTGACTGCAATAGCATACACCCATAAATGGAATACATACAGCATTAATAGGCATTATACTTTATACAGAAAACCGTTCGAATATAACTGCATACCTGTTTTGGTGACTATACCTACATGCCATTTTGTTGTGCTGTTATTTGAGTTGGTAACTAATTCTGCTTTACTGAAGTCACTGTGATGAACAACTGATAGCCTTGTTCAAATGTTGTTGTCCTACAAATATTGTAAAAGTATTTATTTTAATTTTGTATACAGTTTACTATGTCTGTACAATACTCATCTATGCTGACTTTTATATTTACGTATACCTAGCAAACCTTCTCGAAGGTCGGACGGCACTGCTTTGTTTACATCGGTGCCATGCGGGTCAACTTGAGTCTGCTACTCTCACTAATAAAATATTAAACTCACATGGGGAAGTCAAGCAAAAAGTAACGCGTGTAAAGCAAAATAGTAATAGTTTACTTCTAGTTAAATTCAATATAAACTAATTACAATATTATTTTGCATGTCATAGAGCGAAGTCGGACCGTATCAACGCTCTGAGGAAACAATATGACGCATTCCTGGAAGAGGATAAAAAGCGAAAGGAACGCAATGAATTTATTTTGGGAAGGCTCGACAAAATGCGATACACCACCGCGTTGGTCCCAGCACGATATAAGGTGAGTTCAACATTTTTAGCAGCATAAAAAACCTACGTCAAATATCTCGTGATACCTTTTTTTCTATACCACATAGCATATCATACCTTCACGTAATTACATTTTTTCAGCCCCGCGTCTTTGACACTCGTCCAGCTGTAGTCGATCGTCTTGGATTTAAATCAGAGTTCTCACCGATTCATGATTACCAAACATCCAATACAAATCAAATACAACTGGTCCCAGACATTCAAGTAAGCAATAACGAAGATGCATATTTAATACAAGAGATTAGCAAAAAATACATACTCATTCCGAAGTTAAGAACAACGTTTACGAATAACAGTATTAGGAATGGGACAAATTACGAAAACCGAGAAAGGCTGCAAGGAATGCAAATCGATCAAGACGTAATTCCCGATGAATTAAAACCAAATTCTCAAGATAGCACGGATTGGAAGAGTAAATATGAGATTTTAAAAATATTAAAGGATGAAGAAAAGGGAAAGTCAACGAATAATTATCTAACTGGTGTTATAGACCTCGAACAGAGTGTATCCAAGGCGAGTTCTTTCGAAAATAATCAAGACCAAGTTGCTAGCAATAACGAAAATTATATAAATATAGACGCACATGTTGACACACCAACAAGTTATCTGAACGAGTATCCCGAAAAAGATATACCAGCAGATACATTGAATTATGGTTTGCCCAACGATAATGGATATAGCCTCGATAATACAGAATATGCGAGCGAGGTCTTGGTTCCGAATACAGATACAGAGACAAGGGAAAATAACATCTTTGTAGCAAGCGACGTCCAAGCCGATGCAATTAGTGATCAATTACAAAACGTTTCATTAGAGTACAAACATTCAGATGTGCCCAATATTGACATTTCGCAAGAGGTAACCCACCATGATGAACCAAAAGTGGTACCTGATGTCGATGTCAATATGAGTTCTATAATGGCGGATGATTATTCGAAACAAAGTGAAGAAATTAATGAAACAAGTTTTAACGATGAAGATGCTTACCCCGTCGTAGCTAGTTCTCTCGTACATAATCAAAATGAGACTGTTGAGCAACATGAGCCCACTGATTCAGGACAAGTAGTTTACTCTGATAATAATGAAATAACCCAGATGGAAGCTGTAAATTATAATCCACCGACGGTGGATTATAATTTACAACATGAGCCCACTGATTCAGAACAAGTAGTTTACTCTGATGATCATGAAATAACCCCGATGGAAGCTGTAAATTATAATCCACCGTCGACACTTGACGTAAATGACCACATTGTCGAAAATGAAAATTTTGTGGAAACACCAAATATCGGAGTTCAATTGAAAAATGACGCAGCTGATATTCAAGAAGATCAAATATATCAAAATAGTAATATCGATGCCGCACGGGACGCAGAACCTGTCACTGAAAAAACAGAAAATCAAGACTATGTGAATGAATCCATTGAAGATTTTGATGCTGAACAAAGAGAAATGTTCTATTCTGAACAAAACGATAACAACTATCCCTCCCAACATGAGCAGCCTTTAGATTATTCTCAAAATGAGTACACACAAAATCAAGAATATGCTTATTACGAAAACACCGAAGGTGAAGCTTATCCTGTAGAATTAAATACTGAAGAGGTGAACGAAAAATACGATCCTACTTATGAACAACAGTATACCGATTTAGATCAAGCAGCAGAACAACAACAGTATGTTGCAGAGTATCAAGAGCCTGAACAATTTACTGGCGAAGCCGACCACCAATTTGAAGAGCTACAATATGAACAACAATTTGAAAGTCAGGGAAACGTTGAGCAAACTTTAGACAGTGAAGATGGTTACACAGCACAGAAATTTGAGGAGCCTCCCGCTGACGTCGAGAAACCTATTGATGCTGTCTAATGTGGTGACGAAACAGCACGAGTTGAGACTCGTATTTAAATATTAAGTATGATAGGGCGTCCACATTATAGGGCGATTGTTCTTTTTTGTTTTAAAAGCGACGGTATTCGTTATGTTACATTTGAAAAACAACATATCTTTTAATGAGCCATATAAGATACTTCCCGTTCACAAGGAATCATCTTTCGCGAGAAATGAAAACTTACACTAGGCAAAACAAGTCCGAAAAGTAGTAATGTATTGTTTATCACAAAAAACAACATAGAAAATAATTTCAATTTCATACAAAATAAGTGCGTTCGCCCGCACATTTAATTTGTTCATTTTTTACTATGGTTAGATTTGTCTTCAGTCTAGACTGGCCTAGAATCAAAGATGAGACCTAAGATGGAGCGCGCTGACCCAGATGAAATTGGAACTCCTGCGCATGACGGAACACAGTAAAGACTGTTTGGTCTCGGAGTTCGATAGGATGGTGGTCGAACGGCCCCGATGACGCCTACCACCGCTAAGGGGGATCGATCAGCCGCCCCTGCAGGTAGCGTTGCCAGGCGTCCCGATAAAGCCGGAAACGTCAGGATTTCAATTGCGTGTCCGGCCTGTCCGGATTTCATAAAAATAAGTGGTGGTGTTATACTAGGACTAAAAAATGAAAGGGGTCCGGTCTTTGCACCGAAATGTCCGACTTACTGACTGGTCTGTCCGGCCATTCGGTTTTAAGACCTGGCAACCAGCAAGTTACAGGTACTGTAACTTGCGGGTTGCCATCATTCCGCACCGATAGGGTGGACGCGAATCGGTAGGAGGATACCATCTAAAATGTTGAGTTGTGTGTATAATATTAAGCTGCTTTACAATTATTATGAGTAGCTGAAACTTATTTGTGATGGGCTAAACGAAATAATAACACCTAGTCATTTCTCAGGAGTGCAAGGTAAACTGTCTGTTATTTATTTTTTAAATTATCCTATATCTCTCTAAATATAGCTAATATGTATTATTGTTGTTGTGTCAGATTATATTTCTTTGCTTAGCATCTTATTGTGTATTATTTTAATGTCCTATGTTTTTAGGGAAGCCATGGAATGGCAATAAAAAATAAATTTAAAATTTAAAAAACCCCCGACACAAAAACCAAGTTCCCTCTAAAAAGTAAAAAATAATAAAAATACGTCGCGTACGGACTGCTCCAAATTATTCATCCTCTTCTGTTTTTTTGCAGTCCCCCAACGCGACGTATTTTTATTATTTTTTACTTTTTAGAAGGAACTTGGTTTTTATGTCGGGGGTTTTTTTAATTTATTTTTTATTTTATACTTTTTATAGGTACATACTTATATTTTTTTTGTTGCTAAGAGTACTCCCGATTAAGTCATCAATATTCCCTTTCCGTACGCTTTCATTTGATACCCAACTCGAGTATATTTGCAGACCCCCGGTTACCTTTCCCCACTTTCACCCCATTAACTTCTAAACGGCTCAACCGATTTTCATCAAACATGTCTAAGAACACTCGCAGGTAAGTCACCTTTCATACAAAAAAAAACTAAATTGAAATCGGTTCATCCGTTCGGGCTCACCCCTCTTTTTCCGTCGGGGGTTAAAAAACGGAACCCTTATAGATTCGTGATGCCTGTCTGTCGGACCGTATGTTACGGCCACTTTTTTTTCGAAAGTATAATAGCTATCCGTTTAAAACTTGGTAAGTAGATGTATTGTAAACCGCATTAGGATATTCACAAAAAAGTAAAAAAAAAATGATGATGATGAGTGAATCTAAATATTTCTTTTTTCATTCAAGTAAACGTGTTGGGTATCTATAGATAAGTCTTTATAAATGATATTGAGGTTACTAATTTACGCGAAAGACTTTTCCAAGATGTAAATGTGCCCCCCCTCCCCTGTAACTTTATGATGTAAATAACCATGCAAACTTCAAGCGAAAATTGGTTTGGACGAGATGAAGTAACTAGTTTTTTTTGATACGTTATAAACCGTAAATTGCAATTTACCTTTCAAAGTTACAACACACTATAAGAACTTTTATATTATGTTACTTGCGCCTACGGAACCCTTTATGGGAGAGACCGACTCGCACTTGGACGGTTTTTATAATTATGTTATAAGACACAAATGAGACATTTTGACAATAATCTCGTTATACGGGATTTTTAAGTCTATGTGTTATTTAGATATCAAAGTACATTGAAAGATGATAACATATTTATTCATAAAATCTACTTACTACACAAGCGTCATGCACATCATAATGCTACATTTTTTGAGACTGAGACATTTTCTCCAATTCTGCTGCTTGCTCAGGGAAGAGCGGTTCTTTAGGTTTCTTCCAAAAGAATTCTTCCCACGGCAACCTATCAAGACCCGTAGCCCAGTGGTGAATTCTACATCTTACATTAACTTTTTCCGTTTTGTTGATCTGAAATACGTAAAACTTAATAAGCAACAATAAAAATTGCAAAATCACTGACATATTAAGATTTATCTTTACCTACACTGCAATGCTGTCAAAATTATATCTTAACATATAATATCAGTATGTTACTATTAATAGTCCCAACAGATTTGACTCATTAATACAAAGCCATTAGAGTTGCAATAAAGGTTATAAAAAACTTGTTTTAATGGTTCTGTAGGTCAAAGGAAAAAACAAAACTGACCCCATAAAATATAATTATGCTAAGTGAGAAGTCGGTACTGCCGGGGTCGCGGGTTCACGAATTACCGTGACCCCGGAATGTAAAGGGCTATTGAAGGACACCGTGGATTTTAGTCAGTACAAGTCTGACAGTCCTCCCGCCCTTATGGCATCCAATAATGTGGTTACTAGTAAAGTCATCCTCTGTCATCGCGCACACAGAGGATCGGATCATGATCACTTTGATGTCATTCTGTCAATCAAGACCCTCTATTTCTAAGGAACGCGTGGAGTAAGGGCGTTTACGCACTACGTCCGATCCGTATCCGATCCGAACCCGTGAAAAAATATCGCGGACAGAATTCGGATATTGCTTACGTACCTCCGATCTCTGACAACCAGCCGCATACCCCCCGCCCTCCCCGCTGCCTCTCTGCTCGTCCGCAGCTCGGATTCAACTCGGATGCAGTGCGCGAGCGTTCATACAAATAATACTATGGCTACTTCGGTCCGTCATTTTCTATCCGAAACGGAGATTCTCGGATGACGGATATCGGATCTAGTGCGTAAACTACCATAGAAATTGTTCTACGGCTACGACGGACCGTATTTTCACGAGTTCGGATCGGATTCGGATCGGACGTAGTGCGTAAACGCCGTAAAACTTTTAAGCCAACTTTAAATGATCCATAATCGTTGGAATTATGTATTTCAGAATGTGTGGCTTTCCACTATAAAAGCATCTAAATACTCACTGTAACAGTAACATAAAATTCTTTATCCTGTAGTGTTAGATCTGGCCCTTTAATTTGTGCAGGGGGCATCTCAATTGCGTGTTCTGGTACTATGAAGCCTGATTTTCTAAACGTAGCACTAACATGCCAAGGCTCAAGTACCCACGGTTCCGTCTTGTTCATGGTAATAGATAAAGTTGTACGCGACAAGCAGCCAATAGTCTGAAAAATTACACTATAAGTAAGACTAAATGTAATTAGTTAAGTCAGTAGACACTGAACAGTACCCCCTAGCACGAGTTTTCACCATTTTACTTTACAGAGTTTTTCCAGTATTTACAGCGTTTCTTGTATGAAAATATGGAACAGAGCCTCTGGTGTGCAAATAAGGAACAAATTTTTTCCTTGAAAATTGACAATTTGAAGTTGTCAAAGTTCCAGTTTACTTTACGTCTCAAATACTGAAAACTCGTGCTGACGGTACTGTATTGTCTAAAAAACTGTCAACTGTAAAATATCAATTGACATTGATCTATATGTTGTTTTGCAGTTCCACTTTTCAACAGTTGCTTAATTTTTTTTTTAGTAAAAATGAATCTCTGCAACACTGGTTTATTACTCCTGCACTCCACTTCGCAACGTAACTCAAGGGCAGTGAACAACTAGCCTTTAAAATGTAATATGAGGTACAGGCACAATAGTATTTTTTTTTCTATCAGTTGCTAGTAAGGTGCCACCCACTATTTAAAGGTAAGCTCTATAATTTTCCAGTTGCATTGTGGTTACACGAGGTACTTACCCTATGTACGTATGGCGAACTATAGGTATCTTCTGTCTTAGTCTTTTTCTCAAAGGCTTTATACTTCTCTAGGTTTTCTGGGCTGGCATATACAGCTAAACCAGGCATAAGATAATCGCGATAAGCCTGAGTTGGCCGTAATGTTAGAATATCACCTTCATTGCCAACACCTGGAAATTTAGTTATTTTTATCAACAATTTTGAAAATATAATGTCCTATCTTTGTCAATTTTGGTTTACTTAAGAAGGATAACATAATTAACATATAAATTAAATATTAAAGCTTCAGGTTTCAGATCAAGTTATTGATGAAATATAAGTTGAAAGTGAACTCCCTGCAGGTATTATATATTTCGAATTACAACAACATCATTAAATCATGTGTGGTAGAGTGGTATTAATTCATACATTTATGTCATGAACATGAGATAATGTTTTAAATAACATTGATAATTATGTTTCTAGGTTAAAAACTTTT
This sequence comes from Agrotis ipsilon, assembly GCA_028554685.1. Taxonomy (NCBI): domain Eukaryota; kingdom Metazoa; phylum Arthropoda; class Insecta; order Lepidoptera; family Noctuidae; genus Agrotis; species Agrotis ipsilon. Next base: position 9,424,611 of record CM052973.1, on the reverse strand, counting down.
AATGTTAATCGTTTGTGGGTATAGTCCTCGCCATATAAGTCTGGAATAAAGGTCATTGGTCCTAATAACGCATCGTTGGAATTCCATTATACCACCGTTCGAATTTCAAAATAAAATGTAAGGTCACGGTCGCCTCTTACCACGATTCCTTTATTTTGATCGTGTTAGGGCACTTTCTTGACATTTTTTTGAATGGTTTTGAAATATTGGAATACATTGGTACACGGGGGTCAACGAATTTTATTTCACACTTATCTGGCTCAAACTATAGTCACTATATTACCATACATGATGATCTCTTTTAACCCTTGGGCTAAAAGGCTTTTGGCATCTTGCAAAGGATACTAAATCCAACCAATATATTTAGTATAATATTAGTCCTAAAAGAACACAATAAGCTAAAGTATAACATACCATCAACAAATTGGCTTAAAATCACTTTTACATCAGGTTTTCTTTTTACATTTGTATCTTCAACCAGATCATATACAAAATGTCTGCCCCTCATCTTTGTTGGCCGACCACCCTTTTTGTGTAGCGGTAACGGATTCCTCCGTTTTAATATAAAAGTGTTCTGTAAAAAAAATTCATGTATTGTAAGACGACCGACTGACCAAGTAGTCTGTTAATAATCAGTGATTGGAATAGGTTGAACATATTAACCTTAACTTCAAAGAACATAGTCAAGAACTGGAGGTTTCTTGTGACAATTTTTTAAAGAAAAATATTATCTGCTTTCCTTTGCTGTAGAACTCACATTTTCTTTTACGAATACTCACATATTTTCATAGATCATGGGATATGAGTACTCACAAAAAGCCATAAGATAACCCACTGACCAAAACTTTCTTTCCCCCTGGTTCTTCACTACTCTAGGCTGTGATGGTCCACAACTTACATATAGTCAATTGGCGTTATAATAAATGCTGGTTTCGTTTAGGCCGACATGCATGAAAGAATTAAAATTTTGGTGTAAACATTAACTTACCCTCGTTTGCTGATGAATTACATTGGAGCCAGAAGTAATTGCACTTCGAATTAATGAATGTAAACACAGCATAATTACAAGTGTATGCCTGAAATGACAAAAGTTAACTAATAAACCAACTGTACTGAAATTGTTTTATTATCGGTTTGCAGGTTAGAAACCATCCATGACAATATCAGTAAACCATTGACAGTCGTGATCGTGACAGATGATGACAGTGACAGCGATAGTGTCGAACTGTTTAAGCCATTTATCTTATTTTGGCATGGCTTGTGGGTTTAGCTTTAGCCTGGAGTCGAGTACTATATAATTATTGTAATTAGTTCTGTTATTAGTTCTCAACTTAGGAATTTGCCTAGATAAGGATATTAGACAGAAGCTTGGGCATCGCTGGATCCCTTTAGTTATGCTTATGCTGAGCTCAAAACTCGAAAACGGTTGGACCTATTCGGTTTTTTTTTAGTATGCCCCACTGTATGAATTTGCTCTATGTCATGATCATGGGTGCATTTACAAACACAGAAACCCACAACACGGAACAATTACTTGTAACACGTTGCGCAGCAGTCGATTCAAAGGCCCCGAAGCCTTGCCAGAAACAGTGACAAGAAAAAAGTGTTAAGTGTCATAGACAATGTAAGCAACTGTTCTGTTTCTGTGGTGATGTGATGCTTAATTTTCAAGTGTAATTTTCTAGATACAAGTGTGATTTGTGATCTTGATCGGGCGTTATAAGAATAAGCGTTGTAATTATTAAACACTTCTGAAATGGATGACGATGCTAGTTCCGATTTGCAGGTGATAATGAAAACTTATCGTATGACTTCCATTGAATGAGGTTATAAAAAAGATTTGATGTTTCGTATCTATGCGCACACAATATTTATTATATCTTTTCTTGCAGAAATGCTTGTCTGACGGACCCATGGATACTGATGAAGGCCCTCTGATAAACGAGAATTCGAATGGATTATCACATTTGTTGACTGAGGGCGAGTTCAACAGTGTCGAGGCAGCGGTGGACGATACGTCAACATCGAACCAAGGTTTCCTCAATGCGGTGGAGCTGTCTGCGGGTAGCGTTGGCGACTACCTAGACAACAACACGGACGGGTTCAACACCGACCCTTTCGATGTGGGCGATAACGCTACGTTCCCCAGCGACTCGCTCAATAACGTGCTCACCGACGGCGACTCGCTTCTTAGTGACACAGCATATAAGGCCACTTCTGATACTGATGGTGATGTTACAGAAAGTCAGAAGGCGACGGTGGACACTGACTTTGAAGTCAGTGAGATGTCTGATGCTGACTTATCAATGCCAGCTGATGATATGACCCAACCAAAAATAGATGACACCATAGACCATGTACCTGAGGTGAAAGTGGAACCAACTGTGGGTGAAGAGGTTAATACTGCTGAGCCTGAGAATACTCCTGTTGTCAAAAGTGAAGAAACTAGTATTATAAAAGTTGAGGTTTGTGTCTTTATAACTTCACTATTATTTAATATTACAATGAAATGAAATGTGTTCAACAATCATTTTACATTCACTTAAAACAAGTTATTTTATGTGATTGCATATTTCAATAGACAGAGAACTGAAGAATTCTGAAACATTTAATGTGAATGCTTTATTCTTTAATTTTTTTTATTACTATAATATATCTTATATTTACCAGGCTGTACCGGTCAAGCAGGAACCAACAGAATCAAATGAAGAAGAACAAGAGCAAGCCCCTCAAGATAAGAGTGATGTATGTATCTGAATGTTAATTTGAGCAGGTACAGGATTTCTTAAATAAACCAATTCTTTATGTTTATGTTTGTTTCAGACTGATAAAATTGCTGTTAAAACTGAAATAACTGAAACACCAATCAAAGAAGAAAGCGCTACTCCAACTAAGAAAGTAAACAAGGTATTTTATGTGTTCCATTTATTTTTTTGTAACAGTGTGTGTTTATTGTATCACATTGTTGCTTGCCAAACATGAAAAAATGTTGTTAATAGATAATTGTATGTCTTTCAAAACATAACACATAATATATTAATTCTCTTGAAGATGCAATCATAATATATTTACCATAATGCACTTATTTTCACTGGTATATTTTACAAATCATAGCTTACCTACTAAATTATCTTGCTTGAAATACGAATAGGCGCTGTTCTGTGGTGTGTGATATGTCACAGGCCTGCCTCTATCTTCTTCAGCATACAATACCGAGAGTGCTAGCCCTACCAACATCTTTTTATCTCTAAATAAAGTACATTTATTATGAAAATACCATTTCCTTAGCTTGATTACATGAAGTCTGAACTTCATCTTGTAGTAGCTGGATTACCGAGAGTTTTACCTTCAGAAACATATTATGCTCATTGGCATTGAACACCAACCCCAAAGAATTAAAATATACATAAATTATATTCTGTGTTTAGTTTTGTATTTCATTCGCGTATGGTTTTGGCCGCGGCAAGCCGGAAACTACACCCCAATAATATTATACAACTAGCGATCCGCCGCGGCTCCGCACGGGTGAAATCACTATTATAATATGCATGTTATATACATATTTACCTTCCTCTCGAATCACTCATAACTATTAAAAAAACAGCATCAAATCCATTGCATAGTTTTAAAGTTCTAATCACATATAGAGCAGACAGTGAGAAGCAAGTTTGTTTGATACTATGTAGTGATTATGAATTATATGTTGACTTTTAATAAAAGGTGGGAAGTGCAGAGGAGACTGAAGTAGTGTCAGAGGATGAACTACCAGAGGTTCAGAAGCCAAGCATAAAAGATGCAGAAAATGTATCAGATGATGAGCTGCCTGGACCCAAACCTGCAGAGCTTCCTGCTGACACTGAGGTACTATTGTACCTTTTTTTTATCTATTAACTATCACTTCTTGTTCCGTAAGAAATTGAATGTTTTTTTTTCCATTAAAATATGTGGTGGTTTTATAGGTTGTGGATCATATAAAAAAAAAGTGAATTGTGTCCCAATAATTACATGAAATGTCTTTATTTATTTATTCAATATAGCACTTGTGACATGTACCTCATCCCGTTGGTGAATAATTTACTATTGTATGTTTGACCACCCATTAATTGATATTTTGCTTTTAGCTGAGACATTCTGGACCATTTTGTTCTATGAAAATATTATTTATTAATAATCTAATACCTAATTCAGGTTGTATCAGAAGATGAGCTCCCAACTGCAAAGAAAGAGGTCAAAGAAACTCGGAAACGTAAAACTGAGGATGAACGAGATGGATATGATCCTGGCTCACCGACCTCTGAAAGTGAATCCTCCAACAAAAAACAAGCAGTTGCTAAGGTATTGGGTTTAATATCATTGCTAACAGTAATTTTCCTTATAAAAGAGTCTTATTACCTTTATTTATACAGGTGTTTAATTTGAAATAACTTCTTTTTGTGGGTGCAGTGCACAAAACAAATTTTGTTGTATTCCCCAAATTCTTTGAAATGAAAATACTGAATAATAATAACTAATTTTTGTTTGTTACAACTGGTTTCAAGAAAATTCATTAGAAGCTTCCAAAATTGTTGAATGTACTATGATAGTGGAGTTACTTCTTGATGGCCCCTGTCAAGAAATCACTTGTGTTAGATGCATTTATATAGAAAGTATAAAAATAAGTCAGTTTCAAAAGTCGATACTATCTAGCTATTAGGTAATTTAATAATATTTTTATTCAGAATGGGGAAAGCAAACCAGTTCCATCAGAGAAAAGATCATCAATTGATGAAAAACCAAAGAAGAAGACATTACCTGAGCTGGATAAATACTGGAAAGTTGTCAATGATGACCCAACTGATTTCACTGGCTGGACGTACTTACTGCAATATGTTGATCAAGAGGTACAGGTGCTTAGTATTTTTTTTTTTTTTTTTTTGTATGTTGTGGTAACAAGTAGTAAGAAACTAGGTAGCAAATAGCTGCAATAAAAAAATAATCATATTTCTCACAAAATGATGAAAACTGTCGCTAATCTTATTGCTTTATGAAGCAATGAGAACTGAATGAATATTGACGATCGGCAAGGGCCAACTGATTGACGGCAACAATATGTGGCGTGGACCACGTGGCGACAACTAGCCCTTGACGTATGCTAACCGCTGTTACAGAGCGACGTGGAGGCGGCGCGCGAAGCGTACGACGCGTTTCTATCGCACTACCCCTATTGTTACGGCTACTGGAGGAAATATGCCGACTATGAAAAACGTAAAGGAAGTAAAAAGAAGTGCCTCGAAGTGAGTATTCCCACATTCAAGTCGATACATTGTTTATAATCTATTTAAATCACTTGGTGACTGGTTAGGCGGTACACCCGATGATCAGTCGTTTATTGATGTGCGTTAACACTTGGATTTTAAATTGTTTTAGCCATAACTGGTATTTTGCAATTATTTTTTTTCCCAACAGTGCTACGAGGTCAACGTTCGTAAGGCAAAGTCGTCCGTTCGCACCGGAGAGTTCTATTACCATCACATAGATTTCGTTCTAGTGATTCATTTCTTGTGGTGTATATTTTGTATTTTAGTGCATATATTTATAATACTTTGTACACGCATGATGTATTGTAATACTTTTTCATGTATTTATTATTTAATTAAGTAAGTACTAAATGAATGGTGGATATAATTAAGATTAATAACCATGGTATCATGGAAACGCAGCTGATCTTCATATTTAGCCATTGAATGGCGTTAGTAACGGAAGAGTGCGGCGAGGTCGTCGACAGCTGCGCCAGCGCGTCGAATGTGAACAGGTGTAATATACCCAGACAAACATTTTAAATACAATAGATACAAGCGAGCCGTCCCGTGCTCGCTCGCGCGCCCTCGCGCCGCTCTAGTACCCTCGCGCACACTCCACGCGACGTCTCGCTTACTCTATTCTAAATGATATGAGACATAATATTATGCTATTCAATATTCCCTTGCTTCATAGTGTTGCCGTGAGCATGGCGACGCTTACAGACATGTGGAACTTGTTTGATACACGTTCTTGTATTGCAGGTTTTGGAAAGAGGCCTGAAAGCCATCCCTCTGTCGGTTGATTTATGGATACATTTTCTAAATCATATAAAGGCAACCAGAACTGAAGACCACGCCTTCATTAGATCGCAGTACGAGAGGGCTATAGGTGAGCCATTCAGAAACCATTTTTCCATCAGGTGTCTTGCATAAGACTCAACAACAACTGTTTCCGTGTTGCGAATGTATTGCTGCCGGCAGCAATACAATAATTGACAACATACAACTCGATGGTCCATCATCCTAATATTGTTAAATCCACTCGCATCCTGCTTGCCATCTAAGCGACAAAACTATTCTAAGCAGTATGATTGACGAATTTAATCGTAGGTGATGTAATGGCAATTTTTCTTGTTTCAAATTATTAATGTTTCTTGTAAATAATTTTAAAATAATCGTAGAAAATAGTGTCATTACTGGCGTTGAGAACCATAAACATACCTACTAATATAGTTGAGAATTTTAAGGAATAAAAACTTAGTGATTTACGTATAATCTACACCGGAGTTATAATCAAATGCGATTAAAGCCAAGGTAACTGCGGTAAGTGTGATGTTTGACGGATTTTGAAAAAGGAGCAAATTAATAGCAGTTTGAAACCTGAATTGTAGTGAGGAATGGCTGTTGAGATACATTGCAGTACCAATGACAGTGGTGAACGAGTGTCGTTATAAGTTTAATGTATGTTATTTACAGAGGCGTGCGGTCTTGAGTTCCGCTCAGATCGACTTTGGGAGTCGTACATCAAGTGGGAGGCGGAGAACGGATCAGCCCTCAACGTGACAAATATTTATGACCGACTGTTAGCCACGCCCACACTCGGATATACTTCACATTTCGACAAGTTTGTACAATGTTATCTTTACGCTTTAATACTATCTGTGGTAAATATGAACTGTAACATTTTATCATACAATTCTTTTCATAAACATGATTCTTTTAATTTTTTGACATTATTTTATAAATCAAGTTTTCTTAAAAATATTCTATTAAGTGTTCTAAGTGAAAATATGAGTTCTTATAATTATTGTAAGAAAATAACAGAAAAAATAAGAGCACTTTTTGATTGTTTTTTTTTGGTCCTAACATTCCTGTTATAGAACAGTTGAGATTATCGGCAACAAAACCTACGATATTATAATTTGTTTTTACTACGATGCGTTAAACAGTTCTAATTAATAAATACGCTATTTCTTCAGGAGACGTTGGCTCATACAATTGTGCAATGGTTGATCTCGCGGTTATCATGATATTTACCGTTTAGTCAGACGAGATACTTTGCTAATTCAGCTATTTTTCAACTTATCTAAACATTTTCATCATTTCCATACAGCAAGCTGCGTAAAATAGAATTTTTTGAAGTTTTTTATTTCAAATTATCTGATTGAGGATGCCAACAGACAGAAGCCAACAGTGGCAGAAGCACACCACTATTGCTAGCATCGTCTTTATTTCAACCTCAATGGTCTTAACTTTGATGACACTATTGTGTTTCATTAATCTTGGTCTTATTAATGAGGAATTACTTTATCCGAGATATTTATGTATAAAGCGTCAATATCTTTAACTTTTTGATTAAGCGCAGTATCGTTTCATAAAAAAATAAATTTTATTTGTGTCTAAGACAGTAACTTTGTACTTGTATGATACGTGTACTGACAGTCGCTTTTATTAATATGCGTATTGAATATAAATAACGTTTATTTTTGAATGAGACGCTACTGTCTTTTGAAGGTAATTCGCTGTAGGTACAAATATCCCCGATAAGTATTGCACATCGGCCTTTGGAAAGAGAAATCTGCTAGATCGGCTTCTTTGTCTCTGTAACACACTAGCGAACCATGTCACAGCTATGTGACTGTATGTTGGTTAGCGCTTCGTGCGACAGAAATATCGCTATCTAACTTATCTCTGCATAGTTGTTTGACAAAGGGAGCTTCCCCAAGACACGATTCGTGCAATTTGCAATTTCTACTAACTAAAAATTAAAATCATCCTTGCTACTACGATATAATGATGCAATTCGACTGACTTGACGTCGTCGTTTTTTATGTATCCGTAGACAACCGCACGTTTTATGTCATATGTCGTAGTGATAAAGATGATTTTCATTTTTTTCGATTAGTTGGAATCGGTCGAATTGCGTCTTGGACAAGCTTCCTAATGGTGGTTGCGTTCAGTTTCCAGGAGCATGTGATGTCGGAGCCGGTGGCGGGCGTGGTGACGCGCGCGGAGCTGGTGCGCCTGCGCGGCGAGGTGCGGGACGCCGCGGGCGCCGCGCCGCAACTCGACCTGCCGCCCGGGGAGGACGAGCCGCTCGACCACGTCGTATGTATACTACCTACCTACTACCTTCAGCTCCCTGTTACACCTATGTTGTTATTTTTTTTTAAATCTTACATTGTATTTGCTTATTTTCTTGTCGCAATTAAATAATTGATGACTATATCAACTACAGTCACTTTAAATAAAAACTTAACTTATGAACACAGGCGTCCGAAGAAGAAGCTCAGGCGATCAAAGAGCGCATCATAGCGGCGCGACGCAAGGTGCACAAGACTACCGGAGAACAGGTCGCGGCTCGGTGGACCTTCGAAGAAGGCGTAAGTTCAATCATGCATTTTTATCCAAACTAATATTATTTAGTGTGGTGAAATCATCAAATGATTCCTCCTACCCAGGGCAGGGACTGTCAGACTTGTACAGACTATAATCCGCGGTGTCCTTCAATAGTCCTTTAGCCGTGAGGCACACGGTACCTACGTACATTCATTGTATTCTCGTAATTTTTAACTGTAATTGTGTGCTTCAGGCTTGCCAAATAAACCTATTTTCTTTCTGTCTTTTACATTCCGGGGTCACGGTAACTCGATAGTCCCGCGACAGCGAGTCGCCCATTACTCGTCGCCCAAGAAACGACGGTCTTGGCATAAGTAAGGAGAGGTCTATGCCCAACAGTGGATAAAATCGGGCTGTGGACGATGATAATGATGAACGAACTAGTTCAGTAGTTCATTATGTAAATGCGAACTTGAGTTTGTTAGTTACGCTTTCAATTCTAAACCGCTGTACCGATTTTTTATGATGGATAACCGCCAAAAATCCGTAAGTTGTGTGGACTTTCGGCCCGTTCACGACCTTGCCGCTGTGTACGATCACTTAATGTGTGTCGCCGAGCTGTAAGATCAAATATACAGAAATGTTTCAAACACGCCACGACCCTGTGCTGTGCCGATTCGCGTTTTATGCGGCCACTCGTCACGCTAGACAAAGTGAGCAATATGGGAGGCTGCTAGTAAAATCTAGGACAGCATAAACCAGAAGAATTTGTCTGAATTCCAAAAGTGAATACATAAATTATGTTGTTTTAGATAAAACGTCCGTACTTCCACGTGAAACCCCTGGAGCGCTGTCAGCTCAAGAACTGGAAGTCATACTTGGAGTGGGAAAAGCAACACGGCTCGTTGAAGAGAGCGCTCGTATTACATGAGCGCTGCCTCATTGCCTGCGCGCTCTACGAAGAGTTCTGGATGAGGGTATGTTACACGCACAGATAAATATATTTTTTTTTAGCGTGGTACAATCATCAAATGAATCCAGGGCGGGCAGGGGGGACTGTCAGACTTGTACTGACTAAAGACCACGGTGTCCTTCAATATATCTTTAAATTTCGGGGTTACGGTAGCTGGTTAGTTCTGCAACCACATGGACTGAGTGTTGAAATTATCCAGCTGTAAATACCTACATACAGAAGAGTGTGATCGCGCGGCCAGTACCTCGTCATTACAGGCTTTAAAAAGAGACGGGTATTGGCTGAATGATCACTTTCTCTCTGTCTTAATAATGGTAGTTACATAAGTGCTTAGTTTTAAGGGCGTATGTTCCACAGTTGATAAAGTTCCTGGAGGAGCGCGTGGAGACCAACCCGGAGCTGGTGAGTGTGGAGCGCGAGGTGCTGGAGCGCGCGTGCTCCGTGCACCACCTGGACAAGCCCGAGCTCCACCTGCACTGGGCGCACTTCGAGGAGGCGCACGGGAACGCGGCGCGCGCCGCCGACATACTGGACCGCATCGAGAAGACTTGCCCCAACCTTGTGCAGATACAGTACAGGTACACACGAGTTTTCTTGTGTTCATGGTCTTAGTTTGTGCTAGATGACTCATTAACTGGTAGATTCAGGAAGTCTCAACGGACCTTTCTGCATTATGAATGTGTTATTTTTGCATTTTTCTTCTACAACTAAATGTTAGTGATTAATGATAGTGTTAGTGACCATGTCAGTTTAAAACCTGTACTATTATAATATTATGTTTGTTTGTACCAGACGCGTGAACCTGGAACGGCGGCGCGGCGACTACGATAAGTGCGCTCAACTGTACGAAGGCTACATAGCGTCAGCAAAGAGCAAGGCGGTGGCGTCAGCGCTGTCCATCAAGTACGCGCGCTTCCTGTTCCACGTGCGCGCGCAGCCCGCCGCCGCGCGCGCCGCCCTGGACGCCGCCGTGCTGCGCGACCCGCTCAACGCGCGCCTGCACGCGCAGCGACTGGACCTCGCACTGCACACACCCGGCACGCCATACGAGGAGCTCGACGGTAAGGGACCACGGGCTAAGGCATACTATCTCCTAGTAGCATAGGTTGTGAAATATGGGGGATGAGTAATAATCTACCTTGGATGTGTTCTTCCAAAGATCACTTGAAGGGGGGATTAACTTCCCCTGCCCTGTTTAATTTGTATATAAATGCCCTGATTGAGGCGCTTAGCAGTCATCATGTCGGTTGTCATATTGACGGAGTCTGTGTCAATAACTTAAGTTACGCGGACGACATGGTACTGCTGAGCGCGTCAGTCAGTGGTATTAGAACATTACTAGCCACATGTGAACGATACGCAACTGAACATGGGTTGCTGTATAATGTTATCAAAAGTCAGTACATTGTGTTTAAGGCGGGGACTAGGTACCACCATGATGTTCCACCCATGCTGCTAAATGGAGTTCCACTTGAGAGAGTGGAACAATTTAAATACCTCGGTCACCTGGTCTCCGCCGAGCTCAAGGATAACGCTGATATTGAAAGGGAACGGAGGGCTCTGTCCGTGCGTGCGAATATGGTAGCCCGTAGGTTCGCACGCTGTACTGCAGACGTAAAGGTTACGCTGTTTAGAGCATTCTGCACAACCTTTTATACGTGCAGCCTCTGGGAGAAATATTCGCAGGCGTCGTATGGGGCCCTCCGTGTCCAATACAATAACGCCTTCAGAAAACTGATGGGGTTGCCATGGCGTTGTAGCGCATCAGGTATGTTTGTGGCGGCTAGAGTAGACTGTTTTTATACTATAATGCGGAAACGCGCAGCATCATTGGTCGCTCGGGTCATGGCTAGCCCTAACGGGGTTCTGAGGATGATTGCTGGCAGAGTGGATTGTCCATATATAACTCACTGCTGTCAGTTACATGTTTCTCCATATCGTGTTGTTTATTAATACTATTTTTTAAGAACCATGTTACTAACCCCCTCATATGAGTTTATAGCTCGAAATAAAGAATTTGAATTTGAATTTGAAATGCAACGCAATGATGCATTTTTTAAATAACTTATGATCCTGGACACCATTGGTTCATTCATCCATAATGCTGCATTAAATATTATTGTATGTATACTCACTCATAGTAGCAGAACGTGTGACAAAATTGTACCTGTACTCTGATTAAACAGGAAGAAAATTGTCGATGAATCACAGAGTAAATACTTCTCCAAAAAATAAAATACTAATACTAGGTCCATAATGTGTACGTGCAGAACTGGTGTCGTCGTACGGCAAGGAGGAGGGCGCGGATCCTGAGATATGTGCGACGCTGGCGTGGCGGCGCCGTGAGCTGGCGGAGGAGATGGGAAGCGCGGCGGCGGCGCGGGCCGCACACGCACACGCGCGCGCTCTCGCTAAGCACCTGCGCAAGCGCGCGCGTAAAGACAAGCACGACCCACCACCACCGCCCAAGTAATACATCATTCTTGTCCTATCATTTCAATTTTTAGAAGTCAAATGTCATGTGTGTAATTCAAAAACAAATGAATAATTATATTTATTCTGCATCTGTTCTGTACAATCTTTTAATTAACTTGTAGCATTGCTTCCCTATTACATCTTCCATTTAACTTGTGTGTCTTACGCAGTAGCACATGCGTGGAGTCCAGCAAGAAGAAGGAGAGCGCAGCAGCTCCGGCCGGTAGCGCGGCGTCGCCATCGAGCGGGTACTACGCGGCGCCGGCGCAGGCCGCGGCGTCCTACGAGCAGCCGTACGCGCCGCCCTACCAGCCCGCCTGGGGCTACCAGCAGGCCCCCGGGCCCTACCACCACCCGCAGCACCCGTGGCCGCAGTACCCCAACTACTACTAACAACACAGACAATTTATCTACAATTGGGTAGTTGACACCAGCAGTCAAATCGTGCCGACTCAATGAGTTATTTCTTCATTTCCTAGGGCCAGTTGCTTGAACAATAATTAAACGAACTATTGTTAAAATCCCATAAATTTTCTTAAAAAATGTACAGGATTTAACACATAGTTTGTCTAATGATCATACAACTCGGCCTACGCAGCTAAAATATTAGTTAAAAAAAAACATGTTATCAGGCCTTTTGAGTGTTTTAGACATGGTACAATAATATACTTCGCCAGGTATGGCACTCCGAAACACATTGGTCACGTGGGCTGTCACAAGCCTACGTCATCATCGCTATCCAAGGTTCTCAAACTTTACACTTTAGGGGTAATTCAACCTAATAAAACTTTGACCTAATTATTACATTACTGCTAACTTTTGCCCTTGGCTTCACCTGCGTTGTAGGTTTTCAGTGACACAAATCATAATTTATTTAAAAAAAAAGAAGATAACAACAGTTATTTAGTTTTTGATGTGAAAAAATATAACAAAGAAACTTGTTTGACGTTTACAAATAAATGTTGGGATCCGCTTGTTACACAGTCACCGAGCGAGACAGGCGTATGCATAAAACAAGGATAGCGATACACGACAAAATGGCGGCATGACAATGACACAGCCCGTTCCTGTGTTACCAGTAGTGTCCGGTTTTAACTCCCTAACCGCATTTATTACCTATGCGAATACTATAAAACGTTGTGGCTTTATTTAACAATTGTGTTGGTACACGTATTGGATTGTTTCGTTTGCTAGACTACACACAATGTAAATGTTTTATATATTTTTTTAAACAAAATGGTGACTGGAAATGTTTCCTTATTTTCGTATTTGGTTGCAATAAAGTGGCAACTGGAAAGTGACGTAGGCTTGTGACGCTGCGGGAGTGTCAGACCTTGTTTTTTTAGACCATGGTTTTAGAGAAATTGTGTCTGGGCAATAATGGTGAATGGTTTCAACTACCCAATTACCATTAAACTAGCTTTACTGACAGACGCGAGTCTATTCGTTTAAGACTTGTTTCTGTACACACGATATTTTCGATAATATCGTTTAAGTTATAGACTATGCAACCAGACTCGGTAGCGTTTTTTTCGTCATAGTGAGAAATAAATAATGCGACTTACAGGACATGTTTATTGACGCAAACATTTAAGAAACATACATTACATTTATTTTAGGAAATAAATCTTATCTTCACAATCCAACATTTTATTATTTCGACATTCCATCAGTCTTCCAAGGTATTTTACCTTCCAGTACAATCCGTATAAACAAAACATAGTTACTATGTTACAAAAACAATCCTTACTATTTACAATCGCAGGTTATCAAGTAAGTAATTCGTGGACAATCAAAATGCACTAAATACCTAATGCTAGCTGTACATTTGCTCTCAAAGACATTTTCCTCAAGATGAAGGTGGAGGAGGAGAGTAAAAACAGGAACCATTTTCATGAAAATTAAGTTCACTGCACAGAAACTGATATTATTATCAGTTGTGTTGCAATTTTCGTCGTCTTTGGGAAGGTTATGTTTTAGATATAAATCACTTGAATACAAGAAACGAAGATAAACTAAACGATGCAATAACGAGCACGATAATTTGAACACCTTGCCTCTAAGAATTGAGTACTCAGTATGTAATTCAGTAACAAGTTCAAATTGTTTTCACAATATAAATAAAATATATCTTAATAAACATTTTTCCGCTACGAAGATTAAATACTATTGTACAATCGTCTAAAGAATCTCAAAATAAATTGATTTAATTCTTCTATTTACATTCATTGCAAAATTTTACCGGTACCTCTACATTAGTAAATGCCATAATTTAAAACTCTTAATTTATTGACTTTATTCGTCATTATAGGTTAAATGAACCCATCTTTAAAACTGCATACTCTATTCGCATTAAAGTATGCTCACTAAAACGGTCCGTTCACGACTTTGGTCTAAGCGATGACCGTAGCGGCGTGCGGCGCGTATAAGTCATTAATTACTTTGCAGGCGCTCGAGTTCGCCACAGGCGGCACCTCGTTGAGGAATTCAAACATTTCTATACAAAATCTTACCACTCGCCGCCCCGCACTAAGTTACCACTCACAGCGGCAAAGTCGTGAAAGGGTCGTAACGGATAACGTGTGTTTATTCTAAAACGAACAAACTCCGTTATTACTGTCCTGATGGCCAGTTTTTGAACAATTTTGATCAGGAGCACGCGGCTTTTGCAGCCTTCACAGCTGAAATAGAAAAAAAAATACGTCAGAATGTTTGTATCTTTGATACAATTTTGAGCAGTAAACTTGGTATACCTAAATAAAAAGTGACGTATCTACAGAGCCATAACTTCTTGCTCACCATTCCTAAGAAATGAGTGATGGAATAAGGTATGATATACCTTATTTAATTTTTATGTTATGTAAGTAAGGCCACTTTTGGAACTATTTCGAGATTTCGAAAATTCTTCAATTATGGGAAGCTAAAGTAGCTAAACTTCGAGTATAGCTAATTTAGATAGCTATAGGATAATTTCGATCATAAGGCTGCGGTTCCACTGAGGCGGAGCGGAGCAGAGCTGTGCCACGATTCGCTACTTGGCTTGATCCACTGTTGTTCTTCTTTGATCTTGAATTTGATTGTCTGATCAGCCAATGTGCATCAGCCTTGTGATTGGTGACAAAGGTCGTATCCGCTATGCTCCGCTCCGCCTCAGTGGAACCGCAGTCTAAAGTGAGGTAGTAGGTCAACGTTCATTTACCTTCCCTCTCCTTTCGACGTAACTTCTTGCGTCGTCGGTCGATGGCCGCGAGCTCCGCCTTCACCGAGTGGTAAGCTTTTCGTAGGTCTGCCAGACGTGACGTCAGCACGTTGATACGTGTCTGACAGTCCCATGAAGGATCTATTATAATAAAAAGGTTATATTATTAGAAGCTGGCATATTTTACTTTCAGTCATCACAGTCATCAAACGAAAACAAAGCCTTGCTGGAGGACTATGGTTTTCCCAGAGGCTTAATTAACTCTGACACCAGAGGGTGGCCATAATCCTCACAGGAAAAAAAAAAAAAGGTTTTTCGATTATTTATACATTGTTTTATATTATTACATATTCGTACATTGGAACAAGCTTGCTTCATTTACGATCAATTTTTTTTTTTCAGGTTGGCATAATGGATGGCTCTGCCCTGATGTAGGCAAAGGTGTCTGTCAGACTCCTGATACCTTGGAACGGGATGCTGGAGTGATATTCCATATTTTTTTAACATTGCTCCATATTCTTCCTTTATCATGGGTGCGTTAACACACATAGTAACTCACATACACAAACACCCATACCCGGAAAAATTACTTGCAGATCATACAAATATTAGTTCCGTGCGGGGATCGAACCCGCAACACGTTGGGCAGCAGTCCAATCACTAACTTAGCCACTGCGCTAACCTTGCCGTCAAATGGATGTCCTCTGCCCTGATGTAGGCGAAGGTGCCTGTCAGACTCCTGATTAATACCTTGGTAATGGGATAAGTGATGTTCCGTATAGTAAATGGAGTACGTACCCAGTTCGACGTAGAAGTTGTACTTGAGCGGCGGGTGGTGGTGGTGATGGTGCTGCGTGTCGTCCGTGTCGCGGCGCGTGCGACGTGTGCGGTGTCTCAGGCCCGCGCCCGAGCTCTCCGACGCCTTGCGGGACCGTCCTCCACCTGACACACACATTACATTATTATAGTCAGCTAAAGCCGCACAAGTCGATCTCCTGGGTTAAACCGCACTTGCCGAGGTTGGTCTGTGGATGGGTGACCGTATGTCATAGCGAGTTTCCTCCATGCCTCTTTTGTTATTCTCGGTTAACAATTTTTGGATCTTTGACAGTCGTTACTGTTAGTCAGGAGTTTATAAGTCTGACTAACAGTCTTTCCGTGGGGTATCGTATTGCCCAGTTACTGGGTTGTGGAGGTCCGATAGGCAGTCGCTACATGTAAAATACTAATATTCAGTAGCATCTGGTTCGACTGGAAACCGTCTCCAATATAGTTGGGAAAAGTCTAGGCAGATGATGATGTCAGCTAGTCTGAATGTTGATGGATGGAGAGGTAGAGGAAGGCCAAAGAAAAGATGGATAGATTGTCTTATGCCTGATTCAACGTATCAAAATCGTCAAAATCCGGCCTTTACCGCCGGCTTGTTGTGTGCGGTGTATAGACAGCATTAAAAGGGAGAATGGAAAAAGAAAACGTGTTGCGCTGACCCCAAGTAAAATGGTATAAGGGGAAGGTAGATGTCAGCCACGGCCCGCTTTGGATTTTCACACGAACTTCCCTCAGCACGAGTTTTCAGTATTTGATACGTAAAGTAAACTGGAACTTAGACAATTTCAAATTGTCAATTTTCAAGGAAAAAATTAGTTCCTTCTTTGCACACCAGAGGCGCTGTTCCATTTTTTCATACAAGAAACGCTGTAAATACTGGAAAGACGCTGTAAAGTAAAAGAGTGTAAACTCGTGCTAGGGGTACTGATTTCACCCTCTTTGCCTTTCATAGCAAATAAGACTATGACATTATTTACATCTTATCTATGGCTTTAACACAATTTGCATTGATTTGAGAGCCTTTATTTTCATGTAACCTAGGTTTTTTTTTACTTTCTAGTTAATGCAAGTGAAGATAGCTAACTGACTGACCGTGTGGTTTCTCGACGTCGAGTCCCGCCGCGTCGTTGACTCTGCTCTCGTCCTCGTCTTCCTTGCGCTCCGAAGGGCTGTCCCGTTCCGAAATACGGCGCTCTCTGTACGAATTAAAAATAAAACTTATTATTATTATCAAGTAACATGTTGGAACAATGTTTTTCTAAGAAATTTAAATGTACACGTAGATTGTTTCATGCGCGACTTTTAAGAGGTTATCTTTTATGTTCGCGGTACTGTTTTATGCCTGCATCGCGGCATTGAAAAAGAGCAACTGACGGAACGAGGCAGTTTTTACAGCCCGGCAGGCTTTGGCTGTCAATAGGGGGTCCCCGTCATTTTGCTGACACTCTTTGATGCCCTCGTAGAACACACCGCGGCGTCGACCCGGGTTTGGTCCATGGTCGATCAGTGAGTACATTACTTGCCGCCCGCGTTCCCGCGCCTACGACGTCTGTCGCCGTAGGCGTCTACCACTGCGGCTAGACTGTAGGTTTTTCATTTTGGGGTCATTATAAGAATAACGTTAATTATGTAGTATTGTGTTAGTGACCTGTGTGGAGGCGACAGGTCCAGACTGCTGTCGGGCGTGGTTGGCGGCGTGTTGTCTAACCGCGCGCGCCGCGCCCACGGGGAACGTGCGCCTGCGCCGGAGCCCGCGCCCCCCGCCCCGCCACCGCCGCCGCCACGCGCCGCCTCCGCGCTGCCGCCGCCCGCACGACGCTCTTCTGCAAAACATTAGTGCAAAATAATATATAGCACATTAAACATAAGTTAAGAAAGACACAATATGGAGCCACTGCTGTCCTATTCTTAGTAGAAAGACAGAGTAAAAATAAGGTCGGACGCTGCCTGAGTAGTGAACGTACCTTTGGTGTGCTGGTGTGGCGGCGCGGACGCGAAGGGCATGTGCAGGCGCTGGCGGGGCGGCGCGGGCTCCGCGTCCGGCGCGGGGGAGCCGGGGATGGTCTCCTCACACAGCAGCAGGGAGATGTTGCCGTCCTCGTCGCGCGCCTCGCGCACCTCCCGCATCTCCCGTCCTTCTCGCACCTCGCGTGCATCCCGTGCGTCCCGCGTCGGCAATGCTTCGCGTGGTCCGCCTGCTACTACGACGCTTGCGCCTGTAATATAGCCGATTAGTTAAGAATATCACAAACAAAATTAATGATGAAAATGTGATGTCACCTTACCCATGACGCGATGCGACTGCAATTCGACCAATTTGAACTACAAGTGAAAATCACCCTTACCAGTACAACCTGTACAACATAATGACATAAAACACGTTGTTATTTACGGGTGAAATGAAAAACATAACACGCTTGCCACGATGAAGACGTCCAGTCGATCGAATTACATCATTATTTCGTAGTAGCAATTTCGAGTTTCATTTTTAGTCAGTAGAAATTGCACGTCGTCGCTCGAATCACGTCATGGAAAAGTTCCCCAAGTTGGTTTATAACACGCACTGTGTTTCCGCTCGTTCTTGCAAGCGTCCTCGAGCATGAGCAGCGACTCTCCCGCGCTCCACTCGCCGGGCGACTTGCCGGCGTGCAGCGCGCGCGCTCCCACCGTCATGCCGCTCGCCGCGCCCGCGCCCAGCGAGCCGAGCGACGCGAGCGACCCGAGCGAGGCCAGCGAGCCGTGCTGCGTGTGAGTCGGGTGCGCGGGCGACGACCGGTCGCCGCTGCCCCACTCGTCCACCACGAGCTTGTCGATTATCAATCTAAAAGAAATAACAGTTTCTTGAATGCTTCAAAATACCATCGAGGGTATCGTTTAAAGGGACGAGGCGTAGCCGAGACCTTTAAAATAACCCGAGTTCGGGACATCGCACTTTCTCTCGCGTGATATATAGTGCTTTATACTACACCTACGAGGGAAAATAATTTACTTTCTACGAAAAAACTGAATCCTCAAACCAACACACCAATTGAAATGGCGCCATTGGCGTCTTGCAATTTTACATTGTTCTTTTTTCAAATGTTTTATCTGCCGCCGCAGGGTGCACTTGCAGCCCGACACCATTCAACATACAGCTGTGGCCAGTGTCATTTTGCGAACTTGGAGATTAAAAACTCACTTTTAAAAAACTTTTTGGCTTTTTTGATATTTAGGTACCGGCGCATCTGTCTTACCCAAATATAAAAAAAGAAAAAACGTTAGAAATGGATTTTCATACACTTTTCTCTCCGCTCAGATGCGTTTTCTCCCCGCATATTTGGTCGATATGCAATGGACCGTACTTTCTACCGTAAATTGAATGCCAGCAAAACTAAGCACAAGTTGAGTGACAATGGTCGTAGCAAAATTGATGTAGGTATTACTTGCCTCCTGTCCTCTTCGTCGGAGTCGCTGTCATCGCTGCGCTGTTCGCTAGGGCGAGGCGGCGGCGCGGCGGCGGCGGCCGACTGGTTGATCTGACTGGACAGCTTCTGTATGGTGTCGCTCAGCACCTTGTTGTTCTTGCCGGGCACGCTCAGCGGCAGCTCGGCCACGCTCTTGCGTCGCTCCAGAACACTCAGAGGACTTTGCAGGCGAGGCACCTCCTCCGGCTTCACTTTCTTCACATCCAGTAGATCACGCTTCACGTCGAGCAAGTTTGACGGCTCCCCAAATATCGTCTCATTACTGACCGGCGGAGTCGCCCTCTTTAATGCTTCGGTCTTCGCCAAAGGTTTCAATGGTTCCGGCTTAACATTTCTCAGCTCGGGAGATATCGGAGACAGTTTCGTTTCTGGTTTGATGGGCTTAATCGTGTCGGTCTTAGGTGTGACCGGGCGGTCGTCCATCGGCGGGGGAGACATAGAGAGCCTCTTAGCGCTGCTGATAGCCTTCAGCAGTTTCTCCGCAATCTTGGGTCCCTCAGACTGTAGCAGGAACCCTGGCGGCGGCTCCGGCAGTACGTCGAGCCGCGCGGGACTGTCGGGCTCCGACTTATCCTCCTCGGTGTCGATCAAGGGGCTGGACGGAGGTTGCAGTTTCAGAATGGGAGGCTCTACCGGCACAGGATCCAATTTCTTTTCAATTTTTAATTTGAGCGGATTTTCCTTCTGTTCCATGACAGGTATAGAAACAGAGAGGGGCTTGAAGGGGTCCTCTTTGGGTGTTTTTTCTATATTCTCTACTTTATGGTCTGGTGTGGAGGATGTCGTCGCCGTAGTGACAGTAATACTGGGTGTGGTGACAGTGTTTGCAGTAGTTTGGATGTTTGTTTTAATAGGTGGAGGATCTGGTTTCTTCTGTGGTGGTGGAGTTTTGGGTGGCTCGGGAATTACTTCTTCAACCTGTTCTTTCACTTCAACTACTACTTCTTTAACGGGTTCCACAGGTTCAGGTTCCTTTGGTTCGTCTTTAACAGGAGTTTCCGGAGTCTTAGGTTCTTCAATGACTGGTAATACTGGAGTTGGTTCTCTTGCCTCCTCTTTTATCGTGATATCTTCTGGCTCGTCATCTGACGACTGCTCATCGTCTGCTGGACTGTCAGGGGAGTCATCTATTAGTTCCCTCAACTTTGACACTTTACTCTTTTTAGAGTATGTTTCTTGATTTTTAGCTGGTGTGAAACCTTCAAAGGTGGGTCCTGAGCTGCCGTCACCCGGAAATGAGTCATCATCAAGTGAGAAAAGTCCGTCCTTGGAGTCATCCTCGGGACTCTGGCGGCTAGCGTCCCGGCCAGCGCCGAAATCTCTGAAAGGCGATAAGGAAGGAGATCTGAGGGAAGACGGCCGCGGTCGCATCGGGTCTTCTGAGATTTCTTCACTCAACGACTTGGATAGAGTGGATGTATATTTGCTAGGTGATATGTCGTCGAAAATACGATGGGTACGCTTTTTCTTTTCATCGTGAAGTTCAAGTTCGAAAGGTTCGGGTTCTTTGAACTCGTATACATCTTCGGCTTGTTTGTCTTGCTGCATGGGCTCGGGCTGGGCCGCGCCTGGGGCCGAGGGGGGCGGGGATTCCTTATCTGCTTCCTGCTTAGCGTCCTCGGGCTCTTGTTTGACTGTGTGTAGTCCCTTGAGTTCGGATCGGATCTCATTAAGGTCGTAGTCGCGTCCTTGGTGGCCCGCGTTGGGGCGTGTCTTCTTAGGCGGGGACACAGATGTGGGAGTGGACACGGTCCGCACGGGCCTCTTGCGGGGTTTGCTGGAACTGCTGCTATCACTTGATTTCACATCTTTAGACCTTGAAGGAGCTGTGGACAAATGATATTGTTGAGTGAAAAATACCAGCAGAATGGAGGAGAAAATTGTGGTATTAAGTATCCCAGGTACGTACTTTTTGAACTGGACTTGTCATCTGACTTTTTAGGCGGTCTCTTAACATCGTCGTCACTTTCCGAGTCGCTATCTGAATCCGATCTTGCTGATGACTCTGTAAGAAATGTTTAAGTTAAAACAATATTTAAAGATATAGGATGATGTAATCGACACGAAATAACTGCATACCTTCTGTCCTCTTGCTTCTGACTCGCCTACTCATAGCAGAGCCCTGAAAAATTGAAATGTAATAACATTAACTAGTGTTATACAAAATTGTGGGTGACATGACATTGTGCCCATTAGTGGCAATACAATAAGTTCTCATACCTCATTTTTTATACATTGTGTAGATTTTAAGGCATAAATAAAACGTATTCTAGAGGCTATGGCGTGTTGTGTGTGACAACTTACAGAATTATATTTTCACAGTAAGCGAGCTTGCAAAGACGCGATACGATGTAATTCGAGCGGTTCAACTACAAATGAAAATCATCCTTACCTCTACGACATATGAAAGAAAAAGGGGCCGCTATCTATGGGTTGATGAAAAGCAAAACACGCTAGCACGTAAGTCAGTCGAATTGCATCATTATATTGAAGTAGTATGGACGATTTTCCTTTGTCGAGAAATTGTCACGAATCGTGTAAATTTTGGCTTGCTGTCCGACAAAGCATTTCAGGAGTGTTTTCAGAAAACTGACGATAAAATCCGAAGATAGTTTATGATTAGCACATTCATATTCCCTAAAATTGACGAAGTTGCCCGAAAATGTTCGAAGTTGGTGATTGTTGTAGAGGTGTACCTTCTTGTTGCGCTGCTCGTGTTGCGTGACGTTGAGTGCGATACGTTGCGGCTTGATCCACTCGTCGTAGCGTGTGTTCCAGCCCGTGTAGTGCACTCGTAGCAAATCACCCGTCGCTGACTTGTCGATCACTTTCGCCTCGTACGTCACCTGAGTAACAAGCAAACATAAATCTATAGGTACGGTCGATAGAAATGCAATTAAGTCTTTTGAAAGTATTGAGCGGCTAGTTTCGGCTTCGTAGAGCGTTAACTCTTTCTTACGGGTTCCCCATGTTAAGAAAAACGCTTAGTAAATAGTAGATTTCCTCAAAATTTACTTCTTATCAATTAAGGACTTTACGAATTCCCATATTTGAATATTGTGATACATCTCTATAGTGTATGCCAATGTTGCCAGTATCAAAAAATTAAATTACAATGAAACTCTCCTCTTTTGTATGTATTAAATAAACTTAACAAATAAGTTGTTGTATTCCATTCTTACAAAAAAAAAATACGTTTGCGTCAAAATTTAAATAAAATTGTTTGCTTCGTACTTTTACCTTAGATTCGGACTGGGTAGGTCCATAGTACACTTTCAGTTTGTCGCCCACTTGAGCTTTGACGTTTGACACTCCAGATCTTGGTGTTGGTTCATTTGTTGATGTCCTGTAAGGGTAATAAGGTTTTTAGAAACATAGTTAAAAAGGTTTTTTAACATAATTTTTAACGATAGATTGATTAACGTACATTTTTAAATTAAAAAAGCTAAAAACTAAGTGGCGCAACGAGTTTCTAGGGACAATTGTAAAGACTGTGTTCTATTGTATTAGGAGGTAGAAGGCCAAAAACAAAATATTTTATTTATAATAAGCACTTATAAAACGTCCAAAATTAGGTGCATGTTTCGAGTTATTCGCTTCTAACAACACAGTTCGGCCCGTAATCCACCAAAGCGGAGAGGAGACGAGATGTGTTTGAATAACCAATCAGATGTCCACATCTCCTCTCCGCTTAGCTTCAGTTGACTTGAGTTGACATCTGATTGGTTATTCAAACACGTCTCCTCTGCGCTTTGGTGGATACCGGACCTTACTCTTTACACCGTCTTCGACAATTCAAAAGTGCCTGTAACTGGCGTACTTGAAATAAATGCTTTGATTTTTGGCTCTTTTAAAAATATTTGTTATATTTTGTTATTTTTAGTGACTTACTCTGTATTCTTCCTCTTCCGCGGTCGTTTGCTGCTGTTGGAAGCAATCGTGTTGCCACTGCTCGCTGAGTTCGCGCTCTGACTGCGACGACTCTGCATCTTCTTTATTGGGCCACATCTACACACACATTCAATTACTAATACACAGTCCCTTGTCTCTTTACAGAAATACTAGAGCAAAATACATAATTTTTAATTGATGATCAATAGTATTTTCACTACACGGAAATGCAACAGTTCTTGGTTCTATTACAACAATAAGAGGGCCACAAAAGATGGTCATAGACCCAATTAATTCTGTACTGAAACGACAAAGAAATATGTGACACCTGCGCCTCTCAAGCGCAGCATTTAGTTAACTGTAGAAGAAACGGGGCGTCTGCGTTTTATTATTAGTAGTAGCGTACAGCCTACGAAATTACTTTTTCATCCCCCCATCTCGGAAAGGTTAAATCACATCATATCACACATCAAATTTTAAAAATAGAATTTGTTTCCTCGCCTTAGGTGGGAAAGCAGAGTGCGCTCCTCGGGTGTAAGGCTGCGTTGCTTTGGGCTAACTTGAATCCCTTGCTTCACAAAGGATTTTTAACTTTATTCCCTCGTTTATTTCGGGTATTAACACTTGAACCTCCTCGCTACGCTACGGACGGAGGTTCACCCCCAGAATCCTCAGTATCGCTTCGGAATTCAATACGCCTCCCTTGGAGCGTAATCCACAATTATTTTGTTAAAATCTCAGACCCGGAACATTCTTGGCTCAGTACTTTGTTATACCTTTTTTTATTTGCTTTTTGTGCGGTTTTCATTTCACGTTGTTATGACAAACCAAGATAAAAATAAGTAACTTAATAATACTTAGGTAGTAGTTTTCAACTACATACTACCTAAGTATTATTTGTTTTAATTTAAAAATTATTATGTTCTATAATAACGTCTTAGTTAATACCTAAACTGAAATAAAAGCCTATCTTGTGTTTATACGATTGTGCATCTGTTTTTTTTTTGTTTTTGCATTTAGTAATTTCCTCGCTGAGGTGGGATGAAAAGTTACGTGTTGCACTCGAGTGCAAAGATTTTTCATCTTGTGCTCTTTTGATTCCCTCGCTATCACTCATGATTCTAATTTTTGAATCACTCGTTGCACTCGTGATTCAAATTTAGAATCATTCGCTTGCTCGGTCATCAAACATGAGCACGCGGTTAAAAATCAACTTTGCACTCTTGTATAACAAATAACTATTAAAGAATAGCATCGTACGTTATCCTGCAATC
Source organism: Agrotis ipsilon (assembly GCA_028554685.1). NCBI lineage: Eukaryota > Metazoa > Arthropoda > Insecta > Lepidoptera > Noctuidae > Agrotis > Agrotis ipsilon. The sequence goes on along the minus strand of CM052973.1, from coordinate 9,399,889 downwards.
TGCTTTTGAGCCAGCTACACGATGTCGATTCTCAGGCACGAGGGTAAATAAAACGGGTTAATATCCAGAACACAGACATACTCCTAACCAATACACAGATTACTAGGTAATTCTTAATTAACAATTTACCTGGAAGCCCGGCCAGAGCTGTCGCTGTCTGTTGAAGCGTGCGGTCGTCGAGACGCTCTCGATGTGCCCGCACTCATACCTTCACCTGAAATAACATGAGTGTGGTCAATACAGTTGAAATAATGTTTGAAAATTTTGAGATATGTTGAAATTGTTATGTGTTTATCAATTTCTTTGCGCCAAATAAATGGTTTTTCTTTACACTTAGATCACAGGATTGATGAACTTGATGTTACAATTCCACTAAAATTATGTGCGGCACATAAGTTAGCGAACATTATATGTAGCACTTCAGCAGTGCATGTCCTACGTTGGTATCGAATTCAGACTCTGTATTCCGGTGTTTAGGTCACGAGTAAGGTTGTGCGTAACTTTTCCACTGTTGAACAGAGTAGCAATGTGCGTGCACAAATAACGACTTCAGTGATCACGCAAAAGATTTGTAGAGTGAATGTACTTACTCTTAGAAGACAGGGGGCGTCTCTTAGGAGTCCTTTTGTCGTGTCCTTCTGTCCTGACAGGCGTGATGGTGCGTCCTTTGGACTGCGACCTTGGTTTAACCACCACTTTCTCCTTTTCCTCACTAGTGCTGGTAGACGCAGAGCTTTTGTCTTTTTCTTTGTCCTTTTGACTATCTTTCTCCTTTTCTTTTTCCTTCTCGTTTTGTTTCTCCTTTTCTTTCTCTTTCAGTTTTTCTTCTTTCTCCTTTAGTTTATCTTCTTTTTCTTTTAGTTTATCTTCCTTTTCCTTTAATTTCTCTTCTTTTTCCTTTTCTCGCTCTTTCTCCCTCTCCTTTTCTTTTTCCTTCTCCCTTTCTTTCTCTTTTTCCTTCTCTCGTTCTTTTTCTTTGTCCACTCTGTTTATAGGATAAAAATAAATTAAAGTTTATAAAATGAGCAATAAATAAATTGCATTAATGGGATCACAAATTGCATAGTTAATGAAATCCAATTATTTGTTAGAGATGGTACAAAAGAACGTAGTTATAAATGATATTTAATTTGTAAGTTATAAAAAAAACACTTTTACATGTCACAACCAATACTTTTTAAAGCTAGGTGAGGCTGGTGTTTTGTACCTGACTACTCTGAGAAAAACCAGCCGAAAAAAATTCAGAGGTCAGTCTCTTTTAAAGTCCAGACATTGTTTTGCTTCAGCGCATTTGCGGATGTCTGAGATGGTATTTTGAGGAATGAACCACACTGATTCGCCTGGACCTGTCCAGTAGCATTTGTCGGTTATCGTGTAGTGTGACTCAGAACACAAGGAGCTCAACTATATCCTATATACATACTTGGGAGTAGCTACAATAAGTGGTTGGTTGTCGGCGCTGTCTTCTTCGTCACTATTGCGCGCCTTTTCCTTCATCTTCTCTGTTTTCTCTGGCTTCTCATCTTTCTCACTTTTGTCACTCTTGTCTGTTTCGCTTTTGTCAGAATCTTTGTCTTTGCCTCGCTGCAATGGAAACAAGCTCCAATTTAGTAACGTTGTATTACTTGAGACCTGGTTTCAATGATAGCCAGTTAAGGAACAGGGTCAATTTAAATTAGCTAGTGAACTACTTACAGCATTTTATAGGGTAAATTATGCACAATCGCGGGGTGAGCGGCCGGCCGTGCGCGTGTGGTACTGTACCTGGGTGGTGGTGTGTGTGGGCGTGGTGGGCGGCGGCGTGGGCCCGGCGGGCGGCTGGCGGTCGCGGTCGCGGATGAGCGAGCGGCCGGCCGTGCGCGTGTGGTACTGTACCTGGGTGGTGGTGTGTGTGGGCGTGGTGGGCGGCGGCGTGGGCCCGGCGGGCGGCTGGCGGTCGCGGTCGCGGATGAGCGAGCGGCCGGCCGTGCGCGTGTGGTACTGTACCTGGGTGGTGGTGTGTGTGGGCGTGGTGGCGGCGGCGTGGGCCCGGCGGGCGGCTGGCGGTCGCGGGTCGCGGATGAGCGACGGGCCGGCCGGGCGCGTGTGGTACTGAGTACCCTGGGTGGTGGTGGTGTGTGGGCGTGGTGGGCGGCGGCGTGGGGCCCGGCGGGCGGCGGCGGTCGCGGTCGCGGATGAGGCGAGCGGCCGGCCTGCGCGTTGTGGTAACTGTTACGGGTGGGTGTGTGTTGGGGTGGTGGGGCGTGTGGGCGGCGGCCGGGGCCCGGCGGGCGGCTGGCGGTCGCGGGTCGCGGATGAGCGAAGCGGCCGGCCGTGCGCGTGTGGTAGCTGTACCTGGGTGGTGGTGTGTGTGGTGCGTGGTGGGCGCGGCGTGGGCCCCGCCGGGCGGCTGGCGGTCGTCGGTCGCGGATGAGCGAGCGGCCGGCCGTGCGCGTGTGGTACCTGTACCTGTGGTGGTGGTGTGGTGTGGGCGTGGTGGGGCGGCGGCGTGGGCCCGGCGGGCGGCTGGCGGTCCGGGTCGGCGGATGAGCGAAGCGGCCGGCCGTGCGCGTGTGGTACTGTACCTGGGTGGTGGTGTGTGTGGGCGTGGTGGGCGGCGGCGTGGGCGCGGCGGGGCGGCTGGCGGTCGCGGTCGCGGATGAGCGAGCGGCCGGCCGTGCGCGTGTGGTACTGTACCTGGGTGGTGGTGTGTGTGGGCGTGGTGGGCGGCGGCGTGGGCCCGGCGGGCGGCTGGCGGTCGCGGTCGCGGATGAGCGAGCGGCCGGCCGTGCGCGTGTGGTACTGTACCTGGGTGGTGGTGTGTGTGGGCGTGGTGGGCGGCGGCGTGGGCCCGGCGGGCGGCTGGCGGTCGCGGTCGCGGATGAGCGAGCGGGCCGGCCGTGCGCGTGTGGTACTGTACCTGGGTGGTGGTGTGTGTGGGCGTGGTGGGCGGCGGCGTGGGCCCGGCGGGCGGCTGGCGGTCGCGGTCGCGGATGAGCGAGCGGCCGGCCGTGCGCGTGTGGTACTGTACCTGGGTGGTGGTGTGTGTGGGCGTGGTGGGCGGCGGCGTGGGCCCGGCGGGCGGCTGGCGGTCGCGGTCGCGGATGAGCGAGCGGCCGGCCGTGCGCGTGTGGTACTGTACCTGGGTGGTGGTGTGTGTGGGCGTGGTGGGGCGGCGGCGTGGGCCCGGCGGGCGGCTGGCGGTCGCGGTCGCGGATGAGCGAGCGGCCGGGCCGTGCGCGTGTGGTACTGTACCTGGGTGGTGGTGTGTGTGGGCGTGGTGGGGGCGGCGGCGTGGGCCCGGCGGGCGGCTGGCGGTCGCGGTCGCGGATGAGCGAGCGGCCGGCCGTGCGCGTGTGGTACTGTACCTGGGTGGTGGTGTGTGTGGGCGTGGTGGGCGGCGGCGTGGGCCCGGCGGGCGGCTGGCGGTCGCGGTCGCGGATGAGCGAGCGGCCGGCCGTGCGCGTGTGGTACTGTACCTGGGTGGTGGTGTGTGTGGGCGTGGTGGGCGGCGGCGTGGGCCCGGCGGGCGGCTGGCGGTCGCGGTCGCGGATGAGCGAAGCGGCCGGCCGTGCGCGTGTGGTACTGTACCTGGGTGGTGGTGTGTGTGGGCGTGGTGGGCGGCGGCGTGGGCCCGGCGGGCGGCTGGCGGTCGCGGTCGCGGATGAGCGAGCGGCCGGCCGGCGGCGTGCGCGCACCTCGTGGATGTGCTACGAGTGTCACGCCCAGCTTGCGGTAGAAGTCCTCGTAGCTGTGCAGGAACCTGTGCAAATACGAAATCAAATTATTAGAGTCGTTACACACAAGAGCCACAGTCATAGATATAATAAAGAAGGAGATATGGCGTGAAGTTCAAAATGTATAGAAAACCGGTGAAGCCACGATTGCCCCTCCATAACGCCAATATTGCACACACAGTTCGGTCAAAACAATACTACGAACAAGTGCACACATGCGCCGAAGATAACCCAGTCATTTAAATATAAACCTTATTCTTTAAACTGCAGCGTGCTTTTTCCGTATAATTTGCTCACAGTCAAAAAAATATCATTGTGTGTTGTAGGGACACGGGGGCGTAACGGCATAGTGCTTGACTAAATCGAAGAGTTTTCGATAAATATATCGATGAAATTGTACAGGTTTGGAATTAATGTAAATAAAAACGATATGAAACCAACAAAACATTATTTAATTGATGTATAAAATGTTCCAAATTAGATCTTTTAATTTAGTGCACATAGGTTACTAAACTAAACATTAATGAACTTACCTACTTCACGATCTTGGTTACGCATTTATCTACTACGCTTTAAAACAATAAAAATCGACCTTTCAAACTTAATACAAGTTAACAAATTGAAGAAAAATCTAAAATAGTAATAAAACAATATTAGAAGTTGACTTTTTGTCGATAGACGTTGTCAGACCTCCACGAGCACAACACTAACTCGTGCTCAAATACGACGGACCGGAGCAGCGGACGCACCATGCGACATTACGGCTCGATGAGGTATCGTTATGTCAGTTTTACATTGCTCTTTCAGTTCACTCGGTGATAGACTGAGGTGGTTGTAAAAGAGCAATGTATTTAATACAAAAATAATGCAGTCGAAGAGATATAGGAAAACAAAAGTATAGTAGTACAAGTCAGGTATATTTTACGGCTTGCAGTTTTTCGTGATTTTTAAGACAAATATTATAAAATACTTTTACTTACCTATGGTAACTGATGCCATGGGTTCTAAAGTTTTTGTTTTGGCTACTTTTTCTGCACAAAACCTCTGAACAAGACGGCATAATCGTTTTTTTTCACGATCGCGGTTGACAACAGACTAACTCGCGGTGACGGCCATTTTTTCAATATCTGAGCGTAACGCTCAACACCGTTTGGTTGCCGCCACGCCCCCTTGCCACTTCTCCTGTTTTTAATATTTCTGTGGCCACAGTAGGCGACCAACTTTGTCAAGGCGAGCCGACGAGTCAACGAAGCCCTAAGGATAAGGTCTGTTTTAGGTTTAAATCTGAACTACTTACTTCTTATAAGCCTGTTTACAAAGGTTGGTGATGCTTGTGGTGACAGGATGAAAGCCCATTTTGTCAGCGATGGTCTTCCACTGGTTTTGGTTTGTCACTCTGTTGTAGCCACCTAGTTTCTCCACCACCTGGTAGAAACAAAACAATACAATGTTGATATATACAGCTGTCTATGCTAAACATAAATACCTGAACCGTAAAGTCCGTAGATAATGGAACACTTGGATATTGTTTCTTAAACTTATTGATAGACATGGAACACAATTTCATATAAGTTTAATGAAAAGAATTGTTATTAATGCGACAGCTAAAGATAAGGTCACGGTATCAGGTTTTCGGAATTTCTCGGCCTGGAGCTTGATTATGCCTATGTGATGCCCATAGGATTACCCCTATAGTATTTGAGTTAAAAAGCCGTCGGTGTGGCAAAGTGGCAAAATCAATCAAATTAACGGCCGGGCCGCAGTTTTATATTTAAAAGGGAAAGAAAATTTATTTTTATTATTCAACAAATAAGGTTATCTCCTTATTTAAAAATGATAATATTTAGTTTCCACTCAGTGACAACAATCACTGGCCGCGAGGAGGTAGCTCGCGGGCCTAGCGATGATGATCGATGCGGCGCAAGGTTAATTACAATAACTTACCTTGAACAGTCTGTACAGATCTATGTCCTTGTTGGCGATAGTGGGGTTCCTGTTGAGTGGCGTCCCGCGCTCGTCCATGAACTTATATAATTGCGCCACAAAGTGGTCCTTCTCCTCTCGTGGTTCGTCATCTGAACTCTGTGGATAAAAATTAAAGAGATGTAAACCTGGCAGTGATTGCATTAAAATGGCGGGAGAATGCTCATAAGGGGTTCGATTTATTTTTCGATATCATGGTTAATGAAATAGCAAAACTTGTTCACCATTATAAGAAGTTTCTCAGAACGTTAGTTTTTCATTACCAGAAACTGTTCCCACGACAAGAGACATCCATTAAGTCTTTCCACTCGAAAAAAGTGAGTCGTCTAGGCGGAAGTCAAAGATCGTAACTGTTTTGTACATAAAATGATTGTATATGCATAAAATGATGTTTTCTGAAAGGAAATAAAAATGACACAACAAAAAAATCAACGCATGGCCATTCCAACAGTCGGTCTGACCAGCCGCGATAGATGTTCACATAAAAAAGTTAGGAGGACCAACAAAATTAGTTTACATACATCATCGGAGGTATTCCTGGGCTCGTTGAAGAGCGCGTCCCGGTCCCAGTGCGGCGGCAGCACGGCGTTGTTGAGGTACTGTAGCGCCGCGTCCACTCCGGCCCACTCCAGCGGGGCGCTGCCCTTGCGGAACTCACGGGCCTCCTTCTTTGGGACCGTGTAACTGGTGACAATATTGTGTGGTTATTTTATTGTACTAATGTAGGTGAGGGGGGGGGGGGGTCACATTAAGGGAGCTTCCATGACGCGATGCAACGCAATTCGACTGATTCCAACTACAAGTGAAAATCATCCTTACCACTACGACATAATGACATAAATAGTGCGGTTGTCTATGGGTAGATGAAAAACAAAACACGCTCACCATGACACGACGGCGTCAAATCAATCGAATTGCATCATTATATCGTAGTAGCAAGGAAAATTTTAATTTTTAAACGCGTTATAGGGAAGCTCCCTAAGTAGAAATCATCGAGCATTCGCCGTTTTTAAGTTTGTTGAACTGAACAATGAAGGACCAAGCATAGAGTCAAACATCGCTACGAATATTTTCACGATCTTTCTTGCGAATTATCTAGCTAGCTGATGGTTCGTACACTTAAGCAGGATTATAGTTAGTATATTTTCGAAACAGATCAACCAAAATTGCTACTAATAATAAACCTAATTTAACAAAGAGGTTCCGTTGCACAGCTTTTACCTGCAGTCCTTAATCGAGTGTGGGAACTCGCTTGCCTGGCTTTAGTAAATTACTAGATGAAAACCCGGTTTCGCTCGGGTGAAACGTGAGTCACACATCTACGTACTAAATGTAGGTGTCACGGTAACTCATAAGTCCCACGACCGCGGCAGGGTTTGGCCTTCAAAGGTGGGTCTTTGAGGCGCGCGTGGAACTCACGGACGGGCCGTCGACCCGGGCACGTTTCATGATCAGAGAGCGAGTCGCCCATTACTCGCCACCCGCATGCCCGCGCCTGTCGGCCGGAGATCGTCCTGCGACGTCCTGGGCGTCTACCACTGCGGCTGGGTCGTGAGGTGCAATCCTGCACCTTATGCTCCACTATGTCCTCCGGGCGATCCACACAGTGGTGACACTCAGGCGTTTCCTCAGGTACCTCCCACACCCGGAATTTCCGTGTCCGGTGAGGACCTGCGTCAGGCGGTAGATCAAGACGCGATGCCTATCTAGCCACTCCTTAAACCTTACCGGGGGTCTTCCCGCCACCATCGCGGCGTGCCCGGACCTCTGTTGCGACAGTCGCTCCCTCCATATTACCGCTCTGAGATCGCGCCGGAGCTCTTCCCGCCGCACTTAACTTGTCGAGGCAGCGGGGGTTACAGTTCATAGTTTTTTTAATGAATATCGCAACGTTTCGAGGAGGTTTAGTACCCTATACACCATCATGACACTGGCATGATAACAGTGCTATCGACTCGGTTGCCAAAAATAAAGAAAACAATATAAACTTCTAAACATGATAATCGATGTCAAAAATGGCGACTGCGATCTGTCTTGGCAGAAAACCATTACAATTTTACAAAATACTCGACAATTCGAATTTTGCGGATATATGTTGTAGACTCGAAATCTCTATTTTTTATGTTTTATTATTCAGGTTAGCTTTCGATCGAGTCTACTACAGCCCTGCACGAAATTATTAATATAGATTTTCAACATGATTTTCTTTAAAAACCAATATCTGCCGTATTATAATACACATACATTTGCAATATTTTCAATTGACCATAGATCCGGTCGGGTCTCCAGCGACTAAAGTATTTCGTCGCAAAAGTATACGAATTTTTAAGTTGAAGAATTAATTATGAGCTATGAGGGAATACATTCCAATTCTACTGGACTGACGTCCAATAGGAGGTTTCACGCAAAGCTCGGCTCAGATGGCGCTACCAGCGCATGATGTCATTTACTGTATGATTAACTGGACATACACTACACCACAGATAATATAACTACACACTCGAAGCTACACTTGAACGTTGTTTACGTTATGTGCTTGTAGCGCCACTGACGGCTAAAACGCGCAATGAAACCCCCTAATGACCAAGAACCTTTGATAGGTAAGTATACTAACTATCTGCCATCCTTGAAGGAGCGCACGAGGTAGTCCTCCTTGACCTTGATCTGCGCGGTGGGCGCCACCACGAGCGCGGGGAAGGCGGGCTGGTGCGGGCGGCGCCGCTCCGCCCCGCCCCCCGCCTCCACCAGCACCACGCGCCCCACGTGCGGCTCCACGTCCGCCTTCACGCGCCGCCCGGAGCCCGAGCCCGAGCTCTCATCAGACCTTGCGCAGGAATGTTCAATGTTAAGGTGGAAACATCACGGTACACCGCCAATTATTATTTATGTTTACGGTTTTTGGTATTTGCAGATTAGTATCGGTTGTTTCGTTCACGATTTATTGATTTGCGACTGTAAACATTATCCATTTAACGATTCACTATCTTCAATAAATCTTCGTAAGTTCTATTCAAGTAATATACATGATAATGATAAAATAGGTTACACAATACACATCCCACATGACCTGATGCAATAATTATACTGTTATAGTCTGATAACCAATTGAAAAAACGGGATACCTTACAGAATTTTTAATACACTTCTGTAAATATATTTTTTTAACACTTGCAAATTAAAAAATCATCAACATACAAAATGACACTAAGCTGCAAATAGCAAAAGTTGTAAAAAATAGTCGCGGAATATCGTGGTGCTTTCACCTTAATTAAATTAATGAAAAAACAAATTAATAAAAAATGAGTACGAAAGATGGAGAAAGTGGCGCTGGTGATGAAAAACAACGATTATAATGCCTGGATTCCCCTAAGGGGTAGGTAGATGACGCAAACTGGTAATATTTATTTACATAATTACCAGTGATGTAATTACAAGCATGACACACAGAAATGAGGCATATGTGAGTAACTTCTGTCTTAGATAAGAAGAAGACCAAAGCAGCAATGGATGGACTTTCAGGATGAAAAATGAAATGAATGATACATACTGAGGTGTATGAAAGAAGACATTGCAACAACCCAAAATGAAATAATATAAAAGAAAAGCAAGGATTCTTATGAACACACAAGATGAGTTAGAAGTAGCCAGTATTTAAAAAAAATAATATTTAAACATACTGTGCTCTGCCCCGTCTTCCCCTCCGTCCTGCTATCACAGGTGTAGAGAAGTGTTCCGGATGTGTGAGTGGCAACTGGTCCAATGTTTCACTCTCATTAAAGTGCCGCCCGCTCTTCAAACAAAGCGCCGACCGTCGTAACGTTGTTATATCGCCGTCGTCAAATACTAAAAGGTAAAAATATTTCAATTAAAAAGTTAGAAATACTTTTTCAGCAATTTAGGTGAAAAGTATTGACTTGAATTGTGCCTAGTTGATGGTGACTAGTTTATGAAGAGCTATTTTGTTGCTACACACTATGCCAGCAGCATGGCTTGCTATGCCTGTTGGTTATTGAATAAAGTATTGAGTATAGTACAGCTTATTTTTTTTTCTGTGTCGTGTTAAAATCATCAAATGAGGGTTCCAACCCAGGGCAGGGCAAGAAGGACTTTCAGATGTGTACCGATTAAAATCTACAATGATCCTTCAATAGCCCTTTACATTCCTGCATCATGGTTATTATACCTGATGAGACAGTCCTGCGACCCTAGACAGCACACCCATGCAACAAAATCTGCCATACATAATATGTAGGAATTTTTGCCAAAAACTTTTTACTCCAAATTCAACATACCAACAGTATACTGGCTACAGTCTTGTATTTTTGTGATGACAGCTTCCATAGGGTCTTTCTTAGGATCCTGTTTCACCTCCACTATGTTCCCAACTCGCAGGGTGCCTTTGATCACATCATCATTCACTGTGATTGAACCTCCACCTGCCTTTAATGTCACCTGCAAGTAAAAAAAAAACAAATCTTATAAAAATTGCCGGATGCCCAATGAACTGTGGGCCAAAATTACCACTATGTGGAGCCCTGACACAGCCAGAAGACGTCGCGTCAGACCTCGCAAGTCGCGGGATGAGCTGGATAAAACTAACAACCAGTGGCTCACACCAGCTTTAGATCGAAATAGTTGGAAGTCATGGGGAGAGGCCTTTGCCCAGCAGTGGAACGATACATGCTGACAGTAACAGTATAAAAATTGCAAGAATTAAGAGGAAATGGGAAAAGTTACAATTACAGCATTATAGTACTTCCAGACCTTTTCTGATTTTCGATTTATTTATTTTAACTTCATGCAACACAAAAGGTATATCGTCAGACTTAACGCCTGAGGCATTCTCTACCAGTCAACTAGGTGCATAAAAATAATGAGATTATATAAGAATTTAATTTAATAAAGACATGTCATTAAGGTCAGGATAGGTCATGTGCAGAACCAGGCACATGACAAAGTTACAAATAATTGGAAAAGGTCTATTGATTTAGAAACAAAAATCTTAGATTAATAAATTGAGGTTTTAACATAGATAAGTGTTCTAATAAGATGTGTTCTTACTTCTTAGCATGGAACATTTATTATTAGTGATTTCCTTACCTTACACTTAATATTTCTAACAACTTTCTTTATCTTAGCTTCGCAGAAAGCACCTTTATACTTTGCACTGACATCAGTACCCACTGGCAAGAATGGTGGGTCGTCACCCTGCTACAAAGTAAAATACACATTAAATAAATGGAATTAAGTTGAAAGTCAATTATGCAGGTTTTAAACCATTTAACTTACCATTTTATAAGATGCCTGTTTGGTTTAGTACTTGCCAATCCTGGAACAAAGATAAATAATCTGTGAAATCAATGAGGCTCCATACTAATTGATGTAACCATGTTTGGCTTCAAGGACTAAGTATTGATAGCTCATTGTGTATCTCCTTTTTAGATGAAGCAGTGAGTCTGACAGCTGAACTGCTAGTGGCTTTAAATGAATTTAGAACCGCAATTCGTATTGGATTTTATTTCAACTTTTGTTATGCTCAATTTATGGTTACATGAGCTTTCTTTTATAAGGTTATTTTAGGAGTTTCCTTAGCTATGTAATTGAGGATCGAGTCTACCTGTCTTTGGATTATGTCTATGTTGGAGTAGCAAGTGGAGCACCCCAGCTTCATGCCTCACAAGACTCATAACCAGACAAGTATAGGAGAGAAAATTTATACAAGGATGTGTTCATCATCTGCTAAGCCTTTTCCCAACTATATTGGGGTCGGTTTCCAGTCAAACCAGATTCAGCTGGATGTCAGTATTTATAGAAGGATGTGTTAAGGTAACACATCCTTCTATAAATACTGGTAACTCAATATTATTAATATTAATAATATAGAGCTTCTGACAAATATTTGATTAATTAAGCTTCTGCTTATTACTCTAATGCCAGGTATTTAAATTAATTTGTGTCACTTGATACATACGGGTCAGTCATCGGCCAATACGAAATCCATAAAAAAAAAATTGTACAGTAAAAAATCAATGCTTTCGTATAGGTATTCAGCCACTATACATATAGAACTCGGCTGTAACGGGAATACTTGAATAAATAGCCAATAATTTTATTGACATTGCGAATAGTTCAAAACATAACAAGCAGTGACAACAAGCGTTGCATGATAAAAGAAAGTAGATTGCGCGGCAAACAGCAGATAACACACTAGTAACTTTTAAACGTATAATTACATGTAAAACTTCTTACCGTAACTATTTAACAAACATTTAACTGTAACTTATGGTAAAAGATGCTACAGAATTAAGAAAATAACACAAGAAATTCAACATCCATCTTCCTCTTTTCGTGTTCTGACACAAATGTGACATTAGCAGTTTAGTATTGCCAGGTAAGCAAGCTACATTCACGTAATCGATTTTGTCCCGAGACAATTTTCCTTTTTTTTGGTTTTCTATTGGTTGATGACCCAAATTCAACTATATGGTTATCTGTTTACAGCATCAGCAGTCTGTGGCAACAGGAATGACACAAATGAACATTGAACACGTCAAACAAAAATAGTTTTGTGTTTTACGAAGATACGAAATGATGTTTTGAAAATGTATTTATTGACAGTCTCGCGATATTGGAGTGCGTAGAAATTTCTCTGGTGAAATCATACGAAAATTTCAGTGCATCGGGGAATCGCACTAGTACCAAAATGAAGGCTTTACTAGCAACTGTGATCAGTCTTGGACTTACGACTGTGGTTATCGGCAATGCCTATTACCAAAAGAAACAGTTTTATCCTTCGATAGTTTATTTAACGAATTCCAATCCTAGCATGGCTGTAAGTATGATTCTCTTCACAGTATAAATTGTAGCCAAAAGTTGAGTGGTGCATGGGCGCACGGCCATTGTAGTTGATTAAACAATATTTTAACACATTGAATGGTGTAAAACATTAATTAACGTACAAGATAACCTTCTAGTGACGTTGCTCTTCGTTAATGACAAACTTTTACTTGCAGGTAATGTATTTGCAAGCTTTTATACTAGTTTTACTAGTGGGCAAACTGTTGAGGAAGATATTCTTTGGACAGCTTCGTCCAGCAGAATTTGAGGTAAATTAATGAATTTCCTTTCTAATCTTATCACAATACATATAAAAAGGCAATATTTAATAAATACATTGTTTATATTTCAGCATTTGATAGAGAGATCTTGGTATGCCATAACAGAGACCTGTTTGGCATTCACAGTGTTCAGAGATGATTTTAATCCAAAGTTTATTGCGCTCTTCACTCTGCTATTGTTCCTGAAAGCATTCCATTGGCTGGCTGAAGACAGAGTGGACTATGTAAGTAATGATTTCTATTAATAATGTTATACAAAGAAACTAATTATAGTTAGTAATTAAGGAGTAATTAACTTTCGGTTCCTGTTTGGTGCCAGAAAAATATGAACTTATTAAATGATACCATTTGTATTTCGTAACATATTTCTTTTTTTGGTGAAAGTAAGCATAATTATAATTTACTATATCAATTTTCTAAAAATCTCAAATATTATGTAAGAAAAATATTTTAAAATCTTATCCAGAAAATAATTATTATGCTTCATAAGAGCACCCGCAGCATGATATAAAACAAGAAAATATCCTAACGGACAAATAAACATACCTGTTGCAACAACATACAAACAAACTTTGACACACCCATTCCACTTTCAATATAATCAGCTTTTAAAGTGATAGCAAGAAATTGTTTATCAAAACTTAATTAATTTACATTATAAGATACAGTAGAATTAAATATCTCATATAATAAAATTCAACCTCTAAAGTAAAGGCAACAAAACAAAAAAAAAAAAGAAATTGGACTCTATGTTAATGTAAATATGTTTTATTTTACCCAGATGGAGAGGAGTCCAGTAATAGGTTTACTATTCCATGTAAGGATATTGACCCTGTTGATGCTGCTTGCTCACGCAGACTTCTACTTCATCCACCATGCGTACCAGTTCACTGCCTCTAAAGGACCCTCGGTTCAACTAGTCTTTGGCTTTGAGTACAGTATTTTAATAATAATGATTGTGAATATACTGATCAAGGTGAGTTTTCTTTTCTACTATGTTTATATACTTATCAAAAACTATATTTTGCCAGCAGTTATGAATTATATTATGAAAGTAATACCAGTAAAGCTATCTCTGTGCAAAATTTCGTACCAATTCATTCAGCCGTTCTCTCATAATTGGGTATCAAAATTGTCCATTCATCCAAACTTGCATAAAATCTCAAATTGAGTCAACTTTGTACTCACTTGAGGTAAATAGAAGAAAGTGATATGACAATATTTTTATCTTTCAATAACTTTTATTAATACAACAATTTTTTTTTTCTTTGCTAACCTTGAATTATAATTCAATTTTTTTAGGTTATGAAGTAAAAGAATTACATAATAATTTCTATTATTTTTCCGTAGTACCTTCTCCATGCCATCGACTCACGCTGGGAAGCCCCTTGGGAGAGCAAAGCTGCAGTACTGCTGTACACCGAGTTGGCTATCAACTTCTTAAAAGTACTGCTTTACATTGGCTTTGTGGCAGTTATGGTCAGGATCTACACATTGCCACTCTTTGCATTCCGACCGATGTATGAAACAATGAGGTGAGATAATACATGTAATCATTATTATGTAAGCCAACTGATAAAGTATTTACTTATCTCGAAGAGCCACTGGCCATCAGACACCATGTTTTAAGATGCCACTGAACTAAATATTTCAAGTGGTAGGTATACTACCAAACTCAATACAACAAGATTTTAATATGATTTCATCATCAGAATCATAATTTTATTTACTTAAATATTAAAAATAAATAAATCAGAACAGCTACATTTTGCCTTATTGTAAATGCATTAAGAAAGGCAAGAACTGAATTTTCTTTAAATTTGTACAAAAAAAAAACCATTTTGTCATCTTAGAGTGCAAGGCAGCCTCTGAGCTTTATAGCCCACCCCACGAGGACTACGAGTCTTCATGTTCAAATTAACAATTCAATAAGATAAATAAAAAATAAAGACCTTTATTGTTGAAGAAACCCATACGACGCATGCGTAAATTTCTAAGAGACAACATAGAAGTTCTAAAGAAACCTGATTTATTTGCGATTCATATTTATCTGAAAAACGAACCCAATAGTTTTGACTGAATTTTTTGCAGTTAGCATAGGAAAACCTACAGAAAAGTCGTCTGTTTGTATGTAGATAGGTCTTAGGTCTATAGATGAATATCATAAAATAGCTAATTTAGCACAGGCTAAAATAGTCTGTGTAGCTAGAGTGTCGTCTCGTAGCCGGGGTCAGAAATAATAACGACAACCACGCAAGATGAAGCCACCCTCCCACAATTTTCTCAGTAGTCAGTCAGTTACGATTTGTGCCTGATTGATCGCAATAGGCTCACTCATAAACGCAAGGGACTTAAACATATCTGCCAAAATGTGGGAGTATTATTTTGTACACCTCAGCCAAACCCTATGAAGATCAGGTGTGATATTGTTTATTTTATTGCAGGAGTTTCAAGAAGGCGTATAATGACGTGGTCCTGTCGCGGCGTGCTATCCGGAATATGAACACGCTGTATCCGGATGCGACGCCCGCGGAACTTGCTGCTGCTGACAACGAGTGCATCATATGCCGCGAGGAGATGCATACTGGTATGTATTGTAAAACTTATATTTATTTTAAATTTTGACTAGAAATTGTTCCCTTTTCAAAAATAACATTGGTTACTATTCGAAAAGTTTCTTATAGTGGTCTATGGTAGTAATCATAAGCGCCTAACTTCTTCTTATCTGCTGCTTATTTATCCTCACGAATGTTGATGGTAATTTCACAATTTTTTACAAGGCAAGATTTGTAGATAATTATACTGATAAAATAAAAATACGTGACTTTTAAAAGTCCTACCACAATGTTACGTTACATTGTTACATCATGATTTCACACATTTTTTCTTAATCTTTCTGGTAAAACAAATGATTGTAACAATTTTTAGATACATATTTCGTAATGGGGCGTTTACACGGGTCGATTTGCCTGGAGATTAGTTGTGTGAGTCGCATTATTTATATGCAAAATAAGTTGTACAAAAGCGATCGAATTGTCATTTAAACAGTGGATTTCGCCACACGGTAGGCCACCAGTGTAAGTACGAACATAAAATTAAAGAAAAAAAAAACAATGTAATATTACTATGATATACACTTGCAAGTAATTGTTGAATTCTTAACATTCGTGTTGATAAATACAAGGTTAGTGAAACCTGAAACAGTGATTAAATTAAGACTTAACAACGAATCGAACTCGTACACGACGACCTCGAACACCTGGTAACATGACGTGTGACGTGTTTGTTTGTATTGTGGCCATACTCATGAAACAGAAAACATGTTATTACTTTCTTATGCATATTTTATTATGGACTCATTTATTCGGACGCCTTTATCGGACTTTGAATCATTAAGCATTTATTCTAATTATTATACCATTATATTATATCGAGAAAGAGTCAGTTTGAATCAATAGTGACTAAGTTGCGCAACATATTCGCCCTAGTGAATGGACAGTTGATAGGATATCTCTCTAGGTGTCAAAAGACATAGACAGAAAAGTGTGAAAGATACAAAGTTACTGCGTCACTGGTAGTTGTTTCTGAATAATTATGTCTGTTAACCGCGCAATCGTTTTCTCTCTTTCGGACTCATCAGGTGGCCTATCATGACGTCTTAAAGCCAGACTAGTTCCAGGGAGAGAACGAGGTGGCGTTAGACGACTTGTATAGTTCTGTCTCTTTCCCACACTGCAACTACTTTGGCTTTAAGACGTCCTAGTAGGCCACCAGGTTCATTTTCTATGGCTTTGTTTGATGTCTGACCAGCATAAAAAATTACAGGTGCAAAGAAGTTGCCGTGCAACCACATATTCCACGCGGCGTGTCTGCGGCTGTGGTTCCAGCGGCAGCAGACGTGTCCGACGTGCCGGCTCAACGTGCTGCGTGCGCCGGCGCCGGACGCGGGCCCGGCCGGGCCGGCGCCGGCGGCCGCGCCCGTGCCCGGCATGGCCCCGCACGCGCCACATGCCGCCCCCGCGCCCGTCCCGCCTGGACCCGTGCCACCGCCCTTCCCGAACATGCCGCCACCACCTCGTGAGTACCATCACAAGCATAGTCTGAATATGGTTAAAATTACACATAATGTATTACAGAATTGATTTAAAATACACAAGTCGCTGCTTAAATTCAAAACGGCCACAATTCGAAATTTTTTCAAATCGTTTTTAATGCAAAAATCGTATCAATTCTGCCTATATTTTTATATTCCAAAAAGACACCTAGTATTTTCGCATCAGAAATGAGCAAATCGCACAACCGCCCTTTTTCCATTTTGTCACTTAGGTGGTTAACTTCAGATCAAAGCCGCCATATTTCGGGTTGCGACCCTGCAGTCAGCGGGAGCGCACTTTTGTTATGTGAAAAAGGGCCACATTTCAAAATACAACCGTATTGTTTTAAAATTACATGTAAGTGTATCATAATCTTGCAAGGAAAAGTGCCGTATTTTGTGATATGTCCATTTTGAGTTTGGATAAATCTTTTTTTATTATTACTCTTTTAAGGAAAAGTGCAGTATTTTGGAATGCTTCTGTTTTGCATATAGAAGTATGGTGATAGTGCCAGTATTTATTTAAACAAATCTACAAATTATATTTAAATTTTATACTTAACACAGTAATTACAACTTAAACCAGGCCTGTCTCATTACCTTTATAAAAACATATCGAAGCGCGGTGGATCCACCCGAGTAGGCGATCGAGAATGGACGCACGTACTCTTAGTTCGCAGTCTTAGTTTCTTTGTTGATACGCACACTATTAACTCTTTGTATTAATGATATTATTTTTTAATATTAAGAGAGCAACTTGTTTGTTGAGATATTTTAACGATATTTTATCCTTTTGAATCATGTAATCGATCTGCGCATTTAGGAAATAATCAAGAATTAGTTGTATTCGTGAAAATGTAAACAACGAACTTTTGAATTATTACAAAATGTGAAAATATAATTATTGTAAGTTATTAGACGTCTTCCGGTCCGTGGTCGCCACTGGAGGTCTTTTCTTCGCTATAGGTTATCAGTACTATATGCATATGTGGCTTACCCATTATACCCATTGCCACTTCAACTCCCAAATTTTACGATCTATTTGGATGACTCTGATTCTTTGCCGAATATCGTTGTTCCGGATTTTATTCCGTAAAGAAACTTAAAGTCTTTCCATTGCTAGTTAAGTGACTCTTAGTCTCTATCAACTACCACTTTTCAGAGCCGTATGTCCTCACTGGTAACATACTTTTTTAAACACCCATATCGTAAGACACTGTGAGATACTCGACGAGAAGATAATATCACATAGCTTCCCAAACACTGTCCATCAGAGTTGCATTCTTCGGGCGCCCTCGTTGTCGAAGTTGGATCTACCTAACTGAACAATCTGTCCAAGGTAATTATAATGGCCTATATTTTCAAGAGTAGGTATATTCCCAACAACAATCGGTTAGGGTGCCACATGGACATTTGACATGATTTTTGTCTTGTCTATGTTCATTTTAAGGCCGACCTGTTAGGAAACGTTCGTGAACAGTTGCGGAGAAACAATGTCTCCCTGTCTCACCTCTTTCTGTAATTGGATTGGTTTCGTGCTCTCTTCCTAAAGTCGGATGGACATGAACACACCAACTCTTCGATACACCAATAGTCGAAATGAAATCGTTGGACTGCAATACTGCCCAGGTTTCGATTGAATCAAAGGCTTTCTCATAGTCCACAAACGTTAGATATAATAGCCGATATACTCCTCTGTCTTCTTTTTAATCTGGTGGAGCGTGTGTATGTGGTCTATGATACTAAAACCTTTTTGTAAACCGGCTTGTTCGGGAGGCTGGAAGTCACCAAACCTGCGTTCGAAACGGTTCGTATTGACTCTCGATAACATCTTGTTGTGTGCATGGGACAGAAGTGAGATTGTTCTATAATTCTTCAACCCTTTGTTATCCTTGTGTTATCACCCTTTATAGGGTTCCATAGCGAAATGGCAAAAAACGGAAACCTTGTAGATTCGTCATGTCCGTCCGTATGTCACAGCCACTTTTTTTTCGAAAGTATATGAGCTATCCTGTTGTAACTTGGTAAATAGATGTATTATGAGAACCGTATTAGGATTTTCACACAAAAATAAAAAAATAATAAAAAAATTGGGGGTTCTCAGTACTTAGAATTAAATGTCATAAAAATTTTTTTCACCAAAAGTATACGTGTGGGGTATTTATAGATAGGTCTTTAAAAATGATATTGAGGTTACTAACATCATTTTTTTCTAAACTGGGGGCCGATTCTCGGTTTTAGAGATGGTGTCGAACTCGACAAAAATTTGTAATGACGTCATTTTTTCGAAAAAAATTACTGAACTCTAACGTTAGCCTTCGACAAATGGCGAATTTGACATCCCCATGTTTAGCAACTTTTATAATTTGTCGAAAAAATTACGTCATTAGAAATTTTTGTCGAGTTCGACACCATCTCTAAAACCGAGAATCGGCCCCCTGATCAGTTTGCGCGAGAGACACTTCCAAAGTGGTAATATGGCTGCTTTATTTATAAAATTCATAAATATTAAATATTATTTTTTATAATCAAAAGGGACTTAATGTGATTTATTTATTGACTGGGTAATCTTACACAAAATATCAAATTGCAATCAAATAGAGGCTTGAAATATACATCCGATGATATATAGTACATAGATATACGACGTTTATTAATAAAAATAATAAACAAAAACCGAAATGAAAACTTTGATGGGCTCTCCTGTAAAAAAGTGAAATTTCGATTTGCGGCCGTTTTCAATTTAAGCAGCGAAGTATTGCTATTAAAAGCGTGTTTTTTTAAAAGCACTTGCACTAGTATGCATTAAACGAACGCATTACACATTCGTGTTGACCTTTGGAAAACCTGCTTTATGGCCTAGACAAGACAATTTGCCACACTATTCAATTAGAAAATTTCTGTAACGATAATGTTAGTGAAAAAACAAATTAGCTTGCTATTTTTTAAAAACACGTCGCTACTTTATTCATGTACCTATATGAGGTAGTGTGCTGTGATTTTAAACAGGTATAAAATATGTTAATATGACGTCTATGATACAGCCATGATGGCATGGGGCATGCCGCCGCCCCCTCCCCCGCGCCCCGCCTCCCTCGCCAACCTCACCACCGCCGAGCTGCAACGGATGGAGGGCAACGAGCGCAGGAATATTGAGGCTCGACTACAGGTAATGAAAATATCCTTCACTCAATAACGGAATACTTTTAGAATTGACTTCAGTTTCTACCTCATTTTGAATGAGGGTCAGAGTTCAGGGCATATAGTGGATATTACATTGGATTTTTCTATTTAAAAAACAACAATAAGCTCTATAATACATGGAGTATGGGGCAAAATAGGTTATTACATGGGTCTAAACACGACTGTCAAAGTTTAGGTTCCTCTACCTAACCCATAAATACCACGGTAATTTTACGTTGTTTTTCCAACTTTTTTTTTATCCTCTCTTTCCATATTATTCCTCAAAAACTACTGTATCAAGAATTGATTTTTAACCGATATGCTTATTTTTCTAGTTATTGCGAGAAATTCAAGCCATGCTGGACGCGTCCGTACTGCTCATGCAGCAGTACTCCACAGTCGTCGCTAATCTGCCGCAGAACAACGCCACTGTATCTACCCAAACGGAAACGTAAGTTATTATTCTTTAAACCAGTTTAAATCTGACATGGGGACTATTATGAAAAGTTAAAGTAGTGTTTTCCATGTTTATACTTTGTTTTGTGATTTCGATTTTTCTTCATTATCACAAGTGCTACGTTCAGACGCCAGCCAGCACATCAACCTACCTCAATTTGTCAAATTTCTTTAATAGATTTTCAACCTCCAAATACAATCGTGGAAGGTTAATGTTCGATTGGTAAAATTTGACAGATTGGTGTAGGTTGACCAGATGGCGTCTGTGAAAAACAAATTTTCTTATAACTGTTAGAGAGTTAGTCAAATTAGCTACTTTATGTAGATTTTCGATGATTTTTATGTGTTTCTTGAGTGATTTTCACTATTCCTAGTAATATCGGTTTTGTTCATCCACGAACTCTTGCAAAACTGTATACGTAATTATAGCATCAATATTAACTCTGCCATAAAAAAAAAATGTTATACTTTACAGAAGAATAGAAGAGCTGAATAAGGAGGTTCCATCACCGACAACGTCTCAAGTGAAGACGGAGCCGGATGTGGTACCTACCACGTCGAGCTACACGCAACCATCTCCAATGCCCTCCACCAGCAAAACCATCGTCACGGACGACCAGAGTCCCATGCAACCCGATACCACGACCCCTATAGACACTAATAGGTAATGTATAAACTCTTTTCTTTCCAACTGAACCCCAACCTTACAGTTGTAAAGCAGTTAAATTAATTCTCGGGGCTTCATAACCTTTGAGCTTTTCACCACGCGGGCCAGTGCGGGTTTGGCGATTTCACATGTCTTCGAATTGATGGTTCTAGGACAATGCCGGTTTCCCTCAGATTTTTTCTTCACACCGTGTTGAGAGCAGTGGTGATGAAAGAAATTACACAAGTAATGCGCCAGGCTGGGTTCGAACCACGACCTACAAACTGGTAAGTCGGGCCGAGACCACTGGGCCACCACTGCTCTCGGGTAGTCGCCATGGTTTGATGTCTGGCTTAGATGCAAGTGCAGTGGTTTTGAGAATAAAGTAAGCAATGAAAACATATTTCAATTTATCTTGTCCATAAAGGTTTCCTGAAATAGATCAGAGAAACTTATCTAAGTTACTTTACAAACATCCCTTACGTTTTTGCTTAGTCATCACTATTTTGTCTAGGCAGGGTTTTTCAAACCTGTGGGTCGCGACCCCTAGGGGGGTCGCGAACCTCGTCAGGGGGGTCGCGAAACTTTTATAGCGGAGTGTTAAAAGGTTAGAAAAGCTACTGCATTAATAAAAAACAATAGGTTATATGATATTAATGCGCTCTCTCACGCGAGCCTGTGGGAATGTAACGCTACTAAGCCGCGACAGACATCGCGAGGCGTGCGACACGAATGGTTCGTTCGCATGCCTCAACCTGAGGCAACGATGGTACATTATGGTGCGTCCGCACGAAACATGGCTCAAGCTGGCAAGCAAAACCACCACGACACGTGTTCGTGTTGACTTGCTGTGAATTGACGCCAAGCGTCTCCCTTTTAAATTTATTGTATAATCAGATGATAGAGTCCCACAACACTCTATAATTTTTATAAAGTTGAACCAGCTCACGTAGGGCTCGGTATTGGCCTCCATGATGCATGCGCGCAACGCAACAACACTGTTTCCGTCCCACGGAGCGCCCGGGCTGTACTGAGTCGGCGTTCGCAACGTGATCGTATGGCGCGATGATTCACTGTGAGCACACCACGTCCACAAGCCCGAGGCATGCGAGACGAACCATTCGTGTCGCACGCCTCGCGATGTCTGTACGCGGCTTTACAAATTCGAGCATTTCGTTGGTGAGGGAGAACAATCGAGCATCACTATGCGCATCTTGTATCAAATCTATACTAAATGTACGTGATTCAGGCACACCGCAATCGTGGCGGTAAGACCACTCTTTGAGGAGTGGCTGGATAGGCGTCACGGCTTCCTTGCCTACCGCATGACGCAGGTCCTCACCGGACACGGAAGTATGTGGAGGTACCTGTGTCTGATGAGAAAGGAGGAAACGCCTGGGTGTCACCATTGCGAGAATCGCCCGGAGGACACGGTGGAGCATACAGTGCAGGACTGCCCCTCTTGTGCAGAGCACCGCCGTTTCCTCAGGACGGCGATAGGTGGAGTGCTCTCGCACCCGTAATTGGTCGAGACCATGCTGTGGGCCGAGACGGAATGGGAAGCGGTCGCCTCTTTCTGCGAAGCAGTTATGCTTGCGAAGGAGGAGGCGGGCCGCGTGAAGGAGAGGATAGCGTCCTCCCTCCACCCCAGCCGCAATGGTAGACGCCCACGGTGTCAGACGTCGGCAGACAATCTCGGCCACCGTGGCGCGCATGCCCACGCCTACGGTGGCCGGAGATCGTCTGCGCGGGTGGCAAGTAAAGGGCAATTCGCTGCCCGACCATGGACCATGACCGTGTCGACAGCTCTTTTTGTTCCACGCGCGCCTCAATGAGCTTCAGCATGATGACGGGGCCCCAATCTAGAGGGCCAAAGCCTGCCGTGGTCCCTCTGATTAAATTACCGTGACACCGAGACACTCACTCACAATAAAAAAAAATTACCCGAATGCGCGATGAAAATAAGCTCATTTTTTACGTGGTGAAATCATCAATTTAGTCCTCCCACCCCGGGTAGGGGGGCGGCGACTGTCAGACTCGTACTGACTAAAATCCACGGTGTCGTTCAATAGCCTAAGTAGGGCAAATTATAAACCCTCAGACGTTTGGAACGATCAGAACCTTTCCGAAATAATTTTAGAGACCCTGGTCAAAATAAACCCTAAGTTAACGTCAGAACCTTTCAATTTTAGAGACAAGACTGAAGTGGACGCGGCCGACGAGCTAAGAAGACGTCGATTGCAAAAATTCGCGATGGATAAATGAGCTTGTTTAAATGTTTTTTGTTTCGATTTCCTTATGTACTATTATTTAATGTACAAAGTGTTTTGGTATGTGTAAGCATTATCTATTCTAATCTGAAATAAATGTATTTATGTTCTTGTAAATATAATGAGATATTCACATGAATACATTACAATCATACTTTGCTTTCTTATCGCGTACTCTATAGTTTTGTTGTTTTATATTAGAAGTAAAGTATAACAGAGACTTTGAATAAATATGATTGAAGTTTGAATAAAAACTGTGAGAGTGTTGTGATGAAATAAAAACCATTTTTTTACAATATCAATAATATAATAATTATACTACACTAATAGATAACTTGGTGGCTTAACAGTTATATAAAGCATTTATGTATCCATATACTTTGTTATTATAGTTTTCTAAGACAGGCATGCCACTGAAGTAGCGACTCGAGCCGTACAGCTGTAAGTTGTTCTTGCAGTACCACACATTCTTGGTACCTTCAGTACCATCCACATTAAGTGTATTCAGTTCCAACACACCAAAATGATATTTTTGACCATCTGTTTGTATACAATTTATGTATATTGGCTCTGGTAGGTCCTTTACATCCTCCTGTGAGATAAACATACAATATATTTATTAGTAACTTGTAAAAATTAAATATTTGGAGAAAAGGATGATTAAATTATGTGTTATTCATCTTCTGTCCATTTTGTACATTGGCCTCATTACAGGCCAGTGTAGGTCATTACCTACTACCCTGGATCATTGATCTAAGCATATTGCTAACAGTGATTTCCATTCTCAAAGAATTCAATGCTATTAATCTGCATGTAGTTTGGTAAGTAAAAGAAGGTAAAATCAGCAGGGTGCATACAGACACATCCTTTGATAGGGTGAATTGGGACACTACTTTGAAAGGAATTGTGTGTTGAATCAATATGACAATTTTATGTTCAACAAGCACTGTTTTGAAGAGATGAAATCAATATCAATGAAACAATGCCAGTAACAGTTTTGTTCCTATTCACACGATTTTAGGGCGTTATCACACTAGCGGTTTGGAAGCGGTTGCGGAGCGGAGCGGCCGCACAGCGAATGCGTTGCGAACACGCCGCGGTTGCGCAGCGAATTCGTTGCGGACACGCAACGGGATTGCCGCGAACAGCAAAGTGGACGCCATTTTGTACTGCCTCGAACAAACGCCAGAACGTCCGCCCCACCTCAGCTCAACGAGGAATTGTTTTTATGAAGACTTTCGAAAAATTCCTCCAGCGCTGATATTTGGCATAATATGATAAGAGTAGGTGATACAGATTATAGATGCATAATAATCCAACATTTTTTTAGTTTTTTTTTTTACTAAAGCATGAAAATTGCTTATAAGTCTCTGCGAAAAATTCCTCAGCCTAATCTAATAATGGATCTTCCCAAATTCGTCGATGCTTTTTTTTTCGTTTTCGTTTCCGGCGTCTTCGAAGTAATAACATCAACAGCAATGTTTCCTCGTCGGAATCCATTTTGTTACCGAGTGTACAAACACGCGACGAAAACGTTACGCATTTGCCACGCGTCCGCGACGTCCTCGCTGTGCAGCCGCGGCGTGTTCGCGACGGATGCGCTGCGCGTCCGCTCCGCCCCGCAGCCGCTTCCAAACCGCTAGTATGATAACGGCCTTACAGTTTAAAATGTTACATACCCCATGCAACTGCTTGGCGTAGGCGCTGGCCACAGTGAAGGCATGTGTCAGTGATCTCCCAAGGATCTGCTGCTCAGTGACTGGTGTCTCATAGACGTTGTTCACTTCAGTTTTGTTGTAGTGCAGCCAGGTAGTGTGGGGGTGTCTCATGCTGACACTTGGACGGATAGCTAGAATGCAAGGTGTTTGAAAAGTTCATAGTTTGAAAGAGATATTGATGATCTTTTAAAATTTATCATTTTGGTTAAGCTTTCTCTCCATGAATACACAAAATAATCATGATGAATGACTTCAGGCAATTTGTAATACTCACAAAGGAAAACAATAAGCTAAATTAGCTAGCTTTTTTTTATCTTATGTAGGTCAATATTCATAGTTTTATAAAATCACTAGCTTCTGCCCGCGACTTCGTACGCGAACCTTGTTGCTTATGCCACCCTTGTCACTTAAGGGTATAAAAAATAGAAAGTAGCCAATTCTCAGACCTACTGAACATGCATATAAAATTTCATGACAATCGGTCAAGCCGTTTTAGAGGAGTATGCCAACGAAAACTGTGACACGAGAATTTTATATATTAGATAGATTTTCTTAGTTGGGAGGTATTGACTATGGTAAGTACTTACGGTACTTGCTAGTCACTTCATAGAAATGCTCTGGTGGCAATGTAACAGTGTGTTTCACAGGATATAGATCCGGTATCTCAGTAAAGGGAACATCTTTCTCCACATCATGCTTCACAGGTTTGTTGCTGGTCACCAGGATATGAGAAATGTCTTGGAATTTTATTAAATCATCTTCCTTTTCGAATACACTATGGCTTTCAACATCATTTAGGACGTACTTAGACAGAGTAGATTCACTGTCACTGCTCTTTTCCACAAGCTGTAGCAACTTGTTGGTAAGAATTTCACTGAAAAAAGAAATTGTGACTGAAGATTGCTTGGTTGCAAAATGTGTGTGCATGTTAGTATGTGTAATTATAGTTTAGATAAGTGCACGCAAAATACGCCCATATGACATGGACTTGCAGATACCAGCCCTTAATACAATAGGATAGATTAATACAAAAAAAAAAAAAATTGGATATGTATTAGTCAGCATTATTACAGATGTGCATACTCACTTTCTTCTTCTATCTGTGATTCCCAATATCCTAGGGAAGTTAAAAGCTGGTCTTTCTGGTTCCTTTATCTTAGGCAACTTTTTTTGTTCACAATCAAATACATTAGCAGATAAAATGGCCTTTTTAATATTTTCATGAATGGCTGAGGGTGCCGGCATTTCTGCTAGCTCTTCAATGCCAGGCGGGAGCTTATTCTCAGCTACTATTGTCTTAGTTAGCACTTGGGCTTGAGCCAATCCCTCTAGGAGAACATTTGTACTTTTTAAAGTATAGCATGGCTGTTGTTTGTAGTCAGGATGGTTTTGGTCCAATGGAATAGGACGTTCATAAGGTCCAATTATATCAATTCTGTAACCATAAAAAGTTTGAGTGAATCGCAAAGCTGCGGATAGTTCAAATGAACCGCGAGTATTAAGATAAAGGATTATGGGGTAGGAAGCATGTTACCGTTCTCGATTTTCAGGCTCCTCTTTGACGAATTCGAGGGCATCTTCAACTTTGATGCCTTTAGCTTTGAGATGTTCCTCGAGACCAGAATCAATAGGTACGCGCTTTCCTTGAACCAACCAATGCTTCTTGAACATAAAACCAATGTGTTGTCGGTTCAACACCTGCGATAGCCGCATTGTTATGCTTTTTTATTTATTATTTAGAAAATAATAGAAATAACCTCAATAAATATAACCCAACTTTTGATTGACAGAATGTTTGACAGATGCACCGATGTCAAAAAACATGAGATTGACAGCCAAGCATAATTGTCAGTTTCTTGTTAGTGTCGCTTTTAGTTTCTACGCTTTTAGTCGATTATTAACCGGAAAGGAAAAATAAAAATTCTCATGACAATAGCGGGCCATCCACTAACATTCATTCCTTCTGATTTGTCGCGTTGTGCAAACTATACAGAAAAGCGTCGGGATAAAATAAAACCGTTGGAAGCCAACAATACCAAAATACTACGTTCTTTACCCTGACATTATTTCAACACGCCTTGAAAAACAATCCTTCAGTGACCAAACACGTTTAGGTACACCGACAGGTGACGGGGTTCGGGGTTTTCCTCGCCTACTGGGCCCATTTAGTTATAATGTACCACCTGGTGGTGTAGTGGTGTTCAAAGTTGCTTTAAGGCAATCACTTGCTTAATGCTTAATGTTTCATATTTTAAGCACGCTTTTTTATATGCTTTATTAAAGCATGCTTTTTTTAAACGCGTAGGCATGGCTTGCTGCCACTCACCGAGTCACCGCGCTTGCTTTAAGTCAAGTGACTTAAAGCAAGCGCGGTGAGTGGCAGCATGCTATAAAAGAATATTACATCGCGTTTATGAATTACGATAAAACAGAACCGTTAAAAATACAATGAACTTTCCTTCATACTTTCCAAGCTTTGGACTGTCTACAATTGAACAAATGTTTGACATTTTCGTCCGCTATAAATAAACACACAAAATCACAAAACAACAACAATAGTCACTCAATGAATCGTCCTTATTTACACAATTTTATGTTTAGGTATATTATCAATATTTCGTGTCCTAACACTGAATTTATTTACTTAAATTAAAAAAGCACGAAGCAAAACAGTAAAGAACTAAAGATGATTTTTGAGGAAAGTAAAATTTTAGATTGCAAGTGGGAGTACGATTTACGATGCGCATCGCATGCGTTAATGCGTATAAAAATAAGTAAAGAACTATATTACATGAGCCGCCCGAGATCGTAAAATCGTCCGCGGTGCTTATATAACAATTACGCACACAAGTCACAATCACAACCGACCGGAATCGCTCCCCACCTGCTTAATGCTTATTCATTGCTTGTTGCTTTTCACGCGACGGACAGAGACAGAGAGTGCGATGTAAAAGCAATAAGCAAAAAGCAAGTTGTGAGAGCCACAAAAGCATTTGCTTTATGTAATGTGTATTAAGCACGGTGCTTTATTTTGCTTTATGATATATTAACCCTTAATTTGGCAAGACCAAAAAAGTTGGCGTTAATATATTGCGTTAATATGCATTCAAACTTTACGGGAAAAATAATAAAAAAAATATTTCATGAAGGGTTTCCTGAAAACAACGTAAAGTATACTTAACAAAATCCTATGGCTAAAGAATTAAAATGTATACAACCTGTTTTTTTTGATATCCCATAACTCTAGGGTTATATTCTGTAGGTAAAAATAATACTAAAACTCCTAGAATAGGTGGTCCAAAAATGCATCGTTTCGGAGATATCATCAATCATAGTTAAATTAGGTCAAAAAATGTCACCAGTATGACGAATCTTTACTTTTGCGAGATTGCCAAACTTCGCAGTAGAATAGACCCTCGATGTGTCTAGGTATCTAAGTTTCATTGATAAATACAAGTAATTCATTTTTATTCAAACCAATCATTCATATTTAAAGCTAAGAAAATGCGACGTTGTCATATTTCACGTAAGGGTGTTTTACATTAATAATCGTGACTTTGCCGAATTATTTTGTATGAAAAATGAAAAAAAATAATAAAGAAGGTTTGGAACAAAACTCATATGCCAGTTGATTCTTTGATATGGCCTCAATGATACCCTAGAGTTATGGGATATCAAAAAAAACACGTTGTATAATATTATATAATATGTATATAAAATAATGTTTACATGCAGTATTTCTATGTAGTAAACAATTTTCACTTAGTTAACACCATAAGTAACCATTAGTTTTGGCACAAATTTCATCAAACAGATTGTCAGAACTGAAATCGATGAAATAATTGAATTCTTTCTTTCTATCGGGACCCTAGAGCTTTCGCACTTTTCTGGATCTACTTCCGCACAATGAAGGAAACTTCTATGAGACCATTTAAACTTGATTAAATTGTCGTTTTGGGTACAGGGGCTATCTGGATCAGGTTAAGTGAAGTGAAGTGGAGACAGAACACAGCCTTTCTGTCTCCGACGATTTGCTAGTAGCTGTAGTACATGTTGGTAGTGGCACTAGTGGCGCAAAAGCCAAAATTTGTGTAAATTGTAGAGGGGAATCAATTACCTGACTGAGAATGCATCATTTCATTGGAAAAAGTGCTAAAACTGCTATTTCAATAAGTCTCACCATGCAGATTTGTTGAGTATACTTTACAGAACAAGACTACTCACCATCGAATTTTGTTGAGTATACTTAACAATCAAATTCACTGACTCCTCGTGTTCATATCCAGGTGAAGAATGGATTTCTTATATTTTTAACCTATTGATTACACAATAAATAAATAGAAATAAGCTAAATATGTATCAAAACTAGACCAAAATCCAACAAAAATAAATATTTACATTTATGGCTCACAGATGACATTGTCTCATTGTCCTTTCTGGTTCGCTACTGTCAAGGAAAATATTGACAGGCCAGTAGAAACTTTTTCCTACTAAAATTAACTATCATTGAAATATTCCTAGCCCATAAAATTTGAAATCACGGAAGAAATTTTGACATCTAGATTTTTTCAAAAGTTATGTTAAGTATACTTTACGGTGCCAAATTAAGGGTCCACCACTAGTGGTGACCGATCACTTAGCGGGCAAGAAAAAAGTAGCAATGTTACAGCCTCTTTAGCTTTTCCGAACTGATTAACACAAGAAAGGAAGTTGCGCCTGTTAGAAATACGATACGTGTGTGTTATATGTATATGGGATGTGTATTTCTGGTTTTGTTGATATTAATATCGAATTTATTGTCAAGTTTTAGATATCAGGATGGTTTATATTATTTATTTACTGTATGTAAAATCAATACAAGGTATTTATTACCAAGCTACCTCCATTCGCAAACCCTAGGTCGTGAAGAAGAATGGAGAAATAAACTCCACGGCATCATATTTCGCACCCCTCCTGGAAGAATCGCGTAACTCAACTTGCGTCATTTTTTTTTTATTACTGCAAAAAATCAAGCGTTCTCTAATAAACCTTCTCACAAATTTTCATGAAGCTAGCCCCAAAAATAAGGGTACTGTCACAAAAAATGTGTATTTTTGCGACAAAAAATAAAACAGTTTTCCATGCTTATAAAGATGTATTCATACATACATTTATTTATTTTACAATTTTCCCTGGGTGTAAAACCATAAACACAACAACATACCCATAACTAACACGAAGAATTAAAATAATTTTATAAAAGTAAATAAACATACGCATTTGTTCTTGGCTACTATTGCGAAGGCGTGTCTTGCAACTCCACTTACTTACTTATTGCACGAAACTTGTTGCGGGACTGTTTAGCGTTATATATCGTTACGTAGTTTCTACAAGGAGTTGTCCGAAATACCTGACGCGTAGCTGCACTTACTTCCTTACGTTTGCAAGAGGCTAATAAGAATACCTCTAAAAACTTTTAACAGGAGCATGGAATGTACGTACACTCTTAGATAATGACTCTAACCTGTGTTCCGAGAGGAAGACTGCCATCGTTGCAAGGGAACTCTCAAGATACAACATGGATATCACGGCTATAAGTGAGACCCAACTTAGTGGTAGCGGAAATCTTTGGGAGCAGATGGGAGCAAATGGGTACATATCATTGGATTGGAAAACTAGCAGAAGAGCAAGCAGCTAGCGGTATTGGCATGCGTAATAAAATTACGGCATTCTTAACACAACTTCCGAAAGGAATCAGTGATCGCATAGTGAGCTTGCGCTTGCCAGTTAATGATAATTTATATATCCACCTCATCAACATCTACGCACCAACCTAAACAGTTAATGATGATAATAAAGCAAAATTCTATCGGAACCTGCCCTGCGATCTTACGGCAATTCCACCTCAAAACAAAATTGCCCTACTGTGTGGGGTATACGTACACGTGTTGGTACTGATTACGGAGCATGGCGTGGTGTCCTTCGTCGGCATGGAGTTGGGAACTGCAATGCTAATGGCTTGGAGCTTCTCACTCTGTTCACAGAGTTTGACCTGTGCCTGACAATACCATCTTTCACCTAGCACAAAAATATAAGACCTCGTGGATGCACCCTAGATCCAAACAATGGCACCTTATTGATTATTGTATGTAAAAAACACCTGAACCACGCCTGATAACAAGAGCTATGTGGGTTGCGGAGTGCTGGTCAGACCATTGACTTATTAGACCAAAGATGCGTCTGGTAATAAAAGCTCCTCGACGCGCAGCGCATAAGAAACCAGTGTTTGTGTTGTTTCGATGCCAAGGTAGAAAATGCTACACACAATGTTGATGAAGCGTAGTGTTTATATGCCAAACATCTTCATGAAAGCGTGTCATGTACTATACCAAAACCACTGAAGAAAAACCAGAACTGGTTCGATGACTTACATAGAGAAGGAAATCAAAGCATTTCTTGAAAGCCACAATCTAAAGCTGAGATCTTTATCAAACACCGATAGACGAAACACGAATTTAAAATCAAGAACCGTGACTTAAAAATCAATGGTGGCTGGCTAGAGCAAAAGTATGCAACTCTGTGCTGACGCATACCAAACAGGCAGTTTTTTCGAGGGCTTAAAAACAATTTACGTACCCAAATCAAGAAAAATAGCACCAATATCAATCTTGAATGTCTCATTAAGGAGAAACTTAGCTGATCCATCAAACTTTGGTGAATTCATGTCAGCCGTCACAAGATTGAAGAACGGTAAAACACCAGGAGCCGACTGTTTACCATAAGAGGTTTACAAATATAGTGGTCCACAAATACAAAGTAGGCTCTTCGACTTAGTGCTCAAGGTATGGGAAGACGAAATTGTACCCCAAGACTGGAAGAATGCGATTCCTCCATTTGCAAAAATTACAAGGGTAAAGGTGAATTATTGGACCATGGTTCTTACAGAGACATCTATCTCCTGTCTTCTACTGGGAAGGTACTGGCTCATAACATCAATAGCCGCTTATCAAACCTAGTGTAAGAGATACTTCTAGAGACGCAGTGCGATTTAAGACCTAGCAGTGAAACTGGTGACGGCATTTTCAAAGTGAAAAAAATTCAAGAGAAAAACTGCCCTCTGTACATGTGTTTCGTTAACAGCGTGCCGCGCGCTCCTCTTTGGGGTGTTGAAAAAGGCTGGATGTCCTGATAAATTTGTCAATATGATTCGTCAGTTTCACGAAGGTATGACGGCGAGTGTTCAACAAGAAAACGATTTCTCAGACCTAATTAATTTATCAAGCGATATGAAGCAAGGCTATGTCATGGCTCCCACGTTATTTTCACTTTATTTCTCGGCTCTGCTAAACGATGCACTTCAGTATAGTCTTTGACAGATTCAACTCAATATTCGCACTGATAAAAGTGTCTTCGACATCTTACGCTTCAGGGCGAACTGGCGAAGATTAAGACGTCTAGGGTTCCCTTGCCTGACGCACTCTGGTTGTCTGGAAGATATCGCTATTAGCGATGAGACTGCTATTGTAACCATAGAATTAGCAATTTGTATAATAGTTTTGTTTAGAATTTTTGTGTACAAAAAAATATAATCTATCTATCTATGCTAATGATTTATGCCTGTCAGTTGTCCGTGTGAAAACTCTCGAAGACTTTCTTAATAACCTTGAGGCCTCCTGTTCTAGATTTGTCTAGTAATAAGTTTAAAGAAAATTCAAGTTCTAAACCAACCACCAAGGGTACGTGACGATGTTAGCTCAACCGTTAAGTTGAATTCTGTATCATTGTGTACTGCATTTTAAATTGTTCGGAAGTCAAGTCTCCAATGACAACCGACTGTCGTCTGAAATTCCAACACGGACTGCTAAAGCAGCCGCCGGCTTTGGGAAGCTTCACAAGCGTGTGTGGACTTTCATGACCTGAAACTGCACACGAAAACATAAGTTGATAAGGCCTTTGTTTTACCAATACTCACCTACGCCGCGGAAACCTGGTGTAGATTAAGAATAAAGCTTCTTTAGTATATAATACCAGGTTTTACTTATTTTTCCTTCGGATGAGCCTGAATTCTATTAGGTTAGGGGTCATACGGTACTGATGGAAGTCAACAAATACTGTAACTTCATTAAAATTCGTTAATAGATGAGAGCCAAAATGTTTTAACAATAACAAAGGTATTTTTTCTGTGTTTTGGTAATTGATAGAAGATTTCCGTTTATTTAGCTATTAGGCACTTTATTTTAGATACCATAGGCTTCTACAGCACATTTTTTCTTCGCACACATATAAACATAATATAAATCGATAAATAAGATTAAAACGCAGCATCTAAACCTTTTCTTTATTTATTATGGATCTACATAGTATTGACATATAATTTTTATACATAACAAACTGTCCCCAGTAAAATAGATGTTTACGATGATACACTTCATAATTTGTATATTTTTTCCAATAAAAAACAAGTTTATTCAGATACTCCAGCAAAACGTAGATACTTTCGCATGCATAAAGTATGTATTTACGTTTACTTAAATGAATACTTCGTGTAAAAACTACGTAAGTGATACTTACATTTTCGGACTAGCCTAAAATTGGAGCATGATTAATGGAGTAACTACACTTAACGCAGCCAATGCGATACACCAAAGATAGAGACAAAGCGATATCCATTGTTACTAAGATAACTAGATTATATTACATAAGATATCTAGATTGTTCAAACCCCAGAGCGACGTCTGGGAGGATCTTTTATCCGAATGGCAAAGTAGGTGGGATAATTCTATCAAGGGGCGGCACCTCCACCAGTTCTTTCCATCCGTTCGTGAGCGGCTGGCTAGGACGTGGCTGGAGGTGGATCACTGTGTTGCCCAATTTCTCACGGGACATGGTAACTTTAAAAGTAAATTGTTTTCCTTTAAGCTAGTTCCCTCGCCTTTTTGTCAATGTTCGACCCCTGACTGTGAATATGAACAATCAGCACATCATATTCTTTGGGAGTGTATTCTTTGGCAGAACGAACGCAATATTATGTTGGATACTGTTCAGACTACATCCGGAGTCATTTATTATTCGGACCTTGTGGAAACTCGAACA
This sequence comes from Agrotis ipsilon, assembly GCA_028554685.1. Taxonomy (NCBI): domain Eukaryota; kingdom Metazoa; phylum Arthropoda; class Insecta; order Lepidoptera; family Noctuidae; genus Agrotis; species Agrotis ipsilon. Next base: position 9,365,634 of record CM052973.1, on the reverse strand, counting down.
AACTACCGTGCGTTCAAGCGTTTCTGCCATACCTATTATTGGAATCAAATATAGCAGCTCACAATTTAGGTCCCATTAATATTATTAGTCATTTTACCCGTGGTGCTAGGCAACTGGGCTTCTCCCAGTTGTAATATCCCTTTGCGCCTATTGGCCTTGTTTTGTTCTGTCTCCTGCTTGCATGGAAGGAAGTGGAAACATATTTTTTTTCCTACTCCTCCACTATTCTTTTCTGATTAATTTCGTTGCAGGACCCAAGACAGGTAAATTCATTCTCCGGGACACGTCGAGCTTCATTGTCTCGGCGCTTTTCTGGTGGTTGCCACTGTTGATTCTGGCTCTCAGGAGTTGCAGTGGTTTGGGAACAGTGTGGTGGGTTTGTCCCAAAAAAAAAAAAAAAAAAATCCATTGTTACTCCGGCATCTTTTGTAACAGTTTCGGGGATTATTTATGTAACCGTATAATTCAACCATAACTCGCAGTATATATAAAACAATGAAAAATCAGAAACACTATCATCTCGCCGCTGCTAAATGCCATCTTTTGATCTATAAAACATTTTCCTGGGATTTTTTTTACAATAATGAACACGTTTTTTTAAGCTCCTGAAAAGTTGGCCGAATTCACTTACCGCTTTCTTACAGGAAGGGTGCGATTTTATCAGTACACATTATAAAAATACGTAATTAACAGTATTATTCTCATCATAATAAATATCAATTAACTTACATTTTTATTGTAGAACATTATGACACAAGTATAAACTTTCAGCATCACACACTTGTATTCTGTATTGGTACTCCACATTAAATTGACATTTAATAAACAGGACACCACTTAGGACACGTCTTATCTCTTTGAACAGTTGCAGCGCAATGATCACGAGAGTGAGGGTACATCTATTTTTATAAACTTGGAATTGTACCACTTCCTACCGCTATCACTAACCAATCACAGATCGTCAAACATTGTAGTTAAATAATTAATAAAATAAGCAATAAAAAACAAATCCTGTACCTACAGTAGAACCATTTTAAAAGCTGATTAGATCATTTAGAAATTCAGTAAGTATTTATTTTCCAACCTTAACATAATTCTATAAATATTTGAACATCAAATGACTTCGTTCGGAAATCAGTTGATCGTTGTTTTAAATAATATTACAATTTAATATTATTAATTACATATGGGCTTTATCAATGATTTTCTTTAATCTAAGGTTGTGCCATTGTCCCATGGCAAGGGCGTGTAAGTAAGATACTGCGGCTCTGGAACGCATGTGAATGTACAGCGTGTCTTGTAGTCTGTAAGACTTTGACAGCCTCTTCCTCTCTTTTCAAGACGGAGGATCCTTTTGATGATTTTTATGATTATTTGACACTAACGCAAGAACGCAGAAGAGTTACCAAGTTCCTCAAGGAAACCATAGGCAGTGTTGATCTTTTCGGCATTGATTGCGGGGCGAGGGGGAATGGGAATCAGTAGTCCTTCTATTAAGAAGCAGTGATGGTAACGAAGGAGGTGCGTACGGGAGAGGACAGCCACCCGGCATAAGATAAGCGGATATCCCGAGGCGATTTCCGGTCACCTAGCCGCTGGTATGCGGACGGTGAATAATAAGTGACTTGCCGTCCGAGCACGGAACATGCTCGTGTCCATAGCATTTAAACTAGATCATAGTTTAGTTGGTTGATCAGTAATAATCAAGCAGTCCTTAGAATCAGGTTATTTGATGATTATTTGCAAGGATATTACTTATATGATTGGTTGATTTTTTGAGGTTTTTTCATATTTTGTTGGTATGGTAAAATCCAGTGATTAAATTTCATGGGGAAAAAGTTGTATGAAAAGAAAAACATGTTTATAATTTCGTAAATATATATATTTAATTTTATATCTTCCATCAATACATACAACGACACTTATACATTCAAAATTTGGCCGTAACTACTATAGGTCTCACTTACAATGGCTTCGCTTACAAGTAAACGTGTAGAAATATCTATTAGCACATAAAACAGGAGCAAAATACAATACATTCGACTGTGGACTTTATTATTTAGGTAAAAGTATCGTAAACAGTAAAGGAGTACCTATGTCAATCGGAGTCAGACCTACCAAATTGTTAATACGGGGAAGACATCGTTTTAAAATATTCTGTTACATTTAAAAATCGAGCGAACAGCACCGTGTGAAAATACCAAGATTAAAAGATTGATAAATTCTAACCTACCAACCGCATTGCACGAAACGAAAATCAAGTATCATATTGATGGAGGAGAGATATTTTACAAAATAAAACTTATCGACATATCTTCGGTGTACGCTAGGAGCTATAAAAATTGAAAATAATACAACTAATTTAATTTCATAACTAGTAAGACATTACAATCCCTTACCACGAGATCAGCGACAAGTGACGTCACCCGGTGTTGCAGCGTTCACATATGTATTGGATACTCAAGTATATTTACGTACATAGGAGTTTCATGTATAAGTAGTTTATTGCATGAATTGTAAGATATTAATTTTGGGAAACACTGGTCGATAAAACAGTTAAAATATCATAATCACTTCAAACCAGACACATGAGAAGTCCCTTTGGTAATTTTGTCATATCCTTACCAATAGGTGGGAATTTAGATTTAATAATCTTTGGACTAAAATCTCCGAATACAAAAATCGTTTTATGTCCGTCCTCATTCTGACTACTCATTATTTTAATCGCATATTGCAACAATTTGCGAATTAAACATACAACACTTAACAACTACTATAATATAATACCTAATTATTTTATAAAGTAACAAAATTAACTTATATTTACAGTTATCATTAAAATTATAGTAAAATTTTACTATTTTAGCACTAAGTTTTGATTATCTCGCTGAATTTTGTTCCTTTGTGTTGTAGGAATTTAAATAAATTGATTTTTCCCAGAGTTTGTGGACGCGTACCTATCACATTGACTTGAAATAGTAGACAATAATATAGAGGGTGCCCGTAATACTGCACTGAGTACATACAGCGTGCTACTGTGCGCCCGATACAATCAAAACGAATACTTGCAAACCCAAAATGAAGTAACAAGTTTTCAATAAGGCACCATTGGTTACATGGGTACATAGTGTATGAATGTAAAATATAAGGTGAACAATAACATAGAACCTTTCGGTGTTAGCCTTCATTAGTTGGTTAATATTAATTCCACTGGTGGCTGCTATGAGATCAAATCCATTTTAATATTATGAAGTTCAAAAATGAATACAAAATCTTAATGATTGTTTTAGGCACTGGGCCTGCGGTGTTAGCAATTAGCTTTTGAAAACACGCGGTAGGTCTGGGGTGGTCAGATACCAGATCTTTGAGACATGTACGATGTTCGTCGTACGGCAGGTGACAGTCTGTAGGATGCTAGAGTTGTGTAGCTAATAGTACGTTGGGTTGGAGGTGTTCGAAGGGGAGCGCTGTGGAGGGGCGGCGCGTGCGCAGCGCTCGCTCAGTCCTCGTCTTTCTTCTCCATTTTGGGTTCATACATTGCGTGCAGTTGTTCAGGTGATATACTGTAACAAAAAAAAAGGGGTTTCGTTAGATATTTCATACATCACTTGTTTCTTTTAATATCAGTTACATCAAAGTTAATAACGCCTTTACATGTACTGGCAGATACCAGAATCATTATATTGTAATCAGTACATAAGTATAGTTTTTCTCTGATTTTCTATGTCATGGTCACGCAGACCTGGAAGTGCTTAAAGATGCGGTCAACATATAACAACTGTTCATTGCCAGGGATTTGCTATTTTACTAAAAACATTTGGCCGCAATAAACTGTACAAATCATGCATGAATCAATACATCCCTCAACCTAGTAATCAGTGCAATATTTCTGTTTCATTCATTCATCTCTAACATTAGATCTTCCATCCTTCTTCTGGCAACTCGTGTATAAGTGCAATTTACCCTAACAAGCTCTGCAGGTCGCAGACGAAGCGGTAGACATAGCGCTTGCCAGCCGTCTTGTGGATGATGTTCTTGTCGTAGTAGTAGCGAAGACCGCGGGATAGCTTCTCGTAGTTCATCTTCGGCTTGTTTTTGCGAATGCCCCAGCGCCGAGCCACCTGTAATGAGATATAGTATTAGCTTTTAGTCCTTGGAACTGCACACGGCGAGAGTAGCGCCATTAAGCATGCGCGGATCTATTGCGGGGTTCCATTTTTTAGAGCAGAGTATTGTAGGAATTTTAATAAGAAACTAACAAACATAATTAGTGAAAAAATATAGTATCTATCAGGCAGGGCCCCATTATGCGCACGGCCCAACAAATTTGCCTGAAAATTAAATGCGTAAAGGGCGCATTCTGTAGTCCCTTTTTAACTCCATGGGCAAAAGACGTGAGTTTACGTACTTAACAACACTAATATTATAAAGCTGAAGAGTTTTTTGGTTGAACTCGCTAATATAAGGGACTACTAGTTCGAATTGAAAGATTATAATTATGTTGGATGGTCCATTTATCGAGAAAGGCTAGTATAGGCTATACGCCCAATAGGAATCGAGCAGCGGGGATGGGGAACAGCTAGTGTGGAATAAAAATAACTTACCTCATCAGGGTCGGTGAGCTTGAATTCCCATCCGTCACCAGTCCACGAGATGAATCCCTGGCAACTCTTGTCGGTCAGCAGCTCGAGCAAGAACTGCCACAGTTGGATGGGCCCTGAACCTGCAAGCGTGCCACACAGTTGCTTTACGATATACGACTAATAGGGGCTACTGCAGATCTCTTGACTGCAGGAATTTACGGACAAATATGAAGTATAAAGTTCTAATTACTCCGTGAGAGGGAGTGGGACATAGTTCACCACACGGGTCAAGTAACGGTTGGTAAACTTCAGCAATAAGGGGTTTCAAAAGCAGGCTGACTTTTGCAAATTCTTGACCCCACTAAGAAAAGTTCACGGTCATCATCAAAATGGTTATCATCAAGGTTAATGCTTCCCTCAACTGCATAATATTCTGTAGAGACTCGTCGCAGTTATGAATTTACTGGCATAATTATTATGATGGGATAAAAAATATCTACATAATTATTTTCTTATTCAGAATTGCAAGAAAAAAGAAATTCAGCTGGAGGTGGCTGATAGTGCTCATCATCATCCTAGCGTTTTTCTAAACCTTTGTCGGCTGCCAATCTAACCGGATGCTAACTGAATGATAAGTATTTAAGGGAGTGACTCTGGCTTCTCCAATCTAGTGAAAACTGACGAAGATTACATCTTGGATTTGCGGCTCTGTGTGCTTTACAAGCACTACGGAAACTGAGTACCTATCTCATTGTTGGTCACCCATCCACGAACAAAACTTGGCGAGCGCTTTTAACCTTGTTGATCGACTCGTGCACTCGTCATTATTTAACCACAGTTTAAACAAATAGATACAGCTTGCTATAAAAAGTTTTCCACGTACCGGTGAAGCAGGGTCCCGTGGCGGGGTATGCAAGTTTGTCCTGAGGGATCAACGCATGCTGGTCAGTAGGCCATTCGTTCCACTCGGTGCATGCACCGCCATACTCCTGCACGTAACTCTCGCCGTATGCTTCGCCGCCGTACCGGCCACCACCGCCTAGACAGAAGAAAGAAAATATTTTGTTAAAATAGACCTTTTGAGTACTTAATTTTTTTACACATTGTGCCATATTAATAGTTCCTGTACCGTGGTGGAACTGTTTAGAAACATTTAAACTGACGTACTACTAGCTGCAAGAATAAAGTCTGCAGGCCATACAGAGCCTTTCGTAATTACATATTAGACAAAACCAGAAATAAAATCGAATCGTTTGACTAACACCAATTAGTGCACTCCAGTGACGATGACAAGTAAAAATACGAGAGTAACATGATCACCACTAAATAATAACCACATGAAAGATTCAGTTAACGACGTTGTTGAAACTGTACACCACATCAATTAAAGTGACCAAGTCACTTGTCTTCACATCTCTTCTAATGAGAGAATGGCCGTGTTTGTTTTTAATTACATAATACGATTGCGTGATTTTATCTGTGTTATCTATTTTCTTTTATAAAAGGGTTCTGTTAGTACACGCAATCTAGTATTGAGAATAATTAGGTTCATTTGAAAATTTCTTTGGGTGTCCTCTTAAAAACTCTTGGCTTTTGACGAAAATTGGGATCAAGATGGGTATTGTGATTACTGAGATTGTATCAAGATTATCACTTCAAAACTGTGGATCAATCCAAAACTTTTGACACTAACAAATGCGTTGAGAAATAAGTAGGATGCATGATGCGTTGTACATAATAGGCACATAGAACTTCGTGCGCGTGACTTTTACGCTAGTTTCAAATCGTGCTATTGATTGCATCGAAGCTTTTGTCAGGATTCGAAGAACCATCAGGCTGTACTAGAATAGAATACAGTAGAACATGGTGACTCACCTCTCGGATAAGGCTTGGTGTAGGGATGAGGCTGGTACTTTTGCTCGTGTGTGAGAAGGGGTTGCGAGTGATGTGCGTGGTGGTAATACTCGTCGAGGTAGGGCTGCGCGGGCGGCGCAGGGGGGCCGGGCGGGTACTCTGGGGGGTAGTACTCGTCCAAGGGGGAGGCCGCTGTCGGCGCCGGCGCAGACCCGCCGCTCGGCCTCTGAGTAGCCGTAGGCGTTCGTCTCGCGAGGACCGCCAGTTGTGTAGCCGCCTGTAACAAATATCAGTTGGATTAGAATATGCTCAAGAGTATTAATTGAAAGCTTATCTTCGAGGAAACCAGATCGCGGTACACCTGTATACTAGTAGAAACGGGTCTACATTGCACCGATGCTGTAGTTTATATCCCCAATGCAGATGTAGAGCTTATTAATTTTTGGGTACTTCATCATTTGTGCCTAAGCAATGACTCCTAAAATTGCGACATTTGTAGGTACCTATTATTTTGGAATTTATATTGACGTATACATTCACTGTAATATCTCAGTCAGACAAAATTTCCATTAAAAAAAAATCAGTACGGCATGCATATCGAGGCGTGTTGGCGGGCGCGGGGTACCGAAGCGCGTCGGTCGCGGTTCACGGCTCGCCCTTTGTTCTGCGCGTGCGCTGACGGACCCACACATACCCCCCCTCCCCTCCCCCTTACCCCGCTCCCCGACACCCTCACGCCACGTAACCACGATATAACACCGACCAACGAATTGAGGTTTGATTTAATTTGCAAATGACCTGAGATTTATTGAATTTTGAAGTTGGTACTTATTATCCATAGAAAAGTCTTTCGCGATGCAAAATGAGTGGTCTGCAGTACTGTACTAAACCACGAAATAACGCGACTGACAGCTCCATTTACGCTCGTCTGGCTTCAGCCTAATACAGCACCAACTTAAGCAATTGGAGTTGAAATAAGTGTGTGTTTTGTAAAAGAACAGTCTACTGGAATTCCAAAAGTTGATATGCTAGGATTAAAATGTTTATGTTTAAAAAGAAAAATACAAAAAAAAAATGTCTTGCCAGGACAAGGTTTAAAAAAATAAAAATTAGGTATAATTCGCATTTTCTTCATCACCTGCACCCCTTGCGAAGCGAGGGCAAGTCGCCAGTGACAAAAAAAAAGTCAACGTACACGCAGTATGTCGATGTGATTGAACAATTTAACAATAGGGTGCGTTACTGGTGCATGTACTGTATGTGTGTTCTTGTGCATTGTGCAGGTGTGTGTGTGTGTGTATGTATAGCTGTACCGCGGGGTCAGTAGTCTCCTATTGTCTGTCGTTTGACCGCCAATGTGATCTTGTTATCATGAAGATTAAGTGGCATCATTGATGCTGTAATAGCTGTTCCATTGCTACTGATTCGGTTAATATTTGAAGTATTCTTTATTGCTGTGAATCGTGTTCAATTGTAAGCCTATGTTCATACCGCTATCTCGGAAAATATTCAAACGATTTCGATAACATTTTGTCAATTTATAAAATGTGTATGGCTAGCCATTGGCTAGTTTCAGGTTGACATCTAGTACTTATTACTAAGTTAAAGAGTTTGTCTCTGGAACTAGTGGTTCTAATTTTTTTTGTTGGATAGTCCATTCGTCGAGGAAGGCAGGACGCGAGTACCTAGTAAAGGTGAAACCACGGAGTCAGCTAGTAGGATTACTCGGTAAGGTATGTACTCGGTACTACGGGGCACAGGGCCCTGCGAAGCCGAGGCGGGTCGCTAGTAAGAGTAATAATTCGAAATATGGTATGTGTTTCAGGGTCCTGAAATAATCGCGATGAAAAGTAGATAGGTAAGTACTATTAATTTTTACGGGTGTGGAATACAGTAGTCGCATTTCCTTGTTAATGGAGAAACAACATTCTATAGGTTAAGGTACAGTTTTCCTTATAGATACAGTCGATTTCCTTATTATTGTGCATACGTTATATGTATTGTTAGACTTTGTACACTTCGCAGAATTCCGAATTTAGAGGGCATACTGAACAATGTGTTTAGTTTATAAATTACATGGGTATCTATTGTAGATATAGCTGTTCTCCGCGATTTCACCCGCTGCTCGGCTCCTATTGGTCATAGCGTAATGTTATATAGCCTTCCTCGATAAATGGGTTATCCAATACAAAAATATATTTTTCGTTTGGAACCAGTACCACACCAGTACTAAGTTCCCGAAACGAGCGCTTTCAACCAAACAAAAAACAAAAACTAATTTCATAGTACACATAAATGCGTTAGGTAGGTAGATTAGCCTGACGGAACATTATGAAATCAGGAAATCGAATGTTATTCCTATATTAAATGAACTTCAGCAAAAATACAAGGAAAATTATTTAAATGTCAGTCCATTCAATAATATGTGTGCGTCCCCTATTAAGCCAACAGGGGTTAAGTACGGGGGGTTTTTATTCTCAAGCGAAATAAGTACCTAATTTATAAAAAAAAAGAAAAAAAAGACAGATTCTGTGTTTATTCGGCTTATCAACAATTAATAATTCTTAATTTTGGAATAGCACATGTAGTTTGAGTAAGGCAGGTGGTTTTATTAAAATGATGATGATTCTTTTTATGTTTGCTAAAAATAAAAATGAAAACAGTGTCATGAGTTATAAAAATTACCTTTAATGTCATTAAAGCTTTAAATAAGTTTAAACACAAACAAATTATTTTTATGCAGGTCAAAGTGTCAACTAAAAGTAGAATAGAAACGTTTTTTAACGAAACAAATGAAGCATTAGTACGAAAGTCGCGCTCAGTATTTTCAAAGTTAAATTTGACAGCTGCAGCCTAAAAACAACCTTATTGGCTTAACATAAGGGCTCACTGAAATCTTGACAGACTTGTCAATGACAGCAACCTATAACCAACCTTAAGTCTAGGAAAATAAAAATCATTATGACTTTTATAGAAATGCCAAATTCGAGGTAATATTAACTTTGACAAGACTGTAAACAAATCACGATTGTCATTTGGACAAATAGAAGAATTTTAATGAAGCAATTGTTTTCTCGGCGTGAGGCGAAGGAATGCAAACTATAAATTCTGTTGAGGAGGGAAATAGCTCCCTTGGGAGGGACCCGGTGACCTATGAGGAGTTTTGTTACATTTTTGAACTTTTTTGTGAAGTAAGAAGTTTTATTTGGATGTTAGTTTTGTCATCGTTAATTCTTTTGTAGTTGTTAGATTTAAAATGATTTTTTTAATGGCTAAAGCTAGGAGGTAATTAAGTTTGAAAGAACAAATTTGTATGTAACCTGTCTGAAAATCAAGTTCCTCTATCTATCTAAATAATTTTATTAACTAATTAATGTCGTTAAAAATAAATATTTATTGTATAATAATTATTCTTTAATTAGACACCTGTTCAACATTATCAGATTCATTTAATATTTATTATCAATTTCCGTCCGTTGCAGCATCCGTTTTTATTTTCAAGAAGAAAAAAAAAGTCCAAGAACGCTCGTCAATTCGTTTATAAAAATGTATGGTAAGAAAATACGTCAGTCACAGCATCTCAGTTGGAGATCGAGTAGTGGGGCGTGGAGAGGGGCGGGTGCGGAGGCGCGGGGCGGGGCGAGCCAATCGGGCGCGGCCACGCCCCGCTCGCCAACGCTCGGGTCGAAAGGTCGCCGATCCAACCACGCCATTGGCTCCACACACAGATTTATTTCAGATAGAAACAAAATGTAAGATCTATACAAGACACTGAGCAAAAATGTCGATCTGTTAACATGTTTTTGCGTCTCGGTAAACTAGGTATAAGACGTCTAGTGTCTTGTCTGTATATTGGAGTAAATATAATCAATACAAAGACTAACAAGTATGGCTCGTTGGTTTCAGGTCCTTTTATGTCGAGATATAACAGCATGTTTAATGAGACCTACATTATCTGAAAAGGTATTTTTCACATATCTTAGAAAAAATATTCATTCAACTGTTTAATTAGAATATCGAAGCTATTTATAGAAGTAACATTAAATGTGATACCTACATTCATTAATTAAAAGAGAAAAAAGAAACATTTTTTTTTTCCAAGACAGGTAACAAAATATCTACCTACAACATCAATTCCTCATCAATTATTTATCATTTCTCCTTTTTCGATTATTATTATATGATGGTATTCTTATCTAAAAAAAAACAAAAAAGATTTTTTTTATTGATATAGTTCAATTTGAAAATATATATATATATCAGCCTATGCTAGGGATCACTAACTTTTTAGATGCAATAATATTTGAAAACAGAGAAAGAGTGGTAGTTAATAAAATAAAGGAAAATATAGTGACGTTAATTATAAAAAAGTAACTACCAATAAGATGATTGGGGAAAATGGCGATATATACACGAATCTAACAGGAAAATGAAACAAGAAGGTTCAAAATGATACCTCCAGACATTAACGAATACGAAACAATAGAGTTAAAGTATTACCCAGTAATAACTGTAGAGGTCTGATAGACAGACGCTAAATGTAAAAATACTGCGGTATACATCTGTAACAGGTTAGTCTGAAAGTTGGAGACATTATAAAAGCTAGTCAGATAATGAGAGCTATGCACAACACGAAATCTATTCTAATATTATAAAGCTGAAGTTTGTTTGGTTGAACGCGCTAATCTCAAGAATTACAGGTTCGAATTGATAAAAATCTTTTTGTTTTGGATGGTTCATCTATTGAGAAAGGCTATAAGCTATAAAACATCACGCTACGATTGATAGAAGATGAGCAGTCGGGCTGACAACCACGGGGAACAGCTAGTATGTGAATAAAACTACAGAACAGAAGTATAATCAGAATAAACTCAAGAATTTCTGAAGACTTAGATTTAAAACAATTGAAGAATTTATGTAGATGGACTGTAAGAAAATATACAGACAATTGAAAGTAGAAAGATGATGGCAGGACAGAAATTGAGATGACTAATAATAGGGTAAGGAATAACAAAATATTATCAGTCAACCTCAAACTCATTGGGTTACCTAAGGGCAGGATATTATGACCTCTGTTTTTCGGGTTGATAAATAAGTTATTAAGTAGGTAATGGCTTAAAAAAAGATATAATTATAAGAAAAAAGTTGGACGGAAGAGAAAACTAGTGACACGGTTAAAAGAAATGTCGAGGATGAAGAAATTGGGATACATGCAGGAAGTTGATAAATAATGTTTAATACTAAACTTTAAATTTAAAAGTCACAAATACTTAGGTACTACATACTTAATTGATTTTAAGAAAGAACTTTAAATTCCCATGGGAATAACTATAACTAAGATCTAAGTGAGACGGTTAATGTAATAGTATCTCCCAAGGATCGTACCACTATCACCACAGAGATAAACATACATCCATCCATACATGCAAAGTTTTTCTAGTCCCAAAAACTTTCACATTCATAAAAAATAGTCAAACTTTACTACGAAAGCTTAATCTACCTCATTAATAAGTATAAGCCGATTAGCTACTCAACACCAAGTTTATTTTAACGATTTATTTAACTGTGAAGTTCGATACTAATTAAGACAGTGCAAGTAAAAAAAAGAATATTCTTAAGTTTTCGCGATTCGTAAGACTTAAACGCATATACCCAGTAACCTTAGACCTGGCGGCAGCTGCGACACGACTTGTCGCACTTTTTTACTTGTTATCTGCGACGAAATTCGAGCCGCGAAAACTTTGAGTCGTTGTTTTTTGTCTTGGTGAGCACGCGCTAAGCTGCCATATGGTGTCCCGACAGACGACCTATAACGAAGTTTTTGTGGCAGTGTTTCGAAAGTTCATAACAGCCCTTTATTCTTATTAGAATGCCCGAAAGATTCTGGCTATTAAATGGACAAACGAATTTTTTAAATAAAGTCAGAATTCGAAGTACTTAAATCTGTAAACCACTCTTATCTTATTAAATTCTACTAAATAATTCAGTTTTAGTCGATTACATAAACCGAGCACAAAGTGATCTACATTCGAACGTATTTTATAATAACGTGGAGACGCATATCGCGCCAATTCCCATTTGGGAACGGAAGTCGAAATATGAATTTTTAAAATTAGAATCAAATGCGGTGCGCAGGTGAGCGCTGTGACAGGCGGTACGGCCACACTGCCGCACCCGACGACAGGCCGCCGCCGCCGCCCGATGTTTTGACATAAATAATTTGGCCTCATTAATTAATTAAAAATGTAAATAGTCACAATTAAGGAGCTCTATATTTTAATGCGATAAAGTTGTTGAAAATACTTTTTATTGACGTTGAATATTATGAGGAATGGTGTCCGTTTTAGCATTGGCTGAGATTATTAGACTAATGAAAATTCTTTGATTCTTCAATGTGCGTTTCTAAGGTGCGATCAATGGTTTACTTTAACGTGAAAGTGTTGCAATCCTTCTGTTTATCTATATTGTTGATGGTTGTATGAGTACCAAACAGATTATAAAAGATTTGTTTCAAGTTTTCAGAAATAGACAATCTTTTTAGACAGGTGCACATTAGAAAATGACAATAATTTGTCAAATGTGGGACGGCGGGGAAAAATTATGAACTGAAAATAATAGTGAGGGAAACTACAATATTCTCGGATAAGAGGAAATGGTTGTCAACGAGCGGTGTTTAAATCAAATTCAAAATTGGAACATCTTTCGGCAGGAAGCGTGAAATATTTAAAGTCGCGATTTGTGTTCAATGATGTTGAGTTGAGAACTACATGTCCATTGTGTTTAATAAGTGTTCTATGAAATCTGTGTTTAGTGAAAATTCCTCGAATTTAATATATTAGCTTTTTTTTTTAATAATTTAATTCGTAGTAAAACAAAACCTTTTGATTTCCTAACTGTTTTGCAAAGCTTCTCTGTGCAGGGCAGGGAGGGAAAGTTAGGTATAGGTCCGAGATGTAAAAAGGAGGGAAAATAGGGTTACCGTTTGCAATACGTTAACGTTATATGTTAAGCGTGATACACATAACAGCCCACAGACGTGAGACGGTATAACAGCACATGACCTCAACTTGCGTTTAAAAATAAAGAGTCGCAATCGGTTTTCCTGCGAGCGACCGACGCGAAATCGACTAACACCAGATCCACCGATATTTATTACCAATAAAATAGCGTGTAGCGAGCCGATAATAATTACAAACATACTTTTTTCCTTCACTATTTATATATCGATTTTAAACAAAAAATATCCGAGTTTACTTTTTAGTCACAAAAATAATTTGGGTCTTACAATAATATCCGGTGGAATATTATGTTTTTTTTTTTTTAATTTATGATCTGTCGCAGCAGATGGCGACGATGATTTTGACACAATTATAAAATTTAGTCGTTAGAATCACACAATCAAGGGAATTAATCTTCTTTAGAATTCCACGGTCGTGGAGTTAAAATTTAAATTGATTGACTAATGGGTGCACATGCCGATTGTGCTTAAAGACTCGTAAACGATTCCTGGGAATCCAATAGTGGTTCAATAAAACGTCCACACCGCTCGGCAAATCGTTCGGCTATTACATTGTCTAGACTTAATAAAACGTAGAGTCAGTAAGCGATACAGCTGACACGCTGGTTGTCAGTACACGCCCAGATGTTAGACCTGGCCAATGGTTTCAAGGAGCTGGATACATAGGACTAATATATTCCCATTGAGTTTAGTTTTCATAATCATATTAAACAAGTTACCGTGAGAAGGATGCTGGAAATCCTAATCTGGCTGGACCTTTTTTTTTATGGTTTATCAATGTTTTGAATGTTCACCTGTAATCAACCAGGCTCTTTTTCCGAAAAACTGTAGTTGGGAGTTCTTCAACTTAGTCCATGGTGAACTTTGGTTCAAGTAGTAATCTACCTAGATGCCATTTCGCAATATAGTTGCTAATGCTAATATAAAAATGTCAAATCGCGTGCACTATGCCTTGTCTACGGTTGTCGGTAGTCGGTATGCGTGGCAGGTGCGCGGCCACCTGCGCACGCGCCGCCAGTCGTTACAAAAACTGTGCGCGAGCCACGAGGGGGGGTAGCACCACGTAAACACTCGCCGTCATACTTAGAACATAGCTGACATAAGGGAAGCCATTAAACCTGCCTCGCAGTATTAATATTATACGTTTAAAAGCCGATTTAGTTGAGCCGGCATTTGGAGGAAATAAATATCGAATTACATTTTTAAAGTTATTCGGATATTTTTCTTTATTGCAACATTGCAATTTGTTAGCTTTTATGGGTATTATGTGAGTATATATAAGTAAATAACATTAGGTTAACTAATGGAATAAATTTAAGAAACTAATGAAATTGATCTATAAACGCCCAGTGCGAGCGTCCAACTATTAAATACAAATAGCCCGTATTTCGTTGTACCAAAATAAAACCAATGACACACCACTCAAAAAAGTCCAAGTAATAGATTTAAAGCAAATAAATGTGGTGTGATAGACATAAAACTGCAGGCAGGATGTAGCGGCGCTAGTCGTCGTACAGACGACGGAAGTGGCGGCGCGGGCGCATCAATGGAGACGTGACCTGCTCTGACGTCACGCCCATTCAGCTCTTAAACTTTGAAATATATACGTGCGATATTTTGATTGCTAGATTCGCCAATCTATTTTGGAAAACGTCCTATGAAAATAGTTTTATGTTTTGATGATATCTAGGCGACAAATTAAATAGATCAAAGAAAACTTTTCAGTAACCTTTTTTTAGAAAAGTCTTGACCTAGAGGAATATAAAACCTGCATGTCTGATAAAAATCCATGAAATTGACAAATCAATAGAATCATCACGTTAATAATCAACTTTTAAAATTTAGCCTAGATGGTAACAGTCGGGAGCACAGTAGGCAAGTACAGATAGAACAATATGTGTTGTAAACTCGTCAGCTTTTGTATAAAGATGAGGCAAGGAAGCGGATACGTGTGATGTCATATTCCAATTTCCTTGTTTTGCTAATGGCCAAACATCCCTTGCCCTGAATTTTGTATCGGTACTGAATGAGATTTCAATGGTATGAAGTTTCCTTAACTGTCAGTGAATGAATAGTCTTGAATCAACTGTAATGGAAACTTATGGAATAATACTGCCACAGGCTATTAAAGACGTAGAAAACTCCATGGTGTTAGAAATATGAAACATTTAAATGCTCATTCTACGCCACATTGAATTAAATTTCTTAGAAAGTGTCGATTAGACTGAAGGCGTTTAAAAGTTGGTGTGGATTACGGCGGGCGGCGGCCGGAAGTAGCCATATTAATTTATGAATGAACCGAGCTACGTGACGTCACTGACGGCAACTGACGTCATCCGTCATGCACATTGTTCTAATCGCACGCAGTATTCAGTTCGCGAAATGGAGGATTAAACTAGGAATGAATAAAATTATCTGTATGACAAAAGAGTTCGTTAAGGTACATGATATGAATCTATTCAAACTGATTAAAAAAAGGAAAAAGAAAACCTCATATTTGATTATGTCGTTTCTGCGCACCATCAAAGCTATTATAATTAACCATCGATATTTCAGAATGTGTGGTTTAATATAAAAATATGATCCGCAAAGCTAATGAAGTCGATCGGGTAGTTTTTTTTTCTGTATCTGCTAATGAATAAAGGCCGTTTGTAGGTATTTGTATAGGTAAATGATAAACTTTGGTATCGTGCACATGTTTCTTAGGTCAGGAGACAGCTGCGGGCGTTAGACAGGTGTTCCTAACGTGACAAGTTGTTTGTCACCTTTGGACACAACACACGATAACACCATATCATCTAAGTAGATTGCACTGAGAATTAGTTATTAATTAAGGCATAATCTAGGTGATAGTGTTGAAAGATGGATTGAAATGAAATGTTAGCATTAAATAGATTTTTAATTTATATTTTGGACTTTCGCATCACAGATTTAGTTTATTTACTGAGACAGGTCTGGTCAAGAAGATTTGGCAAAAGGTAAGATCCGCATCTATCGCGCTATCACTGAAAACCCCAATATGAGGATAAAAATGCCTTTGAAATGTTATATTAGAGTATTTTATGTCCTCTCTTAAGCGTATGACAACTCATTAGTAGTGGTTTCTGGTTTAATGTATGAACGATTTAAGCAAAGTACAAAGGCTAATATTCCAGTCTGGTTGATTTTATTGGTTAATTGTTAGTTCATCTTCTCTTTCTAACTTTGTATGACTTCATCGGAAGTCATTTTCTAACCCTACAGCTGAACTACTTTATGCAAATGGTTTTGACGTTTTGAGGATTAATATTAATAACACTTTCGTGAGACTTTGTAAAGGTCACCTTTTTTTAAAATGCTCAAATTTTAATCACGTGTCATGATTTAGTGACATTTATGGCAGAATGCAGCTATTTTTGATAAAAATCAGAATTAATGATGGCAACGACCTTTAAAATCTTTGGTTTATAAGATTGAATCATAAATAAGCATTAAAGTGTCCGTCGGCAGGTTCAAATCGTGATTTCGATCACGTCAACTATGAGATTTGCGACGACCTGTAAAAGGAAGGAAGCGATTACTGAAAGGTGAGTGACCTGGACCGTTACCTCTAGAATGGTCACCATTTATGACCGACCACCATTTGTGAGAGCCGTGGATGACAGCCGACACGCCTCAAGATCGATTACATCTGAAGCTATTGTATGAATATTCATACCCCATACGTGTTGTGGTTTACAAAACTACTATCTGTTTTTCAATTAACGTTTGTCTCGTGGCAAATTAAGCTCAGTTTGGCTGTGAAATAGGTATAAGATAGAGCAATAAATCATTGTTATAATTATAATGTTTTTCAACATTAATGGGTGTGTGATTTTGTGTAGATTCATTTTATGAGATCAATAAAAATAATTTTAAACTGGATTTTCCTGTATTTGAACCAACGTTGTAGTTTAAGATATTATGTAGTAGTAAAGTTATAAGTAATATAAGTTTAAGTGTGAATTGCGTTGTACGTGCCAGGCTAGAGTCATTGTGTATAGCAGTTGATCGGGGCGTTAACAATGCTTTCACGTAATCTATGTATGCAAATGTAAGCTATGTGACAATACTGCAAAGCTTTTTATGCGCGTCACGCGGCGGAAGCGCGCGAGGTGCGCCCGCGCACCCCCGCCGCCGGATCCAACATGGCGGCGGCGAAAGTGCTTCCGCTCCCAACTTGAGAGTTCTCAATGAAGCTTTGCTTATTTATAACGTAAATGTGTTTATGATTACAATAAACGTTACGCTTTTATAAAGATTGAGATTTGTCAGCGTTCGTTTGCTTAGCTCATTTCCCGTCCTCAATAAGATAAGTGTGTGTTTATGAAATCGGAAACATAGATCGGATGTGTCAAATAAATAATAGACGAATTATTACTTAAATTTTTTGAGACGTTGGCAAACAATGTAGGAAATATAATTTAGTAAGTACAAATTCTACTGAACATGTACAAATTCAGGATGTTGGATGAAATGCTATGAAAAATATTTTCAAAAAAACTATAGAAGCTTATTTAAAGTATGTACTGGAACATAAGTTACCACAATAATATCGCATAAATAAATCTATTTCAATAAATGTTTCGCGTTATTGTGTTATTATTATTTGCATGTTTATTGTGTTTTCTTATAATTACCGTGACCGCAACCTTAATGAGTGCAGTTCATCGGTATTTAATTATAAAAGGATACATAAATTAAATAACCAATAAAATTAAGTCTTAAAAATAAACCACTAACAATAAAGATAAACGTTTTAAAATAATTTTGTTTCTAAAAAGAACAAACATGTAATATTAATTGGTAGAATTAATACTAATGACCCAAACTTGGCAAGCCGGTAGCTTTAACAATTTATTTAATTTAAATATTTTACATAATTAGTGGCACTTGGTCTGGGAAAAATCTCCGAAGATATTAATTAATTTTATAGCTTATAACGTATCCTATTGCTGGATATTGGCCCTGCTTTTCTCTTCCCGAATTTCTGCTATTACATCTTAAGATTTTTTAGTTACTGAAAAAACACGATTTGACGAACCTGTATTTAAAATGAACGAAGGATCTCCACACAGGGAATCCACCGAGGGATCATACGCGAGCCTGTTCTGCTCAGTATAGTGTAGTTTCCCAGCATTGGGCACTGATTGTTCATAGCTCAGCCTGGCCACACTAGCTAAAGCCTGTTCGTAATTGAGTCTCGTATTGTCTCTGGTCTCATTCTCATAAGGTTTCACTTTAGCACTGTAGTCTGTGAAGTTGAGCTTGGTGAGTGAGGACATGGGGATGTCGAGGGGCGCCGCGCACGGGGGCACGGCGGCTTCGCGCGGCGCCTCCACCACGAGCATGGCGGCC
This sequence comes from Agrotis ipsilon, assembly GCA_028554685.1. Lineage (NCBI taxonomy): Eukaryota > Metazoa > Arthropoda > Insecta > Lepidoptera > Noctuidae > Agrotis > Agrotis ipsilon. The sequence goes on along the minus strand of CM052973.1, from coordinate 9,346,803 downwards.
CGAGCACCCGCCCCGGCGCACTCCACTGCTCAACAACACATCACACTCCGACACTGATTTTACTAATTCGATATTTTTTTGTCGCATAAAAAAATGATTTAATTTTCAAAAAAAAATCAGCTTTTATTAAAAGTTTGAATGTTGAGTAAAGTCACTATTTATAACTTATTATAATGTTTGAGAATCACTTCAAAAATAAAATTCTTTTATAAAACAACGTAACTATGAATGAAAAAGGGACCGACGTAATATTATCGCGTTACTCGTGACGACTACGAGCTTTTGTGAGCTAGAGGCATTCGTAGCACCGTGTCGCGTCGCGCCTAATCTCCGACTGAGAGCTTTCGGGCGGATCGAGAGGGCGGCCGTGGAAAATGCGGGCCGAGAGTAGCCGAGTGTAGCCGAGCGCGCCCGAAGCGCTACGAACTAACACGAGCCGCGACCTGTCGCGTCACCTGCTACAACACCAACTGTTGCACGACCGTTGATTTTTTTTTGCTAACCCTCCTGATGAGTATCACGAAAATTAGCACGGGTACCTTCTATCGAAATATATACCAACACAATACACAATCAGCTTTTGTGTCAGACTTCGTACAATCTAATAATAGCTGAGGTCAATTATGTACGCAAGTGCGAAATGTACCTATCCATTCTAATTAGTCTAGCCATGCAAATATAACAAACCAACGTTCAATAATGAATATTCTTATTATAATTAAATAACTCCATTATTTTCCTGTTGGTTATCATTTAAGGAAAATGAAATCTAGAGCTGAACGTAGAACGAAAACAATGTAAAGTTGAGTACCGTTTGTTGAACACGTGGAGTTGTGGAATACAGTGTTACAGGGATCGCCTGGTAGATTTGGCCGAATAGTTAGATGTAACGGTGGGTACATGGCTTTTACTTTAGTGCGAACAATATGTTGTAAATTATATTCCTCTTCACTTAAAAATACTTGTTCTGGGTGTAGCTGAAGCAGCATTGTTTCGCGAAGATATAAAAACAAAATGATTAAATTGTCCGGGCGATACACTAGACAGATAATGAACAAGCATAATGGATGTAGTGACGCATCTAATTGTATTTTTTTTCAGTGGCTACGTGAAAATGTACCTAATATAAGTAGTAAAACTATATGTGAATTTTAATTGGCTGTATGAAACAGTCACTTATGGAAATAACTAAAGAATCCTATTTAAAGCGTTTTGTTTTAATGTCTTAAATAGGTACTTTTGCTGGCTTCGGCTTTTTGGCTTTATTTGGTTCTTGAAATGTCTTATAGATTTGAAAATAGAAAACAGAGGTTCAGACATATTTTTTTTTTATTGTTTAGAATACCAGAAAAAAGGCATTAGGTATCTATAATTTGAATCTCCACAGATGAAAAAGATGCGGCATAGTGACGTATCATACCAAAACAAAAGAGTAAAGATCACGTTAAACTTGAGAAAAAACAGTTGGATTGTTTCGCAAATTCAGTTTGTAAGGTAACGTCGTGTGTCATAATTACGTTATAATAATGACCATGACGTACGGCCTTGACTATGATTCTCATTCTCATTGTTTGATACTGGCACGCGAGACGCAACACACTTGAATTTTAAATTTAAAATACTTCCATTCGTGTCTATTGTAAGTTGGTGTTGCCATTGTTGTAACCTTTATGTAATTCGAACTTCAAATTTTAATTTACTTATTTTTTATTGGCTTTTTTATAATGTCAGTTTGATAGTAAGAAATGGAATAAATGATAGATGATATTCAAGTTTGCCTCCTTACATCTTAACTTTTAACAATGGCATCGCGAATAAAAGGGCGATGTGGAAGAATATTAAAAAAATAAGGAGATATTGATATTTGTGTAGGCAGAGTGGCAAATAAGTGTACTCTCCAGGATGTTGACAAAAGTTTCACTTTACAAGATCCTCGAGACAGATGCGTTTACATAGGAAATGATAGAATACGATGCGATGGGAGGGCACGAGCTGGTGGGCTGGCCCAAATCTGGGTCAAGTTACAGGGGGTGGTACAAGTTGGGTCACAAAAGGTAGTTGAGGGGCGAGGATCGCTCCGGTACATAATAGGCACCTGAGCACGTGTGCTACCGGATACGGGACGCTATTGTCTGCCAGAGGAAGCGATTTCGACGCCATCGGAAGATCCGACGCCGATTTTTTGTTAGTATGCTATAACTAACAGCCACAAATATAATGGTTAGTGCGTGATAAGGGAGAAAAGTGACCATAAACTGCTCTTGCCTAATTTGACAGGAGACCACACAGTAACATGACATAAATTGCGTCAAAGTTTGATTTGACGGCTTTTGGTATCATTCGATTGTCTATGAAGGAAGGCACGGTACTAATGACGTTCGATTTCCGAAAAGCGGTTGACATGCTGCCCTGAAAATTGACAATCACGTAACTGCCTAGTACTTTTATTGCGAACCCCATATCAAAGCTGAGAGTGTTCTAACTTATTTAGGGGCTCGTTGTGAAGTAACTTACTTACAAACAGATACATGTAGGTTGCATGAAACTGGGAGAATGAGGCTGCCGAGAGCGCAACGCAATTAGCGAGATGCCGCACTCCGCGAGCGCCTTTCCACCGGGAAATAGCGCGGGAAATGAGTTTCCAATATTTGAATAAATGCAAAGGAAATAAACACACGGTGGATATTGTGATCGACGAACAATCTCCATCATGTAACACAGTGCATCAGGAAATGGAAACGCGGAGAACTGTGGTGATGTGCGCAAAAACAATATGAGACATTAGTGGCTGTGTTACTGCTATTTTAATACCGTTATTTTGTCTGTAGATTTATATTTCGACAGACTGTATCCGCCAATAAGCTCGTTGGACCACAGTTATCACGGCCTTTGTGTTATATCTGGACATGCTAATGTATACTCAAATAGTCGGCAGCAAAAAGGAAAAAATTACGTATGGCATCCTCGTAATATCGATCGCAAAAGCCGAAACAGATATCGATACAAGCTGGCGGCGGCAATCGATATTCACAAAGTAAACTCCCCATTCCCATCGCCGCTTTAAATTTAAAAATACAATTTACCGAGGAATTCCCTGCTTTGAATTACATTAAGTGTAAACAATAAAGCGTTAGCGAGCGTATCGGCCGCGGCAGGCGACGGAAGTGCCAGATAAACAATCTTTTTTAGATAAAAACACTGAAAACAGTCCATAAATCTGTACAGTGGCACGGGAGCACTTCATCCAGAACTGTCAGGCAGACATAGATGAGCTTCTACAACCAACGATCGCATATAATTACATCACCGACGATTGACAACATAAAAAGGTTTTTTTCGGTAACGGCACTAACCTTTGCACTAATTAAAAAGCAGCGCATCCGGCCCTGTCGATTATACAAACTGATTGAATTCTAATTTGAAATTCAATTTGTGTTCTCTATTAGCCCGAGTCTAAGGTTTTAAAATTTTTATTTCCGGTGAATTAAGGATGCGATATATTATTTTGTGACATTCATTAAGTATAATTTGTTTTTATTTTGTATTTGAAATGGCGGCTATTACATTAAAAAAGGCAAATTTAACGAGATTGTGTTTGACGGCTATTATTTGAGCTTGCATCGTTGTAGTTTTTGTCAACGCTGAGCTGCGACGACGTTAGACGATGTTCCGTGGGTTGTGTTTTAAATTGGAGCGAGCCCGGGACGTCACTTCCGGTACCAATAATTTATTTCTCTCGGCCTCCGTCATGTGTCGCGATGGCGCGTGATACGACATTTATCCACGTTTATATTTGGAACGATTTCTGAGAACATTATGATTGTGACATATTCTTGTTTGAGCTTCGACCTCGGACCTGTTGAGCTGTCCACATGTATTGATGTGTTGTAATTATAATTGTAATTGCGCACATTTAGTATAGTATTTGGAATAGCAAATCTACGCAGTTCCACATCCAGTTGCAGCTGCTTTGGAATCAACAGACCTTAACAAATTTTACAAAATAATATTAAACAATATGTTAGTTGTTTTAAAAATGACACAGCTATCGTTAAAACAACCAAATAATTGATAAACTGACATGTCAAACCTAAATAAACATGGCTAAACTAATAAAAATGTAAAATTATCTCTGGTTGAAAAGTACAAAAAGCTCTGAATGAGCGGCGCGTGTGCTGTGATGACAGCCATATCTCACTCAGGGGCAGTGTTGCGAAGGACATGCGCCCACGCCATCCGGCAACCATCGCTCCCGTCCCCTGCACCCTCCTCACACCCCCTGGAACCCTGCTGATGTTGATAACGTATCGGGGACACGTAACATATTATCGCAGTTCATGCTATGTGTGGAGAAAAAGTTTGGCATGCTATGTAATTTTAATTGTGCTTCTGTAGGAAGCTCTGCCTTTTTTACATGATATCCTATTTTCAGGGTTTTTTTTCTGAGGTAAATATAATATACTGTATTAAATGTGCCTTGCCCTTTATTATTCTAGTGCACGATTCAACAAGTCTTTTTGTTTTAATTTAACAATTAAACGTCAGACATGTCAGTTTCGTTAATATGTTCGACAGGCATTTATGTGCTATTAAAAGCGTCGAGAAAAATGAGTGATTTATGTGATTTACTGCTCTCAGGCGCAATCAAGGCAAACCAAACGAGTCGTGGAGACAATTAAAATGCGCACCACCTAATAACGGATAATGAAGACTCAGCAAATATTTGTTTTTGCGGGGGATTCCTACAATGAGCGTACCACTGCCGCAAATAAGGCAATTAATTGAATTCGGCACATCAAAGGTGCCGCCGGCGGGCTTTGTCGGCGCCTCGAGACGCGCAAACTGCAGTAACCCAACACTTGTATAGGACCTTGTCTACCGACACTATGGGAACGATGAAGGATTCGCGATTCGTGAATCTTCTTTATTTGCCGCTATTCCCACACTTGCCGATTAGGAGCTCAATACAAAGGGTAATGTCAAAAAACACCTGCAAATTGCTAAATACGTAGGCGTATCGATTTTCAAGAAAAAAATTGAACCACCTTTAACATCAATAATTCAATATGTTTGAAAGTACACCGAACAATTCGTAATCAAAAAAATATAAAAAATGTGTGAAATTGTTATCCGAGTAGGTACCTACAGCTTTGTAAAAAATCCACGACTTATTTAAATACACCCACACTCCAGTGTGTTTATAGGCATTCAAATGTTATCAAGTGAATAAAACAGAACATAAAAAAAATCTAGTTAAATAAACCTACATACAATAGTACCCAAACATGAGAAATGTTTTCAAAATTTCTATTCACTATCCGAAGATTAAACGCTTTATTATTAAGGATCGACGCGTTTTATTAAAACTGAAACTTTAACTACGCCATGAATGTTTATCAATGCGTTTCGACGATATTAAAATAGCAGTAAAATGAACGCGATAAGGGCAACCTTTGAATATTAAAAACCCTTTGTGACTGCACTGACCCTTCTCCTTTATAAAATAATATAATGCGAGTACAATAACATTGACAAGTAAATCAGATTTAGATTTTGAATCAAGGACACGTGGGCTAGGTGAAGAAAAAGGGCCTGATTGAAAGGGCACTTGGCAAGGGCCCTTATTACGAGCTTATTGGAGGACAAGGGCCCCTCGGGGTCGCCGAGCGTTTGCAAGCACCCCATCAAAGAAGTACCCTTGCTCTTTTCGTGTGCCAACCCTTGAGGGCTGATTTTTTTATTAACTTCTTACCTGCCTGCACTTGAATGGGTACTAAGATGGGATTACATGTTTTTTTTTATTGTTATACATTGAATATGTTCTCTACGGCCTATTAGAGTCGGCCAAGTATCATTTTAAGTAAATACCGTTCGTGCAAGTATGTTCCATTATCAATAAAGTTGCAAATAGTCTATCCTTGTGCTTGTGGTGTAATTACAGTGTTTTAGATGCAAACAACGTTGTATTATTTAATTAGTCAAATTACTACCTTATTAAATCTATCTGTTGTATTTAACTGTTTTATAATTCTAATTATAGGTTATTTTTACTTTTATTCGTTCCAATTATTGTCGATTGGAACAAAAAATAGTAAAAATGTAAACCTCCAATGTCACGCAATTACTTTTGATCTGTTTAACTATCTTATTTTTTGTCTATTTTTTATTACATCCCTTATTCCTTTATAACGTCCTTTGTACGAAAATTTTCGTAGTTCGAAATTTGAAAAGCTTGCGCACGTGCGCAGGAGTGTGTATCGGGTTGCACCGGAAGTTCGCCAGTTGAAACACAATGGCGGCCGGATGTGGCGGCTCGAAACGACACGTATCTCTTTATTGATATCTTAGAAAGCTCAATATTTTTCTTGTCGACACTTCAAAACTATTGACATTTATGAAGTGAATGTAAATGATATTGATTTCTGGTTCTAATGTCCTGATTGTGTTGGTTTTTTTTTTTTTGGAAATATTACAGGATCTATGAAAAACTGTGTGGTAGGTAACTGTTGTCATGGTAAGGGGACGTGATGCGGAGGACAACGTGGTGAGGAAAGTTTATGAATAAATGGCTAAAAGTGTAGAGGAATCTGAGGAATACCAAAAATAAGATAAATGGACTATGCGAAAGATTTTTTTGGGGGTAGGTTTGCTCTTGACTCTACTCCAGGTCATAGGAGACAGATACAAAGCCTACGATGTAGCAAGCTTACCTAGTAGAAGCCTGTTTATTCTAACTTTGATAAGGAATCTCTTGGGTTGTTTGCGTTCGGGAACATCGACGCAGATAGAGTGAGTTTCACTCTTTTGCTGTGAGCATTATGAAGCAAGATTGCAAGTTCGTAGTACGAATTGGTGGATGTATGTTAGTAGGTACGGAGGTCGCCCCTAAGATGATCCTTTAAAAATTAGGACTAATAAAGAGTATGAAAGAACAAGGCATGCGGTACCGTCTCCAAAAGAATCGGGTTAAAGGCAGGTATGAAAACTTTGGTCACTGCATAGAGGATATATTTATGTGTTTTAATACAACAGTGGAGAAAACCTACTATGAAAGAGAGGTATAAACACGTATATGTCCCGTGCCAGCCATTTAAAACGAAGCTTGATACTCAGTTGCCCAGTATCCATTACTTGTACTACACTAGACACATTCCACACTAATACATTCCTACATTATTACAAGGTTTATTAAGCTAATACAAATGTTTAAAATTAAAACACGGCTCACTCAATAGGATTGCCCTATTATTTGTTGAAAATGGTAATTAAGCGTCGTAAATAGCAGGATTTATATTTTAATTACGACTAAGTGAGCCTATTAAGTTAAATCTGTGTTTGACATTATATTCGATATTGAATATTTGCGTTTATATTGTACCAATAAATGTTTGTTTAATAAAAAGCTGAATGGTTGTAGGGTAAGGCTATCAGGTCGGGGCGGGGCTTGGCCGGCTGATAAATCAGTGCGAGACGCTCGCGAGGACACCGCGCCGCCGCGCCGGTAGTCGTCGCCACATTAACTGCCCATATCACTTTATAGTAATAAATTATTATGATTGGCTGCCACGTAATACGCCCGATATATTGCTCTGCTAACTCATAAATGTACGCTAATAAGGATGACTGTACCCACCGCGGTTTATTGCTGATACGACCAGTTAAATGATGCTGTATTATTTTAGGCCATGCTTTTTGACTTCTGTTTGTTGTACTTACTTATAATTTATGTTCGACCGCATGTGTAATCAACAGTTATCGGTATGTAATAGATACAAGGATAAGTGTATGTACACATCGGAGGAGTTCGTTTCAGTCGAGCGCGTCGCTTGTCGCGGCTCGCGGCGACAAACCGGCGCGTGTCCGTGAATTTTTCAGAACATTAGACATATTGTTTGAGTGTAAGCGATTTTGCAACGTTGTTCCGAGGCGCACGTCCGGCGATTAGTCGGCGAGTGCGCAACGCGAGGATGTGCCGGCGGCAAGCGATCGCTGGCCCTTGCGACAGCGCGGATGCCACGAAATTGCACCAGCACAACATTAACCATATACCCAGCGGTTTATTAATACGAGTGCAGTTGCAAAATATTGAATATATACGATGTGTTTTTGTGCGTTAACCTTCAGCTTCGTCGGCCCACTTGCATTAGTTGGGCACGCTCGAGTTGTCGCGAGGACGCGCGACTGCGCGAAACTCGCCCGACGTCGCATGCGCATGTGACGACACAACATGCAGCCTTCATGCACTGTACTTACCTATACTGATAAGTTGATAACTTTCATAGAAGGTATGCATCGACTCTTTAACGGAATTTATAGCGGAACTCAACTACTGGATGAAGATTTGTAGAAAAACCAATAAAAAAACAAAGATTTCTATCCAACATTGTCTATTAGACAATGCAAGTTTCATTCAGCAAACTCCTAAGCCATGTTTTTTTGAATATTCAAATTAAAACTGTAATATCTACATCATGAACTTAAAATAAAACTAAAAGGTCCTAGCAAAAGCTTTTTGGATGATCAGAAAACTGTATACTAAGTACAGGAGTTCACAAAAGCTAAAACTCACCACGCCACACCATGCCAGGGTCCAGGTCTGTGGAGTCCCTAGACCGGGAGCTCGGGTGCAAAAACATAGCTTAACCAGAGTCCAAGCTCTCCATACTGTGTCACATACACTCGAAGCACTTCGCACTTATCCTTAAGGATAATAATGAAGAATAAAAAAGACAAATAAAAAAAAATAAGGGATAAGTGAACTAAGGTCCCGACAGTGAACTTTCAGGTGCGTGCAAGAATAATGCGAGTGATGAGTAAGAGCGTAGCAACTGAAGACTGACGCGAAGTAACCTGCGCCCGCGCCGTAACTCGTGGTAGGGGCGATTGGACAATCTACTCTAAGATGTACTTGTGTTATTTGATTTTAATTGATTGTCTGGTCGAATTTATTTACCTAAACAAAATTTTCAGATGTTAATTGTGCAACTGTTTTAATTGTGTTTATATGTCTGTAAATTGTAAAATAGTGTCTATTCTAATTCAAGTCAAAGTATTACAAGTGCTATGAATACTAAAGTAATTTATTTATAAACGTTATTTGCGAAACTAGTCTTTAAATAAACGCAACACTACATTGTTTCAGTAGCGTCATCGCAATGTTAATGATCAAGTAATCTAGCTAAGAGGGTGGGCCGTGATTTATAACACACTAAATTAACGTAGGATTCCTTGTCTGGCCTTGTTTTTTAATCACTTTACCAGTCTCATTGTCCCACCTTAGCCAGACATTGCAAAAAACATTCTAGGTGAGGCTATTTAGGTATAATTTATTCTTGCATCATGAATACTGTATAGAATCATCAAAATAATATACAGGGTGAATTTTCCGACTGGGCGTGGCTGCTGAGGTATATTCGAAACTATGGGGAATGTCGATAAATACTGAAAGGCTGATTTTGACGAAAAATAAAACTACCTCATAAGTTTTTTGGACTTTTATAGCCAACAAATCGAACCCGCTGATTTAGGAAAAAAAACACACCTTTTATTATTATACGATTCGATAGTGTCGCTTAATCGCTTATGCGGATCAAGTTATGGAAAGTAATAATATACGGAAAGTCGTATATTATTACTTATCAAAAGGGTTTCATTTCTGGCCAGGACTATTGATTTTTATGTGATCAAAAAATGTAATGATTGAGTTTAAGTTTTCGTAAAAATCGGCTTCGAGTCTCCTTTGAGTATTTTTCGATATTCCTCAATTTATCCCGTTTGTAAAATTCACCCTGTATTTATGAAGATGTCACGTTTGGAATTGTGGTACAAGGTGCAAGACGGGTTGTAAGACCTCGGTTCAACTGAAAGAGAGCGGAAAAACAGCGCCAAGGTCGGAACATTGCGCCACACGCCCAGCCAAGTGGAAACCGTATGTGTACTGATACACGTTACTGTAAAACGTAGTTTTTTATATCAAAGATAGTGTTTTTATAATTGAGTTAACTAGCAACGGTATCGGAGTAAGGTTGGCGATCGCAGCAGTAAAAGTTATTGGGTTCGCTAGAGGATTCACTTAATAATATTTATGATGGAAAAGTTTTTGCAAAATTTTCTGACTTGTCTGACTTTACTGACCGACTTCTTATTTTTTGTAAAATTTGCAAAAAATTATATAATAACAGTGACCACAAAAGATTTATACAGGATATTTTAAAGCTATCTTCATTTTATTAGTGCATATAGATCTCTACAACTTCTTCAACAACGTAAAAGTTTTCTAGCTCAACAAAATGCATTTGAATACAGACTTTATCCATCATCGTCTATTTCAAAACACGATAAAATATGCCGTACATCAATTAGTGGTGTAAATTAGTTGTCCAAATGTTTGAGGTGGTGACGAGACCACCCGTGCTAACGACGGCCAGAGGACATCTTGTCTCCTTAGTTAATTTATTATTTCAGTAGCCGAGCTCCCGGGCTACAGTCAAAACATCCCGCGCCGATGATTTACAACGCAATAAACACAACGTTTTATATCTAATGGAAATGAGCTTTTATCCGTGAGATTACGCAGCCACCCCGATTGTAAAATTTGATTAATTATCATTTACCGACATGTACCTAAAGATTGGTACAGTTACATCATTCGGAGTGAATGAGACGTTTGGCAAAACGACCTTATTGCGGATGTAGACTTTTTGATGGCTACAAGTTCTACGCAAAATCTATATCACTGAATATTATATTTGACATGTACTACTAGAACCCACAATAAGGTCTATTTTCCCATAAATCTAGCATCTATTCCGTACTAAAACAGTTAAATAATTCGACGTTATTAATGTGACTGCGATCAGATTTATGTGCTGATTAACAGGTCGATGTGAAATGAGCCGAATTTTCACAATGTTAGACGAAGTTTACAGCTTTCTCGTGTCAAAACAAATTAAATAATAGATTTAATCGTAATTTTCACTGGTTTTACGGTTTATTATCTACAATTCGTGCGAAATCATTGAATAAATACTCCAACAAAAATGTAGGGGCGTATTAAAACATTAGTTTGTTGAAGTGTCAGCAAAAGTGAGCTGAAGAGTAGATATTTTTTTGTTTATAATTGGTTGGTTGTTGGACTCAATATATTCATCGACAGAATACAGCAGTAAATAATCTCTTTAGTCTAAATACATAAACAGCTATCTGTGTGTCCGATATCAAATCTATATTTTTTCTATTCTATTCTTAATAAAATTTAAATGATTAAATGGTACGATTAAAAATAATTTGCAAAGTGCATCTCATGAGAAGGATCAGTCTTGCATTAAGTACCTTTAAATTACTACTCATTTCAAGATACGTCTAATACTATATTCAGAAACTTAAAGTACGTACTTAAAAAAGGCTTAAGCCCTTTTAAACGCACGTAAGTATATGTTTTGTGACAAACGTATGACGTTGCCAATAAACGCTGTCTGGGGCTCGAACCTACTCTTGTATAATTGCCGGGCTATCAGCTCGTTGTAATGAGCTCACTTTAGCGCAGTTAACACCACCCCTTATCTGTACTTGTCATGATAGACGTTTGTGTTTCTACTGTTGAAATAAACGAGTTACTGTTCAACTTCAGTACTGATATCATTTTTAACCAGACTGACAAGGAAGGGTTATTGATAGCATTTTTGACAGTTAGGGTAGGAACAGAAACTTTGGCTATCATATTGTCATACATAAGTGTGGAATGAATGCATTGGTGTGAGTTAAAAGATTTCCGTGTGAAAGAGAGAAAAAAAAAAAAAACAATATGACGATGTGTCGCAACCAGGAGCAAGACGTTAAATTTTTTGTTATTAAGTGGCAATAAAAACGTTTTTTACTCCAATGAATTTGGACCAAAATGAATACATTTCCGGAAATGTACTTTTGCAACTTTTTTGTAACAACTTTTCAATAGAGGTCGCATACCAAATCAAATCAAAGCATTTATTTCAAGTAGGCCAGTTATAGCACTTTTGAAATGTCAAAATACAAAAACAGTTCAAAAATAGTTACGTTAAATAAATATATAAAACAGTTCAAAGTACCGTGTCAAAAATACCCTTTGCTGTTAAATAAAATAAATAGAAAAATTTACTCCGCTTGTTTTATACTTCTACCAAGCCGCTTTGAAAAATATAGGCGTTAAGATGATAAATAGTATTCTTTCAAATTTCCTAATAATTTTATATACCAAAAGAAAAAATAAAATCATAGATACTTTAGTTTTAGTGAGACAAGAAATCGATAATGAAATCTTCGTAGCTGCTACGAAATTGGCGTAGCAAGCGTAGACCTCTCGTAGACCGAACCTACCCTTTGCTACGCTTCATTTAAAATTCGCCTTTCACCTTTAAATTTTCCGTTAGTGACGTACTACACTAGATTGCAAATTCAATTCTACTTGTTTTTAAGTCTTTTTCTAATTGTATTTTTAATAATGGAAATATTTTTTTTTTCTCAAGAAGTAGAAAGATTATGGCTAAGATTAAGATTATTCTATAAATTATTGGAATCACTTATTAGCTGATCCAGATAGGAGGCGTTGTCATTACAGTGATTTAAACTTTTGAATTGTGATCTGAATCGCCTAAACATGGAATTTTTGGCGATGTTCTAAATATCTTATAAGTTTTAACGCCTCCGTCGCGAATTCGTAAAGGTTTCTTTTTGTACAAAGAAAAATTCAATTGTGAGCAGGGCTGCGATGGGTTAGTTGATGTAGCGTCTGTAATATTTTATATTCGCGAATTCGCCATTGGCGGCGCCTCGTGGCTTGTTTCAAACATTTCATCTTACTGCTCCCCCGAGCTAAGTCACCGCTCACAGCAGCCCATTCGAAAATGGGCCTTCAAGCTGTGTCAACATATGTTGTACTTAAGTTAGACTTACCAGTATTGTTGTTGTTGTTGTAGTGATGTGCTGGGGGCGGGATGTACTCGGGCAGCTCCGGGAGGCAGACGTTGCTCTCGTACATGTTCGGTGGCACGTTGGCCAGCAGGGAGCGCTCTTTCTCCACATCTGCCGAACATTCTGATCATTGAGTCTAACTGGCATTTGGAAGGCAGTTTGGTTAGGTTGGTAATTGTGACAAAAGAATGTGTAACGTACTTTTTCGAGGATTTTGGAATTAGGAGGAATTCTTGATTGACACTTCAGCCTTTATAAATCATGCTAACTGCTGAAGGGGGCAATGGGCGAATGACGACGAAGATGATATTTAGCACTGCAATATTTAAGCTGTTCTTTTACATTAGAAAAGAAAGAAAATTCACTCTTTCTCAAAAGTTACAAATCAAAGGTCTATATAAATACTTTAAGATGAAATAAAAGCATGCCTGTAGCGGTATACAATACCTACCTTTCTGCAGAATTTCGAGATGTTCCCAAAGTATGTCGCCCATGAAGGCGGGTGCGCGTGCGACGAATTCCTCGCGGCCCATGGCGCAGATGTCCTTGCCTTGTGTGCGCGCGAACTGCTGCAGGGCCACTCCCTCCAGGGAGAACTCCCGCGCAGCCCACCGCAACCACGCTGCTACTGCCGCCTCGTTCCATTGGCGAGGATCTAAAGGAGAAGTGGAGGATGGAGTTAAGAAGGAATTTGGACCTTAACGACTGTATTTTAATACTGTTTTAGTATATTTTAGCTTAATCAACAAAGTCATGAGCTTTTTAATTCTAATAATTCTCGACCTTAGTCTTTGCAACGACGGTAGATGTAAGACTTGAAATATCTGTACAAAAATAGTTTGTGGAATACTTTAGACTTTTCATCGTTGAAATAGAATGGTTTTTTCTACTTTGCTATAAATCTAGGATTATATAGTGGCCCATCGGTTACAGACTCTTTTGAATTGTCAAAAAATCAAAAATAAAACTATTACAATAATAATTATGGTGTTACAGTCCTAATGACAAGAATTAATAATAACTGTACAAATACTGTAGATTCCCATTCCAAAGCGTATATGTGTAGCTGGAGAAGAACGGGCAAGAAACTCCATGGACGTAAAACGATACCCTCATAATTATTATAATGATCATAAATGCTGATAATTTGCAATAATTACATGATAGACATATGCAGATAGGTCTCACATATGAAATCAGGCCATCAGTGGCTGTCAGTGGCCGTGATTGGCGCTCGCTATCAAGTAGTAAAGTGCACAATTGTCGGCAGGCCTGCAACATCGACAATTAGCAGGGCAGCGAACCGACTGGTTGAGCGGTTGCCTCACAGCGGAACTTGCGCAGGCGCCGGAAGCGGCGCGACCTTGACGCCCCAATGTATGCACCCAGCCGATTGTCTTTATAGCGGTCGTAAAGGATTTCTAATGTTCTGTTTGATTGTAAGTTCATTTGTTTTTGAGAGAGATGATGAAGTTATAAAATCAAGTCTCAGTTTATGAAAGTAGGGTCCAACTAACTGGAAATGCTGATGCTAGACGTATAAACGAATATTTTAAGACTATTATCGCGAAAAAGCTGTCGATCTGCTGCGCTAAAATTGTTTCATGACAAACTGTCAAAAAATGTCAGTTATATGAACAGTTTATAGTGGTTCAAATGTCCATGTTCAGTTTTTAGACAATGCGTTTTCAAACTTTATGTTGACGAAAATTTGAGTTACCACATATTTATGTACCTACATATATTTAAAATCTGACATACGTATGTTGTAAAGGGAAAACTCCTAAGTCAATACGACCATTAGTATTCTTGACAAGTGTTTCAAGCGAAAAGGGGTTTATCGCCTTGCTAAGAAGGAAGATCGATCAACTTAATCAGTGGCAGCCATTAAAGATTTTCTAATTGGGCCCAGCTAGGTTAACTACAAGAAAAAGTAAATCGATACAAATGGAGTTACGGTGTTATAAATTGCTCTTACACTTAGAACTTGAGTTTTTCCTTTAAAAGCGGGAGAGCTGTCTAATAATAAATAATTAGTTTAATTATGGCTTTTAGTCGGTGGCCGTCGAGACATGACGTTTAATGTTTATGCCTTGGTTGTAGGGCCACGAGAACCGCGACAAATTGTGCTTTATAAGCTTACAGCGATTTAAAATGGCAACATCAAAGGGAAATGACAACGTATTCAGTCGTGCGACGGTAAAAATATGATTTAGCAGGCATGCTGTTGAAATACTGACAAGTGTATGTTGTAGTAGTATATTTATTTATTAGAAGAAGGTTGTTTTATTGCGAGTTCTATCATTGATTTGCTTGTTCGTTTTCATTGGTTTGATGTTAGAAAATTGGGATCTAAGGTGTTAACAGTATGATATATCTTTAGTTTCCAATGTATGTAAAACAGTGACAACTTATTAGTTGTGTCTCCGTGTTTGTTAAAAACGAAATATAAAAGTGGTATAATATGTTTTTTAAATGATAACTTATAATAATGATACTTCATATAAGTATATAAAAGAAGTTACTGAAAATGGACTGTTCCCTAAGTAATTTATTTAAATAAGTAACAATAAAAAGAAATCAATTCTAATCGATCTATGAAACAAACCGTGATTGTCTTTACACTGGTTTCCTGCTACCACAAGTAAAATAACAAGGTGTTTGTTTAAAAAACTAATAAATATAGTCGCGGAGCTCATGTACGTTAATTGAAGCCCAGAGGTAGAACAAAGCCAGTCCGTATGTTAATGGAGCAATTTTATTAACAATCGATGTTAAGATAACGCTGTCTTCTCGACTACAGGACGTCATTCTGAACGCTGAGATTCATTTTATTAAATGTTAAAGATCTCAACACAGATTAAAACGCTGGCTCTGCGACTTTAAAACTACAATGGACGGATTTTTAGTTTATTTTTCGATCCATTGCGTGTCTTTTATAAAGTGTTACAGGATTTTATTAGAAAATAACGTAATGGATTATAAAATGGTTTATTAGATAAAATCGACCTGTTCGTGATAAGTTCTATATTCGATAAATGTTTATTAAACACATGTTGGAAGGCTACTTCTTTACGATAATTGCGTTAAGGTTTTTTTTCTTTTTTTTTTGTTTAAAGACGGTAGCTTACGTTTATATAACACCTAGATTTTTTGTGTATTTGACTTGTTTGATTCTAACCTGTTTTCTTTTTCTCAGAAAATCGACACATAGTCCACTTGTATCTGGGTATAATATTTTAAATTTAATATTACTTTACAAGAGGTTTTTTTACCATGACGAATTTGTAGGTAGCCAATAGTCGACTAGTGGCTATAGGCCAATTACATAGAATTAGATTTACAATATATTTTTTTAAATACATGATTTCTTTTTATATCAAATAATATTTCCGGCAAAATGTTGGCAATACCCACCCTAAACCTTTGGGAAAACTCGATGATATATGAATATAAATCATCAAATCAATCAATCATAAAATCGTTTTTTTTTAATAGGGTAGATTATAAAATTATGTATTTTTCAGATTCAGAACAGTTCAATTACTTTTATATAAAATTTAATAATATATATATATATATCAGCTCTCATCACATTTTTTTTATGTGTGTATATGCAACACTGTACGTTTAGAACCATCTCTTTCGTAAATAAGGTCCCATTTCTTTATCAAGCGATTCTCGTCCTTCTTCCAAACAGGTTTAATTAGAGTAAAGACGTTATTGCAAGTGTTACCAGTTTCTTCTACTTATCGTCCCCATGTGTTAGTTGTGATAAGATCTTACCGTTATCTCTACTGATGTTACAAACAGGAGTAAGGCGGGCCCCACACACGAGGCTGAACGATAGAGTGCTCCTTGTATTATGTTATCATAGAATGAATTTTACTGGGTCGCGGTGACTGTATAAACAGGATACCGTGGCCCGCGAACGCAAAGGACAACCGAAGGAACAGGGAAGGATTTAGTCAGTACTTGTCTGACAGTACCTTTCGTTACAAGCAGGACAGGAGGACTTGTTTGATGTTTTAACTACCCAAAAATAACAGATTATTTAGCTGTTGTTGAAAAAATAATGTGGTATTATTGTTTGGAATGGAAGAAGCTATACGTTTTAAACGCTAGGATGATAGGTAGACTTGTACTTTCAATTAAAACCTATTTTCAATTTGATAGACGAATCGCTACCTTACTCCTGATTAATTATGTACTTAAATAATTATTAGGACACATTAATTGTTCGACTCACAGCATTGTGAAATGTTTACTTCAATTCGAAGTACTTTAAAACTTTATCAAAGTGGGTTTTATGACTGAATTTATTACGTTGAACAATTAAGGAATCAAGTCGGTTTGACAACGTACAGCTGACGCACACTCCAATGTCCTTTGATAACGAAACGTATACCCAGTGGAGCAGTGACGAAGAGTTATAAGTCTGGCATTATATCGTGTTCATTGAAAAGGGCACTCTTGCCAAACATTAACAAAAAAAAAACGGAAAATAAATAAAATTTTGGCAGTTTTTTGGTTGAGGCCTAACTAGCAAAGAACCGCGTATTGGATTGCAACTGGTATGAAACGAATACGTGGTAGACCTAGAAACAGATGATGGATTGAAATGGATTTATTGTAAAAGCATTGGCCAAAATCCCAGTGGAGAGAAGAAAGTGAGAGACAACATGGGCTAATGAATAAATAAAATAATAAATAATCATTTGTATTGAATTTCCTAATTAAATTCGAACGAAATAGTTGTACTACATTCATTAACTAAACTCATTGATAAAATATAATAATCATAAAAGATTTAGCAAGTGTTATTCACATCCTGCGCGTGATTTCGTGTTAGATGCGCGCGGGCACACCGGAAGCGCGAATAGACGCGGCGCAGACGCACGCACTTCCGCCGCGCTAGGGCATCGAACCCGCCACCTGTCCACAATATGATCCTAGGCAAACATCAATACGTTTTACACGAAGTACAATTTGCAAAGCTAATTGATATTCCGCTATTATTTTTATGTGGCAAGTTAAAGGGATTCTGGAATGAAACGAAAATGTTTTTGCTGTTTTTGCTTTTTGTGATCGATTTTCGTAAAAAACGGTTTAAAATAATGTGAGGAAAATGCTGGTCGTCAGTCACCACCAACAAAGGTGGAGGTGCGTATCGCTGGCGGTCGCGACACGGCGACGCGTCCGTCACATTACCATATGCAAATGATACCTTGTATTTATACGCTTTGTCAACTGTACGCTAACAGTTTTTGCTTGTAACCAGTATACACTTAAATATTGAACAAGGGAGAAGCGAGACGGCTATCACTACATTCTTACGCGCTAACGACTTCACTTTACCACTCGTGACAAAAAGTGTGGCGATTATTTGTCGCGCTTGTACCACAGACCACACTAGACGACCGATTTGCACTTTAATGATTTCAAGCTTGATCATCTGCTAACCATCGACTGGATTCCTTCTACAACTTGCGACTTAGTAACAGAAATTAATCATAATTTTATTAGCTTACTTAAAAGCAGGTGCATCATATTAAAATGAACTGATCGCATTAATAATAACATGCGATGATTTTTTTCCCTTCGTCTTCTCTCAGATCTTGAGCGACTGAAGTCTAAAATTAATATTTACGTGGTTTTATTGCCTTTTCTTCCTGACCATAAAGTGCTATTGCTGAACTGAAATGAAACGTCGGCGTTTACATTACTGTGAAATAAACCATCGCTGCGATATTTTCTTATTCCTTCTGTACACGACGAAATGTTTTTGTATGAAATTATCTAAGCATTTACTGCGGTAATTAGAGTGTATTTTATTGCTGAACCTCCATCCAATGCTTACTTTAATTGTCTATAAACAAAAGTTAATTATTAGGACATAATGGAGTCGAAATTAGCAGTAAAATACTTAAGTTACCTATAAGTACTTGCTGAGTTGAAATTCCAGCACTGTATTCATCGCAATTTATTTATTCAACCATACGATAAGTCTAGCGTTCGGCCAAGTTTTTCAGTTGGCTAAAGACTTTCATTCATGGTCAAGGAATTTATGATTGATTCCATTGCTACTAAAATATTGATGAGCGTATTATGTTGAACCCAAACCTACTTTTTCTTAATTTTTTTTCAAATCAATATTCTTGTTAATAATATTATTATGGTCGTCGGTTAATTCTTAAAAAGTAAAAATAAATTGATTGGTGTGGTGTGGTTTAAACACATGACGTATTATCAAGAGTCTAGAGTCCAGTTTTAGATATATAAGGTAGGAAGCAAGTTGTTACCTTTGGGTACGCCGAGGCGCAGTTGCTCCTTCTCCCAAGAGGCGAAGGTAGCCTTCAGCGCCTCGGCCATCTTCTTGTTGGTGCCCGGCGTCAGCGGCGGCACCTGTGACGGGATGTCTGCAACAACAAAAAAAGAAAAATCTTTTAATCCATCTACTTTTACATACTTTTCTAATGTTGAAGCTTCGTTCCTAATTATTGAAATCCTAATAATCGTTGTGGCGAATTACCGAGTGCTTTAAGTTATGGGAAACTGTTAGATGATGAAGAAACTGTTGAAATTGTTACTTTTTAACCTACTTCAAAAAGGAGGAGGTTTTGTATCTTATGATAGATTGCTAGATAAATTGAAATTTACGTTTTGATGCTTTCAAACCGATTCCTTGACCATTCCAAGTGCCAAAGAATGCTTTAATTGAAATAAATGTTTTGGATCTTGACTTTGATGTCAATGTTTAAACACTTAGTTTATTTCCACATTATTCGTCTACTTGTACAACAGCAGATTATACCTTACCCTGATTTTCTTTCACAGCCACATCGTAGAAGCTATTTATTATTTTAATACGCTGCTTATAATCAGGTTTGTTCATATGCATGGCTGCTAGATACGATCTGTTTGCAATGAGTTATTCATAAGCCTCAGGGTTATTTTAAACCATATTCACATAGATTAATGCCATAGTTTACGTGTTGGAAGTTTTTGAACGAGGAAGCGAGTTCAATCTCTTGTCAACTAAGATCGTTATCAATCGGATTAATTACTTTATCTACGGCATTTATACCGAGCACCGAAGAACAAATTAATAGCCAACTTTTTGAGACTTGATGGTTTCGAATAAAATAAATCAGAGATAAACAAGCGAGATTGAATTTGTTGTGTTTGTGTGCGTGAGTGTCCGTGTGTACTTCTTGTGCAGGTTTGTAGGCTTCATTCATAAGTGCGCCTGGTTTGTGGCGCTGGTGTGCGCCTGTGTGGTGGTGTGCGTGTGCTGCGCGCGCGCACCTGCCGACCAGTTCTGAGATGCGGAGATTTGTGCACCTCTCCCACGGTCGCTGCCCGCTCGGCCTCTGATCTGCTCTAGCTGAACCTCGTTCTGATATAATTTAAATTTTTCTCTGTGTTCGTCGTTTTAGTTTCAATTAGAGCCAAAGAATTTTGTATTCCAATCATAATTAAGTAAAATAAGGCTCGAGCTTGCAGCTCGGCTCTTTGATGTTGTGTACATGCGGTGTCTGTTTCAATAGTGTCATGTTTTGATGTCTCTAAATGAGTTGAAAGAAATGTTCCGTATGAAGACTTCTCAGATCTATTATAAAACATGCTGTTAAACTTTTGATATTTAAATGTATTTTTATTGCTTAATTTTCCCGTGGGTGAGATGGAGACATTTTGAATTCATTTCGAACAAGTTCGGTTGACAAGATTAAATTCAAGTGAGCAGAAAATAACCAGAACGAAATAACAATGGGGATTGCGGATTCTATTTTTGCCGTGAATAACATAAAGAGGTGTTCGATGGTGCAAGGTGGTCGGAGTGGCGGCGGTTGCGAATCACGCCTGCATTAATTGCCGCACTCTGGCACAATGTGATTTACTCGCACTATATATCTCGCGCAGCTGCACTTGACTCACGATTATTGCGCACACGCATCTTTTTATACTAACGCACTTACAATGAGATAAATAGGAACTGCGTGCTTTGATTGCGTTGTTAGGGCCATCTTTATCATTGTGGCTTTTTCATAATTATTTTTTAAACAACTTTCATGAGAATTTCATGAAGCTTAAGCAGGCATTACTGACCCTGAATACAGCTTATTTATGTTCATTCACATTGAAACCGCTAAGAATATTTGTTGAACGATTCCACGGCGGCAATTTGTTCTTGAAACGACTTCAAAAAACTTCTCATTGCGTCTTGATGTATTTTTATTTACCTCAACGGATATTAATGGTTCGTTTAATTGAAGTATTTAAACTCATCTCTATACATGCAATGTGCATTATACAATATGTTTTTTATGTTCAATATAGTGATGATATTATATGGTGAGTGTATTGTATTTATCAGGCACCTGCTCGTGCGATATATCCGCACAGATACATATAAATGTAACTGATTGTGAGGTTCCTCGCTAACAAGCCTCCGGCCCTCAGTAATTGTACAGAACTGATGGCTCTCTAACTCATATTTCTCTCAATGAAAAACCAAAAAAACAAGTCTATATTTTCATATCATAAAGATCAAACCATTCATAACTAATTAATGGTGTTACATATTTTCACATCAAACAACTTGCTGAATAAAATGTACTATTTAATATTATGTTCTTTAAAATTATTATTTTAAAATGTAATAGAAGAGTAGTGTCATCAAAAAGTTTTAACAGAAATATATGCACCGCCTCCGTGGTCGTTAAATTGAATGTTGGGCTGGTACCAAGGATTATTTTTTAAAGATGAAAAGAAAATTAAAACTATTTCACTGATATAAAGTTTGTAAAATGTTAGAGTGTCAAATGCGCCTGTAAAACTAGCAGTTGGACATTCTAAAGAAATAATTTGATAACAAGTAATGACTAATTTGATGGAAATATGATAGAAATGAACATTTATTATGTTGTGAAGTATGTTTTAACTTGCAGCAGTTTAAATTCGAAAGCTATCATCGCTCTGAAGAAACGAATGTTCAGTGAGACGCTTGTTTATTTCTTGTATTTTATAATAACTTAAATAAAGCTAATTGTAATTATCTCGGGGATAATGCGAGAAGGTGGTGGCTCGAATAACAGCCGTGCTTGGCATTAAGATCTGGAATGGTATTTTTGGATGCGCAAAAACTACGATGGCAAGACTTCCGTTTCCGTAATTAAAGTAATTAATCCCGAATGATTTCGGTGTAATCGTCGCGTAGTTTCCGATGAGCCCCATCCGTTGTACGATATTGTCACTGATAGCTTATAATAAGAACGGGGAATTGTATTGCTTAATTATGGTAGCTTATTTTATTTTTCGCAGAAGAAACTTTTTTTTGGAGTCATACTGCGTTTTTCAGTTAGAAAATTCTCAGAACTGCCTTGAGCTTGGACCTGTATCTGGTTTCGGGCTTATAAGCCTTGTCAAATTAATGGAATAAACACCTAAATAATCTTTTCTTGATTCCTCATCTAGGATTAGATTAGAATTTTATTACACATTATTTTATAAAAAATTTACTTTAACATATAATTAGTGTAATTTACAACTCCTAACTCAATTTACCTAAAAACAACCGCCACTTAACAATCTCCCAAGTCATCGAGGTCTCCACAATATGTCGAATGTTCTTGGTATGGTTGCGGCGAAGAGAATCGTGAATGGCGTAGATAAGTGCACAAAACACCGGAGATGCGCCGCGTGGCTCCACCGCTAGCCGTACCCGACCGAGGACGGCCCGCAACCTTCGTACTTTCGGCCGTACTTACTATTACCGTGCTTTGTTTTTGAATTAGGAACTTTGCGTGATGTGTCTAGTTTGAAAAAAAAAATGAAAATGAGGTGGTAATTTACGATTTTTTCTGTATGGCACATATTTTTCAAAGATAAAAAATAACATTTCTCAATTTAAACTTCAGACTAGATAAATATTCGTTGTAATGTATGGTTTTTGTTTATTAGGCATAGGTGAGTGTTAAAAACACGATGAAAACTAAATTCATTTGCACGAATTCTTTGAAAGCTTGAACAACATTTTTATATCGTAAAGCAATCAACAAATTCCCCGTACCGCAGAAATAAGAATGTATAACAAGAACAATGCACGCAACGGGCCGCAATTCTTTACAACTCCAACACATTTCACATTATGCTAATGCACGGTGGTTTCACATTAACAGGTGGCCGACAAGGGTTGTTCGAGGGGAGTCCAACCGACACTTGTTGCGTCAACTTGCGTCCAGCAATTTCTGAGCCAAGCTCGTTGATAAACAAATGTAATGACTCCATTATGTCTCGTGTTTATCTAGACCGAATGAATTGTAAACGACAATTATTTCCACGTAATTTTATGTTCTAGATAGGTTTATATCTAAATTGTTTTGGGAATTAAGTGAAGGGAACAGCTGCGTTGGAATCGAGAATCAATTGGCGTATTATTTTCAAATTATTTGTTTTTGCAATCATGTAGAAATGCGTATCTATTTTATAAACTGTGAGGACTTTAGTTTCTGTTTTTTACCTTAACTTTTAAGGGGAAAATGAGGTGATGATGCATGAATATCTAATTAGTATCTTCATAGCCAAGCAATCTCCACCGGCGGCCACCACAATAGCGAGCCAGAACAAAAGCTCGCGCCATTTTTACCGAACCCATTGTTCACCGTTTGAACTTGGAACGTCGCGTGACGTAAACGGCGCGTGCGCTGTTTCGCATTCAAATCGCCTTCTTTTTGCTTATAATTATACTAAATATCATTGCAAAACGATCATTATTGCTAAAAGCCTCGGTTAAAGTACTACTTTGTAATAGGTAAATGCCCTTATGTGAGCTAAACTGTCAATTTAAGAAGACTTCATTAAAAAGGCTTGCTTTAACATTCTCTGAGTGTTTTTAATGGGAAAACTAACTACGTGGTTAGTGTATTACCCTGTTTAAGCTATTACCCCCATAGCCTGCGACATATCGTTACCGTGTGAAGCCAATTACAGTCTGTAAGTATGCATTTTGAAAAATTGTTCATTTGCTTACCGATGTCACCCTCCCAGTCGTTGAAGCGTGGAGGAGGGTTATGCCATAATGCGGTAAAATTGTTATTGTTCAAACGGTTCCCTGCTCACTCAAGCAGAAAATAAACGTTTTGCGTATGAGTTGTACTTTTATTTAATACATTAATATTCGTTACGCTGCCCAACCGTTGCACTACTTTAGTAAATTGCAAGATGCCTATAGGGCCCAGGTAATTTCGAATTAACCATGCAAAGGAAAAGCAGCATGAGTTGATTACATTGTTGAACGCTCTTATAATGTTTGTAGTAAGATATCAGAGGTCCTCATCGTTTTTACGTTCCGAGGTGGAGAATCTAACAATGCTCACTTATCTTTCAGTGATCTGTGGCTGCGTTGATCACGAACGTAGGCGACGGACCTTTGCTCAATGACAGAGGCGGCGGCGGCGGGCCGGCCGCTGCGCGCGCGCATCATCTCATTGAGCGCGCACCGGATGGGCCAATCAGCGGCGTGAATGGACGCCCCCGCGTGCCCTGCTGCTGTCCGCGTTATTAGCCACCGTACTAGATGCCTCTGTTTCTTTGTTATGCCCGTAAATTGTTATGACTTTTTATGGCCGAAAGAATGTGTTGAGTCGTAAATCCGTTGTTTGCCTCATTGATAGCGCTATTGTTCGTCGCATGAGAAAACGTGCGTCCTCAGCTACTGCATTTGGACCGGTTACATAGTTCAGCTTGTTAGCTCGGAGGTGACATGTCCGCTAGTCGGACACCGGCGCGGACGCAGTCGCGGTGCGAGATGCTCATGCGCACGTTACGTAATGTTTGGACGGAAGCGGGGTGGCTATTATTTCAGTTTATGGCGTTCAATTAAATAAATTTATTTTTGTATTCAATTAGCAGTTTGATATGTTTTCTTCAAGTATGCTTACATGGAGGTAAGAGGCCTCGAAGTTCAAAGTGTATGGCGGATGATAAGATACTTTTATCTTTTGTTGTTCCTGTGTTTGATGAACGTCCTCCCACACTAGTCAACTGTGATCAAACGCGATCAACAGCCACACATTACAGTAGTCGTACGTCGGTCCCGATGAACAAGCAGCCAGTTTGTATACAAACATTGTTTCCAGTTCTCAGGTTTGAGCACGCAAGGTCTTTACTTTCAAGATCAGCAGAGCATACGAGGAGCTAGTCATAATTACGGTAATGGTTGGCCGAGTGTTGCTCAACGACGGTTGTCAGTGCCCTAGCGGGTAGCGGAGCCGGACACGCTGTTTCAAAATACAAGTGATATTAAAGGAAATTGAGTTGCGATATGATGAGCTGTTGGTTCGACCCTTTGGTTTATTGATTGTGAGTTTTATTTGCTTTGTATCAAGATTGGATTTTGAACTTAAGTATAGAGATAGTGCCTTAATCTTTATAAAGAAGTATATGTTATTCCAAATCTCCATTCTGCTGTGGCAAGATTGTAATTTCCCAAGACGAGAAAACTAAACTCAAAGACAGCAAGGTATTTGTAAACAGCCTACGTTTCACACACAATAATTTCGCAATACCTGTCACAGGCTATCCAATATTCTGTAAACTTAGTGCCATAAGCAATAATTTAGAAAATGAACGTTTTCATATTTTTCTTTCGGTCACGGCACGTTCACATTCGGGACAAGTGCACGCGAAACCGAGAGCGTTGCGCGGTTGCGTCACAAAAGCGAAGCGAGGATCATACGTCGCCATTTTTGTTACGATTCCTTCGACCACGATCCATATTGAAATTCGAACGCTATAATGTGGAACAGTTGACTTTATAATTTAGTTGATACAATTATTTATGTTCAGTCGAGTTTTTTTTATTTGTTGGGAAATTCCACAGGGATATCTTACCTTTTGGCTTATTGAAAGCTTTCATCATGACTTTGATTCCCATGCCTGCGATGGCCGCCGTCGCCTTGATGAGTGGTCTGCTGCGGGCTCTTGAAGTCCGAATCACAACCCGTCAGCAGGACGATATTATCTATTGTCCTTTTCACTTATATTTTATATTTACAACGACTTTTTACACACTATTTACTTAATATTTAAATAAGATCAATAAATATCACACTGTTTCTGTTATTAAAGTTTTTCGGTCAGTCTAAACACTCTTCGCTATTTTTCATTTTGGCGATGTTTTATTGTCACGTGACGAAGGAAAAGTTCATTCCTATTGTATCAGTTTGATCACTGTTCATTGTTTTTTGTATTCACTTAACAGCACCTGTTAATGAAGGAAACATTCTATGTAATTTTGCACTTGACTCCTATTTCTGCCGTTTGAGATGAATACGTTAACTGTTTGTAGAGGTAATAAATTAAAGCAATGCTAGTTTTTATCTGCGGTAATAGCTATAAATAATTGCTGAGTGGTAATTAAGAGATAAACGATAGCGCGTTTGTATGATAATTGTTAAAAGTACTAGGCTGACAGAGTGGCGGAGGAGGTATAGAGGTACACAAGCAAACATTCCCACAGGTGTGCGGAACGATCCGATGCAGGCGCTTCCGGCCCGGTACCCCACTTACCCCGAGTGGTTCCCACCCTCGCACTACCCCCGCGTGTAACCCCGCCGCTGCAGCGGGGTTGTTCTCACGCAAACCACTAGCCCGGGACTGATCATTTTGCTAACTTAGAGTCGAACTGTCAAAGTCAATTTAGTAACAATGTTAAGAAAGTTAGCATATTCACTCTATGCAAATAGGCTGAAACTTTAGGCACGTTATTCATGTGATGTTACATTCAGAAATCCATTGTTTAAAGTGTAAAATTAGTTATGACTCAGAGTATACATTTTTATTCAGTTGTAACATAAAACTGTATTATTCCATCAATTTAAAGTAGCAAATAATATTTTCCACGATATGGTCAACCTGTCCAACATGAAGTGAACATTCGGTAGTTATAATGAGCCATAATTGTCCATGCTCGTTTTGTTGTGCGTGACCACGATATGGGTACAATTACAATAATGTTGACTATGAGACCTACAACGTAACAACAACCGGCTTTTTAACAACACTTTCTAACAACAAACACTATTTCAATATTAAATTCAAGTTGTGTTGTTTGAATATTCATTATTCAACAATTGATATCTACTTTACATCATGTGGGTATCGAACGTAATTTAATCACGGTGTTGCCAGATAATCATCCCATGTTTATGTTCTTAATATTCATGGTCATAACACTCAAATACCCAATAACTGAGCGTCACAAATTGATGATATTGGTACTTCGAACCCCATCAACAGTGCAAGGGTTAAGTACCAGTAAACATCTTCATTTCGCTTTATTAAAAAATGTTCCATGAAAAGGGTTTCTAACGCTTGTTATTATTAGAAAAAAAAAACTGTATTGCCACAAGTGATTAATGAATAATCCGTTAAGGCGCTTTTCAATGGTATTTTTTTGGGTTCACACGGTTATAGAGCATTTTAAATTTTTTGGTTACTTGTTAGCTTATCTTTGGCACTAATTTATTTTTTATTTATAGATTATGTAGATAGGAACATCGTTTTAGAATTTATTGTTTCTTTTTGTCTCTCGCTAAATTGTTTCACACGCGTTTAATATGGGTCTGGTATATAAAAAACCTATGTTTGTATGTTAGTGGAAAGATATAGCATTATACGTTTTAGGTATTGAAACCAACTGATGTAGTATTAGTCAATCATACATGCTTGAGTCACGATGGGGGCGACGAATTGTCTCTAATCAAAATCACATTTAGAAACATAACTGTCATATTATTGGTCGGGGATTTTATTGGACAAATGACCCTGTGTAAAATAAAATGAAACTTGATATTGAAGAAAGGGCATTCAACGGTTTTATGAACTTTTAAACTTGTAAGAGTAACTCTAAGAAATAAATAAAGCCTGCTGGACCCCCCAAAACCACTTTTTTTTTCCCTTATCGTTAAGGAATTTTGGTGTAATCGCTGTCCCAGTGCTGGGCATAATCCTTCCCCATTTTTTCCATGAACTCTACAACTGTGCTGCTTCATTTAACACATGACACAGGAGAAGAGGAGGTATGAAATAAATTAAGAGCAAAAAATTATTTAGAGATTTATGGTAAAAATGGGACTGAAAAGCCGTAGTTGCACCCATTATATTCAATCAATCATATCGTATTATATGCCTATTAAATCGTACTGCAATCCAGATCATTAAGTCCAATACTGCGAGAGAATTTCTATTGACGTTTGAGTCGAGTCCTTTGTGTCCTAAGTAGTCGCATTCAATGAGTCCACCATCTAGTAGCTCGACCAATATTGGAGGACAATAGTCAAATAACGTACAGCTCACGACGGGCGTAAAGCGAAAATTATGTTGTATAAAGGTCAGGCCAGTTGGACGTATGTGTAGTCTGAGAACTATGGAATATTTTTGAAGAATTTAATATGTGATTTATTTACTTGATTTTCATAGTTTTCTAAGTTTCTAATATAATCTACAACTTTGTAATTGTTGTATTTTAATATTTAAAAAAATATATTTCAAATGTGCCGCGTAGGCGCCTACGG
The DNA here is from genome assembly GCA_028554685.1 of Agrotis ipsilon. Taxonomy (NCBI): domain Eukaryota; kingdom Metazoa; phylum Arthropoda; class Insecta; order Lepidoptera; family Noctuidae; genus Agrotis; species Agrotis ipsilon. The sequence continues at coordinate 9,318,280 of CM052973.1, read as the reverse complement.
CGCGTAGATGGCTCAGGTACGTAGCATGCTACGCGGCGTAGGCGCCTACGCCGTGTAGACGGCTCAGTTACGTAGCCTGCTACGCCGCGTAGGCGCCTACGGTGCGTAGCAGCTGCGTTGTCGCCGTAGTCTATGATTTTTTTTGTAGTTTGTGTTTAAGACAGATTTCGATGTTAATCGGTATGCCAATATTTTTTTCTCCTAAATATTTCATACACGAGTGTATAACCAAGACCCCTTAATTGACTGTAACCCTTCTAATAATCTGTGCTGTACAATTGAGTGTGTCGGATAGCTTCGTATCTATTACAGGGCAGTTAGTGCGTGTGTCTGTGTGTCTACATGTCTGCTTGGTCTGTGTGTCTATGTGTCTGTGCGGTTAATCGTGTGGTGTGAGCACAGATTGGCCGGGCTCGGGTCAACTAACTCGATTGTCGCGCCCAATTTGTCACCCCACGCCTCAATGACACCGACCGCATTACATTTGTCTCTTATTTGTTACTAGATTACATTTTGATCACGTTCTATGACATTAAGCTTCCTTTGTTTGTTATTACGCGGCGGTGAAACGAAATACGTACTAAATTGTTTGGCAATTCAAGTTTAATCGACATGAAAGCGTCAAGAGGTATAATTTTTTCAGCTTATTTCACTGTAGATAGGTATAGAAAAGATCGCATTTGTCTAGTGATAACAAATGTTATATAACGTAGAGGTGCAAAATCGTAGGCGAGTAGTCGAAACAGAGACCAATAACCTACATAAGTGCTAATGTACAATGTAACCGAATGTCGCGCGACACTAATTGATGGCTCTCGTCTAGCGGCATACAAGCAAATATGTATTATTTAAGTGTTAGGTGTGCGGACTGACCCCACGGTCAAATGGGGTCGCATCTTCGACCCCATCTTAATGGCAAAGTGGACACCCGCATATCTGGACCGATGATGCAGACGGACACTAATTCGGTTGTAGATTTTAATATTTCTAAATTAAGTGGATTTACGATAACTGCGGGGGACCAATCCTATGATGTAACCGTCATATTGAGGATAGGCTTGCCTTTGGTTGCACTCAGAAGAAACAATTTGTGATGCAGTTTTGAAATAAAAAGTAATAAAAGAAGTCTTTATGGGTTTCTTGACAGAAATGAGGCAAAATAATTCATTTATTCAGCCACTAGGTACATTGTGATGCGTTCGAGAACTGGTTTGTTCCCGCGCCGCGTATCAATGCATGTTTTGATTTCGGCCAAAGTATTCGCGAGATTTTGCGCGGTTTTGCACGGATTGCGCGCGCATCAACAAACATGGCGACAATGGATGCTTCGGCGAATCGAGTGACGCGGGACGCACGATTCAAATGTGGAACAATGCGAGCTTGTATAACAAGAGCTAACAATTCGGTGGTTTGTTTATGTGAACAATAGCAATAGTGCTGTGCAGTTTGTGCGCAAGCAAGAGCTTTTATACTTTGTTTAGTGTTGCCACATAATAATGATCGTAACATTGTTAGGTAAGCCTGAGTCAATATTAGCATACGATCAGCGTAAATTCTTTCGGTTTATGTAATTTTGTTGTGTTAACTGTGAGTTATTGTGTGTTGGTTTATTCTGTCTGCGCGGTGTCGTGGCTGGGTCACGCGGGGCGCAAGTGATTTGACCTCCGACCATTCAATTAAAACGTTATTACGGACAGACGCTCGCTCGCTGCGACTCATATTGTATCACTTCTGTTGGGGACATATTTGTTTTAACTAGGAGCTAGGGTCAAGTGGCTATGTCATCTAATTACTATTTCGTTGAAGATGTAACTGGTTTGTTTCAGTATGAGCTATTAGAATTTTCTTTCAGTAATTTTATATTTCTTTTTTATTGATTCCTTTTTTATTCAGTGTGAATCTCGATAGAATTGGACATTCAAGACATAAAATCTGATATGTGTCTACTTGTATAAGTACTACACGTTAAAATTTTAATTGTATGTGTATTCCAAAAAGTGGTGTTCATAATGGCTACTGTAAATAACGTCTGACTTGCTTTTAAGGAGTTCTTATGCGTTTATAGACACATACCTGCAGACTTAATCTAGGGACGTGATTAAAATTGTTTATATTGATAAAAAACGGTGAAACGGCTTATCCTAAGTTGGTTGTGTAGAGAAAAACTAATAAGTACCAGACATAACTCCAGTCTACACAGGTATCTAAATCTTGAAAGGTTTTTGCTTATTTAGAAATCTACATACTAATTAAAGTAAAATTCACAGGAACGACTTACTGTGAATGTATTTTCGAAATTTGAAATTAAAGCCCAGTAGCGAAGAGAAGGGTTATCTGTCGACAAATTAACGTCAGATTCCAAAGACAAAAATGATTTCGGGCGTCGGAATTTGGCAGCGCAGGCTGCGGGAGACGCGAGATTTTCCGGCATCTCTCTAATTATCGAGAAAAAAATATAATTGTAGAACGACTGTCATAAAACGGCTATGGTTTGGGCGACATTCTGTGGTGTGGGTGTCTTGGAAATACGGCGTGTGGACTGTGGAGAGAGGCGTGGGGCCGCGGGGCGGGCTCGGAGGCGATTGGCGAATACCTCCCAACGCCCACGCACACGCGCACCACCGAGAAAAATCTTCGCGAGGAAAACTCCGCGAGTTCCATATTCTTAATGTTTGTTTACAACACGTGGGCGGCATAATAGTCGTTCGATGACTTGACTCAACAAAATGGCGACCACGGTTTATGAACAGATTATTGGTCGACGTTAAATAAATTTTCTCTGCGAAAATACCGCTTTGCAATGAAATACGAATAACAATTTAATGTCCTGGAGCAACAAATATATTAACTGTTTAAGCATTTAGATAACATTGTTTTTTGTCTATGCCACATTATGAGGAAAAACATAAAAAAAGCAAAAGTGTGTCATCGTAAATTCAGCCTAATTTAAGACACAACTCAACTTGACTACAATTAACTTTTAGGTATGTAATAAAAATTCAAATTACAATCGCAAAATGTTCGTTTAGGAGAATATATATAAACGCGTTAATTAGATATTCAAATGGATGCATTTTCAGTACTTTTGTATGTTAATTCATTTGGTAAGGTTAAGTTCAGTGTCGCAACCGCCATTTTATGTAACACAATGTAGACATTGATATTTATTTGGGGACAAAACAAAGTTTTCATGTTAAACATACCATACATATAGATACTTGTACTATTGGTTATAAGTTGGTTATGTTTGGACAAAAAGTTAAAAGTGAACAAGATACATAAACACAGGACATTGACATGTAGAAACGAAACTGAAATACTTTTCAGATGAAACAATAGTGAGGTAATTAACCCTTTAATTTATGAAAATTGCCGTATTCATAAAAGTCAACACAAAAAATACTGTCCGTTAATTTTATGAACAATTGTTTTAAGGTGGATACAACACTATCATTTTAAATTTCGACGGCATCCTTTTGTTGTTTTACAACCAGCCTGTTTGATGGGCAGACCTATTAGGCGGAACTGTTACATACTTTTATTAAAGTTACTTTATCCAGTAGCTTAAGAGTTACGATCCTCGTAAACTAATCTGTCACTAAAAGCAGGAATACGGAAGAATTAATTTTGATGGTGATACCGGTGAGATACTTCGTTCAGAAATCCATTTCGTCATTCTGAAAATTGGGTCGTCACGGGCGCAGCGACCGCTTAGTCTCTCACCGACATTAGTGACTATTAACATCGTGTTAACGTTCTTTTAAAAATAATCCTCATAAAACTACTAATTTATTTTTTTGGACATTATAAAACTTGACTAATTGTATGTTATTTATTGTCCTTCATTAGTCAAAGTTTTTGGGCCTGACTTTTCTAAGAAAAAGTCTGTCAAAATCGATTTAGAGGAAGTGATTGTCACCTTTACAGGAAACAATACTCTCGACTATAGAAAACTCCATATTATAAGTTCTTTCATAATAAAATTAATAATTATACAGAAAGTTTTTACAAAATGTCTATACATATATCGCAATATTTGGCTGTTACGAATGAGAGACGTAGGCGTAGTAAATATGTAAAACAAATGACAAATACATGTCATAATGTTGTGCAAAAATAACAAAAAGATAACAACAGTACCTACTGACTTAATTAGGTACATACGCTATCAATTATGTATGGCCGCGCTGTAGAGCAAATGTTTCACATATTGCCATTCATCGCGAGGCCTAACTTTGAGCTATCAATGAGGGATTAGGTATTGTTTCTTTGTCAACTGACATGAATAAAATATCATTCAATTTCAACATCTTACTTTATGTTATTTGTTATAATATATCGAGCACTAAAATTAGATTATAGTCTATTACTAAAAAAAAAAGCGAAGAGGCAGCAAGTTTAAGCAAAATGGCATAGTTTGTTTCTCATTTTCTTTGTCAAAGTTTCAGAATTCAGACACTTTAGTTTCTTAAATCTTAAAATCCAATGAAAAGTTAATGGAAACTTGGCGAAAAATGAGGAAAACTAAAAAAATAAATAACAGGGTAGTTATTCAAAGACAACTTTGATTTTCTTTTCTTAAACCTATCTCGCTAAACGCTACCGCCACACGTGATAACTTTTCACATTTTTTTTTAAAGAACGATTTGCTCATTTCGTTTTTAGAACACCTAGTGAGGGGACCATTTGAATTTGAATGCTAAGCGTTCAGTTTAACGCTCCTTTGTGAGTCAGAGGGCACGGTTCGCTGCTTGCGAAAATTCGACGCTCGAACATACACCTAGCGTTTCGGACGAGCGACGCGAAACCTTTTATGCATTGATATTTTAAGCAAGCACTTAACGTTCTGAAATAGTAATTATTGAGAAATATTCGCCGTTGAGAAATCGATAAGTCGACTTAATTGGGTGGCTCGTTATGTTAAGTGTTGCTTACAAGGAAAATATTGAATTTTACGGGTTTAATTGAACTCTATGGATCTAGTATGTGGATAAGGTACTATTGGCAATTAGTTATGTCACATTACCTACTGGGTGGGTTTTTAATGTTTTATAATATTTTAGTTTTTGTTAAGAGAATCAGCAAAATTACAGAAATTGAAATTCGCCATAAGTCACATTTATTTATCCACAATCATTGCAGGATTGCAGAGTGCAGTGTGTACTTTTTATGATAGAAATAAAAACATGTCTTCTATATTATACTAACTCCTAACACTTAATTGAATGTTTTTTTGTTTGTTTACGGAACGATTCATTAAGTGATTACAACTTGATCGTTAATTAATTTGAAAGAAGAGATATTTCAATTAATTTCTAAATAATAAACTTCTCTAGTTTTAACTTAAAATCGAATCCCATGAAAAAGGTGTTCTACCTTTTGAAGTTATGTTGCACATGCGCGGGCGCAAGCCATTGTGTTTATTAATATAATAGTAATAGTTTACGAGTAATTATAAGGCTTTTGGCGCGTGACTGAAACGTTAAAATGAGATCACATATTTCTTTAAAATTAGTCCAAAATAAACTATGTACTTGCCTACCTCTCGTCAATGTTTCAATAAAACTCAGTTGATGATCAGGGATGGATAGTGTACAATATAATTATGATCCTTTGTTGTATATTATAAACAAAACGTCAAAATACAAATGAGAACGTATTATTTAAAAAGTTTCTGTTAAAGTGGCCTACACTGAAGATCAATTTACATTACTGAAAAAAGATGAATCTAATAAAATGTGCAAATGCAAAAAAGGAACAAAACTATCCAACATGTTATTTTTCTGCCCATCACATATGAAAGCCTCATCGGAAAGGTTTCTTTGAGTAAAAAAGTGTAAAAAACCACAAGTAGGGGATTGCGGGACGGCTTCAAAATAAACACCTGTATCCGTTGCTGGGACACGGGGTTTTTGTATTTCCCCTACAGTGTGTACAGGTCCTTAGACCTGTATAGTATGCATCTATAACTGCCCTAATATTTATAAAAGTCATACATATGTACAACGGAGTGCAGTTAGGCCTAAAAGTCTTTTATTTATATTTGAGGTGAAAATGTTGCAAACGCGTTTATGTTAAATCACTTCATACGCAAGTATAATTGATAAACAATAACAAATGAAGCTCTTTTCAAAGTATGTTGACGTGAGAATATGTTGGAAGAAATAAAAAGAAAACCGTTTATAAAAGTTACTTGAACTTCGAATTGCCATTGTTGCCAAACCGGAATCATAACAATTGACAGTGGCAGCCTACACAGCGATGAAAATTACAAGTATTTTGTTAATACATTGTAATTTATAATCTGATAAGAATTATTAAAAGTCTAATTTACATTCATAGACAAAACGAATGTTCACAGTATCTCAAAAAAGTTTTTATTTAAATCAGGTAGGCAATTCAAAGAACAAAGGCAATTCTCGCAAAGTTTTTTAACCATGAATCGAGCGAGCGAGCGTGGCTGTACATTGTTAACCTTTCATTTGTTACTATCAATAGAAACAGCCAAAATATAGCATTATTGCAACATTAACATAATCGCTGAAGCGTAGATCTTTACTCGGACTAATCCAAGTATGAATCATCGGGCATTTTCGATGCAAAGCGGATTCAGTATGGAGAACGTAAATGAAAACACAACTAATTACTTAAAGGTACCCCGAATGGGTTCTGACGATGTTCTTATCTGTCTGCTATTGTTTAACACGCTTCTTTCATTCCCACGGTCGCAGCCCAGGCGACTGATAACGCGTCGTACCTGCGTCGTGGCGGCGGAGAAAACGCCTTGTGGAATTCATGCTATGTGCGTTAGCGGGAAAAACGCTTGGAAATAAAATAATTGAAATCCACACAGGATTTATTAAGACCGCCGTAATAGCGCGCTTAATTGTTAACCTCTGCCACTAGCAATGCTAGAAAGTCCTCTTTCACTCAGAATGACCTAAGTGATTTATGTTCAGCATTATATTAGAAGTATTTCTCAACCACTTAGGTGCTAAGTGGGTATTACAAGTGCTATTTGAAAGTAGCTAATTATATTGCTAATTTCAGAGGTGGTAAACATAAAGTGGAAATATTATTATTTCGTAGCATATTACACTGAAAGTTATTTATTCAGCAGGTGCAATATCATCCAATTAGTGTTTCATATATGTACAGTATGTTTACTTCACAAATTATTAGAGCAAAACAAGGTTTATAATATACTATACAAATAATAACATTAGGCTTATATAAAGCTGTTTCATTCTCATGAAAGGTTCCCTGGAAGTCTGTTATCGCGGTTATTTTGTGTTTGTACTCAATTGATAGTGAACAATATAAACCGAATGTGGCTAACTATGTACTTAAATAATAAATACTACAAATATACAGTTTCGTATTCATCTCATGTGGTCAGAAATCGCATTGTTGAATTTAAATATTTAAATGGAACGGCAACAAACAAAGAGCAGGGCCGGGAGTCAAGTGCAAAATTCACAGCGGCCCACGCTCCTCGTAACGACGGATTACATGTACTAGGTATATGAGCCGAATCCATTATCCAATGACGTACACCAATTACCCATTTAATGCAATTTGGGCCATTGTAAAGTTGTCCAGGCCGAGTTCTCGTACATTCCCGGCGACACTCACTCAAAAGCACCAATTAGAGAAATCACTCGTGAGCTAACACTGTGTGGACACAGGTCGATCGTCCGCGGTCGTGTTTGGAACCGGTCATGTCAAAATTGGAGTAGTATCCAGAGAGTGGAGTGGCAAGGTGTGAGCGCGCGCGTGCGTCCGTGGCCGGCGAGCGACTACTCGCAGCTGAATGGGCGCCCGGCGGAGGGGCGAAGCTCGCACCGTCTCACTCCCAGCGAGCTTACGAAAATCACCAATTGCGACTGTCCCCTCATTAAACGAGGTAATTTCACATTACAACGACACACTTGTAGTTTCGATACGCGTCGAGCCGGCGCCGCGGGTGCACTAGATACGCGCTGCCCCGGGATGTGACTCGGCTCGAGGTGACGTGAAAGAGTACGAGGTTTTTTTTAAGAGCTTCCGATCGAAGCTCCGGTACATCGTTAAGCATCCGGTGCCACCTGCTCGCACTCGAGAGGAGACTGCGTGTTAGAAGGAGATGAAGTGATCGAGCAGAACGCGGACCGGATGGCGGACTCGGTTATGAATGAATCGGCCGTCCCGCTCTGGCCGGTGCGCTTGCGTAACGCAGTCTCGCTCCGACGCAGGTTGTCGCCGTAGAGGAAGTGAAAGGGTCGGGGGGCGTAGTAAATATTGCGCTCTGTGTATCCGTCGGGAGTATTTTCTAAAGGGCCTCGGTTTTTGTGGCACCATAAAGTGCAGTCCACCGTCTTCATTCATAGATTTGCACACACGCAACACATAGAGCGGCGCATTCCTCAATGAATAGTAACACTCATTAACATTAATCTGCTGAAGCTTAGGATGTATAATCACGAACAAACCATGTTCAAGCAGGACTATTAAATAGTAATATCGGGGTACTAAATTGCACAATAATGTTGTGTAGCAGGCAGGTACAGGTAGGCAGGAAGTGGTACAAATTGGCAGTAACATAGAGCACCTCAATTGATTCTTGACTATGACAAATGAATGAAACTAAGACAGGATGTTATGCAGGAGGCCTGTGGAGGGGCTTAATGAAGAACGACAGAGTCCTTCATTGTTGAGGCAAATACTTGAGAATAAGTCAAACTCATCAGTTTGAAGTGCGCTGGGATTGTGTTGTTTGTAGGAGTGTCGGTGGGTCAGGCGCGAGGCGCGAGTTGTTCGCGGTATTGTTATCTGGCGGCGAGGTGCGCCCGCGCCGTCCCGTGTCAATGTTTGGACGACATCGACACCACGTGGAGGCCCTTTGATCACGGCAAATATTTTGACATCAGCTTACAGCACTGGGGATTGGGTCTCTTATGTCAAAAGTAACAGGTAAAAGATAATGGATAAATCAAAGAATAGAGATGAATTTTTGATCAAAGAGATTAGCTTGACAAACGGACTCGAAGTTATCGAGCAGATAAACAGCTTATATTTCTTTTTAATATGCAAACAATATTTTATTTCCCAAGATGTTCGCAACGTAAAGAATTATTTCTCTAGTAATATATCAGTGTCTAGTCCACTTAATACAAAAGATAAAGATCACTAATTTATACCGGTTCCAATTCTACGCAATTAACATTTTTTTTCTCACTCTACACTGATTGGATCGAATAAATGGAGTTTTGAAATTCGAAGTTATAACTTATTGAATTTATGAAACTGGCAACATACACAATCCTGAACTTTAAGTATATTTTCTTATATGGTAATGGTTGAAAAACGCAACTTATTTCAAAAGGGTTTGCTCAAAACAAATAAGAGGTTTACAATTGCCTTTCTCTTAAACAAATAGAGGATGTGGTCGGTATTGTCATCATGGTTCCAATACTGATTCACAGACTGGTTGAGGTTTGGACGTCTTAATATAGAGCCTTTATATTTTTTCAATATTGGCAATAATGTTACAATTATTAGTCAATAATGGTTTTCATGCCACAATGATTAATGAGAGTATATGTAATTATATTTATAAAGCTCCTTAAACATATAGGTAGGTAGGTAGGTAGGTAACATGTAGCACTTTACACTAAGTTGTGAAGTCTATTAGGAGATTCTTGCTAAACATATTTTGAATATTGTAATCACTAAGGTGAAAGTAACATGAAAGATTGCGAGAAGGACTTGAACCATGCGACTGCAATTCAAACATTAAATGCCTATAAAAATATTTAAAATAATCGAAGTGTGTTCGGTAAAAGTAATTCTTGTTCCCAGAATGACGCAGTCATCAAGCCTGGCCCAAAATAACTAAAACAAATGTGAAAATTGACCGAGAAACACATAGCCAACGTAACATTAGCATCAACATTTAACCTTCGCAACAAAGTAAGTGGAAACAAAAGAGTAAATTAGATCAGAGCATTAAGTTCAAGTGCTTCTCGCCACAAATCAATGGGATCCCGTCGATGCATGTAACCTCTGAGCGCCAGGTGCTACGCGGGAAGTCGTCCCCCTCCCTCCCCCGCGCACCTCCCCCCCGCACAATCCTCCACACACACAGACACGACACAAGAGGAAGTGCTCACACACATGCAACATCTACAGTGACGTAGAGATCAATGCGGCTGTGTGTTTCTGTAATTTATTAATGGCTTGCATTTGCGTATGCGCAGCTCGTTGCGCATGAAAAATGGCGGATATAAATATGAATTGAGTGGACGCTAATTCAAAAGTATAGTCATTTAAAGCGCTTGTTCTTGACGCCTGAAAGGTACCGCCCTAAGAGCTTTTGACAGCTTCGTTTTGGTGAATGTATTTATTGCTAACATTTGTATCGTGATTTTGGTTCACATACTTAACATGATGTTGATGACACGTCTTGTTAAAAAGTATATTTGTTTTGTAATACTGAAAATATTCCGAATAAAACGCTAGTCAATTTTCAGTTCTTTTAATGTCAATTTTTCAAGACAGGTAACTTTTTTTCTTCAGACATGCAATGAAACCTGCTTCATTTTATTGATGTTTAAATGGCCACAAAGAAAAAACATGTTGACTTAAAAAAAAACCTTAATCTTTATTACATAGTGACGTAACTATCTTTTGCAAAAGATAAAAGTTAAGTCCCTGCGGGTAAAGTGTTACTCATCATAGGAATGCTTTTAAAAGCTCCTCCTAAACTTACAACATAGTATTGTGCTGTTCACCACTCACAATAGAAATTATCAACAGGTAGCTAAGGCCTATACAATGTGTCCTTCCGGTATCCGATCTGAACAAACGATCCTCTAAAAGAAACTTTATTATCAACTCTTAGAGTTGAAATTTAAATGGAGATTGAAAGTCAAATAGTTCTCTGTTCAAAAAATTGAAGTAGAAAAAGCTCGGAGGGATTTTGAAGGTTATACAAGTATGTTTAAAGTTCGATTTTAAGTGGCCTCAGTGTTCAGTAAGGTTCTATACTAAGTTGCACTGCAGGGTTACCCACCATCCGGTGTAAGGTGATACCGTGGGGAAGTGAACACCATTTCGGGGAAAGATAACCCTTCTACGATATTAACATAATTAAACGTGTTAATAAAACATTTGGATAAGTATTTTAAGGTTAAGAAACAGTTACAATAATTTTGATCAAATTAAGAATCGCGTTTATGTCTTTTCAATGACGTTTCCGGTCTTGATCAAAGTGAGGCTTTTGTTGCGTTTGTTAGAGGAGATAAGATTTTTTATTGATGAAAATATGTTACATATAAGGTCGGTTCTTTAGATATCTTGTTTTGAGTTCCTGTTTTCAAAATCCATAACCAAATTTTTCTCAACATAAAAATTATAATTATATACCAATCCCAACTCCATCTATTTAGACTAACATTTAATTTGTAAGAAGTTTCAATTACAAAATAATTAAAAACCTTCAGATTGATTCGATAAAAAGGTAGCTTTGACTCCCATTTACATAAAGTACTTCGGAAAAAATCATTTAATAGACGCTAAGGTACAATCATGACCAAAAACTATAACCATAACTCAACCGAGAATAATAAAGTACTACCAAATACGAGTACCTACGTGGTAGTATTATGAGAAAAATTACACGCGACCGTATCTACTACATACATAAATCGTCCTGTATTAATTAAATATAATGGTTCACTGATAAGTTTCTCTTCCCAACTCGCCACTGATCGAGAACCAGTTCTTTCTCCATCCATTAATTTATATTACCCAAATTAAATTAACATGAAATCTAAACATTATCTACGGAATATTAAACGTATGTTGTTATCTTAGATTATTTCTTGCTATCAACTTTTAAAGTAAAACAAAAACTGAATATACGACCAATTCACGTCACGAAAAGCTATTACAAATAAACATAAAATAAGCTCAAACCGTTGAGTTATCAATAATGCGAAGCTCTTACAAATGATGCCAGCCTGGTACTCTCAATACAAGCAGCTCATTGTGGGTTTACTCACGCCGAGGTCTAGACTTAAAATAAAAATAATCACAAACAGTAAATGTCGAACGGAACCATAAAAAGTTGAGTAAAAGGCGTCGAAAGAAGGCAGCGAATTTTGAAGCAAACCAGTTTAATGAGGGTCGAATTTAAATACGAAAATAAAGCGGTTCCCACGGAGTCGGTCGCGGGAACGGAAGCCTCGCGATGTCGCGGCGACGACGCGACGAGACGCGGCGCGGCTGCTCATATCGCGCGAGCATCGCTTGACGCCTCACGCCCCGCCCCCGCCCTAGTGCATCACAACCCGCATCCCCAAGGTCGCACAGAACATGAAGGGACGAACAATGATTTTTGCGAATTGAAGTTTTATTTACACACAACATTTACTTCTACGATACAACAAATAGGAACAATAAAAATACAATTCTTGGGGTTTTTTTCTAATATTCCCAAAAATATACGCGTTTTCAGTTTTTCCCAACGTGTGAATATTTTGGTATATGAACATGTTATGGTTAAACCGAGTCGGAGGTCGACGTAATTGAGCATCGATATGAGATCACAGCTCCCGTGAAATTGATTCGATTAATAATCGTATTTCACGATTTTTTGTCGATATAATTTGTTTACGGTAAGCGGTAATTTATATTGTATGGCGCTCTGCAATCGGTAGCATTTTATCCTATACTATTAATTACATATATCTATATCGATTTACAATAATTATAGGAGCTTCAATAAAGTTTTGTGTAAAAATATCCATCGCAATTAAGGCGCCTTCGTTCGTAGCTTCTAAAATCAAGTTTCAAAAGTGTTAATCTAGAATTGCAAAATCATTGTTAATTAATTAACTAATATCAAGTGCTAGGTCTCTGATAAAAGAACAGACCAAACTACATCTGTATAAACTACTTTTGATAGGCATAAGTAAATGTTTGTAATAGTTATTTTTCTCTTAACTATAGTTTAAACATTCGTTTATCTCTTTAGCATTGACCTGTTCGTGGAAACATCGCAGAAAGACAATTTATTTATTTTTCGAAATATACAATGTGTAAACATGGTCGAGGTCCGATCGCTGTTTGACTTGCTTTCGATAATGTCAACATGGCTCACTCAACGGAACTTGCTCCAGCCATGCTCGCCATGCCGCCCGGCATTGACGCCGTCTGTGCTTTACATAATCTACTTTTAAATTGTTTTCTACATAGTTAACGACAAAGGAAATCTGCCTTCCGTTCATTCAACAACTGCAGTTTATTTTGCAACGATTTTAAAGTAGTAAATCTCTTGATTAGTCACGAAAAAGGCATGTAATATTAATTAAATATTACACGTTATGGTTTCTATATAAGTGAAGTTATTACTGTTAATATCAATTCTTTATTTATTAGTTGTGTTAACATCTGTGCTGATATGGCAACATGTCCATGGATCGTGATGTATGAGTGTTCATACAACAATGTCGCAACATTACGGCTCATTGAGCATGAGCGTCGTGAATGACATGCTCGCTGCTCACTCGCGGCTAGATGGGCGAGGTTGTTTGTCTTCAAAACTATGAATGGACCGGACCCGTTCTACTTTACTACGGCACGGACGTATGTACTCTGTCGCCTCAAGTAATCGTTGAAACAACTCGTCTTGCCTCGACGTCGTTCGACGAATTCGAATATTGATTCGGAAGTTATTGTAATGCTCCTAAAATAACGTTCTCAGAACTATATTACTTTACGCCGAAATCTGTCTTTGATATTAAAGGAAGTTGATGATTCTTTGCGAATACAATATGCTGGGCCGATGGATTCGACGATTTATTGAATTTCAACATAGCTTTCATTTGCTTTGATGAATTGTGATCAAAGCCCATACCTTTTCATGACAAAGGGACATCTGACATATTTTTCTATGCTTAAACCACGTTTCGTCTATGTGAGTCACCCACTAACCGTACTACATTTCCCAACACTAGCACATCGTTGTACACAACACCATAATTCCAATGTTTGCTGTGACAACACGTCGGAATCGTTGGAAAGCCTCAGAAACCTCGTGACTCATACAATATGTAATAACAATAGTCCTCGAGGCAATAATAATGGCCCTTTGGCCACCAAACTATTGTTATGAATGGATATCTGTCTATCTGTACAGTTGGACAATGTTATCGGTTGAAGCATTCCAATTGATAACTGAGAAAGATAATGAATGGTGTGTGAAATTGGAAATATGCAAAGGAATGAGAATACTCTACATTTTTCTATTTTTGTTGTGCCATCCGTCATCCGCCTATTTCCGAGCTATGTATTTTTTTTGTGGTATAATCATCACATGTCAAATTGCCCTGGGTGGTGCAGATGGGAATGTCTAGACTGCTAGCTAAAAATCCACACTATTTATTCAATTGCCCTTAAAGTTCCAGGGTTAACTTTACAGCTTATTGGATGCAGCAGAACAATATTTGACACGGAATTAATTCGGTGTAAAATACCGCAAGCAAGAAAAACTCAACGAATAACAAAAATAGAATAAACTGACGGTGAATAAAATTACATGAAAACAATTCATATCAGTTGAACGCGACCATAAAAATGTAAATAATTCCTTACTACGTCTGTAATCTCTATCTTCAATGAGGTGTAATAGTAATTCCATAATTGATTCTATCAATAATGTCAATAGATTTACTCAATGAACGGTCATATCGTCAACTGTTAAGAATGCAATACCTAAAAGGCATTACTATATAATTTGTTGACCTATCAATTGCAGTTTTTTATTGCTTACTTATGTATATCTATATCTTCTACTTACGAGTTTTTCTGACGTCACTTTTATCCTCATTTACAAGGAAAAAATCCAAGTCCGAGAGCCAAAAATTCAGCATCGGATCTGAGTGGTAGATGTCTCAAGATGCATGCTTCCACTTATAGAAAGAAGGCCAGTGGCCAAGCAGTCGAAACGTTATAAGTTGTCTATGCTTATGCCACTCAAAATTAAGTTCCCAGATCAGTCTTATCTCCACAACCCGTCACCTCATCAACTTCCTTTGAAGACAGTTTGGTAATCTGCCTGCCTATAATTGACAGCATAACTACGCTTCCAAACTTCAATAAATAACCATCTTAATGCATCATGATATGTTGATATCATCATCAGATATCTTTATCAACTTGGTGATCGCTTACCATAACTTTGGCTGGTTACAACATCGATTTGTTTTACATAAAATTGGTTATTCGCTTCCTTTATGGTCCGTTTATATCAATGCCTTCATTTTCTCATCGTTCCTTGACATAACAAGATACATCTGATAAAGAGATGAATAGCATTTTATATTGTGTAAGTTATTTAACGTCTGCATCGATGGAATTTGAGCCCTTTTTTAATTAAACTGTGCTTCGTGAGGTAATGTTTTTCTTGCGTCTTCATTTAGAGAGTACGTAATGTAGTTGCGCTTAAGTAGTTATCGAGATCTGGAGATAGGGTCTGACGGGTGGACGGGGGCTTCTTCGATAGCATCTTGAGTTAGGGCCGATACCATCGGCCTGTCAGCCACGATGCACTGCCACGTATTCAATTGATTAGCAATTAGTGGTACATACGTCTTCACAGGAGCAGTTATAAGTGACGTGGATAGTCAGCTGGTTATAAAAGGTGACAGAACAGTTAACAGGTAGGTCATATTAAGCGCAGTTTACAAGACCCCGTATCAAAAAGGTTGATGTTGAAAAGGTGGCTCTAGTTCGGAACGGTACTTTTTTTTCCGATCTCTCTATAGCAAAGATATGGTGAGATATTTTGTATAAAAAAATTGCACAATAAATCATACATCCATAAAAATTATAACATACATAATAAAATAAATTAAATATTTTCCTTTAAGATCTGTTCTCGTGGGAACGGATGAGTTCGCAGCTAATTAGTCAAATACTCGTGACAAATTGATTGATCATAATTTTATGATCCTTTTAATTTCTAGAGCATAATACCTACCTACGAGAGACCGCCATATTGATTATATATAGATTTTAATACGGACACAAATCACAGGGGAACAAACGGGTTGATGGCCGCATAGAATCATAATTATGTTTTGGAGTAGCTACACATTAAAATAGGCATAATAATCGGAGCGATGTGATTTCTGATTACTATCCGATGCGTGATCTGTGCGAGTTGTGGGCCGCACTCATTAACATACTCTTTCCATTAAATTCGATCGTTATTCTTTTCTAATCGCGGCCGGAGTGAGCTCCGTATCGCGGTCGACCGGTCTTCGGCGTTGCAACATTTTATATCTGATCTTGTCGAGCGGTCTAAGCGCCATCGTGAGAACATGTACGCTTACCATTGGGTTACCATTTTATTTTGTTCTACGTCCAAATGATCGGTGAGTAGTTTGAGCGCTCATGAACATAGCGACAGTCGAAGTCGCCGGAGCGGCACTGGCGACTGCCAAGCGTTGCCGAGCGTCGCGTCGCGTCACACCCATCAACCAGCATCAGTAAAAAAGCTCATTTGTGATAAACATAAATAGGTGCGGTTGTTGTACAACGTACTGAATAAATTAGATCGATTAACCGAGTTTTATTTATCTCATATCGCGTGAGAACAGATAATGAACCAAATACAAACGAGAAAGTTTATACAACTTTATCTTTCGATTCTGTCGTCGTTACAAAATATGTGGGTAAACTCCGAATTCAATTACAGGTGATTACCGGCGATACGATCTCGTTATCAGGTGTTCGGAATCAGTTAGCGAGAAAAAAATGGCTTTTACAGATTTTAAGGGGGCAATGGGTAGTAAATTGCGCAATTTGGTAAAAGTTTATACGTGCAATTAGTTGTGCGAGCAAAAACCGCGACGTGAGTACACGTCCTGTTCCGGGCCGGGTCGGCGGCACGGCGGCCATGCCACTGAGCCGCAGTAATGCCGCCAATGCCCATCTATCGGCCGGCACCGCACAAGGGCAAATCGACACGGCAATATACTTTTTTTTTAATATACACTGATGAGCTTATTATTTGTTGTTATGTACAATAAAGCGCGGAGGCATTTTATAAACGATTTCATAATTTTAGAATGACGTTCTGCATAAATGTCATTCATTTTTAAACTTATAACTCTTATTAGAAATATATCAGATTATGATAAACTACTCTCAGATGCGATGTAAATCACACGCGTAAATGGATCCGCAATGGCTTGATTCATAAATGGTGTAAAAATAAGACGAGATGACAAGTGTAAAAAATCTCAGCAAAGCTACTTTCTTTGTAGTCGTTCTACAAGGTGTAGGTACATATAAAGAAGACTCGACACTTTACGGTTAGCCGGACGCAGGAAACGTCCGGCGAAAAAAAACCTGATAGTCAGCATCTCCATAAGACACGGGAATCTTGCCTTCCGCTAATTATTTACGATATATTGCGTAACGGTGAAACGCCGGGAAGGAGACAGGAAAAAAACATGCTCCACAGGATGCGAGACACACTCGCCAACCAGATCACGTTAATCCATATCTAACCGTATCGTCTTATCATAAAGTTCATAACGCTCTGGCGATTAGGATCGCTTGGTCACTTTTAGAATATCTTTATTCATATTTCGAGCGATCTCGATAAAGCAGAAATGAACTCCGATCGATTACTGGTCGCGGGAAAAACTGAACTCTACGTCTTGCACAACAAGATTGCATTTGGTTAGTCGTGCGGTTGGTCCACCACCGGTCTGTTTATGCTGGCGGCGTAATTAAAGATACCATAGCAGGAACCAGGAAGAGTGTCGTACTATCTCAACAGTTAGCCGGAAATCGCTAGATCTGTGAGTTCATTCATAAATGAGAGGCCGGGCGCGACAATGTTGTATGACAGGTTGGCGCACCGAGCCATACTGACTTCTATTTATACCTTGTATAGACCTACATTGGCGGAGCAGCGAGCCTTAAATAATTAAACATGAATGAAACGCAGCACTTAATTGAGTAGAAATGTGAACAAACATTATGTCAACTAACCCACGCTGTTTTAGTTTCCACGGGTAGGTTTTGTTTGGACATCATGTATGGGAATCGAAAAATAAATGTTTGAGGGAAAACTTATGGCGACCGAAATGTACACGTCCTCGTGTGATAGGTGTTGTGGACATTATCACAACCAGTTGTGTAAACAGGACGTTCAAATTTAATTACCTACTCGACTGGTAATCACAAAACCACATGACATTTATTGCTGGACATTTACATTAATCAGTAGCGACTATCTTCTTTACCGCAATATCGAGCTCTTTAGCCAAAAAAACACGTTGCCTAAAAACTTCAGAGACCTAATTGTAAGTTTCATGAAAACAAACGAAGCACTATAAATGTTTGTTGTTTAATATAGACAAAGAGTCATGACGAACAATTATCCCGGGCGAGACGTAGGGGCGTCGAGTGCCCGGGAGCCGCCGCGCCGGGGCAAAGGGCGAGGTTCTGATTGCTGTAATCGAGTTAAGACGAGTGGACATCTAAACAAAAAGAGTACCACAATTAGCAGGCGTGGGCGCTTCCGTTTACAGGGCTGTGTAACGAACTTATTGAGATACGACTCTATACAAAAAGTTAATTATGAACTGCGGCAGAGTGGTTTTAAAATGTCCCGTTTATTATATATTTGGGGAAGCTAAGGGACTATTTCCTTCTAATATGTATTATTAAATGCAGAAGTTTTGACGTTTGTTGTTGAATCACGCCAAAACGGCTGAATGGATAATATGGATGGATGAAGGCTCAGGGATATATTATAGTCTTTATACCTAAAACATAGTGCCAAAATTACGTGCAATGGGAAATTTTCAACTAGGTACCACGCGGGTGAAGCTGTTAAAAGCCAGTATGAGATTATTCAAACACAGCAAGATTTATTTATAGAGGATGTCTATGATTTCTAACAAGTATAAGTTATATTTAGTGTAAGAAAGTCACTTATGACCCCGAGCCAAAGGTAAGGGAAACTAGAAACTGATTCTCTATGACTCAAGTTTATAAGCACAGCTGAGTTTAAACATAGGAGCTCATTCATAAAATTAACAACTAAACAGAACACGATACGCAATAGAAAGAGTTCTAAGAATATAGAGACAGAAATAAGTAGGGTTACTCATGTTGCTCCATTAACAATATTAACTGAAGGACGAGCCAGAGAGTAGCCAACAATTACACATTGCATTACAGTGGATGTGGGCGACGGAAGTGATGCTCAGCGGCGCCTGCGCACGTGAGGAGACCATTCACGAATTTGTACGAAGTGTGACGAAGATCAACGATGGAGATTGCGAAGACCTGAAATTAATCGGGTTAGGAGCTAGAGTATGATGTGATGAAGTTCAGCGATCAATTTTGGAGGACAAGGGTTATAGAGGGTACAATAATAATATGTTTCTTTTCAAGAGATGTTGAAGACGACGTTGAATTTTGGAATCTTCTGCCAATGTTTGAAGTACGAGATTGGTGATGTAATCAGTCAGACAGATTTGTATACCTAGTATTTCGAAAGATTCTGACATTTTGTTAAACTTTAAAGTTTATTATTAGCCTCAGATTATGTAATTCTAATTCTGTAACGTTTATTAATGTATCGACAGCGATTAATGTTTGCAGGACACTGGCACACTATTATTCCCGCGACAGGAAGTGTTGCCGGACGCGCGTATCTAGCTACCTTATCTATCCCATTCTCTTTATAGATTTGTCATACTCCACCATCTCGCTCTCTCAGAACTACTTTTGTCCTTTTTTTGCTCATGTAACTTGAATTACACTCTCCTGTTCTGGCGTGTACCATTCCACTTGCGTGTTGCGTAATGAGGCGGTCAAATTTTACTTTGTATGTTGACCGTTATAATATTGCGGCGTCATGGTGCCGAGAACCGGGAGCCGACAGCCGACCACTCTCCGAGCAGCTACTGTTTAATGATACGTCATTACAGACCAACATCTCTACTGCTCACATTTTATTTCAAAATTTTCGATGTTGTCTAAATTTTTATTTATATGTTCCGTTCTTAAAATATATAAATAATGACACAGTGGTACGGCTCGTGTAACGGCAACCGAGCAGAAGCTGTGGTCGCAACAAGAGCGGCTAGAAATCATCTCCACGTCCGGCCATTCCGCCAGTTGCTGCGTTTTAATTATTAATGAAACCGGCCGCCGCGGGAAAGCCGCACTACGCCCGGCTCTGCTTCCGCTCACAACGTTGCGCTTCATTCATAAAACCAAACATCTACAACTAAACGTACTAACTCACATTAACATCCATTCCAATATCAACTCTAGCTTTAAAACAAAAAGTTCATTTTCTATCTTCAGCACGAGCACGAGCGACATTCATGCACTACACAGCTTGCGCACAGAAATAGACATCGTAAAAAGTCGTAACTCAAAGCGAACGCACACGAAAGTGGTTTTTCCATCGATAGCAGAAAGTTGTTTTCCGTCTGAGGAAACGGTACCAATTAGACCTTATAAGGTGTTAACGTTCTCGGTTGATTTACTCGCTTGTCGTGAATGGGATGCGTTCTGTGGTCGGCGAGGTGCGAAGATCTAGTAATCGGTGAATGGAGTGACCACTGTCCCCTGGGCGGCCGGGGCCCGGCTCCATATACTTGCACAGCTTGCCTAGCAACCACCGGAAAAAACACAACATCACCTCACATTTCTTACAACATTCACTCCAAGAATCTAATCATTTAATTTCTTTTATGGAAACTTGGATGTAATGGAAACTGGAGATCGGTATGAGGTTACTTGCAAGAGTCAAACTTATAAGGACATCCCTATAGACTGAAACTAAAAGAGAAATCGTCATCCTGCGTTACGCTGACAGTTACGATCGTTTCGGACACGTTTCACAGTTCTGAGGCTAACTTCTTTTACGATATTCATTGACTATGTTGTTAGGAAATCGTGTTTTTAAATAATTGATATGCAGACTCTAAATTAGACGTCGGCTTCCGATTTCATAAATAGGACGTTTTGTAACAAATATCGAAGGAAGTCTAGTAGACATAAAAATGGTTGATCAATGTTTTGAAATATGTTAGCTTGCGTATAACCTACCATTATATGCATATTGAGTGTAACAAAACTGCTGAACTTACATAAGTAATAATATGTATTAGATAAGTGTACGGACGTGAGGTAAACTGGCTAGGTTTACTGGTTATACCTAGGGACATGAATGATGTCGACTAGCCGTCTACACAGTGGTCCATGCTGGTCCATGTCTAGTTCAGTGAGAAGTTGGTACGTAATAGAAAGTGCCGCTAGGGTTATATTTAGATACCTTGGCTTATGTACTTTATAGACTGTTATATGAATGAAAAGTTGTAGGACATCATCTCTTACAAAACATTGGCACAGGGCGTCAGCATAGTAGCAGCAGTTTTAACAGAAGGAGAGAATTTGCTAGAATTACAAAAATCAGTTTAGTCGTTTTTGAGTTTATGCATTAAAAACAAGCAATCAAAAAATCTAAACTTTCCTTTTAATAAAATGAATTAAGACCTTTGAAAAGGCTTTCAAACTTACTTTCAGTCTGAAATCTCTCGTTAACTTTATAGGTAGTAAGTTTACTAACCTTTTATATTGTTAAACTATGTTTCAGAACCTCAATGACGACACAAGCTCGTGTATTATTACAGTGTTCACAAGCTGTAATTAACGAGCGCTCGTATAGTATTACAGACAATCCGTCAGCCGCGGCCGGTCAGCGATTCTTGGAAATAATCGATGAGTTCCCACTTCCCATTCAAATTTTGGAGTATTTTGCTTTTGCAGGAACAAAAAGGTTTCGGTGCCACACTGTCTGCAGCCACAAAAGAACGTCCTTTTTTACAAATTTTCAAGGTACCTTAGAAATGCAACCTGCGTTTTTGCTGTGCGAATTTATACTTTACCAAGACAGTTTTAAGTAGGATTTGCGTTTGCAGTTTTATTCTCGCTATAATGAGCAATGTTTTTGCGTTACCTGGCGTACAATATGGTGGCATCGCTCACCGGATATAGTGGGATCGTCCATGAATGGTGAGGGATAAAAAAATCGTATTTACGATTATGCACGAGTGATTTGTCGCCGTCATCCGATACGATGCGCGGACGCCGCTCGGCCGGCTCCGCGCGGAGCCGTGCGGCGTGATTATTGGATCACGTTACGCGGAAGATGTTGTTAGAGGAAGCTTCACATAATTGTACTATTTTGCCCTTTATTGCATATTAAATGTCAGTGTAATGAGAATTGAGGATGGCATGTTTCTTTTTTTTGTCTAGTCAATCGTTTGTCTGAGCCTGTAAACTTAAAGGTGCAGATACTATTGAAAGACATGAAAATATGTCGAATAGCACTATAAACAAAAATACTCATAATGTGTGATGCATTTCAAAATACCGAAACTTACAAGCTTTGAATAAAATGTTTTGCTTTAATAAATGCACAGTCGTGCATTCAGAATAATTCATCTCAGTTTCATACAAAACACTCATTAGTGAGTGCAGCACGTCCATAAACAACATTCATGTACCTGTCAATTACAATATTTTACATTCAAATTTTGTCACATACAGTGCTTAATAAATGCCATCGTACTGTCCGACAAACAAATCTTATCTTTTTTATAGTGTCGATTCAAGCAGAATAAAGCGCTAAAAGTAACACGCTTTTAAGCGGTTTATAGCATAGACAACAATAATTAACATAGCAGCTTTATTTAATATTTTATTTGTTCACAATAAAAAGTTTTACTGATCAGATGTTTATTTATGAGATCGCTAACAAAATGCCTTGTCATATCATCACAATATCTCATTTGGGAGCTTTCAACAAATCAACACATTACGCTTTCAAAATATTATGTGTGTCGCGTCTGCGCGGGCGCAGTGGGACGCTCTCCAGTTTCAAGAAATGATCAATCATAAAGCGCGAGGTGATTTTTCACGAGGAACGTCTTCGCGTTTTATTTTTCCAAAATACAAAATTAAGCGTCACTAAGTTTTAAATATAGTTTTAAAACGTCGAAAATAACCGACTGTTGAAATGATCCCTCTCTCACCTGCCTGAGTTCGATATATCTCCTCTCTTTACGAAACCATTTGGCAAATACAACAGGATGTGTTACGAAACTTATTTTTGAACTTTAATAATAAAATATTTATTTAGTAGCATTTAAAAGATAAATAAATGCATTTAAGTGAGTTGCTGTGGTAATTAAATATATTTAATCTGTTTTTGTGAGCAAACACATTACGCTTCGGGCACGGTGCTACGAAGTTTGTATGTTTGTGGTGATTCTTTGCATTGCATTTCTGCACTTAATAATGAAATATAATTAACCTTAAATTATGTAAAATTAACATGAAAAAAGCAACAATTCCAACAGCCTAGCAACAAGAAAATTACATTACAGCTTACAAAATGTTTTAACATTGTAAGATGGTGATCCCAACGGAAATCAACGATGTCAAACAATTGTTTAGTCAAACAACGTTCTCAAATAAGCCAGTTGTATCTTAGCGCGTCTTACTTTATCTTTAGAGTGTGTTTTCAATGAGACGGAAATCTTCACCCGCTAATGGCAGCTGGACCGAACTGACTGAGTGAATGAACCTATGACCGGTTTCGCCGTTTTCAATCCAGTTCATAACTACTAGTCTCAAGATTGGATTATCCAAAACCATTTTGTATGGCTGTAAAATTATGTAGAGTTTTTATTGTTAGTCTATGGTCTCTTTGTTTGTGTTAATTGAAACGTATTATGTACCTTGACATCGTTGAGTCCTGACGTCTTGGATGATTTATTTTATCGGCATTTAATACATACCTGAAACAAAAAAATACATACCTAAATTATTATTTGGAACAGAAACATTGATAATAATTTATTCACACGTGTAAACCCTTCTTTATATTTAACTCGTTCTCAATTTGAATATGGCTCTCAAGTTCGAAATACAAAATGAGATGTATTCATTATTTTATTAAAAAAAAACAACTGTATTTGCAAACCGGTTATTGAAAAACGATATCGTTACATTTAACTATTATATTAAAACGTTATATATTCGGTTATGAAAGAGATAATGTATGTATGATTACAATAAAAAGCCTTGTCAGTCTCACCCCTTTTTACCGTTGCATTCGAGGGGTGAAGATAAAAGATAATATAACTGTCATATTTTTGAGGAAGAGGCGTGGTTACCGTTTCACTCCCAATGAGAACATCAGTTGTTGACATTTGATATCAATTCTTTATATAACTTCGGACATGTGGTCCATTTAAATAGGGAACATTGTAAGTCAAACAAGTTTTCGCATTATAGGGTGATATTTTTGCCCCTTTTTTAATGTATTTTTTTAGATTTTGCATGTGATTGAGGTATGTCCAGACTATGTCCAGGTGGGGTCTGTTTGTAAGGTTACTAAATACTGTTATAATGGAACATAGTGATAACGGTGTCACTATGTTTCATTATAACAGTATTTAGTACAGTACAGAAAAAATCGAAAAATAATAAAAGAATGTATGTATAATTTTAAAGACTTTCACTTTCAGGTCCGCAAATGTACGTAAACAAGAAAGTTTTACGTAAAAAGTGACTTCAGTATTCTGACATCGCAAGACGATCTCCGGCCACCGTAGGCGCGGGCCATTCGGACACGATAAGGCACTCGCCTGTCCGAACCATGGACCATCCCCGGTTCGACGGCGCGTCGTGTTCCCCGGGCGCCTGCAAGAGCTTCCAGCAAATGACGGGGCCCCCTCTCAGAGGGCCAAGCCTGCCGGGGTCGCGGGACTTTATTTCTACAGGACTATCCAATACTAAAACAGTTTTTCAATTCGAATCAGTACTTTTTGAGATCGCATTCAAGCAAAAAAACATTTTAGCTTTGTATATTAGTATAGCTTTAGCTTTACCTTTGGTCATGGACATGTATTCATTATATGGTAAGTATTTCAACTAAAAGGTTTGTTGAACACTCTAACTACTATTTACGAAAACTTATCGTGGCATACTACGAAAAGTTTTTGTATATCAGTAACATAAGGTTGAATTTAGTTTCATAAAACTAAATTCAACCAAGATTGAACCTTAAGTTACATACATTTTTACTCGATTTTATATTTTATCTCACACGCTTAACATTAGTCCTAAATTATAAATATGTATTGATAAAATGCTTAGTTATATCTCCGAATCCGAGTAACTTTAATTTCAGTTTTAACTGCTTATGTTGGTGACGACATGGCCATTTCCGCTGACGTATATTACGTTTACAATCTTAATTTTTTATTACAACGATCAATTAAAAACAATCAACAGTTCCGGCGCCAGTATTGACATGATAAACACCAAATAAATGGGATTTAAGTCAGAAATGAGACAATTTGTATACAAATGAGTGTAGTGTGTAACTTTCAGCTACTGTCGGACAACACCGAGCGAGTATTAAGTTTCCGAACGAATAGAAACAAGTTATGCGTATATTTATATGCTCTTCCGGCTATCAATTTCAACACCAATATCACCAACCATTTCTCACGCCAATTTGCTATTGGTTGACACGATGACAACTCTCAAGCACACAACATAAAAATTAAACTATTTCCTAATTAAAAACTATTAAAAAGTGTCGTCGATACACTCGCCTACTTCCGCATTGAGTTATTTGCGTCGGTTAACCCTTCACCGGCTATTAAGGGACCGTCGGGGTTAAATGAGACATTTTTCAAAGCGGCCCCGACCGCTGACGGGCTTAATGAGATGTCGCCACGGGTTATTTTCAGTCGTACACCGGTTTGAACTAGAAAAAAGAACAAGAAAACGAACCTAGAGATAATG
The DNA here is from genome assembly GCA_028554685.1 of Agrotis ipsilon. Taxonomy (NCBI): domain Eukaryota; kingdom Metazoa; phylum Arthropoda; class Insecta; order Lepidoptera; family Noctuidae; genus Agrotis; species Agrotis ipsilon. The sequence continues at coordinate 9,292,369 of CM052973.1, read as the reverse complement.
AACCTTTCGGATCGGTAATTGAAAACAAAAAGTTGCTCGTGATGTGTGAGTGTTCACTTATTGTATGTGTGTGTGTGTGTGTGTGTTGATTCTTGAATGATTCGTAAGTGGAGCGTAGATATTAGTCGGATGATCAGCTCGGGCCCACGTGTGTAGTTACGTGTCAGGCTCCATTGGCTGCACGATGACGGTGTCTAACCGTCTGTGACGATTGCCACTGCAATACAGGGATTATTTATTGCAGCTGTTTTAGACATCGATTGATACAGTGAATTTATTATCCGTACGTTTCAAAACGAGACTTCAATTTCGTTAAATATATTTCACGATACATATCTATATCTTGGCCATCGCAGTAATCTAATAAAATGGCATCTCAATTTATGTTACATCAATTTTATCTTTATTAATTTATCAGAATGAATGGAGTAGCGTGTTAATATTAAATATAAAAACAATATGAGTTATTAGTGCAATGACGCTATCTGCTACCGCTGGAGATGTAATCTGATGATGTGTAGCTTCTCACGAATCGAGAAAGAACATGGCGGCTAGCTAATTAAGTACAATATTATAAACAATCCATTAACGATTGGGCAATACGATAATTTTGTAACCGCTCGATGTGAGGCACGCTTGGCACTATTTATGAATGGCAGCTCCATTGATTTGGTTGTTCGATTTCAGCTTACATAATATTGTGGAAGTCACGACCTAAAGGCGTTACTAAATATTCTTGAAACCTCAATAAGACAGTGGACAAATAACTCAAGAAGGACATCAATTTCTCATCATTCACAAGTCGTAAGTTGTCAACGAAGACAAAATAATGGCACAACTTTGAATAGTCGCGACCCACGTCGAGTCAGTCCTTATAAAACGTAATACATACAGAGATAGGCCTGAAAAACGATGTTCATATTTGAACAAATAACTCGTATTATTCAGGAGTCTTTAGCTATTATATCATTTATATATTTGCGTAATAATGTGACTCTATGAATTGTGTTAATAAAATATTGCAACATATTTTATTGACACAAGTTGTGAAAGCGGGTTATGTCCAGTGCTGTCATCCCTCAGACTGAAACACTCATTTAAATAATAGGAAATACAATAAGTATGTATAAGGCGATCTTTTGGACTATAGAAAACATGTAAAGGAGACAGGAAACTGTCACTGAGGTACTAATTTAGCCGGCCTCGTGGTAAGTTTCAGCTTATCTCCGCCGAAGAACTTGTTTTGCACGCCGTGGGAAACACGCTTACACGCGCAATAATCTACCTTGTTTTATTTATAGGGCTGTACCACTGCAATCACTAAACTACCGACCGAGTAATTTACCAATCGCGGCTTTCACATTCTGATTAAGATCATTTATCTCCTGCCTCAATACAGCTAATTCAACCTTCACAATTAAGACGACCACTTAAACTTAAATACCTCGATCAAATTCAATCGCTCCGTTTCTAAATTAGTTGTGATTTTCGGGGACGATAAAATATTATTGTGTGGTGGCAACCCTATCAGTAATCGCCGGTGGCAGCATCCCATTCATTGCGGGATACATGTGTGTGTTCACGTGTGTGTCCGTGTGCGCATACGCATATGTTCCGAGCTACCGTTACCGTATGGACTACGGATAAGTATCTACACCAAATTGTCTGTCTGTCGGCCGGCATGGACAAATGATGACCTCTTTTTTATACTCTCGTTGTAACACGATTGTAATCAAAAAGCTTATTAATAATGTTGCGATCTCAATAAAGAGTGTACAATAATGAATGGCTGGCACTAAAAAAGGAAGAAAAGAACAGTAGCTTGTCGTTGGTTTTACAATTCTATTTTTGTTTCGATGAATGAAGCTCTACAAAAGGTATTGTAAAAAGTTTGGAATGAAAAAGCTCTGTATGAGAGATGTATGTTTGGGAGAGGACATTCGTTTTAATGCATTGCCGTGTCATCGGAGTAAAACGCAAATAAATTTTAAAAGCATTACGTATCCTGTGTGATAAATAACTGGGATTGGTGGGCCGTCAGCTACCCCTTTCAGCGCAACACTTTACTAACGCTGCTCTAACATACTGCGCTCAACTTTATATTAGATGCGGTGGCTCGGGAAACTGGACTGATTTTAATTGCTTCCATCAATATAAACCCGTGTTATTGAAATGAAACAACTTTTACTGTACGTATCGCGTTTCATTTATCTTGACAATTTATATTTCCTCGTGTTTTGAGCACTTTTCACGTATCATCGGAAATAAACTGTAAAATATATAACGTTAGATATCGTGGAAGTCGGTTTTTGGGTTTTAAAATTTGATTAAATGAATGAAGTCATCAGGTATTCCACAAATTATCTTGATGTATTTTTGAAAGACTTGTTTTAAAATAAATAAGAACACCTACTATACTTAAACTAGGTCTTATTCTATATTCATCTTAAGTATAACTACCTAGTCGGTTTATTTCATCGTTAAAAAGTACCAAAACAAAAACTACTTTTGCTGACTAAGATTTTTTACTACGCCGCAAACAAAAACAATTTTCTCGGGCAACATAATTAATTTAAAGTGGGTTCTACAAGTAGATAATACAGCCTTAATGTACGGCGATCGTGGACGGTATCAATTTGTTTGGTCCCAATAGAAATAAAGTCGGGTCTACACGAACTATATGACCGGTCAACGACTCAACGAGACGTAATCATATGTAATAACACCACAACTATGTGTTTTTACAAGCGAATTATGGACTGCTGCAGTGTACAATGGGGTTAAGACGAGGTTTTATTTAAGATGTAATCTTATTTTTTATTTTTCTTGTGATGAAATGAAACAGGGTTATTTAAATAGAAGGCTATTTATTCTAGTCTTATTTCCATTCAATGGACTAAATCAGTAGATGCCTACTTGCAATGGCAATTAATATATTAGTGTAGTTGTTTTATTGCAGCCAGTTCTCACATCCGTTATTTATAGCTATTATAAAAAATATTTAATTGCTATTGAATGTAATTAATTGAATGAATCACACCGGTTGTAACATCTAACTTCAAAATGGAAGTCGACAACAGATCAAGATAATATTTTGTCAAAATCATGAGAGACATCATCTGATGTGTTAATTATAATCTTGCATCCTTGTTAATAAAGCTTAATTTACTTTGGATTAAAGCATGTGTGTGAACCAAGTGTCTATTGAGTACATGAGTTTTTAGCCATTTATCAATGCATCGACCGACAAAATCTAAATATCACTTGAAAATTATTCTATGAGTCATGCGAAAACCTGCTTGGATTATATTTAGACCGATTTGCATGCTAATGATTATAGTTCCTTTTGCTAATTCACAAAAAATATGGCTGTTTCTTATTAAAGTATTATTTTTATAGTTTTTTTATTAGTGCTGGAAACACATGTTTTATAGTTTGTAATAGGTTAAAATGCAACATCTTTTAGTAATTAGCTTAATTTCAGTGACCACCTATGAAGATACCTGTTTAATTATTTCCAACAATTTAATAAGTTTTAAATTTTTATGGCAACATTGAATAATCAATCTGTCAAAAGCCAAGAAACATTATCTTTAATTCGAACAGTCATCTCACCTAGCTGTCATTTTGTTCCAGCCAGTCCAAATTCAAATAGTCTTCTATTTTCAAAAGTGAATCGAATCGAACTCGCTAATCGGTGGCGTGTAGAGTTGCACTAACTAATTCAGTAACGCCACTTTACGAATCGATTCTCGCGATTTAATTGGCAGCCATAGATTAATCGGTATACCCATTAAGTTTATTGAGTTCGGTAGCCGATCTAATCTTTACACCATTTTGGGAAGTGTAAACGCACTTAGTTTTAATTGACCGTGGAGGTTTTGGTTACTCTATTAATATGTTTTGGTTTTGGCTGCTGATTTAGTAGTAAATTTTTATGTTCTGGCCTAAGGGCATTTAAAATAGTATTTTGGTAAATATAAGCCCGGAATTGCGTCTCTTAGCGAGTGGATAATGAGGTAAAAATCATATAAAAATCACTACGCCAGTTTTTGTTAATTGTTCAGAGATGATAAGTGTCCCTTAGACTTATGGGAGCGTAAATAGTGCCGCATAATTCTATTGGTGCTAATATGACGTTGTCCAAAGCTGGTAAACTAATCTAGGTACTATTGTCTATGGAAATGTATCGACAAAACAAAATGGCATCTCTAGTTTCGACTATGGTGCATGCCTATGTTCAGGCATTATAATTTTAACTTCATTTAACTACACAGTTATATCTCGTCAAAGAGGATATACACTTATGTTATCTGAAATGATTTCCATGTCCTTAGATATTAAAGATAATTTATATTACCATAAATAAATTAAATGGCGATGCGAATACCGCCTCCCTCACACCTAACGACCGATTGATACAACACGCAATAAATTGATGTTTGTTTAACAACATACACTTAATTGTATGTTTTCTTGTTGGGTTTTATGTGGGCTTAATAAGCACGCAATCGCTAGCTCTGAACTTAACGTTTCCATAAAAAGTAATCAGCTGTTCTGTTTGAAGTACAATACTCACAGGTAATCCATTGGACGCAGCTTTTATAAATTGAATAGCCGACAAACAGTTTCATCAACTATTATTGCTTTGTTTTCTTCATCTGCATCCTCTCGCCCTGGGTGGAACTCTCGAAAGCTATCAGACTAGTACTGACTAATATCCACGGTGTCGCTTCAATATTTATGAGTCCTTACGTTCCAGGGTGACGGTTACCTGTTTTGTTTAGAGTAATCCCGAAACCCCAGTAGTTTGGCCCTCTATGGGGGCCCATCAGATGTTTGCTTAGCATAATGAGCAGAGGTAAGACCTTCTTAGACCACGGAAACTAACACAAGTACAAGATAAATTGTGCGACAACTTTCAGCACCATCAGCACGCGTAGCATGATGCTGTAGAAACGGGTTTTGTCGACGGAAGAATAGACAAAAATACAGAATATGGAAAGATGTATATCGTCTTAGCATGGCATTTTTAAAGTGCAGCAGTTCTTGGAGCAGTAACTTTGACAGACATTATAGAATTTGTCATATGCTATGCGTGCAGGTGTAAAATACTATGAGATGAAACAAGTAACTGCTACTAATGTAGTAGGTATAATGAAAGTTCAAAACTAACTCAACTTGTATATCTCTTTAAATACATACAGTTATACTTTATTTAACTATAACGAGTTTAAAAGTTCTAGGTTCATATTTCTTTGTCTGGAGAGTTTTCTGCATTGCAAGCTGTGCAAAGTTACAAAGACTTGTCAAGTTTCTCAATATACTGCAGTCATTAGTTAACCAAGAACCAACAAAATCACTCAACAACGGATTTGACATCAGATTTACAGATCCGGAATTTGAAAAGCCTTTTAGAAATCCACAGCAAAACTCATAAATAAACCTCTCGAGCCTTTATCAACACAACAATAAATAAAGCCTGCGTCTGTTTGATTTTCTATATTCAATTAAATTCATTTAAATCTAAGTGAAACCGGGCATTTGAACTAGTGTTTAAATCTCGAGTAGATCATTGATCTCTATTGATCGAGAGATCGGCGCCGGCAGTGGGAGGAGGCTGCCTCGGAACACCTGCCGCCCAAGTACTGTGGACCAGTGTCTCAGACACACAGCCTCAAAACATCACAACTAGCACACAACTCATATCAAATTACACTCTAGTTTAGAACATTTAAAGTTGAATTTCGTGAAATAGTAAATAGGTTTTTAAGCTATTCTGGTGCTAGTTTCGGTCGTATAGCCAACCTAGTCAGGGTACAAATCTTGTTCAGATAATCTCCAACTACTTTTACTATAGGCAATGAGTTACTGCCGCCGAGTTTAATAGAACCTTCACAATGCTATGTGATTTTATAACGATTGAAACCTCGATGCAGCCGACTTTACCCGTTATATGGAAATTCTCAGCTTCCTTAGTGGTGGTAAGGAGTTATGTTGGGTTCAGTTAATATTTGTGTGAGTTTTAGACTAACTAGATCTAGGTATTTTATCACGTAGTGTCTGCCTACGTGATTTCTGAAACGAGTTGCCAATGACACTCTTCTTTGTGGCAAGTTGGTTAAGAAAAGCACGAAATCAAAGCTTCCTTTTATTCAGGATGTGCTCGAAATGCAAAATTTATTTTACTAGTACAACTTGCAAAATAAAACAGCTAATGATTTACATGATAAAATTTAAAAAAATAGTGTTCCTTTATTTTTCATTCCAAAATTAAATGATAAGAAAACTGGCAGTCAAGAAATTCGTTTAGAAACTACTTGGATCAAAACTCTGCGAACTATTATTTGATATTCCACGTCTTGCTTTTGTTTTCTTTCACAGCCTTAACACATTATTGATTTTATCTGGTCCAGAAACAAAGAAAGCGTTACTACTTTTAATTAAGACTTGCTTTTATTGATTCTTCTGCACTGAACAAATAAATAAATTCATCTAAGACGAATGTGAGATCACTACTAACTTTTTATATGTAGATGTAGGTTCGGATAAATGTACATATAAAATGTTAGACGTATGTATGTAATTATGGACCGGAAGGCGGTAGATTATTTTGCAATTCACATTACGGAAATAATTATAATATTAACAAGACGGTAGCCTGTTTCGTGATCGGTTAAGGCTTCAACTTGGCTTTCTATTGGTTAGAGCTTATGTTTTTTCACACTTTAAGTATTTGTTTTGGTAATACATTTATTTTTTAGTTTCAAATAGGAGACTGCATGATCATGAATAATTATTTTAATACAAATTCATTGTGTTGATAATGGTTGGTAAAAATATACTAATTATTTACTGTTTATCATTGTTTTGTCTGCTCAAATATTTTGTTATCATATTTGGTTCAGGCACAACGGATTATATTTTAGTCTGTACTTTGTAATCTGTGGTACCTACTTCACGTAAATTTTATTATTATTTATATTTTTCAGTTATTTTTTGACATGTCTGAATAAAAATGTCGATAGAATGACACTTTAAAATATATTCAATTAAATCCTTAAAAACCTCTTCCTTTGAGTAAGTTAAAACATGCAAAAGGAAATGAATACTTTCAGCATATGTTCAGTGCGCAACGGATCAATATTTATGCACTATTCAATTTATAAACCTGCCATATTATTACCGCACGACGCTATAGCCGTATCAATACACATCCTATTGACTTCTTATTTGATTTATATCTGAGAAGGAACAAGGGGGGATTATGGTCGAACTAGTGTAAGAACATCTTGGCTTTTCATGAAAGGTAAAACTTGCCAAAGATAGCAACGAGATTTGTTGAGATATCAGAGAGATGTCTGAAGTCTAGTTTCTTGCTTTCAACTATACAACATTCTTTTTTTTTTCATGCTAAAATTATCAAAATGAGTCCTCCCGTAAAAAAAATCCTAACATATTGTAAAACGTAACTCGTATGTATTTATACATACTAAGTAGTAAGTTATATTCTTTTTTGCATATGGAAACTTCAGAATGCCAGCTGTTAAAACCATCCCTTTAAGAAAAAAACACTATCCATAAGATCAAAAATAAATAAACAGAACATATATGAAACTATCTGCCAGATAAACCCCTATTTCTCAACATACAAATCGGAAGCGCAGTAAATATAGAAGAAAAGCAAAGAGGCTGTATTTAAAATAATGGTGTAAGTAAAGGTACAAGAAATATGCGCCTCTGGGTAAAATACGGTATGCAAATAAATGCTTAAAACTGGTCGCGCGGATAATTATGAATAAACAGTGTTATTAGTTCATAACAGAGCAATAAATTTAATATTCATTACTAAATGTGAGGTGTGTCTTGAGAGCATTTGTGACTCATGCAGTAGCTACAATATACATTGGTATACCTATACATAAGTATACATCTATCTAAATATATATATCTCAAAGGTGACTGACTGACTGACTGATATACTGATCTATCAACGCACAGCCCAAACCACTGGGCACATCAGGCTGAAATTTGGCATGCAGGTAGATGTTATGACGTAGGTAGCGATAAGAAGAATTGTGATAAATTCTACCCCTAAGGGGTTAAAATAGGGGATGAAAGTTTGTATAAATCTTCTTCGATTTTCGACTAATTACGCGAGCGAAGCTGCGGGCAAAAGCTAGTATAGATATACCTACCTATATATTGCAATATTAAGATGTATGCAGTCTTAAGATTGTAAATGACAATTTATTTTTTAAATAAGTTATTACTTGATTGCTTAATCAATCATAACGGATTTTATTGCAGGCCTTGGCGGATATGTAGTTCTAATAAATCTTGAATATTTACATTGACTAGAGACAACAAAGCTAATTGGAAATCCAATCACGTGAAGTAAGGTTAAAATTATGAATTATATTTAAAAACTTTGGCAGAGACTTGAGAGGCTTTTGTCTAGCATAGGGAAAAAATGGGCTAGTTAAAAAAAATTGCAATTTTTCTACAAAAGTGACTCTAAATCAACAAAATCGGACATCTATTCGTATTGCTACACTTAGTTGCCATTTCACCAATTCCAATCCTCCGTGATGGGCACAGCAAAAGAGTTGCACCAAGTATTCTGTGGTTGAACTCACATCAAAGTTAGAGTGATCAGGCTTCCTCTGGGTAAGCTCGCTTTATCTAAGGCTTTGTTATCACTTTTGATCTAAACTAGAGTAAACAGCAAAACCTATCTCAAACAAAAAGAAAAAAAGAGTCCGGACCCGTGCTTGTCCTATTTTCTCCATCTAAAAGCTTTTCAGTTTTCTACCAAGCTGTTCCAAATCCAAAACGAAACACATAATCTATTTTCATGTAGACACGCTTTCTACCAACCTAAGAGTACAACTCAAAAAAATCCCAACTCATCCTAAACAAAAGGAACAAATGAATTGGTAGCAATTTGTCGAGCGGCGCACGCTCGTGTCGATGGTATAGATAACGATCGTAATCACCAATGGGGCCACCACTCAAACCTCGCCACCGAATCGCTACCCATGCTACTAGGTGACCAGTGAACACCATTGAAATGTTAGTTGAGTGGCCTTTTATTTTAGATTTTTATGTTGGTAGTACAGATTTTGTTCTGAAGTTTTGTGGTAACACTGTGCAAACGATAATTTTGGGAAAAAGAGCAGAGCAAATTATATTGAACAACAAAAAGACATGTGAAGTATCCATATTTTGTACATTTAGAGCAAAACCAAAAAATAATAATTATGTATTAACTAAAGGTTTGCAGCCCCGTTGAAAACGAGTGCTGCTTATTTTGTCTAAAACTTAGGCCAACCCTTTTGTTTTCTTAAGAGATGACTAAAGGGTATATGTTTTAAGTACAAAGGAATACTTGGAAGATGGAATTATAGACTATTTATTTGGGTGCTACGTGGAATAAAATTTCGTAGCAAATTGCTACGAATTTCACTTTTTCGTAGCAAGAAGAAAATTCCTATTAATATTAGCACTATTTTTTTTTTTATTACGGACTGATAAATAATAAATTTAATATTTCCTTTTTGCAGATATTTCGTTAAGTTAGCCCACCTCTAACATACGCTATAGAAATAATTTAAAAATCTAAATAGCTATGTACCTAAGTTTTTTCTTAGTTGCGCAAATCGTCACATATTCCAAGAACATTAGTTAAACGCGACGTATCGGTGGCTGATTAGCCGGGGCCAGGCTCGAACTCCGGACCTCTCGTTCTCCGAACGTGTCTGTGTGAGACGCGTGCGCTGCCTTTGAAGTGCGCCGACAAACGCGCCGCGCTCTTATCTCGCGAGAGACCGATTTTTGTTCTAACAAAGTGACAATAATGGTCTTTGTGGTTGATAAATATAGATTTTTGTGTACTTCCTGAAAATGTATCGCGGAGGAGGTCGTGAGGTACTTCGGAGGAATGTTCCCTCGCTCATTATTTTAGAGCAACGACATTGCAGTTTTTTAGGGACAGGTATTACAAAGTTTCTTTGTTGTATGAAAGTTTTGAAAGCTATTGTTTTCTGTAAACACTAGAGCGCTAACAATCGCTGAATGCGCGAGCTGAACAAGGAAAACAAATTTTAAAGCAAATGCAATTCAATTTTGAAATTATTAGTTTAAAAAAAGATCGCATCATATACAAAATGAAACCATCAGGATAATGTATAGTTGTAGACAATACATTGTCATTGTGGGTAATAAAGAGGCCTCGACACATGCCCAAACATCCACGACACAAACTCAAAACCTTCGAACATACAATTCTAACACTACATACACAGAAACATTTCAATGGTAAAGACCAGTTTACATTTACACAGAAGTGGGCTACTGTTGACAGGGAAGTTCTATTTTGACAGTAAAGACAAGATGGCGGCGACGGGAGCTGAGAGCTTGTTATTTAATTAGAGCCACATTAATTTCGTAACAGCTACTTCCGCCGCGGGGGCGCGTCTAGCTAGATGTAACTAGAGTTTTGTACTTACCATAACTTTTTAGTTTTTTTTTTACTGAGAGAGTACTGTCAATTATTTGATTTAATTTTGTTGTTTGAGTTGTCTGAAGGCCATAGACAAAAGACAATAGTTTCGAAGCATTTCGTCAACTTACAACAATATTGCGAAAGCTCTATGGTCACTATGGTCCATTACAAACTATTGGATGATCTGCGAATGCGGCGGAACGAGAATGGGATACTAAGCGAATAGAATTAAGTGCTAACAGCAGATGTCGTGAAAATGGGACGTAGTGCGCATAACCCATAAGGATAAGGGTTTTGGTAAGCGGTTTATGTTTATCCAATACATTTTAACATTTAAATTAACGCGAATTTATACAAATATATCATTATCATTCCACTAGAATGAAAAAGAGAAGCATTGCAGGTAAAATAAGAAACGATGCAATACCTTGAGCAGCATTATAGAGTTTAATTCCAGTGACTTATACATGTGTGAATTATGTGTGTCCATATATTTTTCTGTGTGAATAGAAAATTCTTTCATAAAATAAATGTAAATTTAAAAAAATACAGAGTAATTGACATTTTAAGTAGGCAATACTTAAAATGTCAATTACTCTTTTAGTCAGAAAGTTGTAATAAATAGAAAATTACTAGAAAAATGAGGACTCATAATTAAATTTAATAAAACAATAGAAATTGTAAAGGAATTACGTTATCTAAAAGTTGTAAAATGAATTCATTATCAGTCTTAAAGTTAAAACGATAAAAACTGTAATTGTTTGTTTCTCAACTTTATGTTCGGTACACCTATGTTTTATATTGGTTCATATCGTTTGATCGCACACTTGGACCTTGCTATTTCAGCACTTATGTCTATCTGGCTGTAATCTAGATTATAAGTAGTTAAAAATATTGATTAAGTGCGTTTTGCTACTTGATTTACGAGCAAGTAATTAAGTATTAGACTATGTGTTGGTATGTGAAATAGGCCAGCGAATAGCATTTTTTTAAAACGTTGCCTGACGCTAGGAATTTCTGCAGTATCTTGGGTGCGTTAACAAACATATAAACTCACATACACAAACACCCAAACCCGGAACAACTACTTGCAGATCATACAAATATTTGTCCCGTTCGGAGATCGAAACCGCGACACGCTGCACAGCAGTCGACCGCTTAGCCACTGCGCCAACCGTGTCGTCAAAGCTTTAAGAATTGGTTAGGGTACGCATGCTAGCTTCTGGAAATAGTTACATCCGAGGACAAGTAGACGCATTTTCGTTTTTAGACTTACTAGCAACAAGGCAGCCATAAAAAAAAATAATTAAAAATCAACAGTCTCGTCACATCGATCAGGCAAAGAGACATCAACATTTAATGACGTTACATTATTATGCACTAAAACACTATTTATGTGTTATTATTTGATAGACGATATAAAACATACGCCCGACTACCGGTGTTACATTTTAATTACAGGCCGGTAAAACTAGCCGTGTATGGAAGAAAAAAAAGTATAAAACGCCTCGAGGACAGAATATGTAGAAAAAAAAAAAAATGTGTACTCATGTGAAAATGTTGTTGAAATATATTGGGTTTCGGGGCTTTTATTTGTTCATATCCTGTAATTTAAGGTTTAATAGAATATGCATTTGAACTAACTGCCATCAGGCGAAATAGTGATCAAATCCTAACATATAAGCGTTTAATATAAATTAAAGAAAAAAAAGTACAAATTTCAATCAACATAATTATGTATCTACTGAATCTAAATATGCATCTTAGAAATCGTTTATGATATCAAATGTCATGATTTATTTGTCTTACAAAACATTTGTGTAGCTAAACTAACGGCGGCACCTCGAAGACCCTTTCAGATGCCACTAGATAGCAAACTTCTGGTCGAAGCTAACACCATTTTAAAAGTAATCATCGACAGGCCCCATAAAAAGTAGATAGAAACGGACGCACAGGTAAAGACTCTTTTCCTAACTTCTAAAAATAAAAGTAAAATTCCTGTCAAAATATTCAACAACAAATGGTTTAAAACACTACATACTTTATTTTTCAATAGAACATTGACAAGTAACTGTACAACACAGGAGGCCTATTCAGGACCTCTTGGTGTCGATTGCCTTTCATGTTACATCCAGATGTTATTTTCTAGGTCACGTCGCGAGTTTCTATATAGATGACAAAGTCAAGTTATTATTTCTGTCTGAAACTTTGGTCACTTGAGATAATCTGGTCTTTTGTGCATAAGTTCCAAGTTTATTTGTTTAAAAACCCTGCGAAAAGCTTTTAAAGTCACCTGGAGACATATGTATGACTTACTTATTTATCAGATTTCCTAAAAGAGTTCATTAGCTTAAAGATGCTGATGTGTAAAATAATAGGTCCTCTTCTTTCTTAAATACAAATATTCAGGTATTTTTGAAAGAACGAAATTGAACAAAAATGTTTCGGATATTATTGTTGATCTGTTATCGAAGGATTTGTATGTGAAACTCTCAAGCAACTACAGACTTTGGGTCGTACTACGTATGTCGTACTTTTCTACAAACGAATTACCAAGAGGATTTAGAAGGATGAAAAAACAAAACGTTACTTCACATCAAGTTTTGATGCTTTCAGCCACTTTCAGTCGAGGACTCATGAACTGTGTCCTTTGATGCAAGATCCAGATGTTTTGTAGGTCGCGCCCGCGCAGCACGCCGCCACAAGGTCACGTCGTGAGGCAATGCGTCCCTTTCCGCTCCAAAAAGCACGCAAGTTATGCAAACCTCTTCATATTGTACACATACTTGTATGTGGCTATACTTTGTGCACCCTATGTGTATTTTTACATTGTTTTTTTTTCTAATATGGCGATAAAATGGTGTTTATGGTTGGGCAAGTGATGTTTTTATAAAATAACCCCCTGAATAATGATATGAACATTTTTTTTTTCATAATCTTTGGATTCTATTTAGATGTCTTACAGCCTCTTTAGTTGGCATGGAGGTTTCAAGTTTAAAGTAATTTCAGCGAGAATAACAGCAGACCAAGATAATGTCTTAATATGGATGAAGATAAAGCAATTGTTTGCTGTCATTAAATTGTTTGTACTCCACAATTAACAACAAGTCGGATAATTTACTTATATTATTTATGTCTGAAAAGTATTCTTAGAAGGGAAATAATATCATAGACGACTGATTTTAGGAACATAAAACGTTGACAAGAATCTAGCTCAAGCACTAGCCGTTCCCCTCTGTTTACTTTTATAACTTTAGCCAATTGTTATGTCCGTTTCATCATGATATGTATCAGCATTGGAAGCCGTCGCAATATCAAATAACTAGGCATTTCATTATGAACGTATAAATAACATGTCAACCTACAAAACATATAACAAGCTTGAACAAAAACCACAAGGAAACATTCACTGTGCGATATAATTAGTTTCACCATGTTTCATTATGACAGGCGGATTGAAAAAATCATAAGCCATAAAAAATTACAAGTGAACCGGAAATGCAGATCGTAGACGGAGCGCGCGCGGGCCGGACGTGCGCCCGCGCAACTGGGTCAGTTTATTTCTGTTTTGGCGGGAACCTGGCCGGAAGGGACGCCATTGTGGATGCGCCGGGAAGCCCGGAAAACAGCCGGATTTCTAGCTAGTGAAATTTTACACGGCGGCTTCTGTAAACTGTAGCCAAATCATTGTGTCGACGATACAGCGCGTCTCGGGTTCGGCTTTTTTCTTTGGAAGTAAATGTAGCCGAACGGTTTTAAGAGCTAATTCTGTTGCGATTCTTAGATCTCCATTCATGAAAACGTAACGTTTCAGTCCCTTAATGTGTTCTGACAACTGGACGGAAACAAGCGCACCCGTTTGTTTTAATTTTCTAATTAAACCTGCAGAAACAAATTAATCGACCCGTGAAGTTAGTTTTCGTGTGAATTCGTAAGTATGGGGGTCATATTTACCCCCTTCCCCACATGATGGCCATGCGGGCGTTCGCAATAACATTCCTCGCAAAGACTCGTAAGGACTCTCAATTAAAATTAATTAAAGACAATTTAGCAATCCCTGAAAATAAATGGTCGCTTGACAATAAACGAGATTTATTAATTGGTCAAAGTTGTACGCTTAGCGAATGTCATATAAATATAGCGTGGAGTTCAAAATGTTTGTTGAACTTATTTAGAGGTTGACAAATCTGTATCTTTTCTAATTATTAACGAAGGAATACTACGAAGGTCTGCTTGCTAAATGGTGAAGGAAATATCATGAGAGAACAAGTCGTAGAACTAAAAATTCGAAGTTATATGACATCTACCACCAGTAGGCCCGCGTGGTGGATTATGGCGCACACATTCACAGAGAGGAGGCCAGTGTCCCAGCAATAGACACTAATATAATCTGCAGAACATTTGTAGGCTGATTATGGGTGTCTTTATAATCCTATTAATATTATAAACGTGAAAGTTTGTTGAAAATGAATTCGTTTATAATCTTCACACATGGGCTAGTTCTATCCCGATTTTCCCGTGGTGTAATTTTCAAGTCGTAGCGGGTCAAACCGCTGCAGCGCTAGCAACAGCTAGCCAGAAAATATGCTGCATCGACCCCAAATCAATTGGTATAAGGGACAACCTTTCCGAACATAATATGCTGAATCAGTATCTTTTCTACTTGGTAGGCACTAAATGGTGGAGCAGTTCTAGTATAATGTTGGTTGGTCTTGCGTCGGTTACCGAGGCGTGAAGCAGGTGCGTGCATCAATTCCCACATTATCGACTTCTCGAGATCCGATGGCATCAGTGCGATAATTTTATGCTTTTCATACTTTGTAATATGATGCTACACCATCTCTTTGAGAGTAAGTTTTCCCATATGAAGTAAATTGCATTTGTATTGTATGCTGCTTTAGTAAATTAACTGGGGTGTAATTTTCTGATACTTGAGATCTATAAGTAATATTTATCTTACGCAATAAGCATAATAATCAACTTATAATGTTCTCACTGCTGAGACACAGGCCACCTCTCACGTTCAGCCCAGATTGTGGGTTGGTAGTTGTCACATGTCTTCGGATTATATAGTTCTAGGACTTGAGGTTTCCACACAATGCTTTAGCATTTTGAGAGCAGTGGTGATGAATTACAGTAATGCGCCTGGCTGGGTTCGAAGTAAACCCTGTACCACTCGTAACTCAGGGCCGTTCCCATGGGGCACCACAGCCTTTATATGTATTTTATTTGCTTTCTTCCTATCCATCTGCAGTGTCTCATACTTGGTGCCAATTCGATTTTCATACACGCGTCGTTCTTAAGAAAGACAAACAAATCGGTGCGGTACAAGATGACGATTGTTACAAGCAGCCTATGACGTTTGGCAAATTAACAACAAAAATGTTAGCGCTAATCGTTTCTCAAACAGAGGAAAGCATTTGCGAAATGTTCCCTTGGGCTTAATGAGTGAATATTTACTAACAGTGATCACAATGCGGCACAATATCGGCGAGCGTCGACGGCGAGGTTCTGCGAAGCGTTCGGAGTAAATGTTACAACATCGTGGATCGTGCGTCACTCCGGTCTGCGCGTACGCATCATGCGCGCCACTGACGATGTGCTGCTTTGACTTATCGTGAAATATGCTGGATATGTTATGAATTGGATTAAGCATAAATGTTCCACAGACAACGAAGGCCTTTTCTGGGCTCTGTGAGAGATTGGGCCACCACTTGTACATGTGCAGAATTGTGCGCGTTGGTGGATGTCACAGGTCTTCAGATTTTTGGTTCTAGAACATGTTATAATGGTTCAATAAAATTATGAGCTTTTATTTCTGAGAAACCTCTCCAGGTTTGTTTTGTAGAGATAAGATTTTGAACTGACATTGACTTCGCTCATAATTACTTACATAAAAAGAAAATAAAAACAGGCTTTTATTAAGTGTAAATTAAACACCTATTATTTAGTTGTCATCTTACTTAGTCAATTAGTCTTAAATTCAACTGAAAGGCTCAGCTTAAGGCATCCAGCTTAAAACGGGACCCATAAGCCCAGCTATACACTACACATGCTAAGCTGGCTTGAATAGCTTGTCTGCTGTCAATACCTAGATGAGTTACTGAGCTTAAACAAACAAGCATTTTAATATCATCTACTTTTTAATAAAGTAGCTAGACATATGTTTGGACTTGTTTAATGAGTTGCCACATGCAATAACAGCACATAATTACGAAGCTTAATGAGAGCTTTTAGCTGGCAACACATTACTCTGATAGAGTGCACGCGATCTTTACAAGAAAAGGTTAGTTGAACACAGACACCGTATTGAAAAAAGTCTTGAAAAAAGTATTAAAAACAAGGAAAAGTGAACCTAATTGCGAAGGACTAAAAGTAAGTAAGTGTTTTCGTGTTGATAAGTTTTTTTTTTATAAAAAGGTGTTTGGCCAGTCCAATTTTGTACAATTCGACGTAACTCGTCTCGTCGTTGTCTTACTGAATACATGTAAATTATAGTAAATATATCTTACATAAATATATAAAATAAAAACAATCATAAATTTTGGCTTTCATTGCAATCTTTAACTACACCTACTTAATGTCATAAACAATAATTGTTCATGTGAATTTTAAACTTTATTCTACAACTGCTACAACTAAGTTGCAACTATTATCCGTAGCTACGCTCCCCTCTGTACCAAGATTCATAAAATTCGAAGTTCTAATAAGAAAACGGAACATACATGCATACAAACAAACATACATACAGACTATCACATTTATTAATAGGATAAGGATTTCTACTGGATGCCTGAAAAACTTAGATTCGCCGAAAACATTTAAAATGTGTGTTCAAAATCATGGGCCTCTAATCGAATCAAATCGCCGTATTAACCAATTAGATTTAGTTCCACTAATATAACACTGCTATAAACCGTAACAGGACTCAATTGTACTTGTAACGGCCCGTTTATTGTCCCGTAAACTTTACGAGTGCTCGACATCGCCCAGAGAAAGCCATAGTGTTACAACAGACTAGATTTCGGCATAACAAGACGACAATGGTAAATGGTGAAAATCGTGTCGAATCCTGAATACGTTATTGTCTTAAGTTTTTAGTTTGTTTCTGCAATCTTATTTCCTGTCTTTGTTGGACAATTTACACTGTATCTTTGCATTTGACTGAGTTAAAAGATATTTTTTTCATGTATTTGGTGAAATTGTTAGCCTTTTTCAAAATGTACAAAAATATATGCTCATTTCTAAAATTGCTAATTGAATATGATGCTTCCGGGAAGTATAACTTAAAAAGCATCAAATTCCATGCTAAAATAATGAAGATATTATATAAGTAACACATTAGATTCAATTATAATACTCTCACAAGACAAATGGTACATCAAGTTTAAAACTACAATTAAATCTACAGTTAGTTTTCAAACGAGGGAGTTATCGTAATTGTGGTTAGTTAACCGGAGTCGGGTGTTTAGCAGCCTGCTCATTAACAATAAATTAATCATGGCCGGTGCTGCCCGCCCCGGGGCTCGCTTTGACGCCTCTCAGAAACCTCTGTTACTGTAGAATTATCCGTGATATTATTTATGACGATAAAGTGATATCATAATGCGCTTTTGATAATTATTAATTTGTGCAATTGTTCTTTTTTTTCTAGTATCTCTTTCCAAAGTAAATTTGGAGCCACTGTTTCTTCTTTCTTCACTTTTGGGGGTAAAGTAGATATTTGGTTATTGTTTTTTTTGCTTGCTCAAATTATCCCACTACTGGGCAAGTGCCTCGCTCTAGTCCAGCACTTCACAACCGCGGTCCAGTGCTTCACGAAACGATCAACTCATCATCTTTTATACTCACCTTACATAATTATATTTGCATCCATAACGTGCAACTATGATGTTTTCTTGGTTCATTAGAATGTAACAATAAATCTTTTTGTAATATGTACTACTGGACAATAATAATCATTTATTGTCATCGATAGATTATGTTGCCAAAAGGATGTTTTTTTTTTATCGTGGTAATATCATCAAATGAGTCCTCCCACCCCGGGCAGGGCTACAGACTTATACTGACTAAAATCCACGGTGTCCTTCAATAGCCCTTTATGTTCCGGGGTCACGGTGATGGTATAAGTCCCGCGACCCCGGCAGGCTTTAGCCCTCTGAGAGGGGGGCCTCGTCATTATGCTGACGCTCTTTGAGGCGCGCGTCGTCCCGGGCCAAAAGGATGGTCAGTATTAATAGCAAATGGTTATAAGTAATTACATTCTTGATGAAAAAATATCCTGGTATGAGTAATTATTAGGAATAAAAGTTAAATTATCTAGATTTCTAGAAGATTAACATCTGCAGATAATTCATTATGATTTTCTGTTATTTAAAGATTACCATCGTAATTCGATATTGCTTGTAATTCTATATCAATTTTAAAAGAAAAAGACATGCTGTATGACGTAATTGTGATAATTTGTGTTACTGAGAATTGCTTGATAAAGCCATAGAATTTTAACGTAATTACAGCATGTTATAGTAAAAATATAACTAGGTAAAACGCATTCTAGAAAAACAGCGCTAACAAAAGGGGAGAGAAAAATTAAAAAAATAATCACATCAACGTTGACATGAAAGATAGTATCAAAACCATTAGGTAGCTTTTACGCAAACTAAAGTTAGTGAACCGCTACAGAAAGAGGTGTACTTTGTGTACTGACATCAAAGGGAGATTCCTCCCTAGGAGGCCGGGAGGGTCGCCGGAGGAATTTAATTTTTGCTCCACTTTTATTGAACCCCGCTCGGTCAGTACTAACTCAGTTACTGTTAATTGTTGTAAGGTTTTTAAAACTTGCTCAAACAACAGTTTAGAGCGTCGCCGTGCTTTTAAAATTAATTGCTCTTTTATTGGCTTTCACGGCAAGTAGGGGTGTGGAAAGTTCGGTTTTGCGCAAGTGAGTTTTTTTGTGTCTTTTACGTAGTTTATATTTTATTCGGAAAGTGGACAATATGACTATTGGCTTTACTTAGTAAATGATGCGATATTAAACCAGTCGAAAATTAAAAAGACAGTCTCATAAAGCCCTTCATACTTATGTAGGTTCTTTTGGAAACGTTTTTTTGGGGTTTCAATTATCAAATGAATCCTCCTGGTGGAATTGCCAGCCTCTCTGTGTGGAGAAGTATAGATTGCCACTCTATTAACTGAATGCCCTCCTTGTTTCTCCGGTTGCCCTTTGCGTTCTGATTGAACGGGTCCTGCGACCTCAGTAGAACATGACTAAAACTGGGTTTGGAACTTTTTTTTTGTATATTATTTTTATAAACTATGTACTTTTTTACATTATATTTTTTGACATGGTTGTAGATTCTTATTTGAAGAAATTAGAAATACCTATGATTTATCATTATTAGATATCGTAAGCTAATTTTCTATTAATTTGAGAAAGAGAAAAAGTTATAGACAAGATCGATTAAAAGGACGCAAAGGCCGTGATTAACGATTTCCTCTCTCTCTAAATTCTGACACGATTTTATGCAAAAAAAAGCGAATGAATATTACCACATCATTTTTAATATAAACATTACGACCGTAGGAAATAACGATCTTCTTCCTTCCTTCTTTTTAATAACAGCCATAAACTCTTTTACTAATCTTTATTTTTAATAATTACATGCCAAGTGTTGAACTAACGGAGAGATGTTAACATTCATTCATTCAGCATTCGGTATCTCGCTAAAAGAATTTAAATTAATTATTATTCTTTTTTTAATTAGCCCAGCTGGCGCCTGCGCAGGGTCACAAATCCTAGAGTCTTTTTATTGGAAAAGCGGAACTTTCTCAATAACGGACTCTACGGAGATCAGTGTCCGTGTGTGCATTTTGAGTATTTATAGTAAAGCATGTGGAGGTGTGTGTGTTCAGGATCAGTGGCCGGCGCGCGCGCACCTGCCGCGCGGTTCCCACGCCTCGCCCCCCGCGCCGCACACCCGCGCTCGCCCGCCGCCCCGCGCACGTCACATCCACATAAACAACGGTCCGCAAACCTGAGCTTGTTTTGTTTTTTGACGACAACATTCACCAATATTGTAGAATATACATAATTTTTATTCCTGACTAATTTAAATTTAAGATTAATTAATTGATAACTAAACGAACTCTTGGATCCTATTTTTTTTATTTTTTTCAAATATATGGACAAATAAAACTGATAACCACAATGGGAACGGTGCGATAAAACCAATAATAATGTTTTTAATGTGAATTAACGAGATAAATCATTGTAAGTATCCGGTTGATTAGAATTTATATCGCGATTATATTTTTAGTTTTTACCGTGTGTTCACGCATTTCCGTTCATAGGTTTTATCTGTTTGCCGAGAAAAAATCTCATGAAGCGAAATTATCCAGTAGCTAAGTACCTAATGACGGACGTAATTAATTAAACGATAAGTAGGTATCAGTTTCAGATTTATATTTTTAAGTTTTAATTAATATTTTTTTTAAACAAGTTCGCGTCATTCATTGTTTTATGAAATGTGATCTATGAATAATATTTAGGTAATGTAAAAAATACCCGTCAAATTCAACTCTAATGCCTTAAAAATACCTACTCACACTATAGGTTGCTCTTGTACCTATTTGTGATGCACCGCACATAAGGAAATAAAATAAAATACATAAAAATCTAAATTAATGTTATTATACTATAAGTACCTAGTTTTGAACTAGGTTTCATCTGCAGTTTCTTTCCAAGTACTATTTCAGCCAGTGAAACAATTTAATGTTTTATAATAACAACATGACGCCTGTAATCCCATACAGGTAAGTGAGGTTTACCTTGTCAATTACATTTTGCAAATCAATGAAGGGCAACCCTATTTCCATCAACCGGGTACAAATCCAGACTACGTAGCTGCTACTGAACAATTCTTAATGGATACCCAATAAATCTTTGTCCGACCTGGGAATCAAAACCGAGACTTCATGCTCAGCAGTTACGCTTGAGACCACGACCAAAATGACATAATGTGGCAGAAATCGAATCATCGTTTCGAAATTCAACAATTTCTTTGTACAAGAATATTTTATTTCGAAAATATACTATCTCCCTCAAACTCTCGTTTGAAATAAAAAAAAAACTGTAAATGCACTGCCCTCTATCGCAAACGATCAACAACATTTTAATTTGAACGCCACCGCCATCTAGCGGAATGGCTACGAACTACGACGTAAACCAGTCGTTTGATTGAGTTCCTCACTTTGCCACGCGACGGTAGATGGCGCTGCAGGCGGAGCTTTTAAAAGTTCGATCGAGGAAACCGTAGCGCGTCGTAGCGGCGTAGGCGCGAGCTTTTACCTCTGTTTACGATTTTTACAAACAATTTTCGTGGAATTACTTCAACGGTGGTTTACTGAAATAGATCGGATGAATTAAATTGTACCTACAGATTAATCAATTACTTAATTGACAGGGAATTGCAACGTATTTTTTTGTAACCTTTTAAGAAATATTATCGGCGTATTTTTCAGGTTTTTGGCACTTAATTTTTATTATTACCGTGGAACTGATAACTGGCGTTTTATTTAGGTACCCAACATAAGTAATTTATCTCGTTAACTGTTACCAAACCAGCCAAAGAATTGAGCAATGCCTAAGACTTAATAATTCCTTACGTTGGCATTAATTAATTGAAATCACTCAAAGCGACCAGTTCTAGTTCTAATAAAGTCCCTTTACTTCTCGTTTCCGAGATAATTAGGTATGTTTTTAACTGTGCTAAGTATGCTGGTAGTCATTTGGTGCAAGTTGGCAACATTTCAAATGTGTTTGGTATATCGTAACGAGTCAGCAATGGATTTATAGCGGCATAAATCACATTTTAAGGCACAAACTTTAGAATAATGCAGAAATTTATTATAACAAGATATGAAAGACGAAGGAATTGGAACTTTGATACTTGAGGGAAAATATTTTTTAAAACCTCTCCATCGTGAACTTCACGAAATTGATTTCCTTATACATTTCGCAGATTTTTATGAAGAACTTTTTAAGATAAAAATTAATTTAGAATTTTTCTTGCCCTTTTTAATACCTAAGTAAAACCGTGATTTTAATTAGATAAATTTTGAGTGAATGAATATGCATGTAATAGATATGATAGTGTTGCTATCTCTATTATCCCGGTTAATTTGTTGATATTTATTGACGATGGCCGTAGCGTTATAGTTACTGACTCCTCGAATCCGATTCCCTTCATCATCAGATCCTGATCTTAAAATCAGGGGAGGGCCTAGAAAGTATACTATTTCAAAAGTCAGGCGTCTTTGTTGAATCTGGGAAACACATTAAGATCATTTTTAGCAAGTCGGATTTAAAGAATTGATATAACATTTAAGATTCGAGGAGCATTTGGATTCTAGCGGATACGGATATCAGGTGAATCATAGGTACCGGGAAGATAACAATACATTATGTCATTTGTATTTTGTAGGTATTGCTGTTATTTTTAGATTCACTTTTATTTATTTGTACACGTAACAGATAGGTTGTTTCTTATCTAAAGATTTATATAACAGTGTGTTTTTGGTTGCTTGTTTTTGCCTTAATACAAGTACCCAGTTGACGTATTTATGTAAGTACCTAGAATTTCCACAGTAGGTACTAAAAATATACATATAGATACCTACCTAATTTATTCACAAAGCTTCAATATCGGGTTGAAAAACCTTCAATGGAGGGCCTACGTAATTTTTATTATTTAGTCGTTTAAAATATAATTTTATATGTGCGGGGCAGCGTCGAGATACGAGATTAGTATGCAAAGTATACGATAGGCAGGAGTAGCGAGGTGACGAACAGGACATTACGATGCGCACACGCACCTCCCTACGTGCGACGCATGCGCTACTGCAGTTAAGCATAATAAAGTTTAACAAAAATTAATAAAAAATGGCTTTTTTACCTGGTCCTAGCGGTATCATGGGGAGACACTCCGGTATCAAACTACTCATAGTACCAACCACCATTTTATGAATGAATTACTTTATCATTACAATCGTTTTTCATTCATTATTAAAGTACTGATAAACTTCCGCGACGTACCAAAGTAGATAGCAGTAACGTTTATAATTAGATTTGACTGAATAATTATGGTTCTAGGTAAATTACATCTTACCTATTAAAATATAAGAACTATTTGTGCAAATCTGTGACAGAATTTGATGCATTAGATACTTCATAGATAGGATATCATTATTATCTTCGTTGATAGTTTTTCTAGGTACACTTCAGTTGGTAGTATGTAATAGTGACATTATTTGACATCGGGACTTATTGTTATAGTCACAAAATAATGTCACAATCAACAATAATTAAATAAAAAAACAATAGCAAGGCCTATCACAAAGATTAATAAATATTCTGGCATCGAAACCAGATTCCTAAGCCACCAAAGCCATTTTATGTGCGTTTCAATCATTAATGCCGCTTAATATTTTAATAATCGGTTGCCCAGGGCCCACTCCTAGATATATGAAAATGTGTCGTTCTTTAACAACAGCAAACAAATTACTCCAACGCTCTATTGAAGGACAACCAACTCTATTACCAGCGGTCAGCGTTGGCGGACAAATAAAACAACATGTCCGCCAACTGGTCGCTCGCGATACCAGGCGCGCATAAGTCTTACAGAGCTTTCGCTGCCACCCGCGCCCATTCACCAGCCACTTTTATGAATGAAGCGATACTTGTGCCTGTGTGCGTGCCTACATTGCGATGGAAGAGTTCTCCATGTGTGCGTGCACACGTGTTTATTTGAGCTTTGAGCCAACATGGTAGGCATTCATGAGAATTTTCTTGTGTCAACAACGATTCTGGCTGTACAGAAATAGTTCGTAGCTTTGTGCTCGCAAAGTTGCTAAGTTTGCGAGCGTTCGTTTTAAAATAATATGAGGCAAGGTGGTCTGTTAATCTTGCGTGCAAGTGCAAAACGTACAATGGAAAATGTAGTCTCTATATTCAGGTGTTAGTTACTGAGCTTTGTGAGAGCTTTACAGCTATTCTTGACTTGTTCTTTTGTTTGTAATTTCAAAAGAAAATACTAAATTTTCAAACATAGAATACATTTTTCTGAATGAACGATGTTCAGCCCCGTGGCGACGACCCAAACCATTCGTTACCTTGATGTAATTTTTTCCCATAATTACACACATGAAATAATAAATCAAATTAATATGAACTTGTCACCATTGATTACGGAGCCCCCATATGACACGCAACTGTACCGAGCAGTATCCACATGTGTCGACACTATGTGAAAATATTACTAAATAACCGTCTCCAAACCAAACTCGTCTTTAACAAAGAAAAGATAAAGATGAAAGTAGTATTTTCTATAAAACCAGGTGACATTCGAAACTTTGTTTCAACTTGATCGAGCATAAAAAACCGCTTAGCACGCCATAATATAAGGTTACATTATAATGAGCATTTTTATTATCACTATACATTTACGATAAATGGCTATAAAGAGTATAAGCTATTCAATAAAAAACTTTGATAGAAACTGATTTCTGTTATTTTAAGTTGTTATATGAACTAAGTTTCGTACGTATTGTCCTAACTGTTGAAACTAAACACACAATTCCAAAACAAGTGAATATGAAAAACAGACAAACTCAACCAAAACTAATGAATGAAAAGACAGCCAACAATGTAAACCAGCCTAAAACGTAGCACTATGTTTGTAAACTAAATGTTAAATAATAATTGTTTTCCACGTAACCCCCTGTAACTTTAGTAGTTATGCGAGTAAAGTATACACAGTTGCGTCGTAGTTTTGGCAACATCCTGTATATGGAACAACATGGCCGGGAAATGGACACCGCAACATCCGATCTTGAGGAGACCAAGACCCGACTGCATTTTTATGGATTAATTTCGATTAAAACAAAACTTTAAAGCCAGTATTTTATTTTTAATTTGACAGTGCGACCCACTCATGTTATTTTCTTTGTCTATGATATTTCTGACTATAATCGTTTAAAAATAGATTTTGATGCCCATAGTTAGAAATAAAGCTAGAATTTGCATAAAATATTGTAGCTGCTACGAATAACAATTTGTTCTATCATAAATTAACAATGAATCAGTAATACTACTACTAAGATAATGATGTAATGGCCACCCTGCCACCCAGACTTCGCTAAAATTTTTAATTTATTTCAAAATAATATAATATTTAAACCTGCATCGTATAATATTATGTACATAAGAGCTAAAAAGTAATTTTATTATTTTGCACCTATCGATTTGGCCTGCATACTTGTAGGTGGTGTTTTTAAAGCCTTCGACTTTTTATCGTGACAGTTACATTCTTAGTGTAAAACTAAGAATTATTGTTTTCCTAGTCGTTGATATTATAAATACTGCTTTTTAATTGGAAAACACTAGTTGTTGTCTTCAATTTACTTTGGTCGCGGTCGCTGCTCTTCACCACCACGACGCGTCAAGTTAGCGTGGCCGAGGGCTAACAAAATATGTCAGCGCTGCTTGCGCGGCGGCGGCGGACCTCTATGCGGCGGTCATAGAGTTCATGCGGCGGCGGAGGCGGCGCCCCAGGACGCCAGCGCGACGCTGTCATCGCTGCTAGGCGACGGCTGTTGACTTGTGTTTTGACAATTTTTTTTTTCCGTGTTTTTGTGTTTTTTAAGTGTTTTATTGTATTTTTGTGTTTAGATATAGTTGGTAAGTAGTAAAATAATATTTTCCCTTTTATATGTCCAACGCCGGATGTAGCGACGCCGGTTTGAGTGGTGCCAGTCAACCTGCCGCATCACTGGATGTGCAACTAGTAAGATGTCCCCATTGCTCCCAGGCTCGTTATTTTAAAGGCGAAAGGGGTCTAAGGATACACTATGGCAAGGTTCACAAACCACATAGTGTACCTTTGGACCCCCCAGCAGCAACCCCGACGACATTACCAGTTTTTGACCAACCGTTGTGGAAAACCTTATCCAAATTCAAAAACTCCACTCCTATTTTAAAGAGAGTTCCTCGGGGTGCGAGACGGTCTGTTGCGCTAAGTTTGGCGCAATGTGTCCGTGTCGCCACCCAGGAGAACTCGGAGCGTGCCTGGGAGCGGTTACTCACCTTCCCTTACAGGGTTCTGCATGTCGAGAAAAATTTGGCTTCAAAAAAATCACTGACTAACCAAATTAAGGAAAATTGCAACATTTCGGCCCCTGTTTTAGATTCTAAATTACCTACTTTCAACAGTTTCTTTCAGAAAGGCATTTGTTCTCATGTGGAATCCAAACTAAGTGAGGGTGATATTAGGGGGGCGGCCAGACTACTGTTCAGCAGTGATGTGGTGGCGCCCTTCTCTCCGGAGACTTTTTCAGCTCTGGAGAGTAAACATCCAGCGCCTGCGGATGGCCTCACCTTTCCTGATCCGCCCGTTAACCCCACTTTTCAGGATACTCAAGTCAAAATTACAGCCCCACAATTGATCGCAGCCGTGAGCTCTTTCCGGAGCGGTTCTGCCGGTGGCCTCGACGGCCTGACTCCACAACATTTAAAAGATTTGTTGAGTCCAGGTGCCGGGGATGCTGGTGAATCGCTTCTGGGGGAGCTTGCGGCTTTGGTCAACCTAATGCTCTCCGGCGGCGTGAACGAAGCCGTCGTCGATGTTTTATACGGTGCCAACCTTTGTGCCTTACGCAAGAAGGACGGCGGTATTCGTCCAATTGCCGTCGGGTGCACCTACAGGCGTATGGCAGCCAAAATATGTTGCAAGCTATACAGCGATTCGCTCGCAAAGAAGTTCCAGCCCCTACAACTTGGCTTTGGTTCCAAAGGGGGCTGTGAGGCTGCCGTACATGCCCTATCCTCTTTTATTAACTCAGGAAATGGTGATGTCATCCTCAAGGTTGACGTCAAGAACGCTTTTAATTCTGTGAACAGGGACACTTTGTTGGCTGAGGCAAAAAAGGAATTACCTGAAATTTTCGGTTTTTTGTGGCAGTGCTACCGGCACCCTTCTAAATTATTGTACAAAAATAATGTTTTGGAGTCAGCAGTCGGATGCCAACAAGGTGACCCTCTCGGGCCTGTCATTTTCAGCCTAGCCATACATCCCATCATCCAAAAACTAAATTCGAAATTTAATGTTTGGTATTTAGATGATGGAACTCTAGGAGGTGATGTAGACACCGTTATCAATGACTTAATTTTTCTTAAACAAGAATTTAAATCCATCGGTCTTGATCTAAACCCTTCCAAATGTGAAATTTTTCTTTCTGACACGACTGACAGACTATCTACCCTTGATAAATTTAATGCAATAGCTCCCCAGATCAAAATTTTAGACAAAAATTCCCTACACCTCCTAGGTTCCCCTATTTTCGAAGACAGTTTTTCATCATTCATCGACGAAAAAATTAATCATTTTAACGACATTTCAGATCGACTTTCCCAAATTAATTTACATTCAGCTTTCACCATTATTAGGTATTGTTGTTTTGGTCCAAATTTTATGTACTTTCTCCGGTGTTCTCCTCTGTGGAAACACACACATATTTTGGACAAAATTGACCAAATTATTCGTGAAACGTTAACATCCATCCTTAATGTGGCCCTGGACGACCGAGCGTGGCTGCAAGCCACCCTCCCTATCCGATTTGGTGGACTCGGCGTCCGCAAAATTTCTAGTGTGAGTTTACCGGCGTTCCTGTCCTCTGTCCACAGCACTGAAGCCTTAACCAGGAAGATTTTAAGTCCCTCCCTGGTTGACCCTGAAGTGCCGTGCTTGACCGATGCAGAGAACGCCTGGAAAATGACTTGCCCGAATTCAGATCGACCCGTGAACCCATCTTCCCAGAGGCAGTGGGATGAGCCGCTCTGCAGGTTGGTACGGTATAATCTTATTAATACGTCAACCAATTCTGTAGAGCGTGCCCGCCTGCTGGCTGTGGGCGAGTGGGAGTCGGGTCTATGGCTTCAGGCACTACCGTCACCCAACATAGGCACGATGCTGGGTGACGAAACCTTCCGGATCGCTACATGCCTGCGTCTGGGCGCTCCTTGCGGGGCTCCACATCGTTGTCAGTGTGGCGAAGGCGTCGACTGCCTCGGGCACCATGGCCTTTCCTGCAGCAAGAGTGCAGGTCGGCTAGCACGGCACGCTAGTTTAAATGACATTATCCGTCGTGCTCTTGTCACCGCCGGGGTGCCAGCCGTTTTAGAACCCAGTGGCTTGGCACGCGACGATGGGAAGAGACCAGATGGGATGACTGTAATGCCATGGAAGTTGGGTAGACCTTTGGTGTGGGACGCAACATGTGTCGACACCCTTGCGCCATCCCATCTTCCTGGTACTGCATGCTGTGCTGGTGCAGCTGCTGCAAGTGCCGAAAACCTCAAACGGCGCAAATACAATGGCTTGACTAGTAGCTATGTGTTTGAGCCGTTTGGGGTTGAAACACTAGGGCCATGGGGTCCGAGCGCCCACCAACTTTACAAAGACATCGCCAAGCGTATAGTCGACGCCTCGCGTGACCAGAGGGCTGGCCTATATCTTGGTCAAAGGATCAGCATTGCAATCCAACGAGGCAATGCTGCCAGCGTTCTGGGCACTTTCCCCATTGACAACGATGTGGATGAATTTTTCGACGCCCTGTAACTTTTTATTTCAATCATTTTTGTAAATATTTTACGTTTAAGTTTAGTTTTTAAATGTAGTATATGTATATATCCCCAATATTACATTAAAGTAATAAGAAAGTAATACTAGACAAAAATGTGCAAAAACGTTGGGAGATTCCTAAAATATGTATTTTATAATATATGAGGTTTGTAATTTGATTCTATACTTATACATATATTTACTAGCTGATCCCGCAAACGTTGTTTTGTCATATACATTATTTCTTGAAAAAAAAAGGTTCCATAAATAGATAGTAGCCGATTCTCAGATCTACTAATACCTATGCATAGAACATTTCATACTATAACACGTACCACGAGAAACTGTGACACGAGAATTTTATATATTAGATCTACATAACCTTACTGAATATAGGTACTCTAAGTTTCTCAAAAATTTATAACAAAGGGACTGCGTAACCATAGAGTAGCTTTTAAAAGTCAAACAAGGCCTTATTATTATACACCCTCAATAATGATTATGTAAACCACAACTATGTAAACACTGTTTTATGTTGCATAATACATAATAATTAGAACAATAAACATAGTCAATTCGTGGTACTCTGAATCACATTGCACGGTCAGTTTGATAATATCATACAAATTGCTCCCATTGTAACTCTATGGTTAGTTGGAACTCTGATAATATGTGATAACCAGAGACAATTAATTGTAATTTCATTTATTATCGTTCCCTCAATGTTTTCACAACGATATAGTTTATTAATAGGTCTTTTGTTTCTGTACAAAATTATTGTAAATACATATTAACAAAACATTAATTATTATTTACTTTTTACACTGTTTTGACAATATAGTCTTTTCCATAGTCTCACAACCATTCTCAGTCTTTTCCATAATCAAATTGGTACACTGGTTAAAAAAAAAACCAAAATTCAAAAATACAAGTTTTTAATTAGTGCATTATTTTTATAATAATGTTTTCTACAGAGTTACCGTTGCTATTTAAAAGTTACCTAACCTTTAATCTTTAAAAGGTATTTCATATTTTAGATGGAATTGTTAATTATACCTAAATTAGAGGAGGACATCTTATCCTTATAACCTAAAATCGTACTGATATTTCCTGAAAGTATCGTTATAGGAAAAAGGCCCCAATATTTTCCTTAAAACACAAAAAAGAAAATAATCGTCGAGGGTGGCAATACATATAAAATTCTGCTAATATAATATTTGAAACAGTAATCATTGCGTCAAGTCACCGAGACGGTACCAAACCGTTCGGAACGATCAAGTTGCATTCATTCATACAATCAATCACCATTCACTACTCATTCATATAGCTTCCGAGCTTACTGAAGGAAAATCCGGTCCAGAACATTAATTATTATTATAAATTAATAATTACTTATTTAATAGTGCGTGACCGATTACTGTTACGACTTAGTATCGTGTTTCCGTTTTTAATTAATGTTTAAAAAATAATAATGTCAGATATTATTGTATTATTAAAATTAATATTTTTTTTGCTGTTTTCATTCATACGATCTCGTTAATGTAAAGGAAAATCCGGTTTTGTTTGTGGTTTATCAATGAAACGCTCCATTGAAACAAAAGGGCTGATTAGCCTACCTACTTGTGTACGTGATGTTAATATATATTTTTTTTAAATTGCTGAATTTTCTAGAAAACAATCCCTACGCACGTGTAAAAAGTGCTATCTTAATCGGATGAATGTATCATTCCAAATGTAGTTTTTAAATACATTTTCCTTAACGCTTCTTTTTACTTTTTTTTTTAAAGAATATTGAATTTTGTCTGTGGTATTTAAAAATAAAAATCCTTTTTTTCAAAGTAGGTATATACCTATCTTCTTTGTTCACCACAAACCAAAAACAAAACACATTAGTTACCCTATTTATGCATCGAAGACAATTTGAATACATCGATTTACCTCACGTGTTCAGATATGTGTTGTTCCCACGTTATAAACACGGGACAGACGAACATACACCGAGAAACAATGGGCCCGTATGCGGCCCACCCTGGAGAGACGGCGCTACGTTGGGGTCAATGCACTTAATTACGTGCAAATATGAAAGACCTTCTGATTGAGCACTTAATTAGGTCAAACACATCTGTTGGGAGTTCAGTCAGTTCGAATTACGAACAGGTTTTTTAGGTGGCAGTTTTCGCACTTTTTTCAGACCAAGGAGTACCTATACAAAACGCTCTTTTTTTAAATCGTACACTAGGAATTTCTTCTCTATCGTGGATGTTTGTTCAGTGAGGGAATCCAGAGAAAATGTCAATCGTTCAGCCACTGCGCCAACTGTTCTATTTCGTTCATCGCCATTCTCCTGCATCTAGCCAAATTGATTCGGAGGAACGATGTATTCCCATCTAATACCAAGAGCTAATACCATTTGGACGGAGTTACCGAAAAGTAGAAAGAAGTTTAGTTTAAGCTTCTCTTTTACTCTTTATGTCAGCGATCACCTACTTTCCAGCCATTTCATACTTCACATAGTGTTAACCTACCCATATGTTACTCTGTTTATTAAATTACTCACAGATTTTTTCTAAAATTACGCCATACCACATCCTTCTAGAGCTGATTACCACCTACTGCGAATTGATAATTGAAATATTTTATCGTTGCGATACCGATTGATATCTGGATCTAATGTTTTTATTTCATTATGTGACATCACTAATATTTCCCGCATTTATTCCGGCTGATATTTCATGCCGGGGTCTATATTTCCTGGTAGCTTAACCTTGGGGTTTATAAGTCAGGAGTGAATAGGTCTTTTAGGCAAGTGAGCTTCATCTTTCACATCATCGCTTACCATCAGGCGATATAGTAGTCAAACGCGAGCCTATCGCTAAATAAAAAGTAAAATGATAACATTTGATCCGGATCACTGCATTTTCCGGATTTGACGTATGTGTATGCCACAACTGCTATAATGTGGGTGGACTAAGTGAAACTGAATGAATTTGTATCCCTACAATCTTTTAGGCTTAGTAGTAACATAATTTTATTGTAAAGAAAAAGGTTCAACAGTTCATCACTCCGACGTATCCCCAGAAATGATTCAGAGTTCCTGCCCCATTTACACATCAAGACATTTAAGCACGAAATAGGCTAAGAATGTGCGGAAACTTCGCCAATGATTTACGAACGCCCCTTAAGTCCTGCAGTTTATCTACTCAGATATAATGCATACCGTTATAGACGTGGACTAATCTGAAAGTGCACCGAGGTAACGAGGATGCGGCGTATTATCCTATTCGGGCTTCACCTATTTATTAATACGTGCTACCATAGACTATACCTCCTGCGCTACGTAACAAATTACTCTATTATTTATAGTTCTCCTGACTTTTTCCTGCGGCTTTCAATCAATTCTAGGCCTCTTCATAATTTTATATTATAATATGCAAAAAAAAAAAAATGACGATAATTTACTAATAAAGTAGGTAATTTAGATCATAATTTTGTGATTAGGGCTATTACCAATGAATTACCTAACTCATTTTATTTACCTACTTGTCTTTTACGTTATTTGCATCAATAAAAACCTAATCATTTATGGCCTTTTATCTAAATCGCCTATTGTACAAAAATAAAAATAATATGTTGTAAACTAAAAATAAAATGAATTGAGCGTTCTAAAATACTAAAAACTCTTCACAATTTCTTACTGGCCAGTATTCAAATCACGTTCTTTTTTTAAGAAATTTATATTTTTCTTCTTTTTTTTAAGGTTTCAATTTCTCTTGCTTTGTCTACTCTACTAAACAGGTTAATCAATTTTCCCTTTCGTATTGAGGACGACAGGAACCGTTGTTGCCCTTTGACCAATTATTTATACCATAACGTGTTTTGTTTCGAAATGGCAACATTGAACATGTATTGAACCTTGTGTAAATTACTATTGGTGAAAACTTGCTAAGTTATTCGGTACAAGGTTAATAATGAGGTACTTACTGCTATTAGACTTGTTTTAGCCAACTTAACCCTTTATGGTTGCAAGGGTTAACTAATGTGTTTGGCGCTTTAACACTCTCGACTAATTTATTAGCTATGGCAATATTTTTTACCATTAATAACTTTTACTATTAATAAGGCTCTTTAAATGTAAGGTATTTCAACAGGTCTCAAGAAATTTTTATTTGAGATTGATCTTTAAGTTCATTAATCAACTTTTACTTTTACATGGTCATCTGTCTGTTTAATTTATAAATCTGCTAAAAATAGAAAATCTCCTTTTAAACATCTATATAAATAGCATTTTTTTTAATATTCATAGGCTTAGGATAGGAAGAATGAAAATCAGTAAGCACTGATAAATCAGACTTGTGTAAGTGTGTTGGCCAGTGAAATATGGTTTAGAAGGCAGAATAGGCCATAATGACGATGATGATGAGTCTCAGAAATACAAGAATCTGTCCAAAAATCCGTCTATTGTTACCAAATAGTAAGCCCATACGACTGGGCAATCGCTTACAGCATTAAATTTCGGTCACACACAGCGACTAATCGCTGCGAGTATACATTGAGAATAGCCTGTCAAATACAGCGAATACTCACAGCGAGTAGACATTCACAGCGATTAGTCCCTGTGTGTGACCGAAGCTTAAGATGAATGTAGTCTAAGAAGCACTAAAGATTCCCTCAATTCCGGCGGAGGTGCGCAAGTTAGCAACAGCGAAGTGAGCAGGATACGCCGACTGCAGACGTACCGACCCAGTTCCGCTCCTCACTGATTTACCGGAGGGAGGAGATCGCCCCATCAAGCCAACCTTCCACTTCCCCTGACGTTGTTACTCAGTTAACCTAAACGATTGACACGTCCACCACGCTATAATTCAAGACCGAGATTCTTGAAAGATTGTTGGGTTAGCTTTCTGCGTGGGCGCATGATTTCTGCATTTGATTAGTATTTTTTATTGTTTTGTTTTATGAGTTATTCTTTGTTTTATTTATATACCCAAGCGATTATTAATACAGTTGTAAATTAAGCACAGTTAAAGTTCATGTAAGAATAATATATAATTTATATAGAATTTTGCTGGCCTTCTGCAGCGATTTAAAAAGCAATGCTGGTTTTCCATCATTGGGCGACCACTAGTAAAATTTAAATTACATTGGAATTATTATCATATTATAGTTGAAATTGTACTCCGCTTCCGCAGTGTCAATAAATTGTAATGAAAACATCGAATAATAAGAAAAAATGTCGATAAGTATTGTGTCGATGTAACTGATACTCGAGAAAAGAAGTCTACATTAATAAGCCAGTTTTAAAATAAATCACAAGAATAACCAAATGATGACAGAGACATGAGAGAATAGCTGAAAATAATTGAAAAAATATTCGCAACGATCTTCTCTTAATAAACAAACTAATAACAGACGATGACGGAACACTGACGGTTAGCCAAATTGCAAGGAGTTTGGCAAACTCTCATAGTTAATAATACAAGTTAATAGCGCCAACTACTCTGTTATTTTTAATAATTCTCGTTAAAATAAGGGGTTTGTTCTCACTAGTTCTACTGAAAAATTCTACGATCGAACTCGTAGGTACTTTTTTAAAGTGCTAAGTGAGCAATTACTATTGTAAACGCAGACCTAAGATGTTTTTTTTTTAATGATTTTCGAAAAGGCTACGATTTATAATAAAACTCGGCGCTGCGAGATTCTCTGATATCAAATGAAACGGAATACTTGAATAATCAAATCACTAATCTTTTAAATTTCAAGATTCACACATTTACGCTTTTATGATATTCAGGGATAACGGAAGTCATCAATGCTTCTCACATTAACTAATTCGTCATTGCAAATTTTACCAATATACGTTGACAATAACGGTCATTTTCCATCACGTAGGCTTCTTCAACCTCAATGATTATCATAATTAAGTACCTAATCTACTTCCGCTCCATTTTTTTAAATTTCTTGGTATGCCTATGTGTTAATGACTGAAGTAAAAGATGTTTCTAGAATATATTGAGCTAAGTTCCACCAATCCGCATTAAAATCTGTCTCATTTCCATTTTCCGAAGTATTTATTGGATAGTTCACGTTGATTTTTAAATCTGGTATACCTAAGTATAACTATGGAGCTGATCTCACTGGATATGTTTTTTGTCACTACTGATACATTAATAATTACGATTTTCTTCGTATTCGTTGTTTTATGATTTTAACTTAGATCATCTTTCAATATCAATTTCCCAAGGTATTGATGAGTCTTTATTACAGAACACTTATACGAACGATTTTTCTATATAGAATACTTAACTAAGACTTACCTAGAGAAGCCTCAGGGTCCGAGAGGTCGGAGAGGGAAGGCACCTTCTGCATAGCACGGGGCTCCTCGGCTTCGGGGGGCTCAGTCTTGATGCCGTCAGCATTGCCGCCACCCTCATCGCACTGGAAAAATGCAGAGAAGTTAGAAACTGTCTCACAAACACGCTTCTGCACAGAAATATAAGAAATGCACTCTCGTATAGAGGAAACTTATATCGCAGCAGTTGGAATTGTACAAGATGAGTATGCTTACACATTTATATTTAATGTTTGGAATAGTAAATCACTCAAGGGCGGATCCAGCTTTTACATCAGGGGGGGGTCACCATGACGCAGACAGCTTGTCTCTGTAGCTAGCTATACTTTTTTTTTATCGTGGTAAAATCATCAAATGAGTCCTCCCACCCAGGGCAGAGCGGGAGGGACTGTCAGACTTGTACTGACTAAAAGCCCTTTATGTTCCGGGGTCACGGTAATGATATAAGTCCCGTGACCCCGGCAGGCTTTGTCCCTCTGAAGGGGGAGCCCGTCATCATGCCGACAGCCGACACTCTTTGGGGGTCCGTGGAACACAACGGTCCGTCGACCATGGTCATGGTCCATGGTCGGTCAGCGAGTGGCCCATTACCTCCTTGCCACCCGCATGCCCGTGCCAGACACCGTCTGCCGACGTCCATCGCCGTGGGCGTCTACCACTGGAGCTGGGGTGGAGGGAGGACTCTGTCCTTTCCCTCACGCAGCCCGTCTCCTCCTTCGCGAGCATGACTGCTTGGCAGAAACAGGCGACCGCTTCACATTCCCTGTCCCCCCACAGCATGGCCTCAACCAATGCCGGGCACAAGACGTCTCCGCCTATCGGCGTATTGAGTCGTCCTACACAGTATACTCCATCGTGGCCTCCGGCGATCCTGGCAGTGGTGACACCCAGGCGTTTCTTCCTTCCCCATCCAACACAGGTACCTCCCGAAACTTTTGTGTCCGGTGAGGACCTACGTCATGCGCTAGGTCAGGACGTCGCTCGTGACGCCTGTTTAGCCACTCCTCAAAGCGGGTCTTACCGCCGCGATTGCAACGTGCCCGAGATATAGATATACTTAATATTTTATAGAAACGCAAAAGAGTGTTTGTCAATTTTCACGTCGAAACCGCTAAACGAATAAGATTTCATGGGATCGATTGCATTGGTCCTCCATTGCACAGAAGTTACCTGGTCGCGGACGGAGTTACCGGAAAATCTAGTAAATAACACTTTTTTTTAAACAATAGTTACTTGTTATGCAATGCTACAAAGTTGTTTTTGGCGCGAGGAGGTACTTGAATTAAAAACTAAGCAAGGGAAGGCCTCTTCGTTCGCAGTTTAAAATATAGAGTCCTGAGCGTAGCGAAGTTTTCAAAGGTACCAGAGGCCAACGATGATAAAGTTATTTTGCGTCTCGCACCTTTGAAAACTTCGCTACGATCGCTCAGGATTCTATATTTGAACCACTCGCAATTGCAGAAGCCTCCTATGACCCAGCCTGCCGCCCAGGGGGGGGTCATGACCCCCATGACCCCCCCCCTGGATCCGCCACTGAAATCACTACATGACTCCTTCTGCCCTGGGAGAAGGGGAAGATACCGTTAGATTCGCACTGACTAAAAGTAAAAAGCACCCTTTTCTTCAATTGTCCGACGGCTGCGGTAATTGCTTAAAACATTCCCGTGACTCCGGTATTTGGCCATAGGAAAGTTAAAGAACTTATACAGATTGATTTGTAGTTCAGTTTGTATTAATAAAAATACGTACTGCTGTCAAACACTGCACACATTCAGTCTACTCTACACGGGAAACCATGTGAGAAATGTAATGTTGTGGGTAATTTTTAATATAATATTTATTATATCATAACAATTAAGCACTAGGAACCAGAACTAAATTTGCACTAATTTACACTATGAAATTTCACTGAGATTTGTATTTTAGTTTTTTTTTTCAAACTATTTTGTTTGAGGGGAGACTTTTATTAGCAAAATAAAAGCAAAATTATTATTAGTTAAATAAACAAGTTAATCGTTAGTCCTTAGTAGTTTTAACATTATTATGAGATGCTCCACTGTTATTTTTTAAAATTAAGAAAACACTTTTTGTACTAAGGGCCAGTGTCTTTATACACTATGTAGTTAATTGTCAATCTTTTATTAATTATCATTTTTTTTACTATCCAATAAACTCCAATAAACCCGGGACTTTTTTAGAGACGAATTTTATTAAATACTTTTTGAATTTTAGTATGGGCTTTTCAACGTTGTCGTATCCTAAACGGTACTCGACTTAATGAATACAGCCACTTTTAAGTCTTCATCAAAAATCAACCTTATCACCAATAGATTAAGAGATCCTACAGATTTTTATCGTAATCAACGTAATTATCACATAAAACCTTTAAAACATTCTGAAATTATCAAAATATTGCATCATTTTATCTGATAAAATTTATAGAGCAAAAACTGAATTTAGGCAGTTTTTCATGGAGCTTTCCTACTATTTATTTATCTATACTTATGTACAGTACAAAAAAACGGAAAGTTTCAAGTGATTTTTTTCACAATATTGTGGGTTAAGGTAAAGTTTCAAGTGTATGTAAGTTATATAAGATTGTATCTTATCAACAGAAAACTTACATACACTTGAAACTTTACCTTAACCCACACAAATATTGTGAAAAAAAATAAAAAACTGACTAAAAAAAAAAGTGGAAAACTTTACGTTCACAAGTTGAACATTTAAGTAGATTGATTCATTGACTAATTTACTACCTCCTGTTTTTTTCAGCCAGTTAAAATGTCCTCTCACAAGTTAATTTCATAAATTAAGTGAAGAGCTAGCCTCCTTAATAATAAATTAATGTTCAATTGGACTTCTGTCACCTTTCGAGGAACTCGCATCAGGAACTCAAGTATGATATAATATTATCTTGATTCCTAAACGTGAGTCATTCATTGTATTGCCAAATTAATTCAGTAAGACCAGTTTAAGTTTCACTTATCGACGAACGTTAGTGTCTAAATGGCATCTATAAATCACAGACGGGCTCCCGAATTACCAAGTAGGCTGTTTAAAACCTCGCAGTGTCCATCAAAAGAGGATATTATAAAATATTATACAGGGTGTTTGAAAAAAGGCTCGATACAATTTTACTGACCATATCCCAGTTCTACGTATTTTTTTTTCCAAATTTACTCCTCCAATGATTAAAATTTCTTTGCACTCTTTGTGGCTTTTATAATAAATAACAATTTGGAAAATCAGTTGTAATTTTTCCTTTTCATTGTACTGCTTAGATTTTTTTTAACAAACGTTGTACTTCTTAGGAAAAATTTGAGCAGATTGTTACTTAAACTATATGTTTCCAGAAAAAAAAATTGAATCAGTTTTTAAATTTATTTACGCAAAAAAATTTTTTTTTTGTGGTTTCTGCCAGTAAATTCAAAAAATCATGTCTGCCTTCTAGTTCTAGGTCTCTTTACAAAACACCCTGTAATGCGCAGGAGTCGGTGATCGCATCGCCTGGGCCCACATTACACGAACGGGGTATGCTATACACACACCAGCCACTTCCGTTCGCTGTTCGGACATGCGTCGCTTAAAAAAATATTCACAACACAATGCTTCAAAAGATCCTTTGATCTATGTTCATTCTTATTCAAAGAATAAAATCTATGCGATAAGAAATAAACTCTGAGCTAACGTCAAGGTTTCGAAACCGATGTATTTTTAAACGAGAATATTTAGTTACTGGGAATATTAGGTATTTTTTAGACAAAATTGTGAATAATTTTCAGTATCATCAGAAAATGAATGTTTTTCAGCGGTGAGATCAACAGTTCGAAATGGTGGGCAAGGTACTATGCGACCACGATAAGAACCAAATTGTGAAGCGCCATATTCTGACGTCATGAACGTTTTTCCGGGACACGTCGAGCTACTCTGTCTTTGTGCTTTTCTGGTATTGGCACGGTTAATTCCGGCTTTCTGGACTTGCAGTGGTTTGGGAATAGTGTGGTGGGTTTGTCCCAATAAAAAAACTATAACAGGTAGGTACTTCCATTTCATGGGCACTGTTAACTTATCGTAATAAACTAATCGTCAAACTGATTACCTTCATTGCAAAAACATATCACCATGCACTCATACACCCCGTTAATTATATCGAAGTTTTCCTTAAACAAGTGCAAAGTAATTAAAATAATAAATCTCATTTCCTACGTATTTTTTTCATCTGTTTTCCTGTACTTCGTCGAATTTTGAGAATTCCTCGCTATCTTTAGTGACGATAAGCCAGTTTTAGCCAATTTTACAATATAATATCGATAAATATAGTATATCGATTGATATCTTATTATGTAGCTAACTCGCATTTCATTAAATAGTTATAATCTTAAGTAGCTTTAACTGATATTACATCAATTATAGAACATTAATTGAGATGTTTAATTAGTTTTTGATCGATTGATGGACTATTTAAACAGGGAAGTTTATATTTCATAATATTTTGCAATGTGCACGATTAAAAAAATGTGACAAGTGGACGTCACATATAAAAAACCTATTATCTGCAAAAAATCATGTCTGTTGTATGGGAGCCCCCTTAAATACTTATTTTATTCTGTTTTTTTGTACTTGCTATTATTGCCAGTGTCATGGCTTTAGACTATAAAGATGACAATATAAATCCAGATTTCCTCACGATGTCATCTTTTACATAGTTATTAAAGACACATTGGTACTTGTTCGGGTTTAAACTTACAACCTCGTGCATGATCGGTCTTAACTTCTGGGTAATCACGACTTAAGCTGTGGTTAAAATGCATACCTACATCATTTAGTTTTCTGGGCTAAAGGAAAAGCCATGAAAATACATTTAAAGGAAAGTGAGGCCCTCTTCCAAAATCCAATTCAATAAGAATCTTATGATTCTTAAACCTATTTATTACATTATTAACATTAACAATGGGTCTTTAGGATAATTTTATTATCAGATTACCATACTAAACCGTATTTATCGCCACATCACTTACTACGTAAAAGTTCTTTAACAATTTGAAAACTCAATTTAGTAACATATTTTTATTAAGTAAAAGGAAAACTTTTGCGTGTCCCTCGCTGACCCTTCTCAATTGAATATCTCGTGGCCCATGACACAACTTCTAATCATAAAGTATATCAATATGCTCCAATAAAAACGTCAAAATCGAATCAGCGTGTCCCCTCGGGCCAATCAACTTACTAGTACACTCCGTTACGATGTGAGTCTATGAGACCCTACTGACTGTCATACGTAATTTTTATTGTACAACAAACTTCTTTTAATATGTTTTGAGGATAGTGAAAAGAGGTTCTGATTTAAGAATGGTAACCAATCAAATCAAACCTAAAATTCCCTTTTTTTTCATTTTGGTCAGCCATCATAGAGTATTTTTAAGCAGGCAAAATTGGATATTTATATGTATTAGGCAACAATGAAAAAGACTAATGTTCCTAATAGCATGTTGTTTGA
Organism: Agrotis ipsilon; assembly: GCA_028554685.1. Classification (NCBI taxonomy): domain Eukaryota; kingdom Metazoa; phylum Arthropoda; class Insecta; order Lepidoptera; family Noctuidae; genus Agrotis; species Agrotis ipsilon. The sequence continues at coordinate 9,251,339 of CM052973.1, read as the reverse complement.
ATGCAAGCATTTAAACACCATCTAATCAGCAATTAGTTGCACATAAACTTGACCAAAAAGTGGTAAAAGACAAAGTTTTCAACCAGAATTACAGACGAAATCTATTTATTTAAAACGTTTTCAGGAAACACGTAATTGAACGGGAAGTTCTATTTTCGAAAAGAGTTTCTAAACACAGACATAAACGTCATAATAATCATTACTATAATTCAGAACGAAATGCTTTAATTAGGTGAGGCAAAGGACAAAATCTTGACATGTTAACTGAATGCATATGGCAGAATAATGAATTCCTTGTCCATTGAGCCGTGCCTGTTGATTAACCCGTAAACATTCATGGGGTATTTTGGTTCGGTTCAAAGTGTGGGGTCGGGTCACCCCTATGTCTTGGCACGTGATTACCGATATTGGGGGGCACGATCCCAATTCACTCGAACACCTCTTATTATCTGGCTGTCGATTGATGCGTGTCAGACTTGTTTTTTTTTCTCTGTATTAATTACTGAGGGGTATATTCTTTTCAAAGAAAATTAAAGAAAGACGAAGGTAGTATCGAATGATGTTAGTCGCTATAAAATTATATGGTTAACTAACAAGTTATATTACCGAAATCCATAAAGTATCTTGCTGTCTAAAAAAACATAGAAACTCCGCAGTCAGACTTATTGCCTACTTAATTCTTTAAATCAAAGCGCTCGTGTCCGTTACAAAGTTGGTAAGATCGTTTGCAGGAAATGGGGACATTGAGTGCTAAATCACTGGAGCGTTCAAAGGGGACTGTATGACTATAAGGTTTTCCAATGGGTGGCGTCCTTGTGTGGCACATAGCTGGGGTCAAAGTGACCACAAGACCTGCCGGTAGCCGCAACGGTCAGCGTAGCAGGCAACGGTTAGGAAAATTGAAAAAAGAATTGGATAAAATTGATGTCGGTTACTACATATCTGAATATTTGACATTTGCTACATTGATTTAAATTTAAAAAGCAAAAAAAGGATTCTAGAAAAGGTCTGTACCCAAACAACGAGGCACTTGAGCATAAATACGGTAGCACAATCATAACTTTTTAAACGTCAGAAAAAGATATAAACAGCCTATTCAAAAATCGAACTCAAAAAAACGTAAAATAGGGATGTGAATAACGTATGGTCGAGGTTAATTGACAATTTGTCGCTCATTTATCGTCATAGAACGTGTGCTGTGTCGAGATCTTGTCCTCTTACATCAAGGGAAGCTACTTTTTAAACGTGCCCTGATTTATCTGGTGTTGTAGATCCCCCTTCTGATAAATTACCCTTCAAACGGCGTTAAAAAGTAAATTATTGGTAGATTAAATAGTGTACCATTGTCAGAGAGAGTGAATTATGAGGTTTTTTGTTGTTTAATTTTGGAACGACGATGTTTGGCTCGAGTAAGTGTAGTAATAGATTATGGTTTTCTCTTGGCTTAACTAGGTATAGCTGTTGGAAAAATTGTTGGAAATGCGTTATAATGTAGCCATTTGATTATTTAAGAATAGTTTTGACCTCTCGTCTGGCATTTGGGTCTGGTAGCCAACTAGTTCGGCGACAGATGCTTAATTTGTAATGTGAAAATATGGCCACCAAAAAGTTTGTTAACGATTAACACTAATTGAAAAAACTTATTTAAATTTATTTAACCAGTAATAAAAAATAGTTTCAGTCCTTTTCAGTTACGTTATTCGTTAAATAACTCAAGATTCCTTACTGTATCTTACTTATGAAAATTGGTAACAACAGGTTCTGAAACGAATCGGTCTTGTATTCAAATTAGTCGAAAAACGCTAATGTAACAGTTTGAGAAAAAAAAACCGATTAGAGTAGTGCAAAACGATACAGTTACAGCGGCAACGTAACCGTTATTTACAAAACATTATGAACACATCAGGCTTTATCAACATTTTACGTCGTTATGTAGGTACTTAACTCGTGACGATTTTCAAGGAAAAGTGTTGTGTCGCAATAATGGAAAATCGTTACTTGCTTATTATATTCCTAGGCATATAAGGTAGTTTGCCGGGGTTGGGGGACATACCTATACCGCGATTCCGGTACACAAAGGGCTACCGAAGTACACCGTGGATTTTAGTCAGTCAAGTCGGACAGTCGGGGCATATAAGATAGTGCAGGTTGATTAAATATTAGAATCGTCCATGTATTTTTTTTAACCGTTCCCTGTGTCTGTGGATTTTTCTTGTATTGTGGGTACGTTTACAAACGTTGTAACTCACAGAAACCCAGACCCAAAGTATTATAGGTTATACAAATATTAATCGTTCCGTACGGGGATCGAACCAACGACATGCAGCGCAACAGTCGATTGCTCAACCACTGCGCCAACCATGCTATCAATTCAAGCTACGAATCACTGTACCTCCTTTTTGCCAGTTATTTTTAGCTGCCTTGAAATAAAGGGCGAACGTTATAACCCTCAACCGCACACAACCAACACTTAGAACATGATCCGACACTAATAACTTTACTTAAGTACAAGTTACAACCAAAAATGATATTTTTACGTGGAAAAATCACAACAAATATGTCATATCCTGCGAGGCGGACGTAACTAGCTCCGTCCCTTTAATTAGTGGCCGGAAATCGCCTAGCACACCCTAATGAGACCAGCCCGGATAGGTCGGATCACTTCTAATTATATTTATTAAGAAAATAATTATGTTGCATTATATTTTTGCAAGAAATTGTTAGAAGAACCTGTGTTGTTTAGTTTTGAATTGAGAGAGATGAAAAATTTTGCTTACGGGATATCCTACGTGATAATATGAGTGTTCATTAATTTTGAGCTCTCGATATTAATTTTGAAGCTGTTGCAAGCGCCATGCTATGTCAACCCTTTTTTTTATCGTGGTAAAATCATCAAATGAGTCCTCCCACACCGGGCAGGGCGGGAGGGACTGTCGGACTTACTGGACTGACTAAAATCCACGGTGAACTTCAATAGTCCTTTGTGTTCCGGGGTCACGGTAAAGAAATAAGTCCCGCGACCCCGGCAGGCTTTGGCCCTATGTAAGTCCCGTCTTCATGCCGACGCTCTTTGAGGCGCGCGTGGAACACAACGCGCCGTCGACCCGGGCATGCTATGTTAACCCTTGCTTTTGCAAACCCGTGACCATGGCGCTTGCAACAGCATCAGCAAGATATCCCGTAAACAAAGTCGTAAGAGAGTTTGAAGTTTGTCTATAGTAGTAGTTTGTCTATAAGGATTTTAAAACATAGGAAACTAGCAACCCACCCTGAATTCGTAACAATACAATTTGAAAAAAGAAAAATAGATAGAGATATTTAAATATTACTTGCTGATGGCGTAATTTTTAGTTTTTTCATTTTTTAAACAAAAATACAAATATTTTTTATAAAGTGTAGATTTATGGATGGATAGATTGTCTAAGGAATGATACGAATGAAAAAGGAGTGAATGATACTGTGACGTCTGATAGGGGAGAATGGAAGAAAAAAAAACGTGTTGCGCTGACCCCAAGTAAAATGGGAAAAGGGTAGGAAGATGATGAGCATAGTGTAGATTTAAATTGGAAGCCAATTTCTCCTACTTTACCTAAATAAATAAAGTAACACTATAAAATAAGAAGTATCTAAAGAGCGTAGCAGGAAGTCTTCTCTAATTTCAGCATTCTGCTATGTAAAAAAGGTATGAGTTTATGGACAGTCAGTAAAAGTTGGGTTGGGTATACAGGTAGCCTGTTTTAAACGGTTTTTCCAATGTTTTGCTGTAATTTCATTGTATCTGCATACCAATTTCTTTGGCTGCATGTGGCATTGGGCCAAAAAGTACGTATGGCATGCATAAAGTATACAGAAAAATAATTGTTTAAAACTTATTATACCCAAGTCTTTTGCTGACTGTACCAATTTCTGAAATAATGAGAAATATGAACGAAGTTAGTTTTGTTTTCAGTTCTAAACCTACTTGAGATAAAACACACTTCAGCTCCTTATCAAATAAGCAATCAACTTTCAAGTTTTCTTAGAATTTTGTCTACTTACATACGTAATACAATTCTGATAAAATTCTTATAATATAAAAACTTGAGGCGACATGAAGTCTGCGACAATAACGTTCAGGATTAATATTAAAATAATAATTGTGGATGACGACTTACGTCTTCAAACTATTTTACAGTTGGAAAAAAGTGCACCTTGGTGTAATATTTTTTTAAAAATTACAATTTTTAATATGATTTGTACACGATCAATTAGGTTAACCCTTTAATACTAACTATACAATGGAAAAATAATAAATAACCCCGAAATATACATAGGCATAATAATCGCAAAATGGAAAATTATAAATAAATACCTACAAAATTATTATTTTTTCTGCCTAAAAATTATCCAGATAAAAATTATTTGATAAGTAGTTCCTCAGTCATTTCATCGCTGGCTGTCGTCAAGAGCGCACGTAAATCAAGTCAGAGATTATTCTTTATGGTCGCTCTCACTGAATGAAGGTGTTAACGTCATAACAGTCGACAGTCTCTTTATCTCACCCCTGTTATTAACGAGTCTTTCTTAATATGATTTAATGATGGCTTCAGTTTATGAGTAAAGGCTGTAAATAAAAAATAGGGGCTGTCGGCTCTCCCGTAATTTATTTTGTATAATTTTAATCATATCATTTTAAGTTAGGTTTATTCCAAAACACCTCACTGACAAATCCTCACCAGTAGGGATTTCTACTTTTTAAGAAAAAACAACTATTAAATAATATTCAGCCTAGTAAGGATTTTAACAACAAGATACTCGTTGTCAAGGAGAAATAAGGAAAACTTCGTCTTCTGTACATGTGAAGTGTATTCCAGATTACCGTAAGTTAAACATTAATAAAACCCCGACAACCTATAATCCTTCCCGACTATCATAATCACGTTTCGTATAATTATTCCCAACCAATTCGACACACGAACCCTCTTGAATAATCATTAAAAATAATACAATACTCTGTAACCCATTCGTAAAAAGTTCCAACAGTTTTTCGTCGTACTCAGCTAATGTCGAAACTCATTAGTGCAGCTTAGCGTCAGTGTCACGGACAAGTTTAAAAATAAAAATAAAAAAGTTAAAAAGCGCGGGATCTTTGAAATAAGAACTCGAGTTTGTTTTCGATACTCCTTTCTTAAAGTCGTTGATTGATTCTTACCACGTGTGTGAAAAATACTTACTTTATTGTTATTTTCGTTTGAGCTAAAAACCTGAAAACAGGTATGAACGCTAATTATTTTTGTTGATGCATTAATTATTTGCATGTTGTATACGTCTAGCCGTTTTTCTGTAGTCTAGTTTTTGTTAATTATTATAAACAAACTAGCATTCCTGAAACAAACGCAGAAAATTGTATTTTGTACAGTTTTCATGATATTTCTTTTGGTACCTTCTTTTACTTAGTATAGTAAAACGTAGAAGGTGAAAGTAAATACTAGGAACAATATCCTATTAAAAATAAACGCAGTGCAAGTTGATCAGGGCGATCACGGTCCACTGGTCCGGATCGACACATCCGGGGATGTGGGCACCATAGACCCACCCTCGTGACTAAGGTGACATTTTAAAACATAGACATTAAAGACTCTTTTAGATAATGATGGCAGTAGTTTCATAGAAATAGTTTTAAATAGAATTTAACCAAAAGAATGAGGGCTTTTCTCAAGAAAAAGCTTTTTAAAACAATAAGATTCAAAGCAAATAATGCCATTGTAACATACTAGTTGTTTCCAGCGGCTTTGACTATGTGTATGTCAAAAACTATTCTGCGGCAAAAGTTATCCTATGTGTTATTCCAGATACTCTGCATCATATCTAGATCTGTTGAGCCATTGTGACGATTGAATAACAAACATCTATCCAAATTTTGGATTGGGGAAAAACCAAACTCAGTTTTAATATAGTCCGTGATGAAAGTCATATATTTCTAGAAACAATTCATAAATGCAACATCTTTACTCCACACTTAGCTACAAAAACAGAAACATAACACGTTCAAACATAAATACAAATTATTTTCCATGCTACTTTCTTAATCATACAGATTACAAATGGGTTCCAAGGCTTGCCGACCGGTTTCTACGCCCAGCTAATTACAAAAACGCTACTGTTTTCATTTGAAAATAAAACCTGTCTATGGAGGAGTGTGTTCAGAATAAGTTCTGCTTATTATAGTGTTCATAGGGAACGTGTATGAAAACTTGTTCGAAACATGGACACTTGGACACATTCATTTAGAAGAAAAGCAACTGGTAAGGTACATTTTCAACTTTGTAGGTAGTTTTAAAATTTAAGTGAACAAGTTACTGCTGTCATTTTTTTTTTTAATTTTACCGTCGTTGAAATAGTAACTTTAGGCGCGGAGCCAAAATTGAAAGCTAGTCCGCCATCTTTCTTTTTAATACAACAAGCCCCCCAAGCTTATCATATGCCAGATTCGTCGTTTCAAGTAAAAATTTACCATAGATTTTAACAAGCACAAAAACAAGACTTTATTTTTTCTGATTACACATGTTTTTTCGTTGAAAATATACAATAAAGCCAACGCTGTAACTACTAGTGAAGGGGAAGTTCTAAAGGGAGTGCTGAATGACACAGTCATACACACGCGTTTGTGTGTGTAGATACACTTCTTAACAAAAACAGGAAGTACAGTTGTTACACTTGTTTCTCCAGTACATAATATATGTATTTGGTATTTCCTTTCATAAACTGATTTGATAGTTTGCGAATTTTAATTTATAATAATCGGTTAGTTAGTGTCGTTGACCTAAAGCAGGGTTTCTTAAACTTTTTGCAGTCACGGACCACTTTCACAATATAAATAATTCCACGGACCCCTGTCAAAGAATATTTTGAACAGATCAGAGTATCAGAATCAAACATGAAACCACTTTGCTGCTAAGAAACCCTGCCCTGGAAGTTTAGTCTTTGTTCAATTAACTCATGTTTTGTGATTGACGATACGTTGTCGTTGTGGTGAGTTCTTGACTTAACCTAGACGAGATTATTATACTACTTCCTAGTAAATAGGTTAAGAGTAGCTGACCTACTGCGGACCCCTGGTGCACATGCTGCGGACCCCCAGGGGGTCCGTGGACCCCACTTTAAGAAACCCTGACCTAAAGCTACTCGATTTTTTATTAGAAAAAAGTCCATTGCTCAATACTAAGGTACGTCCAGTTTTCTAGATATTTCTAGCGTTTCGTGTAAAAATAATAAAACAGATGAATTTTGATTTACACCTTGTAGCTTGTAAATAATAACCTTTTTTTTTTAAATAAAACATAGAGATATATGCGAACACATACTTACTCATTTCAGATGTAACCACAAAGAACATATTAAGTGTCCTTATACAAAGAAATTAGTGTTAAAATAGCATGTATTAAAACAGAAGTCCATGAACTAATAATAAATAAAAAAAATTTGTCCATTATGTAATTTTTGTAACCATACCAAATATGTAGGTACTCAATACTTTTGTGAGCTCAGGTAAACAGAAATAATATCAGGTTTGTAAGCATTATAAACGCCACCACACCGATATATGGGCCAGTTCCAACTCGAAACTAGTCAGGGCCAGTTTTCTATAGAAAACCTATCTCTTAGCATAAACGATACCGCTTTTTCATGTCCATTCGGATTTCCTCTCATTTCTTAATCAGTGCCAAGGGATCATTGATAAATATAAGCGCCTCGTGCTTTTATACTTTCTAAAGTACACAAGAACTCTTACTTTATGTAGCACCTTAGTTCCGGTGATCGGAATTTCTCGGCACTTTATAAGGTGTAATTATTAATGCCAGTCTTACTGTTTATTCAGGGTGGTTTTTTCTGGGCGTGGATGGCTCCGAACCAATGCGGAATATCGAACAATATTCAAACGACTCCCCAGGCCGATTTTGATGAAACCTGAATTGGGACTTTCAGTCACATAGGTATATCGTTAAAAGTTTTTTGAATGTACTAAAATTTTGAGGACGACTACGTCTGTTTATAAATCCGGTTTTACTTCTTTTTTTTTCTAGCTTTGTTTTAGCAAAATTACATCAACAAACCAGTCATTCATCAATCTATAATATAAAAAGCATCTTCTCATCGTGCCGATGAAACTAAATTAATGTAGCTCAGTAGGTGAGATATCAAACAATAGATCTTCACATACCACCGACGTGTCCTCACGGCGGCGATAGGCGGAGACCTCTCGCGCCCAGCACTGGTCGCGGCCATGCTGCGGGGCGAGACGGAGTGGGAAGCGGTCGCCTCCTTCTGCGAAGCAGTCATGCTCGCGAAGGAGGAGGCGGGCCGCGTGAGAGAGAGGACAAGGTCCTCCCTCCGCCCCACCCGCGGTGGTGGACGCCCACGGCGTCGGACGTCGCAAGACGATCTCCGGCCACCGTAGGCGCGGGCATGCGGGCGGCGAGTAAAGGGCAACTCGCCGCCCGACCATGGACCATGCCCGGGTCGACGGCGCGTCGTGTTCCACGCGCGCCTCAAAGAGCGTCAGCATAATGACGAGGCCCCCTCTCAGAGGGCTAAAGCCTGCCGGGGTCGCGGGTCTTATACCATCACCGTGACCCCGGAACATAAAGGGCTATTGAAGGACACCGTGGATTTTAGTCAGTACAAGTCTGACAGTACCTCTCGCCCTGCCCGGGGTGGGAGGTCTCATTTGATGATTTTACCACGTTAAAAAAAAAAAAAAAAAAAAAAAAAAAAAAAAAAAAAAAGATCTTCACATACGGCATTGTTACTTTGTTAACTCATTTTCCTCATTTAATTAATAAGAAAAATGCATTATCCAATCATCCGACATTGGCATTCTCTCGCGCCATTTTATATGTACAGTTGAATCCGTTTATTATGACATCGAAGGGAAATAATAATCACGTCATACTAACAGGACGTCATACAAAGCATTTTGTACAGTAAAAACAATGTCCTGTTTTTGTCAGTATGTAAGTATTTATTTTAAATAGAGAGAGACAAAATAGAACTCAGTCAATATTATCTGATATTTCAACTATCTAATTACCCATTGAGACTAAAAAAAAACACCACAACCGAACATCGTCGGGTACGACGTTCCCGAAAACTGTCGAAGGTGTTCTGAATCACGTCGGTAAATGCATCAAATGGACACAATTCATTAAAAATAGGTCATAATAAGCGGCATGTCTCATAATGCGAAGTCAGTATATCCGATTTTGTTTAAAGAATTTTGTATGAAAACCAAACTTCTCTATGCAATACGTCATAATAAGCGGTTGGTCATTATAAGCGGGGTCATAATAAACGGATTCTACTGTAGTTTCGCAAAAAGCTCTTTAGGCACATTTTACATTGCCGCTGATTGCAAGCGAATTTTTATAACAAAAACTTACAAAGCAAAATTAACTGTCATACCAATTGTGTAATGTGTGTAGTAGGTAAAAGATTCTAAATGCAAAAAATCCTGAGATTGTACGAGAAATCTCCGGAAGACGCGCGTCATGTCAACTAGATATTTATCTGCAATTTAGACAATTTGCAATTTGTTTGGTGGTAAAATCATTAAAGGAGTCCTCCCGCCCTTGGTGGAGTAGAAGAGACGGTCAGACTCGTACTGACTAAAATCCACCATGTACCTTCAATTGCCCTAAATCTCCCAGAGTCGCAGTTATCTGTTTAAACATTCCCGCAACACGAAAAAAGGCACAAAGGCAATCAAATTAATAATGCAAGTATTCGAAATAAAAATTCGCTTCAATTTCGTTCTGCAGCAATGTAAACTAAGCCTTAGCGGTTGACATTGAGGGTCTGTGAACTCGTAACATTTGACACAAGGCCGCCTTACGAAACGAATCCGAAACAGATGTTTTTTTTATGAATGAAACGCATCAATTATTGTTTATAGGCATTTCGTTGTTTGATGTGAATTCTGTTAAGGCGAGATTAATTCTGGGAACTTGAAACTTCAAAGAAGATTTTGTTTAAATGATAATAGTGGTTTCGAAGAGGTTTCAATCGGTTGCTGGATCAGTCCTAACGGTATTGGATAACTCTGCGAATGCAACCTTGTTGAGACGAGATCGTTAAATGGGAGTGAGTGAGAAAAAAGGGGTATTTGTCGTGTACTGTGTAGTTGCAACATCATGTTATTTATGAGTGAATTTCCCGGGACCGAAAATTGCGTGGCATCAATGAAATCGGTACTAAAAAACATAGTTATAACGTTCTCAAATTTTTATCCGGGTAGGTAAAGTAGTAATCTATGTGTAGCACTAAATGTTTATTTAATTGGATTAATAGATATTCCAAAAAAAAATTATTAAACCTCGAAATCTTTCATTGCCGTGTTTGTCCACACTTCACCTTGTTGTGTATTATTCCACATTGATAAAAATCTATTGGTTATTTATACTTAAACCTCGTTTTATTTAATACATTAATAGTTAAAGTATTGCTACAGAATACACTTATTCAAATATTTAAACAAAACAACGAATGGTTAATAAAAAAACACTTGTCCCAGAACTACTCTTCATCGCCGTGTCCTAATCATGTTCAAGGATATTGTTTTACCTACTACTTTCTTCCCCCCTACCGGTATGCTAAACGTTGCATATTAGTGCTGCCTAAGTGCTCAACGTGGAAGGAAGTACACACGTGCCTGCGTTTTCGCACCATAAATTTAAATAATCAATTTTTATGTTACTGGAAAAATTTTCTTTAATCGCCGTGGATAGATATAACTGATATTTGAATAAGTTTGTCTTCATGAGTAAGCATTCGATAGAACACCATTCCTCATATGTTCATTTGTGAGGTGCTTATTTCTTCGAATAATTAATAGATTTTTTGTTATTTATATTTTTAGCCTTGATTTTCATCGACGTGTTTTCATTGCCGTGGTTTCCGTGGCCAAAATTTGCTATGGAAATGAAAAAAAAGACATGGCAATTAAAAAAAATTCATTGCCATGCCTTGTAAAACAATTTAGTTTCATTGCCGTGGCCAGGTATTTCATTTCCGTGACTTGTGTTTTCATCGCCATGGTATGATTAGGCAAAGAAAACATCTTTTGTCACCTGCGATGCAGGTAATACCGATAACTGACAGTACAAAACTCGTCAAGTTAACTCTAGATTGTTTCTCTCTGGTCTCTCTTTAGATTTGATTTGAAAGGTCCAGCCTGATGAAGTCTACGCTCCCACCTACTCGGTCCCATATTCAGAACCCCGAAATCAACTAGAGCTTTCTAATCGCTTTGCTTTCCCTGAGAACTTATTGACCGAGCAAACCTTAAACCTCATGTCTGAACGAGGTTTGCTACAGTTGCAGTCTTCCAATGACGTAAAGTCATATAAGCAGCTAAATAGACGTATATTTAAGTCACTTCAGAGCTTCTGAAAGCGGGTGGAATACCGGTACTTAAAGTCCTCCAGAAGCTCACTAATACCGTCCTGTTCTAGGGCAAAACGCCTGAAGCATGGAGCAAAGGTGAAGTGGTGCTTTTCTTAAAAAAAGTTGATAATAGCCTATTGAAGAACTATACCCATCATGCTTCTAGTCATGACTGTCAGACTTGATGACTTCTAGCCTCCCGAACAAGCCGGTTTCCGAAGAGGCTATAGTACCATACACCACACCATACGCTGCGGCAAGTTATACAGAAGACCGAAGAGTATAACTTGCCATTATGCTTAGCGTTTGTGGACTATGAGAAAGCCATCGTATCGATGGAAACATGGGTGGTACTTGAGTCACTCCAGCGATGCCGTATTGACTATCGGTACATCAAAGTGTTGAAGTGTTTGTATGATAACGCCACCATGTCGGTTCGAGTACAGGAGCAGAGCACGAAGGCGATTCCATTGAGAAGAGGCGTAAGAAGGATGTTATCTCCCTGAAACTGTTTACTGCCACAATGGAAGACGCCTTCAAGCTCCTGGAATGACAAGGACTTAGCATCAACATCAACGGCGAATACATCACTCACCTTCGATTTGCCGACGACATCATAGTCATGGCAAGTCGATGGAGGAACTCAGCATGATGCTTGATGGCCTTGACTGAGTTTCACAATGGGTGGGCTATGGGCTTGAAAATAAACATGTAGGTACAAGACGATTTTTTTTTAAATTTCAAATGTCGGTTTGATGCATAATATTATTTTGTCAAAATCTGCAAATCAGTTTGAATATAATTGTAGTTCTAATATTAACATACATTGTACTCATCGTTGATTGATTCTTTCATTGCCATGCCACAGTTCTTTCATTGCCGTGGGCGCTTGTTTCATTGCCGTGCACGCATGTTTCATTGCCGTGGCACGAAATTTTTAAATCCTTATATCTCGTTAGTTTTTTAAGTTATCTGCTAGACATTAAGCAAGAATATATAAATTATCAAAAACTTTAATTAGAGCGCTTCTTTTTTTAAAAAAAGCTTAAGATTAAAAAAACCACGGAAATGAAGATTTTATAGGACCTCTTGAAATTCACTCTTATACGGATGGTAGGAAAACAGGCCCGAATCAACTTATTCTTAGCTTAACCTTAGTTTAGTCGCGTTTGATTCCAAAATGAATATCACATGCCCACGATTAACGTTCTAATTCGTGTGATAAGCTTAGTCACTGCTGTTTTTAGGAATGTACAACTCAACTTGGCTAAGTTTGAGTTTAGACTAAGTTCGCTCCATAAGGCCAGCTTATGGGGCAATCGTTCGTTTTTTATTTTGTAAATTCATCAAAGGAGTCCTCCCGCGGACTCTCAGACTCATACTGACTAAAATCCACAGTGTTCCTTCAATACCTCTTTACGTTCCAGGCTCTTGATTAGACAGTCCCGCGACCACGGCAGTTCTTTGGACCTCTATCGGGCACCGTTAAAGGCTGAGGTTACATTAGGCAGCGATTTGCGATGCGGCTGTAAGAGCAAAACGAGTTACACGTGGCATCGCACAGTGTAATCATATACGTGAGCATTCATTTATGTTAATCGCTTGTGTCGCAGATCGCGTCGCGGCCTAGTGTAACCTCAGCCTCCGTGTTACGCGTGTAAGGAGCTAAAACGAAAGTAATACAGTCCAAATATACATACCAGATCAAGTCTCAAGCTGAACGACACATGCTTGGTCGGGGGCGGCGCGACTGCCGGCGGGCCCTCGTAGAAGGCGGCCTCCTCTAGACCGTAGTCCGACTCTGTCTCTGCCCACTCCAGCTTCATATTGCTGGGGCTGAAACAAAAAGGATTAGGTTGTTAATACGAGTCGAGCTACACGATAACTGACAAATGCTTGCACTGACTGGACAGTCCACCATTTGTATGGTTCATCCTTCAAAAGACCATCTCAGACCTACAGGGTCCTCGCATGACTTAACCAATTTAATGTCAGGACTTTAAAAGAGACGATGACCTGAGTTTGTTGCGGCTGTTTCTTCTCAGAGAAGTCAGGTTCGAAAACATCGGCAATTTGAAAAATAAATATAATTTATCAATATTACTGCATTTAAATATCATAAAGGCCATCCCAGACATGCAATATTTCACTATTTCGTTTAACACGAGCTGTTCCTAGACGCTGCACGGCTCCTATTGGTCGTAGCGTGATGTTTTATAGGCTATAGCCTTCCTAAATAAATAGAGTATCATAAAATAGGAGGTTTTTTCAATTCGAGCTAGCAGTTCCTGAGATAAGCGCGTTCAACCAGACTTACAAACAAGCTCTTCAGTTTTATTTATAAGATTAGCTCAGAGTACCTTTACATTTATTGGTGGCTAGTCTATTGCGATCAACATGACAAAAGACATAAAGATGAGGCATGGCCAGTCTTCGCCCAGATTTCTTCTAGGCAAACGTGCTTCAAAATCGGCCACAGTATACGACCACTCAAGAGACAGATAGTGGTCAAACCCATGCCTATCGTTATTATTAAATTACACAAATTTAATATAACTCTATAATTTTCAAAAAAACCCTGGCAATATCTATGCTTTAAAAAACAAATCGATCCGCAAATGCCAAACAAAACCAATAAATATTCATAGAACGATGAAGAAATAAATCTACTACAGCCATAAAACAAAATCGAAATAATATCCAAAGATCCCGAGCAACAAAAAGTAATGTTTATTATTTGCCTATAAAATATACTCCGCTTCTCGCTACCGTACGCCATCACCATTTATTTTTATGATACCAGTTGTTGCAACGTCGGCGTCGCTCCATCAAGTCCAGTAATAAGGCTTCGATAACCGCAAGCAGGCCTGCCATCGCCAATATTCGACTGTCAATATCATAGAATAATAACTAAAGCATAGAAGGAAAGCAAAAAAATGAATTCTGTAACTACTTTTGTATTCGTTCTATCTTATGGCACTAAAAAGGATGTGTGAAAGAGATAAATGATTTACTCTTTGTTTTATTTTTTTGGCATGTCACAAGATGAACTGTCATTTGGTTATATTGGTTCTATTTCAACCCGGCCAAATTTGATAGTATTTTGCTTCAATGCCTGACAGTTCATTCATTGAACTACTTGCCTTGTTCGGGTGTTCATTGTTTATGTTTTTTGTGTAATCTGGGTATGTTTTTGCGATATTTTACTGTTAGATTGCACGAATTCTTTTTTTAAACTACAAATAGTGAGTGTGTGGACGCTGTGGAGCAATGTCTTGTGTGAGCAATGTGCAGTTGGGGGCTGCAAGTCCCATTCATCACGCAAAGAAAATAAACAAGAAATATTGACTTTCCATCGGTAAGATTTTGCTCAATTTTTTGTTAAATGTGAACTGATAACAAAATTTAAATACATAGCAATTGATGCTGAATCACTTTGCAGTGGAAACCGGACGTAATATCTATTCCAATAGAAGTTATTAGCGAATATTCGGAAACTGTTTTGAGGTTATCTTGATCATACATAGTGACGTAAAAAACGTTGTCGATACTTTTACAGATTTCCTAAAGAAACTGTGAAAAAAAATGAATGGTCAAATTGTATTGGTAGACGAAATTGGACTCCAAAAAAGCACAGTCACATATGCTCCAAACATTTTACTTTAAATTCATTTGTATGTAATGAAATTGTATATGTATTTATTTTATTTGTACTACAGGCCAATCAATCTAGGCGTTTGTGGACTATGAAAAAGGCTTCGATTCAATCGAAACCTGGGCAGTATTGCAGTCCTTCCAACGATGTCATATTGACAAATGCTCATGAGCTCCCTGAGCCCTTTTACAGACGCGCTCATCAACATGGCAACCAACATGGCGCTCTTTTCCCGAGGATCCCGAAAGACAACATATTGCTGAAATAATTCCTCCAAGAGAGGTTTAAACACCTCTTTTGTTTTCTTTTTTATTCATACAAAGCTGGCATAAAAATAAAAAAAATTATAACGCAGATGTTTCTTAATAATGATACAAAACAGTTCATAATAACTACCTAAATACTTTGTTATTTTTCAGTTTTTAGTGGGTCGGTTTGTATTTTATTTAAGGCGTGCAAACAATAAAGTATCTATCCAATATCCATCTATTTGTCTTTCATTAAACATTATTATTTTCCACTTTGTAAGTCTAAAATCCAAATAAATATGAGAAAGTAATTTGAAACAAGAGTTGCTGAAAACATTCTTAAAACCGAAGTCTCCCACATTGTTCCCATCAATCACTGTATAGCAATTAAATACTTTCGCGGGGGTAGCCGGGTCATGTTTAATACTTAGATACATAAAAATCTGTAGGGAACCAAAGAGGACTTTAGTTATAACGATGACGAACTATCATCTAGTTCGTACCTAAGTACGAACTAAATAATTCGTCATCAATCATCGGTCGTTTTTTGGAGTTCGTCCATAATAAAACTAATTATTTTTATTAATAAAATACTGTTTCATTTTGAACGAACTTCCAAAAAAACTATTTAGATGTCATAATTATGTATAAATTGTAATTTTATCCGCCTACCTAGATATTACAATAAATGCATAAAAATACATTCACACATGCATTGTAAATTCTATCGATGTTGGTCACATCACTAGTCTGAACAGAATGAGTGACAACCAACGAAATTTCGAAACGTTTTCTGTATAGGTGTCCTTCTCTAACATAGAAGCGGCTCCATAAGTCAAAATGAAGCAAGTATATTGAGTTTAGTTGCTATTTTAGTCCTCCTTCTATGCTTTAGTTATTATTCTAAGGTCAATATCACTCCGTCTTGCTCACACACCATAGACAGGAAAGAAATAGACTACCCGTCAAATTAGTCGAAGCCTGGATAAGGTATCGAACCTGTTCCTTATATTGAGCCTACTCGCTCTATCCGTCTTTTGTTTTTTGTGTAAGTCCCACGTAGGAATCGTGTAGTTACTTTTTTCTTTTTGATGTTGTAAGGATGCTCTGAGTAGAGTTTAGTTTTACCCATGGGAGTTTTTAGTTTTCTGTTTCTGCTTAGTTTTTTTTTCTTTAAGTAATTGATTTTTTTATCAGAACATATTTAAAGCTTTAGAGTTAGATAAATATGTACTCCACACGTTCTATCAGTTAACAATAATGGAAAAAAGTAAAGTCGTCTGTTGATAACCATTAAAAACTTTTCATAAAAAAACGACCCAGTTGAATTCGAAATTTAAAAACGTCATTGATCAAACTCAAAAAAGTTCATTCATATTATTTTTAGTCTATAGCTCGCTGTTCGTCGAATCGCCAGAACATTTTATATACTAAATGTGTCGTCAGAATTCGGCTCGTCTGAAGCCGGCGTCGTTACGGCTAATATCCGCCGGATACGGCACGATCTGACACCACCCGACATTATTGTCTTGTAATTGAAGCGGCGTGTCGATTTGTTCATTTGAATGCAGGGGTGGAAAAGGGGAAGCCGATAGATAGCCCTCGAGCTTAAAATGTTCCCTCAAGTCACCAAAATTAGGAGCTAGTGATTGAAGAAGATGCTCCTAGTCAATTGTTTGAAGTTTGAACTTAATTTATCAACTTGAATGGGGTGAAATGTTGTCTTGACTGACTTTACTTATCGGCCCTTTGGGTTTCTCCATGGTTTAAAGCTTTGGGCCGTTTTCCAGAATTTTGAAACTGGAACTGTGACTCAACATGTCAAGAACTGCCTCAAAAAGAACTTATTCCCCCATTTCATAAGGTAGACTAATAATAACGATGAAGTCATAGTTACAACACCTGAGTACCTACCAAGATTAATAACGCTCTTCAAAGCAAATACACAGCACAATTCAAACGCACAATTCAACTGAACAGTGTTAATTTGGAATTTCAACACTTTCTTAACAAATTACTAACACTGTATCAAAAGCACGTCGAAAAAACCGGATAAGGTGCACCAATTACCGATTTTATTACCGGAAAAACAAATTAAGAACGATTATTACGCATCACAATACTGAATAATTCAAACCGACTAACAAGGCTCTGCGAATACCGTCCAAAATGACAATGTACGCGCTATCTAATCATTGCTGATAGAGTTATCAGTACGTAATAAGTAATATAAATAGCGCATAATATGTATAAGCGTTGTTGATATCATAGGTACGTCCCTTCTTAGTAATTACACTTCATAATGGCGTTATAGAATGTTTGATACGTTTAATTTCAACAGGTTTCAACTCTGTTTAGCATAATTAATTTGAAATCAAGATTAGTTATATTTAGTTGGATACATTGACAACTGCAAAGGACGGTAACCAAATTTAATGAACTCATTAAAAAAGTTTTCCGTATCGCGACCGAAATTGAGTGGGTCTGTAACTTTGTAGCAAAGCTGTAGACCCATACTTTTAGGGACGCTTCTGAGGTACCATTTGGCACTTTCCGAAGCGTTAATAAGTTACTGTGATGAGTAATCGAGGATCTGCACGACCCTCTAAATATGTTTTTATCTAAAAAAAATAGGATTCTACAAATAAGTATGCAAAACTACCTGAAGATAGTAAAAGACAAGAAGTTCTGTGAAATCTAGAAGTTCTTTTATATAAAGCGAGAACTCATCCCATTATAATATCTAAAGGTAGGGCCAGACACAAGACAGCAGGGGCTCATAAATAACTATGCTCCCCGACCTATGCAACCTGAGCAGTAGGCACGCAACACAGCATAAAGGTCCGATGTTCAGCATCGCGTGACTGATAATCTGATTTTATACTTGATTTGATTGCAGAAAGCTTTTCATTAAAATTCAATTCGTGATTTAAATATTTTGGGACATCTGGGGAATAATTTGATATACATCTAAAATATTTGAATTCTCCCGCCTTTTGGTAGACCTCTATTTTAAATTTACCATGACCAAATGTTGGTTCGAAGACTCCATGGGTCGTTTAAATAGAACCTACGAAAATAGAGGTTAATGGGTTTGAGATCACAATTCCGAAAATGAAACTAACCACATTCAAACTTACAAAACCTCTTTGTAATACTACTCGAACCATAGATGTAAAAAATGACGTTGAGTCAACCATAGACCTAAAAATTACTTATCAATCATCTTCAAACGAATTGACGGTTGTAATTTTATATTCAGGAGCAAAGCCGTCTATAAATTTATTATTAGTGACCTATTATTATTTAATCAAATAAAATGGCAAAGAGAATAACAGCTAGTGCCATAAAATGGAAAGAACTTGAAGCGAGAGTGCCACCCGATCAACGTGGCCACTTTTTTGCTTTTAAGGGAAAATCGGAGGCATATTTACGACGGTATTAATACATTACATCTTTTATGTATCTACTTATTAGCTAAGATCTTGAAGAGGATGTTTACGATCAACATCATCTGCATCTGAAATCGACTTCCAGAATCATCGGATAAAACTGAACTCCAGTATTTTAAACCTGCACAACTGTAATTGTTTATCCAAGATCTCCATAGCTTTTACCATGATTAAATTTTATTAGGTATTTCTCTGTTGTCCACCCAGGATTGTTATAAAACTCCATACCTTGATATCACTTATGACCAAGATACTACTTGAATCAGATGTTATCCAGTGCCCGCTCCTTCTACTACTAAAATACATGCTGCAGTCTCTAATCCATCTGCTGCCTAGATTCTGGTTAACCATTCTGCTGTCGGAAAACCCATAGTCAACGGTTGTACATAAAGTTCAAATTCTTTCGTAGCATGTTAGCAAATCCTGCGTCTCCGCCAAAGATCGATTGGGAACAATATAAGAAGATGGTCCCGGTCCCTGGGCTTGTGGATAAGTTTCAGGCCGAATATTCAGCATTCAAAATACCATACCCTGTAGATAAGCTCACGGCTTCCATAGACAAACAATGGACAGAGTTGCAAGCGGAAATCGTGAAGTTTACTGCAACTAACAAATCGGCTATAGCAGCGTGAGTACCAAATATACATTACATTTTAATTTTTGGTGGCCATCGAAACTTTTTGGTTAAAATTGACTAATTTGATTAAATGAATCCAGTAACGCATTGTGTTCAGGTTTCGCTCAAATTCAGTCAGTAATTTTTTTATTTTATCGAACTAGTAACTTAAATATAATTTTCTATTCATTTATTAATCACTTAATGTGTTTTGTCCTACAACAGGGCAGAAAAAGAGATAGCGCAAATAAATGCTCTTCCAAAGTACGAAGATATGACGATGGAAATGGTACACGATTGGTTTCCCGCGAGTGGGCTGGATTTCGTCGCCAGGCCTACGTTTTGGCCGCACACTGATGACGAACAACTAGGCTATGTAGACCCCACTGTTAAAGCATAAATAGACACCAGCAGCGGAAGATCTTCCCTCACCCATGCGTCGTTTAGAATTCAAGACAGGACCCTATCTACATCGTCATGTCTCGCTGATTCTTGAATATATTTTTTTGCATGTAAAATTGGTATTCATTGCTTCCATTTTACTATATTCATTCATATTCAGCATCTTCGAAGAAATATTTAACGAATTTACATATCCACGAAATTTATAGTATCTGAATAGTCTTTTCAAAGGTTTTCTTGGTATAGTGTTCACATAAGTGAATGCGTGGAGCAAAACGTTCTGACGTGAACCGGCATCGCCGTCGCCTCGCCTCAGGCCAAGTGCAAGCATCGCGTGACATATTGTTTTTTGCTTAGGGTTACTGAACAGTCGATAATTTGCCCAATTACTACCTCTTCCGAAAACAGCATCTGGCGAATTAGGGGTGAACGGCCACTTTTATTTACATGTCCAACTTTCAACGATGCAGAAACGCGAGCAATGCTCTGGAATCTGAGTTATTTGATGTTTCATCTTTCTCGCTCCGCCAACCCTAGGTGTGTCGCATTAAAGGGCTGCACTCCGTCTAAATATAGTGTCGCGTTCAGGGTCGTGGATACAGCGGCCAACAAGTTGCGCGCGGCAAATTATGATTGATGATAGGTTTAGATTTCACCCAGACTTGTTTCACTTTAATTAACATTGGTAGGATAATTTATCCGTAACACTATGCTAAGAACGAGAGCTATTTTGGGAGATCGGTTATTAATCTTTTTGTGGAGATGCTGAATGAGAATAAAGCTGTGTTCAGATTAGCTTAATTTATAGTTTTTGATTTGTGGTGTATTAAAGACTAACGATTTGGGTATTATGTGTTATTATGACCAAGGTAAGTGCAGTGGCTGAGTGATTGACTGCGTCTCGCAGGTGAAATTCACGTACAAAACCTGGCGAACAGACAGACTCGTAGAGTGGGGCCATTTATTTAAAAAAATATGAAATTATAGAAATAATAGAGTCGTCTCTATGTCATGCGAAGTCCGATTAAAAGCTTGTATTACTGAATGAAGTTGTCGCGCATGTGTGGGTGCGCAAGCGCACTCGCTTGCATTTGACGCGCACTAACTGTTCAGCCAGACGCCCGCGCCTCTTCCGAGAAAACTCGCTCTGTACGATTTCATTATAACTGGTACTATAATAAGTACGACGCCCAACTATATCGCAATTCGATAGCAAATCGCCGGAAAGAGATCTCGAATTTAATTAGCATTATTGGTTCTTGAACCTCACCTTGCTAATAAGATGTCTTGGACTATAAACTACGACCCATCTTTGTATAATAAACGCATGCAGACACAGGATACGCAATCCCATAAAACATCCTATAAATGTTTAAGTTGAAGTCGCCCACTCAATAGTAGGAAAGGAACTCTTTATTCTTGAAACAACAAACACATCAGTTCCGTAAAATCGTTTAAAAAGTCCGTCGCGTGAAGATAGTTCTATAATTATAACTGTAACATCCCTTTCCGTTTCCTTGACGTTTGAGGACCGTCACCGATAATCGCGGATCAATCGCCACCCTGGACGGATATCCGAGGATCCGACTGAACGGGA
The DNA here is from genome assembly GCA_028554685.1 of Agrotis ipsilon. Lineage (NCBI taxonomy): Eukaryota > Metazoa > Arthropoda > Insecta > Lepidoptera > Noctuidae > Agrotis > Agrotis ipsilon. Next base: position 9,229,948 of record CM052973.1, on the reverse strand, counting down.
CAATAATAAGAAAATTAGACACGCTATGATCACAAGAACTTCCAGTCTATTATAATGCTGCACGATTCCGCAGTGTCCTCTTGTCACGAACATAACGCATAGCTAAGCCTCTCAAAGTTAAGTGAAGGTAGTATGTTAATGCATGCAAAAGCTCTCTCGCAGATCCTATCAGCAATATTAGATCATCACGTAGTCATCACAAAACGTGGTTTGCTTAGAAACAGCGATAAAATAAAACTCACAGGTTGAGACCTACATTTCTAAGATATACCAAGAGTTTACGCGAAATATCCGGCGTACAGCAATAAAATCTTTAGAATCGTGACTTTAGTTTTCCAAAATACTTTGGAACTCATATAAAATTTACCGAATCGTAAAATAAACAATACAGTTGAATGTTAATTAGCTGTAAAAGTAATGAGGATTTTCTTTGTTGGGAAATGTTTCAAGATTTTCACTTTCTTTATTCTGGGTAGTGCACAATGAGAGAGTGTGTCGGCCATATGCCGCGTGGGTGGATGTGGAAGGGTGAGGGCCGACCACCTGTTACTGGCCTGCTATATTTAGCAGCTATTCCTAACCCCCCCCTCGCTCCCTCCCGTCTCACACCCTTCAGCCATTCATAACTCGGTGACTAATGTGTGAAACAAAATGTAAAATGCATTGCTTTGCTTCTAACTCTAAAGCGCTTGGTGCACTCGGTGCAATGTTTATCGGAAGCTTTTAGGGTTCCGTCATAACAGGAACTACTGTCACGTTGTTGTTCCGTATTTCCGGCCAGTAATTGCTTGATCGTAAGTACTAGTAAGTGGTTCAGTTGTTGTTTAGGGAAATTAAGTAACTACGTTTTCAATTGCGTGCGTTTCCAAGTATAGCATTCATCATCACGTTTATAATCGTAGATTATGGACCGTTGTTCGTCGCGTTCACATTACTCATATTGGGAAGCACGTGTGTAGCTGTAAGATTAAAATATTCTAACATGTGAATATCTACGTGATTCTAAAACAGTGACGTGTTTAGATAAATCAGCTATACATTCGACCTGGATGATGGAGGAGGTATTGATTTTTTCCTAGAAACGTTTTTTTGCCATGAAAACTAATTCACAACCCAGTAAATAGATTTGGTTATGATTATGTAATCAAAACAAAATTAACTAAGTACTTAACTCGACATTGCATTCATTCCCTAATAATCTCAGGTTCCACCTAATTCTCTTTATAGCTAGGCCACACATACTGCATTTCCCGTTAATTTTCGCGACACCAGTCTTTAAATTTCCTTTTAAGTTTCCGTTTTCCGCGTACAAACATCCATTAACGCAATAATTAACGGTATTTCACGTTGGTATGGCCATAGATTTAAGCTACGAAATCAATAAGAAAACAATACATCACAGGTGCGTCTCAAATAGAGACGACATTTGCACTTCGACAACTCTACATTTCGCTCCATCTATGGCAGTCGCTATGCCCATATTCTCTCACCTAAAAATATAATACAAAAATCTAATATATTTCTGTTCTCCGATGTTTGTTAAACACAGATTCAAATCAGAAACCTTGGCCTACAGCGTGGCGCGATGTGACACCCACTTGTAATGCAACACGAACGCACACAAAGGAATGCCGCTGAATAAACATTTTGAACAACTACTTAGCCTTAATTTATTTGATACACCAGTCTATAAAATGTGGGTAAGTAAATACGTGTCAACGTCGGTATAATAATTACCATAATTACGAATAATTGGATGTGTTACAAGTCCGAAAAGCGCTTAATATTGGTGACTTTAATTTTCTTTTCACACTATTCGCTCGTAAATGTCAAATTATATATCAGGCAACCCTACTGTAAAGCAAGTCATTGTTCCCTCTCGCTCGAACCAGGCAATAATATAGGTATGTACTGAATTTCATTATTCCCGTGGGAATAATGTGATTTGAATTTGGAACCTCAAATAAAACCGTATGAAAACTTTCACCAAGGAGTTGTATCAATCATGGCGTGCCAACTTCACGTTCGAAGGTTGTCGTACCACATCAAATTTCAAAAATCTAATTTATTTCCTCGCAGTAGGTGTGAAAAGCAGAGTACGCTTCTCGGGAGTAAAGCTGCCTTGTCTTGGGCTAACTTGAATCCCTCGCTACACTAAGGATTCTTAACTTAATTCCCTCGTGGCACTCGGGAATTAACACTTGAACCTCCTCGCTGCGCTACGGAGGTTCGCCCCCAGAATCCTTAGTGTCGCTTCTTCTTAGTGACGTAAGGCAATGCTTTACTCCCTTGTTGCGTAATCTACTATTTCAACATTTTCCTCTGATCAATTTGGTAGACTTTCTGATATTGGAAAAATCAGATAGGTACTCTGTGGTATGACTAGTATGTGCTATCAAATAATCTGATTCGTGGCAAAAGCAAATATTGCATTATTAGTAGTAGGTATTACCATCAATCACATGGAACACCTGGATGAGGTACGCACCAAAAAGGGGGATTGGCACAAAAAAATGATGAAATATCTTAACATAATTATGTTTAAACTACTAAAATCTGTTATTATTTAACTGGGACACTTGGCTACTCATGATCCGAGGATCTACATCCATCAATCTATATAACACATGTACGATTATAAGAAACTAGCTGTCCATTCCCACTTAGCACGGGATTACATTGTCAACGTACCCTATGGATTTTTCGAAAAGTTTCTTAGTTAATGACCTCATCCTTCCAATTTGTGCAGTCGTTCGGAAGCTATGCACGTACCTACCGACAGATTTAAGCGACTTAATTTGATACTATGTAAAAATAAGGACTTCTGAGGTTACTTGAAGATTTACGGCGCTTATTGCATGGGAAAAGAAAAATCTCGTCTAGTGTATGAATGAGTGGTCGCGGGACCGTGACATCACCGTGACCCCGGAACATAAAGGGCTATTGAAGGACACTGTGGATTTTAGTCAATTCTGACAGTCCTCCAGATTCATCTGATGATTTTACCACATAAAAAAAAAAACAAAAAAAAAATTGTATGATTGAGTGACTTTTTTCTATCAAATAATGTCAAAGTTTTCGTTATTACTTTACGCAACGAAAACGTGAAAAGTTATGTTAGGACTTCTGAATATCTTTTTAGAATAGACTAGGTGTTAACTCTCTGAATCATCACAAAGTAAAAGCAGCATAAACCACATATTTATAAAAAGCTCGTAAGAGCTGCCCTGTGCTCACAACAAGCTCTTGTGATACTAAAAGCATAGACGAGTGCCTTTCATTCACTCGATCCAAATAAACTTAAAACAAACGCCGACAAATAATATTGCGTTTGATCAGTTTTGTTGAACTTATTTCAAGTTAGTTTTGAGAATCGGAGCTTTGTAAACATGCTGCGTAGGAGTTGGAAGAATGCGCAAAGTTTAAATCTGAATTCATTTAAGTTGAGGAGATGATGGAGACTTAAATCATGTAAATATTTTATTCTAATATTAAATGACACGTGCCGAAATATTATTGCACTCTTAGAATTTTAAATCTTGGTCCGGATTCAAGCATCACCTAGTGTTTGTGAATACGGACAAGTAAATTTGCAGTGATGTGGTCCTACTTACATTATCGTTGTAGTCCTGCATTTTGGGATAAGGTTACCTGCCTATCATCTTAAGGATTCGTCACAGCACAGCTTCGTCTTCTAATTATTTTCTTTACTTGTCATCTCAGCAATGCTATTCTGTAGCCATATATCATGTATCGCACCACTTTTGTAACCGCGATGTTGTTGATTGTTCCGTTGGTCTTCATACTATTTGCAAGTCTTGCCAAAAGTTCAAGGGTACTTTTTAAATTACTAATTAGATCTTAACACGTGTTTAATTGTCTTTGTTATGTATCCTGTCTTAAAATAGACTTAGTAAGTAGTCCGGCGTGGGTGTTTGTTAACTAGTCTTAACTTAGGTTTCATAAGCCGTGACGTCTGAGAGGAGAGAATAGAACAAGACAAAAACGGGTGGTGCCCGATGTAGATTAGGCAAATGGCTATAGAAAATGATCTTCCTTTTCTTTACATGTGAGGATATAACTACCCTCTGTTGTCAGGCTCAATTAAGCAGCTTCTGGGAACTGTACAGGTCTCTAACATGGCTTTGGACTTATACGAAATTGATTAAAATATCCACTAATGTCCAGGTTTCCTCACGATATTTTCCTTCACAAATATCAGTGATTTCCAAGTTATACTGAGAAAGTGCATATGAATTGAAGAAGACACATATTATTGCTTCTTCCTCGGGTTTGGATTTGAGGAGTGGTGTTAACTTCTGGGCAATCACGACCATCATGACGTCACTAGGACGATGATGATGATGACTTTTAGTCACTTTTCATGCTGGCCCAAAATTTCAAACAAAGTCGTAGCATTCATTTAATTTAGCTCCACATTAAAATCAAGATTTCAAGATTTCTCACAGTTAAATCCATAAAACGGTTTTTCTTAGAAAAGATCTAAGCTTAGTCTGTTATGGAATATACCAAAAGGTTGAAAACAAAGATAGGAGCAGAGTAGTTAAGACTTAACAAATAATTAAGATTAGATAATTATGTCTTGACGTGATTACATGAGCGTTTTTGGGCATCTTTTACTACCATCAAAAGATGACGGCTATTAGGCCGCCTCATAACGTATAAGTCATACAAAGTACTATCTCAATTTGGTTGAAGACGAGGGAAATTTTGTTGCAATACAAAAGGAAAATGGGTTTCGCTGAACAGAAAGTCCTGTCCTGATTTTGTTTAAGTGGAAAATCATGGGCGGAGCGGAGGGGACTGTCACTTTCACTAATTACTATGTGACCTTAGTTGTCAGTTGCGTTTAGGGCCCCGGGACTATGTTTGGCACGATCCTTTAGGGTCGTGGGCTTGTCCAACTCTCCCTACCATCTATGACCGTCCCTCGAGAGTTTGGCTGAAGTAGTGAAAAAGACAAGAAGAAAAAAACAAGTAAGGAATTTGAAACAGTGAAGTTATTTGTTGAAATTACGACCGGTACATATTTCCATATTTCATGGAACTCTTCACTATCTGTGCAAGAGTCGTGTGCATTATTTATGGTTGTAGATAGATGGAGTTCGGTATCTACAGCGATATATTTAATAATATTTATATCAGAGAGTCGTCGACCCCAACACATGGGCGGGTGCGCGCATATTATTATAAATTATAACTAGTTATCAGCTAATTATATGGTTCAATCTATTTTACATGTGATAACTTCGTAAGCTCAGCAAAACACGAGACTTTTGACCGAATGACGAAGTGTAGCGTAGCACAGACAGACGGATCTTTTTAACAACTCAATTGGCCGACCCGTCAAAATACACAATGATAACATCATACTGCCAACATCTATGTATGTCGAGCTATAAACGACATGAAAATGAGTAATCGGGATTAGGCGCGATGTTGTTGATCGTTACTAATTAATTCATAATTAAAAATTCTGTGCGCCCGCGCAGACGGCCGCGTCAACCAATTACGTTGCCCACGCGCAGCATGTGAATGTGGTCACTATAGCCAAGTGTGTAAGGTTCATTTATGACGCGATAAGGGTTGTGAATGAAGGGCAAGAGACAGTTGTTTTATTTTGTGCTATATTTAGTACAGCGACTGAATTGTTACTGTGCCAGCGGCGTACAGAGCGATATGTGTGCGATTGGCATACTTGCACGTCATTTTATATTATAAATAGTAGCTTAATTATGTTAATTGTAAAAAGTATAATAATGATACGTAGATTATAATATCGATGCTGTGTTAGTCATCTTCTTACGCCAGCATCATTACTAGTAATGACAAAGATCTAATATTTGTGACATAAGCGTATTTCGCGTAAATGTGTACACTCTCGCGGTTGTGTGAGTGCGTGTGTTTGTGTGTGCAAATAGTAAACGAATGCGGCAAACACTGCTGAACATCTGTTATTATCGGTTTCTCAACCGCAAAAAATGTTTTCAAGATTTATTTCTTGCGTTTAGATTTCTGCAAGATAAACGGATTTTTGAATTTTTATGTCGGATTGCTGTTTCTGTTTTTAAAACGGAATTACATAAGCATAATGTAGGCTCTTATGTTTTTATGCTTACGTAGTTTTTCTTTGTTGTGGCATTGTGTTAACTGCATTTAGTAAACATTTCATTTTAGATACGTAGATTTATAAACTTTATTTGGTTATCTTTATAGTGTTATTTTATTGAGCAATCGACTCACAGCAGAAACTCTATTAATGTAGGTAGGTATAATGTCATGCAACTTTTTCATTTTTAAAAGTAGCTCAATTCAGCAGTCTAGTGATGCATTATGGAGTTTGGCATTGCCAAATAATATTGCACCATATTGACCAGGCGCTATTTATGACTTTACAATAGCAAACACAATTTGCGTAGGTATCTAGACATATCTATCTATTGGTACATGTATTTTTTTTATATCTACTACATGTTTCAATTAAAATACCCAAATATTACAAATCCCAAAAAGATGCCAAATCATCTATCGCCATTTTAACTGCGTGTTTCAAACCCATATTCGCCATCGAGAAAGTGAGATCCGTTCCAAATTATGTCAGCGGGCGAGCGACGCGTCTACCTGCTCAGGGTTCGGTCCCGTTGCGTGCAAGGTGTACTGCACCCTACACACACACTTGACGGGCCACCACGCACACAGTTACACTATGCGCCTGCGCAGATGTCGCCGCCACCCCGCCCCCACCCCCGTCGTCGTCCGATAGTACACCGAACCTCAGCTGCGCTAGCCCGTCAGATGTTGATCGACAGATTTTTTGTTTACTGTGGGATAAAATGAGCGCCCGAGGCAGAGGAATTGGGTAGGGGTAGATCATTTGCACATCTTTGACTAGTTCTCATATACTGGTTTTTCAAGTTGCTGGTGGCAACTTGCAACTACAGATGAAGTGGATTAACAAGATGAACGGCTTTTTGATGGCTTCTTGAATGATGTCTACTCTACAAAGTCATAAAACCGGATTAGCTTGGGATCTATTGCCGGATTAAGTTATTCAGTTTTTTAACTTATGGGACTTCCCAAAAAATTTAGATTTAACAAGAAAAGGATTTAGTGATGTATTTTTGAAACTTTAACGAACATAACTTATCCCAGGAACATTTATTTTGCGAAAAGCTAAATATCGAAGATAGAAATACAATAGTGAGACGTCGGGAGCATTTGACCTTCACGCGGTCAGATAACACGCGGGTGGTGTCTGATAAAAAGATAAAGGCGCATTGCAGAGCCTGATTCCCGGAGCCACAGATAACTTGAAACATGGCTAATAGAATAGACCAACACTTAACAATGTCGTATAAATTCCACAATGAAATATCATAGAGAGACACGGTTGCTCTACGATCTATGTTCATCACTCTATGATAATATTAAATCTTAGCAAACAAATTCATTATCAAGTAGGTGCTATTCAAGGTACAGATTGATACAATTTCTGCTCGATAAGTAGGTACCTATAGGTAAGAAGGTGTTAATACATATACCAAATTTATCAATTTGGTCTAACAACTAACTTGTAACATCAGTAACATAATCTCAGTTGGCACATTCCTGTTTAGAATGCGATGAACATAACATCAAGCGAATGCATACACCATCCTGTACATATTTCCCGCACTGAAAATGTCAAACACTTGGCTATTTTGAAAACAGCAACAACATTTTTGGAGGTGAGTTGTAGCCGCGTATCGTGCAGCGAATAATGTTGTGCTAATCGAATATGTCTGAAATGCAAACAATAATATCATCAGAAAGCATTAACAATTCTACTTATTTGTGAAGCAGAAAAAAAGGTAGTACAACCAGCAGTTGTTGATTTTGGGCTGAAGTCAAAGATGTTCATAGAGGGTCAGTTTTCACTAAGCAAGTTTGAATCAGATAAGTATCTCCTGGCCAGTGACGGATTAACCCTTAATCAAATTAAGCAATTGCCTAGGGCATCACGTCTGGGGGGCACCAGAAGAAGTACAAAAAAAATCCTTAGGACGGATTATATTGTGCTTCTTCTGGTGCCCCCATGGGTATCACGTCTCACTCTCACGTCACCAAAAACTTACTGAAACAGCTTAAATTTTCTAGCTCGCTTCGCTCGCTATTTCGTCGTGCGTAGGCCTGGTTACCTTATTTATTGCATATACAAGAAAGGTGCAAATAAAAAATCGAGCTCGCTTCGCTCGCTCTTGCAGATCCCTAGGTTTAACTGAGTGTTCCACTCGCACCTCAAAGAGCTGCCAGCAAACTGACTTGGTCCCCCTTTAGAAGGAAAAGACTGCCAGAGTCGCGGGACTATCTCATCAAATAGCCGTAACCCTGGAACGTATAGGGCTATTGAAGGATCACCGTTAGTCAGTACAAGTCTGACAGTCCCTTCCGTCCCGGCCTGGGCGGGACGACCTATTTGATGTAATTAATCACGAAAAAAACCTGTGGATAGAGGGGCACCAAAGGCTTTAATTGCTTAGGGCATCAAATAGTCCTAATCCGTCACTGCTCCTGGCACATACTCGAGGATGCACGAGTACCCAATTATAAATGAAAAGTTGGCGAGAATTTTTTCGCTTTTTGGAAACTGACACTAAGAAGGCACTACAATACAAAAAACGCAATCATTTTTCGCTACTCCATCCTACCATCTAAAAATCATAACTGATCAGTGGACTATCACTGAGGACATAACTACTTCTCCAAGTTTACTCATATTTAGGCCCGTATTACAGAACGCAATCATAACTCAAGTCTTACTTTAAAACTAGTTTCAACCAATCAAATGCCTTGAATCTAGTTTTAAGTAATGCTTGAGTATTGAGTGACGTTCTTTAATACGGGCCTTAGTCTCGATCAACGCTACCATTCTGCTAATCCTACTAATATTATAGACGTAGAAGGTTTGTTTGTATGGATGGATTATATACAAAAACCACTGAACGGATTTGGTTGAATTTGGTACATAGATAGTTTATAACCTAGATTAACACAGGATAGTTTTTAACCCGACTGTATGTTCGCACGGAATGATTTTCATGTTGTAGCGGATGAAATCGCTGGCAACAGCTAGTGTACCATATTAATCTGAAATTATATTTGCATATTATGTGCATAGTTTGGTTTTAGTATCCGTACCATTAAGGCCGTTATCATACTAGCGGTTTGGAAGCGGTTGCGGGGCGGAGCGGACGCGCAGCGCATCCGTCGCGAACACGCCGCGCATCCGTCGCGAACACGTCGCGGACGCGTGGCAAATGTGTTACGTTTTCGTCGCGTGTTTGTACACTCAGTAACAAAATTGATTCCGACGAGGAAACATTGCTGTTGACGTTATTACTTCGAAACGCGGAACGAAAAACGAAGCATCTGACGAATTTTTGGGAAGATCCATTATTAGATTAGGCTGAGAAGTTTGCGCAGAGAGTTATAAGCAAATATTCATGTTTTTGGAAAAAAAAAAATTTCAGCTAAAAAAACAAATTGGATAATTATGCACTTAACTGTATCACCTATTCTTATCATATTATTGCCAAATTTCAGCGCTGGGCAATTTTTCATACAAAAAATTCCTCCTTGAGCTGAGGGGGGCGGACGTTTTGGCGTTTGTTCGAGGACAGTACAAAAGGGCGTCCACTTTGCTGTTCGCGGCGATCCCGTTTGCGCGTCCGCAACGAATTTCGCTGCGCAACCGCGGCGTGTTCGCAACGCATTCGCGGTGGCGGCCGCTCCGCCCCGCAACCGCCATATAAATCTGAAATTATATTTGCATGGCTATAGTATCCGTATTTCTGTAACATTGAAATACCACAAATGTAGGCACAGCTTTATAGAGTGGCCATAACTTGTTCGAACAACCTTCACGGTTAGCTGAGGCATCACGTGTAAGATATTTCATTTCACCAATAACCATTACGGGATTTATGGCGATGCAACAGTAATCGATAACTGCCGCACTACGCTGAAACACAAACAATGTGCCCCAATGTATTGCCGATTACATTCCGTTATTGTACTTGCCCTGTACAAAAAATACTGTTATCGATTACCTACTAGCGAATTGTTAGACCGAATATTCGTTATACATATGTGGATAAAGGCGATGTGACATTAAATAAATTTTAGAATAGGTAATAAGCGATTGTTATCTTACACGATATGGGATTTTTATAGACCTTCGAAGAACAGCTTCAAATCTGTGATGACTCTACAAAGGCAACAGAGAAACCTTTTAGTAAGGAGTACCTTCTGAAGACTGCTCTACTTTGAACTATTCATAGATTTATAATGTATTAAATACAGGAAGATAGAAAAGAGGTCGATATCTTTCTTTACTCCGGAAATCAAGAAGTGTACGTTTCAGAAAAATGATCAATGACTGCGATGGTGGACAGTATGGACAAGGCCCCTGTATATTCTTGCGAACTGTATTGTATCAAAGTATTTTAATTTAAACAATGATGCGAATGTTATGATTAATATAATATAATTAAATAAATTGTATGAGAGAAATTGCTTCATGATTTCCATGAAGAAATGATGGATGTGTCGTGTGAAAGATGACATAAGTTGAAAGAGAGTCTACTGAAATGAGGGAGATCGCAGTAGTCAGGGTCGAACTAATTCAGGAGGACCTGGGTGCCTCTAACAAGCCCGGATTATAGTTCAGAAATGTTTCAAGCAAGTTTCGGGGATGGCCAGCTCAGATGTATTCATTTTCCGATTTTTTTTTACTACATCTATCTCTATAATATAAAAATGGATCACAAAATGTGTTGCTAAGCTCATAACTCGAAAACGGCTGGACCGATTCGGATAATTATGTTTTTGTTGTGTTTGTAACCATCGGCCGACCAGGTTTTAGAAGACTTCAGCCCGTGCCAAGCCGGGACGGACCGCTAGTTTTTAATAAAATTGTATTCGTATAAACATAGTATCTGATCTTGTTACTCGGACCTAGTCTGCACGATACCCCAATGCTACCTCAGATTGGATATCTGTGACATTCTCAACCTAATAATTGATAAGGAGTGGCTGGTGAGGCGCCATGGCGACCTCAATGGTACGTGTAACACACACAGGCTTAATTGTAATTTCTAATATCATCTGCCTAGCCTGTTTCCAACTTTATTGGGGTCGGCTTCCAGGATAAGATAGGATGCAGATGAATATCAGTATTTTACATGGAGCGACTGCCTATCTGGACTACCACACCCCAGTAACTTTATAATTCGACAACCTTTCGTAAGACTGGTTGTCAGATTTCGCTAAGCTTCTGGCCAACAGTAACGACTGACAAAGACCTACATAACAAATGACGGACGACTCTATGTGCTTTCCGAAGTTCGGAGAAAACTCGTTATAATAGACTGTAATCCATCCAGACCAACCACGCCAAGCACAGCTGAAACTTGAAGAAAGACTTTGTTTGATAATTATAGCCTCCAATTCCAACATCGTATAAAATAATAAAAATAATATTTCCAGTTTAAACTAGAAATATTTCTGATTGCTGGTAATAAGTATTATTAATATCTGATACGAAAATAGTTAAGAATTTTCCTTTTTTTTCTTTGCTGGGGGATTTATTTCATATCTACTCGATATTGTTATTAACACAACAAACTAATAACAAAAACATTTTTTTTAGTTTATCTTTATTTTATCATGCACGTTACATCAAACATTGTTGATGAATTAAAGATGGTTGATTCTGTCGGTAATTTATTAGTTAAAATGTTTCTGTGTGATTTGCTTTGACGATAATTGTATCACGTGGTATTTATGACACGTTTTATATAAAAGTCTGTTATTTTTTTTATATGCTGGCGTTTTTAGAATCAGATTTTTTTGGATTTTCTTTTTAAATTGCGATGATACAGGTCCCTGTTTCAAAATAGTGTTTTACAATAACGTTCTGTTTCTTTAAGACATTTGACGATGACAGAGACAGAATACCATTTCAAAGCTTAGCGTTTAACGGAAGCTTCTGTTGGTGCAAAAGTCATTTTACTTTCTGTATCTATGTGCTTGTGCATGTGCATAGAGCATTTTATTTTCGCATTGTTGTTTTTAGTGCTTCTATCGTCAGGCTGTTTAATAGCTATTTAAACTGCCTTAAATCTGCATGTTGTATCGGTAGATGTATATTATATATGTTTATATCTTCGTTGGTTTTAGTTTCTTTCTCAAATAATCTTTCTGCACATATTCTAATAAATAGATAGTTGGTAATGGGCTTCGCAAACTACATAATTTCTTTGTCTTCTTTGAATAGGGCCACGTAATTCGGGAATGATGCACGATTAAATTAACTTATCTAGATTTTTTCATAACGTGAGTGTTCCACCTCGTGATATTAAGTTTTTAGAGTGACGTCATAGTTTCTTTGCAACAGCTAGCCGTTAGATTAGGTTTGTTTTACTGTACGTGCGTAGGAATAACATTCGTAATGAATTTAAAATTATTGAAGCGACGTCGAACTGCCCGGTCGGCTAGGTAAACATCATCGTAAACTTTGTGATTTATTGTTCTTTATCGTTTCGTCACCTTGCCACTGATAACCAAGAACGATCAATATTAATTACAAAATTAAATGAAACATCGAGCAAGTGTGTGTTGGTAGAGAATTCCTAAACAGTTGTCTATAAATAGTGCGGCTATCGGCGCGACTGCAGACAAAAAGCTACCTCACAGAATCGCAAGTTGCACGAAGGTGTGGTCTGCGGTATCTGTCGATATGGTGCGCCATGCCATTAGCGGGATCGACTTGCGGCCAGACGAGTCCACTCGACTCGATAGTCAGGTAGCGCCGGGATAAAAACGCCACTTGAAATGGAGCGGACGCGGCCCGGTCTCACCTAGATAACGCGCGATCGCCCGACAAAAAGAACAGCCGTGCCATAGCCAGCGATACTTAGAAATTCTCAAAAAGACCTCATTGCGATGTAGGTAAAGTGCGCGCCGTCATATCGCCGTGAATCAGTCATCAGCTCGATCTCCGTCTGCTCACAATGAGTGGCCCTAAGCAGCCATTCATACAGCACGCACGTTGATAATAATATAAATAGGCCCAAACGTCCAATGAATGAACTTATAACATGTAAATTCGTCGCTCACAAATCGCGACACAGCTCGGCGCGTAGGCGTCGGGGCTTGAATGAAAATAAACATATTCGGTGTAGTGCTTACCTCTCGATTTTTATGATTTTATCCAGATTAGCGGTAGAGACACAGCACTTGGTTAAAATAACGTTATCAATGTGTTGTTACACTGAACTAGTGGGCATGTCACTGTTATGAACGGGGATACGCGACGCGTGAGGAGACAGTACAGCTCGGCCGGCCGGTTGGGGCGACACTGAGCGTGAATACAGGCGTAGGTGCGCCCGCGTCGCACGCACACACAGACGTTCATTCAAATAACGTCGTCGGGGGGGAGGGGAGGACTTATGAATGGACGTAGTGAAGCCATGTCGTATAGATACCGCTGATAAGGCGCTATGCAAGCATTATACAACATGATACGAGCGAGCGGATCGCCTCGCTCTTACCGCTACCTAATCAACTAATCGTTATACATCCTACTTGTCAGCGTAATACAATGCCATGCTTTATATTTCGACATGATCTTACAAAATAAACCTAGATTATAACAAACTAGAATAGCATGATCAGCATTATTTGCTAAATATCTCTCTACGTTACTATCATTTCGAACAAACAAATGATTGATATGAAAAAAGTAAATAAAAGAGATAAAATTTACAATTTAAATAAGGTTTTAATACTTTAGAAACTTATAATGTTCTCTTACTAATATACAAAGCAACAATATATCACTTGGATATGTAATATAATGAATAAATTATTATTTAAGCGGTTGTCTATGACTACCTTCTTCTTTCGATTGAAATTCTATAGTTTATGGTATAAAAAGCCTTTTCAATAAGATTCAGTCAATCGATTATACACTTAGAGGCATTTTTATACAACATTATTATCTTTTTATAGGTCCCGTCCATAAATAATTCACATCGATCTATAGAAAAAAATAGGTTTGTATAATATTCATTTTAGAGTTACCTATGGCGCACAAAGATCTAACCAACCAACAAAGAACGACGAACCAGCTAGAAGCGTCAATTAGGCAGTGTGCGAAAAAGATATGGCTAGAAGCCGAACTAGGTAATCTTTTCAAAGATCGATCTCTATCTCTGCCTTATATTTTCCCAACTATGTTGGCATCGGCTTTCAGTCGAACCAGATGCAGCAGAATATCAGTACTATAGACTGACTGCATATCTGGCTTCTACAACCCAGTAACAGGGTAATACAATACCCCATGGTAAGACTGGTTGGCAGATTTTCAAGCTTCTGACTAACAGTAACAACTGTTAAAGATCTACAAATGACAGCCGGGACAAACTAGTTGACATTCTTTTCGAGACATAATACAAAACATACATAATGAGGGAACTCGCAATGATAATAATATGGTCTCCCATCCACAGACCAACCTTCACAAGCGAGGCTTACCCTGGAAAATAGGCCTGTGCGGCTGATAATAATTAAGTCACGAGCGCCTCCAAAGATCGATGTGCATTATTTATGGTCCCTAACTACATATATTAAAAAATATCCGTATTTTTACGACAGTCCTTTAAGGAATCCGGATAGCTTGTGAGTCTTGTAGTCTGCTCTCAGTTGAATGAAGCTGTGTAGTATGGAATGGTCCAGTTCCGCCTGTGGAACAGAAAAATTGCCATTAATTGATGCCAACTATGCTTATTGGCACTACCGGTCACGTGGCCAGGTGACTTTGAACTTTATTTCGGTGTGACAAGGTGAAATATTGCTATATATGTATACTGTACATAAATTATGCTTTTTTTTACGTGGTAAAATCATCAAATGAGTCCTCCCACCCCCTACTGTCAGACTTGTACTGACTAAGATCTACGGTGTCCTTCAATAGCTCTTCATGTTCCGGGGTCACGGTGATCATCAAATTATGCTCATGCCGGCGGCGTTGCCCGCGTTTTGGTCCCACGACACATCTTACTGGGATGAAAAGGGTTCTACTACGTGTTATCGAGGTTATAAACTATCTATGTGTCAATCATCCAAATCCATTCAGTAGTTTTTGTGCGTAAGAGTAAAAAATATTTATCCACCCATCCTCGCAATAATGATTGTAGAGTAAGAAAATAAAATATATCAGTAGGAAGTAAGATAGCACACTTAGAAAGAACATCGAATCGAACCCACGTCCTCCACGCTGAACAGTCGTGCTTGTAAACACTATACTAACGACTTGACGGCACGGTTAGGGCAGTGAGGGATTGGACTGCTGCGCTGCGTGTCGTGGGTTCGATTCCCGCACGGAGCAAATATTTGTGTGATCCACAAGTAGTAGGCTTCGGGTTTGTAATGTTGTGAGTGTAATGTTTGTAAACGCACCCACGACATAGGGAGAAATTCCTAGAGTGGGGCAACGATTTAAAAAAAAAAACGATTTCAATTACATACTATATGAACTGACTCAGTTTACTATTCCGCACGATTAGCGCTGCATGTCGCGGATTCGATTCCCGCAGGGAACATAATTTCCCGGGTCCAGCTGTTTGTGTATGTGAGTTTACATGGTTGTAAATGCACCAACGATACAGGAGAAATGTCCTGAGATCACTCACAAAAATTATTCTAACCTTTTGAGAAGCACTAGCGTATAAAATGTTTATCATCAATTCAATGATAAATGAATATAATGCGTCTGGTTTATTCGTCGTCGTCCTTAAGTCGTCACATAGGTTTACATGTGTCGACATAAGTTTAGTTTTAAACCGTGAAAGCTTGTATTGCCTACGAAGGTTTTAAAAAAATGTTTGACTGTTTCCATTGCGGTATACTTATTATCTCTAACAGTCATCTACAAAGGTGTTAGTTGCCTTGAACTTGATTTTAGTCTTACGAGGAAAAGTCGCGATTCACGTAATACAATATTTTGTCCTCATCGAGGAAATCTCATTTCATCTCATTCTCAGGAGGGGAACACTCTGCCTGCGTTTGTGTTTCCGGACACATACAATCTTAACATCTTCAAAGTTAGAGTGAACAGGCTTCTTCTGGGTAAGCTCGTTCCATCGTCGACCTTGTCTTAGTCACTTGTGACCTAGACTAAGGTCAACAACAAACCCGTTTCAAATAAAAAAAATCAGTCCTTTTTTCTTAATTTTCCACCTCGAACTTCAGAGTTAATATGTACTAAGATCTGACATGGCTTTATTATTTAAAAAAAGAGTTCATAAACCAATAACCGATATATTTATAGTTATCCTGAATTCTAAATTAATATCGATATTTTAAAATAACAAAAACTAGTACAAAAATAAAAATAAAAAAACTACAGCATACAAAGACGTCAGCGATGGAACAGACTTTATTATTATATAGAAATAATAGAAATGAGCCACGTGACATTAGTTTATTTGACGTCAAATAATCCGGCATTATTAATATGCATATATTACAATGTTTACGTCTATTAATAAAAACAACACGGATTTGAATACCTTGAGTTATTTACGTATGTTTGTAAGGTGCAAAATTAACAGGTTTTCTTTCTTTTTTATTAGAAATTTTTTCTCCTCTTTGTCCCAGTTTAAGTAGGTCGCATCCGACATTGTATATGTGCTGGGTTTTATACCCAGGTAGGGCTAAATATCTTTTTTTTACGTGTCCATCCCGAGTGTTTAGTCCTCCTACCCAGGGCAGGGTGAGAGGGACTGTCAGACTTGGTAATGAGAAAAGTCCCGCGACCCGGCAGGCTTTGGCCCTCTAGAGGGGGCTCCGTCACAATGCTGACACTCTTTGAGGCGCGCGTGGAAAATAACGCGCCGTCGACCCGGGCATGGTCTATATAAATATCATCGGGATATATTTATGTAGCTGCCCGTAACCATAGCGACTACCCTATGATTACTATGTCCCTATGATTACTAGGTCTACTTAGACCTATGTTGCATGTGACTCAAATATTACCGGCCCGGTTGGCACAGTGGCTGAGCGACTGAACGCTGCCCAGCGTGTCGCTGGTTAGACTCCCGCTAGGAACATTATATTTGTAGGATCTATATTAGGTAGTTGTACTGTGTATGGATGTTTGTGCACGTGCATGTCAGTTTAACTGCTTGTTAATGATACAGGGGATTTTTTTAAGGAGGAAAAATACAAAACAAGCTTGAAATGAAACAATTCTTAGAAATAAAAATAAATCTGGTTTTTAGATGTCATTTTAAGAATCTTCAAGTTATCAAATGTTCCCAATTATATATAATAAAAGTAATATTAAAAAACCTGTCTCTTTTAAAAACACTATGGGAAATCCACTGACATTTTATTCATATACCTATCGTCCACATAACAGTTATGTATTAATTATGCATACTAAGACGAGGTCAGGCTTTTTACAGTTTTAATGTTGTAAAATCATCGACTGAGTTCTGTCGCCCTGGAAGAAGCGTAATTAGGGACTGTCGGACTATTACTGGCTAAAATCCACGGAATTCCTTTCATAGCCTTTTTCATTCCAGGGTAGCCTGTTAAGACAGTCCCATGACCCTGACAGTCTTACGACTACAGACAGTTCCGTGACCCCAGACATTCCAGCGACTTTAGACAGCTGAGATAATTAACAACCACATCAGGGGCGACGCCGGATAATATGACTTGAAAAGAGGTGATTTTTGGTATGACGAATAACTGAGAAGTACACTTGTATTTCTCCAGTTATGTTTTAAATTTTATGTAAGATGGAGCGAGCCTATAGCCAACAACCGGGCCCAAATCCAGATTCCTTGGCTACTACAGCGAAATTTTTTATGAAAATCATAACAATATTGATACCGGACCAGGGAAACTAGCCCAGCACGCCTAGTATGACCAATTCTATCTCTATTCTACTAAGAATAGACGAAGTTATTTCATCGTTATTTCTACTTTCTATGTTGTGTCATTTTGTCTTTTCTTCCTTCGACTCAACCTATTTCTACTGTGCATGCTACGCGTGCAAGACCTCATTTTTTTTACAAATTGCACAATTTTTTTTTGACATCTAGACGTCTTTGCTTTGATGTCACATGTCTTTGAATTTTTTGGTTCTAGGACATGCCGGTTTCCTCACGATGTTTTCCTTCAGCTTTCAGAGCAGGAATGATGAAATAAACTTCACATAGAAATGCACCAGGCTGGGTTCGAATCCATGACCTACAACTCATAAGTCGGGGCCGATACCACTGTGCCACCATTGCTCTATGATGACGGGCAATGCCGTGAGCAAAAACTAGTCTAATATATGTATATGGTACTCACGAGCGTCTCTCCCTCGCAGACCTGATGCAGGTTCTCCGGCTTGACGAGCAGCAGGTTGCAAAGCGCGTGCAGTGCGTCGAACAGAGCGTGCGCAGGCGCAGGGGCCGCGCGCGCGCCGCGACCACACACCGCGCTGCGGTACTCCTTCACGTCGCAGATGGCTATCATTGCACCTAGACATCATGGGGAAAGTAAGAAGAATGCGGTGTCAGGAGCATTATTTATAGTTAATCTTGGAAATGGCCAGAGAGGTTTTTAAAACCTTTGGTTGGTGTTGAAAAATTAAAATTTCACAATTATCTCTCTTCTAGAAGTCTACACCGCTCAATGGCACCAAATCGCTGGCGACGGTAAGCCTGACCAGGAGGGGTATTACAAAGTTTTAAAACCAGGCTTGTTCCAGTGAGTTAACGAGATGGCGCTAGACGACTTGTATAGCTCTGTCACTTTCACTCGCCGGAATAAGCCTGGTTTTAAGACGTTGTAATAACCCCCAGGGCCGTTTGCCAGCCAGACCACCATCCTTTCGAAATTCGGTGCCAAATAATTTTTTACTTTGGTGAGCAGGAGTTCCGATTCCTTTGGGGTGAGCTCCATAACTTGGCTTCTTAACTAGATTGAACCCAAACCTTATCTCAAGATTTCATCATTTGACAAAACAAATACTTGCACTTCGAACTCTGTTTCGAGTCGTTTGGAGAGCCATTATTTTTTTGTAGTAACTGGGAAAACTGTTTCAGATACCAGACCAAAGAAACAGTTCATAATCAAGCAGATTGACTAGTTCTGTAAAATAAACACTACCACTCTTAGAGACCAAACCTGGATTGGACTTGTTTGCTGATGAATGGAAGACGATAATGTCGGAATGTTTGCGGTTCTGTGAGACGACAGAGTGACAGGATATTTTAATTTAGTTGTAATGGCTATCTGCTACACTAAATATTATAATAAAAAAAGATAAGCAAATCAAGTATATTGATTTGGCTCGCGAGGTTGTCGATATGTGGGATGTGGATTCAGCAGTCATTGTGCCGATAGTCGTGTCGGCCCATGGCTTAATCGCCAAGAGCCTCGACCAACATCTCAGGAGGCTCTCGTTAGGCAGCTGGATCAAGGGCCAGATTCAGAGAGCAGTTCTTCTGGACACGGCGCGCATTGTTCGGAGGTTCCTTACTCTGGAGCCCTGACTGCCGGTAGCTTGGACCCTGTTCCCGATACCGGCGGGGCACTATTATTTATATTTTTAAATGTTTTTATTATTTTTGTTTTTGTAACAATATTTAAAAATGTAAATGATAAGGAAAAAAAAAAATGAATAAAGGAATATATTACATAGTTGTGTGCAACTCACCAGCAGAATTAAACTGGTAATTGTGCAAGTGGTCGTATATGACCCGGTGTAGCCTGACAGCCAGCTCCAAGGTAACAGCGTGAAGGTTGTCACCTTCCAGTCCGCCGTGGATCTTGTCCATCACGTTGTTGAGGTACGACACCACTGCCAGACACGCCTGGTAATTAAATAAGTGTAAGTAACAAAAAGAAAAAAAAGAGTGTCAGCATAATGACAGGGCCAAAGCCTGTCGGGTCGCGGGACTAACGAGTTATCTTGGCCGCGGAACGGATAGCCCTTTAGGCTATTGAAAGACACCGTGGATTTTAGTCAGTACAAATCTGACCTGGTCCTGCCCTGTTCTGGGTTCCCACCCAGAACAGGGCAGGACCAGGATCAGAGGCTCATTTATTATTTTACAAAGCTAAAAAAAAAGTAACGAAAGAAGTTGATTGAGTTGATGGTGGTAGGAAGATTAGGGACAATAAAAATATGCTTTCTACAATATACAAAGTTCAACAAGACACTTGTGTATCAAAAAATCTTCTGTAGGTATCAAAAAAAAAAAAAAAACAGTCGTACCATTTTGTGACGTCATAGCTTTGAAAACTAAAATAAATTTGTAGGGTAAGCAAACAAAATGTTTTTTATTCTACTTGTTTAAATAAATATAAATTAGGGTGTTATCCAAATTATGCGAAAATAATAATAAAGCAACGTAATCCGATTCTACGCCAATAAGTACATTATAGACGATTATATTATGTGCGCTATGACAGCGCCTCCTATGACCACATTATTTGAGGACATAAGATCTGCCAATATTTGCCACCGTGGATTTTAGTCAGTACGAGTCTGACAGTCTCTCCTGGCGTCCCCTGGTTGGGAGGACTCATTTGATGATTTTACCACCCTAATCAACTTACCGAAGAAGCAAGAGTATCGATATCTCCTTCCGGCTTGAAGTCAGTCTTCTTCTGCTCAGTTTGAAGATGCATCCTGACCCAGCTCACAATAGCTACAATAGCTCGCTCCAGGCCAGCGTCCAGCTTATTCTCAAGCTGCTCCATTATAGCTGTCTTCCTTTGCATGCATTCGTTCTGTTTCACTGTTGAACTGAAATTGTTTTGGAATATTAAAAAGGGAAGCTTTGCAAGGCGTGATGCAGACGACGAATGTAAGGGTATTACCAATTTGTCTTGCCGACTAAAATGTTTAAAAAAGAAAAAAATCTAGTGATTCGGAATTATAACTACATTTTGAGTTCGATTTTAATATTTTTGGATGAAAATAATATCATGCTGTAGTTTTTTTTTCGTTATGAGGATAATGATAAATGTTTTCGGTTATAGAAATCTCTGTGGAGACTTCTATCAACAACATGGACGATATCATAAAAGTGCAAGTTTGCGCATACGCATATGCAAGTATTTCGCTTCCTTTCTATGGTCTTCTATCTCTTATTAAATGCGTACAGTGATGGGTCTAAAACGAGGTCAAGTAGCGATCTAAGATTAGGTGGCCTACCATGACGTCTTAAAGCGAGAGTAGTTCCACTGCGGGAACGAGATGGCACTAGACGACTTGTATAGCTGTCTTTTTCCCACAGCGGAACTACTCTCGCTTTAAGACGTCATCGTAGGCCACCGGTATTGTTAAAAAGGTAAAAATAATTATATTTTTCGCATGAATTATGCACTGGTTTATCATGAAAGAAGAAAACTAGGTATATTGAAGCTAAACTATTATGTTTCTATGTAAGGTCGAAAAAAATCGATACTTGAAATTTTGGTAACGGACAGGATAGGACTTAAAAGGCGGTCGTCTGCGCATTTATTGAACAGGGTATCTACTCCTACTTGTTACCTTCTGCGCTGTCGGGCTGAATTTATCCCAGTTGTTGCCAAGGGCCGGCTTTAATTAAAGGGATGTTTTTAAAAGCAATAAATATTAGTAAAGGAGACCGGCACACAGCAATCCAGCTGCCGCATTATGACATCTCAATACAAGGCTTATTCCGGTGACGGAACGAGATGGCGCTAGACGACTTGTATAGCTGTCCCTTTCACTCACTGGAACGAGCCTGGTTTCGGTGCGCATCTCTATCCGACCGTTCACGACTTCGCCGCTTTGAGCAGTGACTTAGCGCGGGGCAACCGCGGGGCGACGAGCGGTAAGGTCGTGTATAGAATTATTTGAAACATGCCACGAGGCGGCGCCTGTGGCGACTTCGCGTACTTAAAAAGTGATTAATCTCTTATTCGCGCCACTCGTCGCACCAGTCACTGCTAGAAGTATTGGTATACGGCCCTTTCACTTTGGTCTACCAAAGTGAAAGGGCCGTATACCAATACTGCTGCGTGCGACTGAGTTCGAAATCATACCAAGGCTCTTTTAGCTTAGTCACAAATGAAGAACCAAAAAGTATTGTACGAGATGCTCGAATTCTTCAATTTGTTTATCAATAAATTACGTAGGCTTTTAGCTACACCCGTATTCGGATTTTCATTATTCAGCACAGGTTTCTAAATATACAGGGTGAATTTTTCAACTGGGCGTGGATGGCTATTTTCAAACCTATGAGGAATATCGTAAAACGTTGAAAGGAGTCTCGAGGCCGATTTTGACGAAAACTAAAACTGCATCATTGGATTTTATAAAAATCAAAAATCCTGGCCAGGAATCGAACCCGGTCATTTTGGAAAAAAAACACACCCTGTATTATTACACCTTTCGATAGTATTGCTAATAAGGATCAAATTCTGGGAAGTAATCATATACGGCAAACTGAAGGAAAACGTATAATTACAAAAAAAAAAGATTAATCCTCAAGGCAAAGACCGTATTTGAAACATAAGTTACCGTTTCTTCTTTAAAATAATGCTATTTTTAGTTCAACTCAATAATGTCGTATTGCTAAGTAACAGTGGGATTGTTGAAACGTCAAATCCAGTGAGACAGTGAAAACAATGAAATTTTATATTTCAAATAAATTATGGCTGAGTAGATGTAAAGTAACATGGAAAAATAGCAATTTCATAAAAATCTGCCATTTCCTTAAGTTTGTCGTATATGATTACTTCCCAGAATTTGATCCTTATTAGTAAGACTATCGAACGGTGTAATAATACAGGGTGTGATTTTTTTTCCAAAATCAGCGGGTTCGATTCCTGGCCAGGATCTTTGATTTTTCTAAAATCCGATGATGCAGTTTTAGTTTTAGTCAAAATCGGCTTCGAGACTCCTTTCAACGTTTTTCAATATTCCTCATAGTTTCGAAAGTAGCCATCCACGCCCAGTTGAAAAATTCACCCTGTATATATCGCACGAGAATATATTCGAATTCTTCAATTTTTTAATCAATAACTTACTTATGCTTGTAGCTACACAAATATTCGGATTTTCATTATTCGGCGCAGGTGGTAAAATATACATTGGATTTCTTCACCAGATTCGCGCCGATTAAAGGCTAATTCAAACAGGAGCGGTATCGAATACCAACCGCTGTGGGTACATATCCCAATGCCATGCAAAATACCAAGCACGAGTATTACCGCTACCCACGGCGGTAGTTGATACCGCTCCCATTTTGACCAGGCTAAGTCAATATGCAGCTAACCCCTTAATTTTTTTAAAGATTTTAATTTTATTTTGTTCAATTTTCATACTTAATTTTCAGTAAATTAGATATACTTACGCCACACAAGTGAGGACAGATTCCTGATAATGCTCCTCAAACATTCTGACAATTTTGTTCGCCTGCTTCACGATGTCGAAGAAATAAATCTGAAATTTTTTCAAATATTATTGCTTCCATCTAAGATTATTGCATGACTTTTATAGTAAGTCGTTTTATTTTATTACTTCGTGTAACGGCTGTTACTAGAAAACACAGGTGAGATGACAGACATGACGTTTAGAAATACATAAGAAATGTGTACAGGGAGTTGGATTCAAATGGATATGAAATCAAAATGAAGTTTAAGAGCGCGTTTTCTGAAAGTTAGCAACGTCGCAAATGGCTGTCAAATATTTACAAGTTTTAATTAATTTGATGTTACTGTATGGAAATAAGAAATAACGCTCTGTAGTGCACTAGAAAATTGATATAGGAATGCAATTAAAACACTGAATTTGATGTTGTAACCGTTTCAGATGTATAATAGTACATTGTTCACCGAGAGGAGAAAGTGACCGATTACCATCGAGGGTATCGTTTAAAGGCCGAGGCGTAGCCGAGGACTTTAAAATACCCGAGATCGGGAATCGCACTTTCCCTCGAGTGATACATAGTGCTTTATACTACACCTACGAGGAAAATAAATTACTTTCTACGAAAACTGAATCCTCAAACAACACACAAATTGAAAATGGTGCCAATGGCGTCTGCAATTTTCAATGTTCTTTTTTCAAATTGTTTATCCTGCCGCCGCAGGGTCGCACTGCCAGCCCGACAACATCCAACACACAGCTAGTGGCCAGTATCATTTTGCGAACTTGGAGATAAAAAGTCACTGTAAAAACTTTTTGGCTTCTGATATTTAGGTTACCGGCGCATAGTCTTACCCAAAATTTAAAAAAAAAAACCACGTTAGAAATGGATTTTCATACACTTTTCTCTCCCGCTCAGATGCGTTTTCTCCCCGCATATTTGGTCGATATGCAATGACGTACTTTCTACCCTAAATTTGATAAAGTATCAAGGTACTTTCCAAGCAGGTGTGGTATAAAAGGCATTTTGGAATGTTTCCAAATGCTTTTTCTACATCTAAAACTATGTATTCAGCGTTACGATATTAATGATTGCATTGCGTTATCAATTTTTTAGTGCACAGAGCGATATTTCTTATTTTCATACAGTAAATTTGCAAAATTAATTAAAACTTGTAAATATATGACAGCCATTTGCGACGTTGCCAGCTTTCAGAATACGCGCTTTTAATGATACGAAATGAAATGAAACCTAACCTAACTCATTCAATTAAATCTGTTATTGAAATAAATAAGTAGCTTCTTTTTAGAAATATACGTATTTGTTTGAATCATAAAAACTCATTAGTAAGTAAACACTTCATGGTTGGTTTTTCTTTTTTACAGACATTAATTTGACAAAAAAAAACATTCAAACGAGGAATAGAGAATTTCGGCTTGCAAGTGCGGATTGCAATGGCCTAGGTGGTTAAGGCGTCTGTAGTAGTAGTAGTAATCCAGAGACGCGGGTTCGAATCCCACTTGCAATCTGAAATTTTTATTTCCTCAAAAATCATCTTTATTATTTTGACAGTTGGGAAAGAGAACGCACGAGTTCGGGAAAGGTAAAAAAAACACTAGTATGTGCCCACATCCCGAACGCTATATGCCCCATTAATACGCCACTTTTTGAGCAACTGTATTAAAACATTATATTACCTGAGGGGGAGACTTGCTTTCAGCAATAGGAATGGATTGAAGGCCCAAATCCAGCGCGTAGTCCACGTGTTCAATAAGAAGATGCTGGATCACTACTTCTAGAAGCGCCACAGTTGTTCCTGACAGCTCGTTTGCGGTGCACAGCTAAAAATAATTGTAAATATGAGCTGTTGTATGAGCGGTAGAGCAGTGATAGCCCAGTGGTATCTGCCCCGACTTACGAGTTGTTGGTCGTGGGTTCGAATGCAGCCAGGCGCATTACTTTATGTAATTTATTTCATCACCAATGCTCTCAAAACGGTGAAGGAAAATATCGTGAGGAAACCGGCATGTCCTAGAACCAAAAATTCGAAGACATGTGACATCCACCAACGCGCACCACTGGGCCCGCGTTGTGGTTTGTGGCCAACTCCCTCTCTTAGAGTGGAAGCCTGTGTCCCAGCAGTGGGAACTATACAGGGTGAATTTTTCAACTGGGCGTGGATGGCTATTTTCGAAACTATGAGGAATATCGAAAAACGTTGAATGGAGTCTCGAGGCCGATTTTGACGAAAACTAAAACTGCATCATTAGATTTTAGAAAAATCAAAAATCCTGGCCAGGAATCGAACTCGCTGATTTTGGAAAAAAAATCACATCCTGTATTATTACACCGTTCGATAGTGTTGCTAATAGGGATAAAATTCTGGGAAGTAATCATATACGGCAAACTTAAGGAAATGGCAGATTTTTATGAAATTGCTATTTTTCCATGTTACTTTACATCTACTGAGCCATAATTTATTCGAAATATAAAATTTTATTGTTTTCAATGTCTCACTGGATTTGACGTTTCAACAATCCCACTGTACTTAACAATACGACATTATTGAGTTGAACTAAAAATAGCATTATTTCAAAGAAGAAACGGTAACTTATGTTTCAAATACAGTCTTTGCCTTGAAGATTAATCAGTTTTTTTGTAATTATACGTTATCCTTAAGTTTGCCGTATATGATTACTTCCCAGAATTTGATCCTTATTAGCAACACTATCGAACGGTATAATAATACAGGGTGTGATTTTTTTTTCAAAATCAGCGGGTTCGATTCCTGACCAGGATTTTTGATTTTTCTAAAATCCAATGATGCAGTTTTAGTTTTCGTCAAAATCGGCCTCGAGACTCCTTTCAACGTTTTTCGATATTCCTCATAGTTTCAAAAGTAGCCATCCACGCCCAGTTGAAAAATTCACCCTGTATAGGCTGATGATGATGAGCTGTTGGCCTACCATGACTTCTTAAAACGAGTGTGGTTCCACTGTGGGAAAGAGACGGAGCTATACAATTCCTCTAGCGTTATCTCGTTCCCACAGTGGAATTTTTCTCGTTTTCACACGTCATGGTAGGCCGGATCCAAATATAAGCTGGTAGATATCTCGCGAAACCGCTAAAACTAGACACAGGAAAACCCTACTGTGATTTCAAGATTGAAGAAGAACCAAATAGTCATGGAAACATAAAAAGCTGCACAAATAGCATTGCACCGTAGAAATGGGTTTTGTCGACGAAAGAATGGACAAAATGTAAAAAGATTTCTATCTAAGAATTGCGATGTTTAAAATGTATGTTTCTATTCTACAACAGACTATTGGTCGTGGCTTACTCTGGTAAAATAACTCATAACAATAACTTTGTCTATTCTTGGTAGAATTGAGATATAATTGACCACGCTATGCGTGCTACACAATTTTGTTTCAGTAACATGTTTCAGAGTTGCAACAATAGTTTCTGGCAACTTTACAGTGACTTTGAAACATGTTGCAAGACGGCAGAACAAATTCACGTTGCTGTAACAATTTTATCCTACTTTTATATAAAACTAGCGGCCCGTCCCGGCTTCGCACGGGTGGAAGACCCGGTCTAAAACCCGGTCCCGATGATTACAAACACAACAAAAAAAAACTGCCAAATCAGTCAAGCCGTTTTCATGTTATGTCGTGACAACGGAAAACGAGTTTCATTTTTATATACAGAGTGTTTCTTTTAAATTGGCCAAAAGGGAGAAATCTGCATCCATAAGAGATACGGGAAAACTTTCTTAGGAACCTTTAGCTCTTTTTTGATACTGATAATTTTGGCGTTTTTATTTTTTTGGTCAAGTGTGAGCTGTCCACAGAAATGATTGAAATTGACCAAAAATTTTTTTAATGCCGTTCTTCTCTGTTTCATGTAAGGATCATTTCATTGTATCGGAAGAAAAAAATCGGGACGGCGGAAGTTGGTCAAATTTAGCAAAATATTTTTTCATACAAATTGTATGAACGAAAAAAAATACCAATTTTTTTATTATGCTGTTTGACTTACATACTTTCATATAAGGATAAGATAATTGTATGGGCAGAAAAATATCTGAACAGTAGAAGTTGGTCAAAAGTAGAGTAATGTTTCTTCTAACAGCACTAAGTCGTATAAACAGTGTCACTATTTCATATGATTTGACCCATTTCTATTGTCCGGGCATTTTCCTTCCCATACAATGAAATGGTCTGTACAAGACACTAAATAACATGGCATCATAAAAAAAAATAGTATTTTTTTTCGTTCATACAATTTGTATGAAAAAATATTTTGCAAAATTTGACCAACTTCCGCCGTCCGTATTTTTGACTAACTTCCATTGTCCAGACATTTTCCATCCCATACAATGAAATGATCCTTACATGACACTAAATCAAAAAACATCTTAAAAAAAATTGGAATTTTTTTCGTTCAAACAATTTGTATGAAAAAATATTTTGCTAAATTTGACCAACTTCCGCCGTCCCGATTTTTTTCTTCCGATACAATGAAATGATCCTTACAAGAAACAGAGTCGAAAGGCATTAAAAAAAAAATTGGTCAATTTTACTCATTTTTGGGGACAACTCACACTTGACCAAAAAAGTAAAAACGCCAAAATTGTCAACATCAAAAAAGAGCTAAAGGTTCTTAAGAAAATTTTCTCGTATCTCTTATGGATAAGGATTTCTCCCTTTTGGCCCATTTAAAAGAAACACCCTGTATAGAATAGATAGAAGCAGTACCGGCGTTAGGGTAAGGCGCGGTTAGGCGACCGCCTGGGGCGCCAAATACGAAGGGGCGCCGCAGGCCAACTATTTCTCCGGAAAAAAATTGAATTTGAATTTTTCAACTGTCTTTTGGACACTTCTATAATTTCAGTCCATGAAAGATGCGCAGCTCAACTAGTATTCAGAATATTGGTCTTAATGTACACTAAGAAAAAGATTCCGGAAAAACCTGACCTTCGAAAACTCTGTGGAGATCTCCAATTAAAATTAACTGTAGACTCTAAATCCGATTTGTTTTTACTTGGTAAAATCATCAAATGAGTCCTCCCACCCCGGGCAGGGCGGGAGGGACTGTCAGACTTGACTGACTAAAATCCACGGTGTCCTTCGGTAGCACTTTGGGTATCGGAGTCGCGGTATACGTATGTCCCGCAACCCAAATCCGATATAGATGGGTGTATGTTATGTGATGAGCTGAAAAGCCTGAAATCTTTTTTGCCAAATCAGAATGTGGCTACCCCTGGTTTTAAGTTTTGAGTTTGTATTCGGGCACGCCGCAATCTCGGCGATAAGAGCCCTCTTTGAGGAGTGGCTGGATAGGCGTCACGACGTCGTGACCTAGCACATGACGCAGGTCCTCACCGGACACGCTGTGTCTGATAAGGAAGGAGGAAACGCCTGGGTTGCACCACTATGAGCATCATTCGGTGGACACAGTAGAGCAAACGGTGCAGAACTGCCCCGCCTGGGAAGAGCACCGACGTGTTCTCACGGTGGCCATAGGCGGAGACGCATTGGTCGCTGCCTTCTTTATTATATCTATGGTCATTGCCATGCTGCAGGGCGAGACAGAGTGGGAAGCGGTCGCCTCCTTCTGTGACGCAGTCATGGTCGCGAAAGAGGAGGTGGGCCGCGTGAGGGAGACGATAACGTCCTTCCTCCACCCCAGCCGCAGTGGAGACGCCCACGGTGTCGGACGTCGGCAGATGATCTCCGCCAACGTAGGCACGGACTTGCGGGCAGCGAGTAAAGGGCAACACGCTGTCCGACGACGGACCACGCCCGTGTCAACAGCGCGTTGTGTTCCACGCGCGCCTCAAAGAGCACAGCACGACGACGGCCCCCCCCCTCTAGAGGGCTAGAGCCAGCCGGGGTCGCTTATCTCATTACCGTGACCCCGGAACATAAAGAGCTATTGAAGGACTCCGTGGATTTTAGTCAGTACAAGTCTGACAGTATGAGGTGGGAGGACTCATTTGATGATGTTACCAGGCTAAAAAAAAATGCACTTAGGGGGCGCCGTAGAAAATCTCGCCCAAGGGCGCTGGTAGTGCTAAAACCGGCACTGGATAGAAGAAAGATGAACGTGAAGCTAAAACATGACATTATAATCAGAACCCGGTTCAAGGACAAAAGATTACAATAAATGCCTATAAGTATCAAACATTGTTAACATTGTCATACAGTCATTTAGATCAAGTGTAAATATAAAGAAATACATTTATTCTCTTCAATTAAACATATAATCTAAATGAATAAACATAAAACACTTTAACAGATAACACAGTAGACGGCTCGGCGTTTGCTAATCTGTTTTGCCTACAATCCGCCATTGTCTTGTAATAATTTTATTAAGAAACCACTTATACGTAACATTTCTTGGAACACTACGTTTCTTGGGTACAGATAGGGACTGTTTTTTCTAAGAATTCAATATTATAATATACATTTTGAATTTCGTAAGCCAAAGTACGTACAAAATCGTGTCCTAATTAGGATGCTACACATCCTAAATGCGATTACTCTTTCCTGAATTCAAGACGTCCTGAAATCGGACAATGTAATTGCCGCTTATCTTTTTTGCATAGTAAAATCACAACGACGATATATTACTAGACTCCGCATGCACGATATATGGAACAAAAACTATTCTGTCAACTCGCTGAGGTACTACGTAAGAAGGGGGACGGGGTACTGCGTTGTGATTGGCTAACTCAAGGTCTGTTCTGTCTCAAGGTATGTTTACGGCTCACAGGAGTGGTCGAAATAAGACGGATATAAGACTTTTTTGCCTAATGTGTTGACAGACATCGGTCGCCTGTTATTAGGAGTCTAGTAATATACCGTCGTTGTGAAATCATAACTTACAGTCTTGCACCTCGTGAATGACGTCTTAGCATCGTTGATCATTTTCTGAACGAGTTGTTCGCTCAGAAACGTCTCGCCGCCATAGTTCTCTATCTGCGCTATGTTGATGTTCGCGCGGGTACCGATCACCGCTTGGATGTCGCGTCTCAGCTCTTGAAAACTGTTGAGAAATAAATTGGGTTTTATTCCTATTATTAAGGTGAGGGTGATTATCGTTTATTATGCAGAAAAGAAATAGTCAAGCACAATAGTGCAAATAATAAGGGTCGAAAAGCAGACACAATGAGAAAAATAAAAATGCAGATTAGTTATGAACAAAATCTTTTTTTTTTCAATAAAATTGTCAACTTGCCTGATGCACAATTCTACTTAATTGACTAAAACAACGAAGTTTAGTAAACTTTTATAGCTCTTTTTCAGATTTATCATTTCAGCGTATTGCAGTCCACTGCTGGGCATAGGCCTACCCAAGCTCGGTTTTTCATCCAGCCACTCCCAGCTATGTGCTTCAAGTGGCCTACCATGAACTCTTAAAGCGTGAGTCTTTAGGCTGTGGGAAAGAGATAGCGCTAGACGACTTGTATAGCTCTGTCTCTTTCCCACAGCCTAAACTGGATCGCGTTAAGAGCTAGTGGTCCTGGTCATACATTAATCTTGCTGCGAGGTATCTCACCCTACTTTATAGTTTATTGGTGCATTTCATGCTTCTAAACCTAGTGGTCATTAGAACTGTGCGTTTTTGGTCAATGAATTTTAAGATTTTTAACCATTAGAAAAAGTCAATCTTACCCGCCACCCTGTATCTGCTTCTTAACATGCTGCTTCTCAGCATAGTACGCATTCAGCGCGTTAGACATGACTGCCTTCAGTCTGCGAGTCTCCAACGCCGCGTACCCATCATTGGCGCCCGCCATCGCACCGTTCACGAGCGCGTCCCGGCGAAGATCGCCGGTCGTCGTATTGTTCTCGGCGGACACTAAACCAGCCTGGACTAGCTCGTCGCATACTCGCTGGGTGCTGGATTCAATAAATATTTGTTTTAAAAAAATGTCATTGACCTAGCTACCTAGTATTTCTCCCGTTCAGTGGATTTTTTAGTTGAGTCAAGTCATTTGTACCGATTCAATTCTTTTAATGAATTCCGAAGGCAATATTATAAAGACAAATAAATTATTTTTAGTTTGTTAAACCCTAGTAAATCTATTAAAAAGCAATTTAAAATAATCAGCAAGCAACACCGCCGGCCAATCGGTCAGATCGGTGGCTATTCGCCTTTTTTCTTTTTAGCCTCAAAGCTTCCATTTTGCCAGTTGTTGTATAAATACAGGTTAAATGAGTATGCAACTTCGAAAAAATATTCTAGGATATCTTAAACGGAACATACCTAGTATACATTTCATACAAATTCTTCAAGTACTTCTCGACATCGTTCTTATCAGCGAGTTTGGTCTGTATGTACTTCTGCAGCTTCAGGAGAAAGATGTTGAGCACAAACTTGGACATCACCTGGTCCGGGTTTGGGAACACATTGCTGATGATCGTGTAGTTCTTCTTGCAAAGTGGTAGGACTGCTGAGAATATGTCCTTGCCAAGTAATGTGTTCTGAAAGTTATTTTATAGAATATTTGTAGGAGTCTATTTACTTTTATAAAAAAACCTGAGTCCAAAAGTCAAAGTGTGCCAAAAAACAAAAAGGTGTCATACAAATGTAGGGGAACTCTACCAGAATATTTTTCTCTATCACCACAAAATCTATGAAATCATTCCTCTAGCTAGTTGATTAATCATTTAATTAGTAAAGTCAGTTGTACTGTACATTCACAATGTCGAAAGCCATAGTTTATAATCATAATTATTATTAAATCATAAGTAACATAGAAATAAAGAACTGATGCATAAATATGCCCAAACTGCCTTTTTATTCAAATAGCCCACTGTACAAACAGTGACATGTACTTATCACACTTGTAGGTTGATAATATTATTGTTTTATAATTTATATGTTGTTTTTTATTAACTTTATAACCAAGGTCATGTGCGATTACGAAAATTGTAGTTATAATTAGCCGGAAACATTCAACACAAACACACAAGAATTTAATATTTATATTTCTAACTTTGTTCCCAATGTCAAAGTTTATGTTTTGGATTCTCATCTACTTACCATTTGACTGGTCTCAATGAAAGCATCAACACACTGCGAATATCCCTTGAAATTGGTCATAATGTTCGCTATATCCTTCATCTTAGCCATATTGCCCTGGTTCTGGGCCTTTACAAACTCTTCGATGAGGTTCCTTTCAATCTCGTCATATTTGGCTTCTATTTTCTTCTTGGCAACTTCAAATTTGTCAGGTGGCAACTCTTGAGCAATTGTATGGAGCTTTTGTATGACATCTGCTGCTTCATTCAACTGTAAATTTTGGGTACTTTTTAATACTAAGTTTATTTTTTCAAAATAAAACATAATCTAAGAGGAAATTCCTTGATTAAATAGATTATTATTATTTATAATTGAAAAGGAATCATCATCATCTGCCAAGCCTTTTCCCAACTTTTGGGGTCAGCTTCTAGTCAAACCAAATGTAGCTGAATATCAGTATTTTACAATGAACAACTGTCTATCGGACCTCCACAACGAACCAACTTGGTAGTACAATACAATAGCCCATGGTAAAACTAATAATTGAAATGAAATACTACTCAAGTAATAAAGTTAACAAACCTTGCTAGCATCATTGAACAGATCAATGAGCACAGGCCCAGGGCTCAGGAAGTGTGACAGATGTGAGAGTAAGTCCCTGGCGGCCGCCGCTCTCGCTCGAGGCGCACGCGCAGCTCCCAGCTTCTCGCCCACGTCCAGGGCACGTCCCCCGCAACGAGACATGCGCTCATCTAAAGCGCTGAATACACCTACACAATGCTGGAAAATAGTAAAAAAATATTTTAATAGCCTGAAGTTTTTAAATTAAAGAATAAACAATGTTAGTGGTTTTCTGGATGATTACACAATACACATGGTTTTAAAATTTTCCTCACATTCAATTCACCATTTTGAAAGTTTTATCCTCAAACTATTGTTTCAAACATTAAATTGAAGTGGTAATACAATTTAAAACTATGATTATTTCAGTCATGTCATGTATGATGTACATAGGTATATCCAGTCCATGTAAAGTATGCCAATTTTTCCAATCCATGTTTTTCCAAAGTGACTGAATCAATTTTGTGATACTTATTTTGCAAACAGTTCATTTCAATTCAATTCAACTTCATTTTCAAAATTATATTATGTTTTACATATTATACAAAAATTAATTGTGTTGAGATTGTAATGTGTTACGAAACAGCCCTGCAGAACTACTATCCATAGCCATTGACTGCAGATGAGAAAATTACAATCATTTTTATGATACTTACAGTATGTTGATCCATAATTTCAGCCAGTTTAGCACCATACAGTTTTTCCTCTTCCTGAACAGATTGTTCCAGTCTAGCACATTTCCTTTCCTGTCTCTCTTGTAAAACCTGGTAGAATTCACAAAATGACATTTTAATACAGTTAATGAGCTTGATGCTCATATTAACTCAAAATTACTTAACAAATATCACCCTCCTATAGTCAAAAGCACAGGAAAAAAATCTTCAAAACCATCAAGCATTTCATGAACACTCCATTAGTTGCACATTTTCCAATTGTGGAACACACAGAAGCATTTTGTGAAATTTTAATGTGATTTAAATGTATCTAGAGCCTCATAGTATTCCTCTATAACTTAATATGGATTACTATTAGCATCCCTGCAGCGACCTGCGTGACTGCATTTGTTATTTTTTCACACAAAAATTACAATAGTAGAACGCAACAACTAATTAGCTAATGGAGTGTTAAACATAATTATTAATATTTACTATAGGTGCAGTCAATCTTTCCATAAGCTTATAAAATGATATCTTATAAGTAATCTAATCTCAGAAACTACAGGTTAATTATTATTGAAGATTTATTTTTGTATTGGTGAGTCCACTATAAGTGGAAGCTTGTTAACATAATGCTACAACCAACAGCAGACGAGCAGCGGGCGAAACCGCAGGGAACAGCTAGTTCTTATATACGGCTTGTCCAGTAGTGGACTTATTTGGATTAATTTTTCACTTCTTTTCTCAGTACTTAAACAATGACAGTTAAACAAAATAAATCATGCATACAAACCTTCAGATCCTGTATGGCTTGTGTAAAAATGTCATGAATCATTTCAGGATCAAATTGATCATCCTTCAATCGAGACTCCTGCATGCATCTTCTCACCATTCTTTCCACAAATTCATCAGGATCGAACGGATCCTACAAAATTACATTATTTACAAAATAAATTACAATAATGTAATTACATTATATACATATTATACATTACGTTGTTTTGTATATTTCTAAGTAATTAAATCTTAATCTGTAATGAAATATCACTGAAAAGAAACAATAAATACAAAATAGTACTTACTTGTTCTAACTCTTTGATATATTGGTTCATCATCTTGGCAGCGTTGTGATATAACAGGAGAAGTTATACTAGCAAACTATTCTTCAAAAATTTATAGTACTTTATATAAATAATGAGTTTACCAACACGAAACGCCTACTTTTGTTGAATGAATCAGTCAGTTCCTTCACAAAAAATAAATCAACATCAAAAATGACAGATATTTGTAAACTGACAGATGACATTGACGTTGAAATGACACATGACTTCACATGACAAATATTTGTTTCCTCATAGACCTATGAAATGAACTAAGCAAGCCCTCTCTGAAAAGACAATGAAAATAATAATTTGCTTTTTAGTTTATTATGCAAACAATATTTTTCCTTTTCTTCTAGTGGGGCCAAATTTATCTCTCAAGTTTGTGGGCGCATCACCATCCTTTTAGGTCTATGGCAATGATCTAGCGGCTAGACGGGCTAGACCATTGCCATAGACCTAAAAGGAGTCTGTGGGCTAGACCCTTAGTACCGGAGCACACGGCGCGTTGCGGCGCCGCACCGCAAAGATTTCGCCTTACAAATGATTGTCACGTGTGCCTGCCAGTAGGGCGAAATTTTTGCGTTGCGGCGCCGCAACGCGCCGTGTGCTCCGTCAAGGCTAGACCGGCTAGAGTCTAGCCGGTCTAGCCCACAGACTTAATATGGAGTATACACTGTCTAGCCCCATGGGTCCAGCACATCATGGTTGGGTCTAGCACGCATTACAGATACTAAATGATTTTTCTTGACTTTAACTAATTTTCTTTCTTATTAGACGTTTTTTGCATCTCGCAACATAAAATAATCCTGTTGCTGTCGTCTTAAAAGTCTTTCACTATATTCCAAGTGTATTGCAAAACCCACTTTTGAATAATATTAAATCACCTTCATAAAACTTCTATATTAGAATAACCATTTCATCATTGAATGGCCCACTCGAAGGACATGGTGGGTGGAACATGTACCTACTGTATGTACTCTTTCGCTTGGGCGGAGTTGGGCGGAACACTGAACGTGTTATCAGTTTGTGTTGAACTGGTTTAGACCTAGTATAATGTACTCTGTGGTTTAGACCGAGTTCCTGTCCGGTCTACCCAACCCTGATGTTAAAGGGAACAGAGCCCCAATGGATATCTAGAAGAGACAACTTGACTGTACTTTTTTAGTTCTTTTCTATGATAAGTATCTACTTATTTACTAAGCACTAAAAAAGAATACAAGAGGATGAGTCTTCAGAAAGCCATAGGTTTAATTATCGTTTTGAGTAATTAATTCTCAAAACAAGAAGTTTATGGGGAACAGGTAAAATAGGTATTATGCATAAAACTTAAAAGTTCGATTACTTCAAAACCAAGGCCTAAACCGCATGATATAGGGTTTCAATTGTTGTGCCTATTTTTGTATTAGTATATCAAACATTTTAAAAGAATGCATTTGCCTAATTACCAATCACCCTGTATAGCGGTTATAGTTAATAGTTAAAGTTTTATTTGGATCACAAAGAAAACACAGTTGGCACAAATACAATATTAAACGATGATAGCTGCAAAAGTTTTCAACTGTGTCGCAGCTATCAGCGCCCATCCAGACAAGAAGTTATTTAAACTAAAAATTAAAAAAAAAATAGAGGTTATATCTCAACAGTAATAACTATAGCTATAACTGTAATAGTTTAAACCCCATGTAATGTAATAAAGAGATAACGTTTGTAAGTTTGTAAGCGCAAAGCATAAGATGTTGTAACGACCATTATTATTTATTACTTACGACAAGAAAACAACATGTATAAAATACAAATATTAATTATTGATAACCCAATCATTCAATAAAATCTTTTTGTAAAGTATTTAATGTTGGTTTTTCTGAAAAAATATAGTTTTAATTTTAGAAACAAAGGAAAAAAATGACATAAATGTAGCAAATACGTCTTTTTGGAAGATTTCTCACTAGTGAAAGCGTTTTTTATATCCAAATTCTTTGTGATGTCGTAATATTTTAACAAAATTTTGTGCGTGCTATTGGCGATTTATTATTATTATATTGATTTACTCTCTTTCATGAGAGTTGTGTTGAAAGATATTATCAATCGAAAAGCTAACAGTTTGACAGGAGGATCACTGAAACCTTGGACATACGTGAGTAGTGAGATGTCCAATGTATCCTAAACGGGTTAGGATAAAGTCGATAGAGCTCAATGGCTGAGCGCCTCAGTCCTCGAAGCTCCGAGGTGAATGCCTTGGAACAACGAGGCTATCTCATCGGCAAGAAAATCGGGCAAGGATCATATGCCACCGTCCACCTGGCTGAGTATTGTGATGCGGCCAGCCCGAAGCGGATGCACCTCGCGTGCAAGATCTTCGATAAAGAAAAAGCACCTCGGGATTTTTTAGAAAAGTTTTTTCCTCGTGAACTTGATATACTAACAAAGATCGAAAATCCCCATATCATTCAAGTGCACAGTATTTTACAACGTGGGCCGAGAGTGTTTATCTTTATGCGTTATGCTGACAACGGCGATCTGTTGGATTTCATAAAACGGAATGGAGTTGTCCCGGAAAACCAGGCGAAGCTCTGGTTTAGACAAATGGCTAGCGGACTGCAATACCTTCACAGCAAAAATATAGCACACCGCGATTTGAAATGTGAGAACATTTTGCTATCAAGACGTTTCAATGTGAAGTTGGCGGATTTTGGATTCGCTAGATTCTGCACGGACGGCGAAAATCGACGTGTACTCAGCCAAACGTATTGTGGGTCCGCTGCGTACGCCGCCCCTGAGGTAGTGAGCGGTACGCCCTACAATCCTAAGCTAGCTGATGTGTGGTCTCTCGGAATTATCCTCTTCATAATGCTGAACGCTTCCATGCCGTTTGATGATTCTAACTTGCGCAAGTTACTGAAGGACCAAATGTCGCGCAACTGGGTTTTTAGATCCAGAATCCGTGATACAGTATCGGCGGCGGCCAAGTCGATCGTGCGGCACATTCTGGAACCTGACATCACACTGCGCCTCACGCTAGACCGGGTGCTTTCGCACGAGTGGACCCGGCCCCGCAAGGACAAGAGCGCAAGTCTGATGGGGCGGTTGGTGCAGTCGGCTCCCTCGGCGCCGCACTCGCCTGGCAAGCGCGAGCACGACGAGGCCGGCACGTCGGCCGGCGCGCGCGTTTCCGGCGACCACCGCGAGACAGAGCGCGAGCGACACGACGATATCAACATGCGCACACACGACTAACGCACCATAAACTTAAATAATAATAGTATTTACTATGTATCTATAATGTTTACGCAAAAAGTGTTAATAATCTTGAAATATTTTTGACCTTCAAAAATTGAAAATTCACTTTATTATTTTGATTTTTTTTTACAATTGACGACTTAACTGTTGTTGGTCGGCAATAGTGAAAATAAAGTTTTTATATTAAATTACCATAATTATATTTTGTGTTATTCAAAGAAATATATTGCTAGCCTTCCTCAATATTTCGTGAAATAAGATAGTGGGTACCGAACCGACGGGTTGGTGTTATACATGTATGTCTTCTCAAAGTATCCTATTTCTTTTGGTTTTAGGCTTCTGGATGATTCTCGCCATGAAGTCCACACGTAATCTGGTGCGAGAACGTTTAACTTTGTTAGAGAAACCGATAACACCATACAGTATGGGCATATGTGGATATTTGATATAGAACGACAAAATGTTCGTGGTATCATTAAAGTATATTTCCACAGGTGACACGAAGCTTAAATAGTGCACAGCCAGATAATTGATTCGCTTTTCCACATCTGGTCGACTGGGCTAAAAAATAAGCGTCGAGTAGAATTAGTAATTTAATCTTGGTAGTGGGTATTATTATTTTCTGACAGCAGCTTCCTACATCTACTCGTTTAATAATCTTGGTACCTGACCCCTCTACAGCAACCGACCATTCGTACGAGGTTAAGCTGCTTTTCCACCAGAGATGCGCTATGCTACGTTGCTGCGGATGCGTTTTTGATATCCACATTGGTTTACATAGCAAATCTCTGGTGGAAAGGCACCCTTATGCGCTAGGTAAATTATTTCAACCATGTAACCATGCGGGTACGTATCAAAATCCCGAAAGTTCATAATACCTATGTTTGAAATACCGACGTCCAAAACACCGAAATTCAAAATACCGAAAGTTTTAAATGCCGATAGTCGTTATGTTTTTGATCGAAAACCTCGGTTTTTGGAGGAGCAAGTCGACGGAGCCCCACTCCGCGGGGCTCCTACTTCTGCGTGGTTAGAAAAAAAAATAACCACGAAGAGGATGGCGGGGTCGACCTAGTCGACCTAGCCGGCTAAACCTAGTTCTAACTGAAGATAAGTATGATACACGTAGGTTTAACCGCATGTGGTCGGTTACACCTAGGTTTAGCCGGTTAGAACTAGGTCTAACCTCGGGACTTGCTGGCACCCCGACTCGGACAATTTAGGTTAGAAGAGGATGGCGGGGTCTGAAAGACCCCGCCATCCTCTTCGTGGTTATTTTTTTTTTAACCACGCAGAAGTAGGAGCCCCGCGGAGCGGGGCTCCGTCGACTTGCTCCTGTGAAGGAAATTTACGGCATTTTAAACTCCAGGTTTTTAAATTTCGGGATTTTAAACTTTCGGGCAAATGAACTTTCGAGATTTAAAACTTTCGACCAAACAACCATTCGGCGTTTCAATTTTCGGGATTCCGTCCATCGGTATTTTAAAATTCGGTCTTTTAAATTTCGGTATTTTAATACGTACCCAACCATGCACCCCATAAAAAAAAAATAGTAACGCTCAGCACCAGCACAGTGGGTATGGTTCAACTTTATGTAGCCAAAACAATATTTAGACTACGTCCTGGTGGCCTACCATGACGTCTCTTAATGCGTGAATAGTTCCGCTCAAGGAACGAGATGGCGATAGACGACTTGTGTAGCTCTGTCTCTATCCCACAGCCTAAACTGGATCGCATTAAGAGCTCGTGGTAAACGCCCCTGCTGTCCTCACCTAATCATAATCGTCGCATCGCCTTTATCGAAAAATAAAATGCTTAGGTAGGTACTTACTGTTACATTTCGCGTGTGTATACTTTGATAAGGTTCAATTTCTCCAAAGAATTTGACAGATTCTATCTCGCCTTCAATATGCTCGCCTTTAGAGAAACATATTAAATCAAGTAATAGCATCAGACGGTAATTTGTGAACACGATTTCGCGAGACAATAATCACCCAGACTCGTACATCCAAGCATCGGCCATCATCATCTCAGCCGTAGGACGTCGACTGCTGAACATAGGCCTCTCCTTTTGATCCCCACATATGCCTCAGTTATAACTTAATTATCTCGCAGAATTAAAACCACACTCGCGAGCAAACGTATGGAATCCTTGTAATGGATCCGGGATAGGTCCTTATATAACGGCGAGACTTGAATATAGGTATCAATTTAATGTTAACAATTAAACCTTTAAAACGGTACCTTATTATTCTTAACTAGTTACTGTTAGTACTGTACTTACTCAAGAGGAATCGGTGATTCCATACGTTTTTTCACGAATGTAATTGTATAATACTACCCAAAAATATAAAAAACATAGATACGTACTTATTTAGAACTTAGTTTATGCTTAAATAAATCATCAAACGATTAAATTAATGAAAATGACAAAATAAAAAACAAAATTAATAACTGGCGCAGTGGCTGAGCAGTTGGCTAAGCGTTGCGTGTCGCGAATTTGATCCCAACATGCATCACGCATTATACCGTAGGCATGTACTTATCTTATATGACCTGCAGCTCTGTGCCTGCAGGTATTTCGTTGAAAAACCTTGTTTAATTACACAAATCACAAACCCACCATATTCAAAAGTACGTGTAAATCTTTTTAAAGTTTCCTTATCTTTTTTTTCATCATAAGTATGAATATATCCACTAAAAATCAACAATAAAAATCCAATCTCGTGTATTGTCATTGCTAGTACTGTAAACTATAACTCTGTGATTGGGAATTAATTGATTTATCACGTGAAATTGCAAAGATGCTATAATGAAGTTGGTAGGTAGGTACCTAAGTATTAATAATTAATACTTAGGTTAATATTAATACTTAATTATTAAGCATGAAGGTAGGTACATGTGCAAAGGTACAACAAGTTCAGTCGATCAAACAGGATCAAACGAATAGGTACCGCAATGTAGTGAAAATCGTTCTTGCGTTTTCTTTTTTCTCCTTTTAAATGAGGCTTTAAGCGCTTTCCACAAGCAAGATAATCGCGGCAATTATTATTCGCTCATACGTGGAGATTTTCCGACAAGCCGTTGGTCCCGGCTGTCATTTGTAGATCTTTGACAGTCGTTACTGTTAGTCAGAAGCTCTAAAGTCTGACAACCAGTGTTACCATGGGGTATCGTATTACCCAGTTACTGGGTTGTGGAGGTCCGACAGGCAGTCGCTCCATGTAAAATACTGAAATCCAGCTGAATCTGGTTTTACTGGAAGCCGACCCCAATATAGTTGGGAAAAGGCTAGGCAGATGATGATGACGTGGAGATTTTCCGACGAAAGAAGCACGCGGACTCGCCGCGATTTTCTCACTCGTGGAGATGGCGCCTTATAAGATCACTTTGTTGTCTGTATGTCCGTAGGTCCGTCTATCAAGACCTTTTTTCTAAGGAAGGTAGAAATAAATAGGTACCTATACGTAACTAGCTGCCATCATGCCTGATGCACTTGTTGCTGCTAGTTCTATAGCTACAGGTAACGGTACAGGTACATAGGAACTTGTTTAAAGATTCGTCTCAAGAATTTTCTCCATGATGTCCAAATTCCTCTCGGTTTGATGGAGTAACCAACAATGCCGTATCGTATTGCGACCATTGGAAAAGGTATGTGAAATGTCATGATCAATAGAGCTGGATCATAATCTATTTTCACTTCTGACATGGGGCTGATGTATTCCACTCTGATATAAGTGAATCGTTTTTCCAAATCGGTTCGTGGATGCTAAAATCGATAAAATCATAATGAAGTTAAATAACATAGGTCAACAGCATTTTTGTGCATGGGTTCTACATACGTTATTTTTATTGTTTGTATATCTAGAAACAAGAATATGAACAAAAAAAAGTTCTGAATTTGCTTTTGTGAGAAAAAAATGGGTATATTAAAATCATTGAAAATACTTAAAAATTGACACAGAGATGGGTTATTACAAAGGAAACTGTACATCCATTCACGTTTTTTTTTTACAAAATAAGTTTTAAAATAAAGTTAAATTATTTAAAATTAACAGTTTTAGTTTTCCTGCTATTTTTAGTAGAAGTTTCTCTTATTAACTCCCAAATATAGTCTCCCATCATGTCCCTTTCAGTACTGGCATTTGTAACGTCTCTAAAATGCTTGTCAAATCTCAAATTGTCTTGATGGAAGCGTTCCTTTTGTTCTTCCGTACAAGTTTCCATGTTATCTTTAAATTTATCCAAATGAGAATGTAGCATATGTATTTTTAGTGTATCTTTAGAGACATTCTACTTCTGATGATGGAAAAAAATCGTAATCTTGTCAGTGATCAGCTCAACATAACTTTTAGCTCTAGGGTTAACAATAAAACCATGAACTAATGACTTAAAACTGTTCCTGGCTTCTTTCTCTACAATCCTAAGTAATGTCAGGAAAATATCACAATTGGTTTTTTTTTTATTTGAGCGCCAACAGACCCTCTATCTTTAATTTTCGCCTCTGAAAGCTTTGAAAAAAAAACTCTTAAAGCAAATATTTTTGATTTGTTATCACATTTTTTTAAGTAAATATGCTTGTATGATCAGAATATAATAAGTAAAACCCATGCGCAAAAAATTTTTTTTTATTTGTCGACCGGTGTAATTTATTATACTTTATTTAACAAATGGTACAATCTAAGTGTTAGCTATTTTCTATAGGTAGTAATATTATAACTGAAGAGTTTGTTTGTTTTAACGCGCTAATCATCAGGAAGTACTGATTCGAATATTGAATTTAATCTGTGTGCCAATCATCTAAATCCGTTTAGTAGCATTAGCTGCTGCTCACAACGTCGTTTGCGTGAATGTTGAAGAAATAAAGGCCCACAGCTCGTTCTCCGTAGTAATAGCGTATGTAGCCTAAATGCTGACCCAACTTCTTAATAGAAGTAAATCCATGCAGGACTTTTTGAGTTTATACCGTTAACATACATATATACATACAGACAAACAGAAAAATTCTTAAATCTATATTTTTGGCTTCGATATTGATTGTAGATCACAACCCAAGTATTAGAAAAAATATTCCACTCGGCTGTCAAGTCATCATAATAAATCGAGTAAAAAGTTGGGCAAATGTCAAGCCATCAAAATAAGACGAGTATTCCCGTATCTATTATTAGGATTGAGAGTAGAAGATAGACAGCAACAGTAAAAAAGTGAAAGAATTACTGTCTCAAGAATCTCGTGATTACTGAGAAAATAGGCAATGTATGAAATAGACAAATTCACTTACCGTTAAATTAAGCGTATAAATTGCCATGAAAGGTGGAATATAACCGCTCTGCGAGAATGATGGGACCTCGTCTTTAACACGAAATCCTTTAAAATAAATCAAACGGTAAACATATTGTCCTTACATGATGTTCGATGGCGGTCTTTTTTATCGTAGTAAATAAGAAAATTCATCGAAGAATGAATACTCTCGCCTAGGGTGGGACGGGTGGGACTGTCAGAATGCTAAGAACGTAAATTCCACGATGTTTCATCAACAGCCCTTTAAGTATCAGGGCCACCGTTACCTGTTTAGACAGTCCCGCGACCCCAGCAGGCTTTGTACCTCTGTGAGAGCATCGTCTGATTGCTTTTGAGTCGCTGTCGAACCGGGCAAGGGGGTCTTTGCCCGGTTCGACAGCGACTCAAAAGCAACGGGACGGCGAGTATTGGGCGACTCGCTAACCCTAGCGAATCCGGTACATGCCCGCGCCATGTGAATTTCAAATTCTGTTGCAAGAGAAACTGTTTAAATAATCTTGTATGAAAAGTACCTAGCTTAAAATATAAACTAATCCATGTATTATTAGTACGAGTAATGTAATGAAGTTACTTTACACACACGATATGTATGTATGCCCGCGCCAGTAGGCAGAAATAGTCCCGGGACGTCAGTTACCGTGGGCGTCTCTCAAAGAGGCTGGGTCGTGAGCTGGACGCTGTCCTTTCCCCTAGTCGTTTTTAAAATATGTACAAACCCACCATATTCATAAACCATTATCATTTCATCGTTGAATGTCGCATTTCTTCCACTACAACCACTAATAATAAACAGTGTAATTGCTACGCTGTAATAAGTTACAATGCTACACATGGTCTCCTGCGAGTGCTGTACTGATGCAACTGCTATGGTTTAGAAGTAATTGATTCGGACCATGTGAAATTGCTATTAATGCTTACGGTCTATCATTATGTCGGTAGGTAGTCGACGAGATAACCCCGGGCATGCGGGCAGCGAGTAAAGGGCAACTCGCTGTCCGATGTGGTCCATGGCGACGGCGACGGCGCGTTGTGTTCCACGCACGTCTCAAAGAGCGTCAGCAAGATGTCGGGGCCCCCCTCTAGAGGGCCTGCCGGGGTCGCGGGACTTATCTCATTACCGTGACCTCGGAACCTAAAGGGTTATTATTGAAGGACACCACACAAAAAAAAATTTTTCAGTACAAGTCTGACAGTGGGTGGGAGGACTCATTTCATGATTTTACCACGATATAAAAAGGGTTTTAACTTGGA
The DNA here is from genome assembly GCA_028554685.1 of Agrotis ipsilon. NCBI lineage: Eukaryota > Metazoa > Arthropoda > Insecta > Lepidoptera > Noctuidae > Agrotis > Agrotis ipsilon. The sequence continues at coordinate 9,185,266 of CM052973.1, read as the reverse complement.
GTTTTTTTCTTTTTTGAAAATCGTTGACCCACACTAGGAATTTCTCTTGTATCGTGCGTGCTGTTACAAACACATAAACTCACATACACAAACACCCAGCCCCGGAACACTATCTACTTGCAGATCTTACAAATAAATGTTTCGTGCGGGAATCAAACCCGCGGACACAGAGCAGCAGTCCAATTGCTCAGCCACTGCACCAAACGTGTCGTCAATTTATTCATAAAACAAAAAAAAAATATGACTGTGTTTATGTAGGATCCCACTTAGATGCTTGTTGTTTTTGACTGAGCTCCAGGCTCTCACGCTCTCAGGGTACATATTTCGTATCAACTTGATAACTTCAAGCGTTGCTGAAAAAAAGCGTTTTGACAGACAGAGAGACAACGAAGTATTCGTACAAGGGTTTATATTTGAGGTAGGTACGGTAAAAAAAACAAAAGTTATAAAAGAAGTTTATTTATTCAACTTTGATCAAGTTTCCATTACACAGCGGTGACTTTCACGTCTGGCGCGGATCTGGCAGTGACGTTGTGAAGCTGATGATTGCATAATTGGTAGGTGTTGATCACAGCATTACCAAGGTAGCGACCGGTGGGGTCCTGACGCACTACATGCATGTACTCGTCACCCAAGGTGAACTGGACTTGAGGAGGCGCTGCCCAGTCACATACAACCGTCACTGCTTTGTTCACGGTGGGTGGGTTCACGCAGAATAGCTGGAAGTATAAAAAAGGTGTCACAGTCAAATTTTTTCACCGACCCTTGCAAAAGCCAGCCCGCGACGCTGGACCTTTACCTACTTTTAAATTAGCCTATAACTAATTTCATTGAGATCTAGGCTCAAGCATGTCCCTTGCTGCCCGAGCCGAAGTCCGTACCTCACAGGGAGTGCGGTACCGTTAGCGTGTGGTCGCTTAGTTTTTAACTAAGTTTATTGTCCTGGCTGGGTTCAACAGAACAAAACCTACTAAAGGTTGAAGAATAAAGAGACCATCAATTTAGTTCAGGCAATAGCATAGCTGATGCCATCGGTGCCGGTGGCGGTGCTCCCATGCTGAAGGGTAACCTATGGATATGATTAGAAAAAGTTGTTAATTTATTTCACTTACTTGTTGATACGCTTCATGTTGTCCAGGTTGAATATAAGCGACTGGGTAATCGTATTTGTATCTGGACTGGTAATCCGTGTCTGAAAAATATAAAGATGTCAGTATCGTTATAATAAACAGCCCGTTCCAGTGTTATTAGTTACAAAGTCGTTGTTAGTAGGAGACAACCCAACCCGAGTCGGGGATTCCTTGGCTAGACCGGTAGAACTCAAAATTCAGTGAGAGAAATGTTTTATCAGCTGAGAAACGGCACGGGCAGAGTTCTGAAGAAACTCTTCGTTTTGCTAAACTGACTTTGACAAAATATCACCCGAAGTTAGTTTGTGGGGCATCAATATAGGTATATTATTTGGAATTATTTTATAGTACGCCAGTACCTAAGTACGTAACCGTAATGTCATCAACGCATTTGGTATTTTAATTAAATGAGTTATTTCCACATAAATATTAAAAACAGTAATATATCTATGGTTATTTCAGAAAAAAATATGTAAACAGAATGATTTAATAAATTAATGAGTACTGCAGTGGTAGACGCCCACGGCTTAGGACGTCGGCAGAGGATCTCAGGTCACCAGGTAGGTGCGGGCATGCGGGTGCGGGCGGCGAGTAAAGGGCAACTCGCTGTCCAACCATGGACCATGCCCGGGTTGACGATGCGCTGTGTGCCACACGCGCCTCAAAGATCGTCAGCATGATGACGGGGTCCCCTTCTAGAAGGCCAAAGCCTGGCGAGGTCGTGGGCGTGATTCATTTCATTACCTGACCCCGGAACCTAAAGGCTATTGAAGGACACCGTGGGTTTTAGTCAGTACGAGTCTGACAGTCCTTCCCGCCCTGCCCGGGTAGTACTGTTAGTGTTATGTATTCTGAGGTTAATGAAAAAAAAAGCCTCGAGCGAGAGACTTTTGTTCCGTTTGTCGTAAAACCAACCTATCCCGACTCGGACAGGTTAAGTATAGGGGATAAATGGCGGGATCTGAAATACTTCGTGGTAATTTTCAAACTGTGAACCGCGCATCGATGCTCTTTTGACTTCTCTTATAGTTAGTTAGAGCTGCTGGATAGAATTTATCTAGTGAAATGAAGTAAGCGGTAATATAATAGGGTATTTGACTGAAAAAATCTAATTATACCGTAACTTTGAAAAAAAAAAGGCACTTCTTTTGTTACGTAAACCAAAACAGACGAAGATACAAGAAAGATGCGACGCTTTATTTTTCAAAATTCTCACGGTCTTATTTATTGACACTGTCAGTATGCCTCGTGTTCTTTTTTTTTTTTGATGAAACAAAGTTGACATAGATATGCCACCGTTAACAAAGAAGAACTTGCTACTCACCTTTTGTGACTTGCGTGCAGTGAGGAGGAGTGGACAGTTTCTTATCAAACCTTCTTGAATTGTGATGATGTCTCTGTCTACAATCTACCAATACACATAAAAGCAGAACAAATAAAAACGAGTAACGATTCATCTTGCCGAACTCAAAGTTAAGTCACAAATGAAGGATTATAATTGTTAGCTTTATAAACTATGTTGAACTTATCGGGAGTTAATTAAAATGAACCGTCTACTGTTAGAATTAGGGTTCACTGGAAAATTAATCAATTATTAAGTCCGCACTCTTTCGGAAGGTAATCGCAACCGTAAAACACAGGGGTAACTTCGTGTTGTGGCACCTAATGACAATGATAGACAACAGGTAAGTGACATAATTTGTTTTCGTAGATGGCGTTTGTCGCCTTTTAGTTGCAGGCCAGGCTTTGTATTGTCATATTCGTGTCCCGTTCTTTCTATGTTTTCTTTGCACCGCAAGACTTTAAACTAGTAAGAGTAAAGACACCACGTCCTACAGACCTGTGTCACGTCTTGAGCCTTACTGATTCAAAATTGAAATCTTAACTAGGCGTATCGCCGTGTGATTAGGAGACAATGTCGCTGCAGTTTACGATAACTGTAACTGTAGCTAATTGAATTCGCAATACGGTTACTGTTTGTCACAAAAAGCCCATCGATTGCCTTCCTCGTGCTCCTTCTTACCTTATCAAATTGGATAAAACCATAGGTGCAGGGGATATCGAGAAATCATGTTTTACGGACATCGAATGAATTATGGGACAAAGGCAACATGATGATGATGGTAGGCGTGTGAGCTGATAAATGGGAGCGAGAAGCCCTGTCAAGTTTGGCGAGTAAACTCTTGTGCCTGCATTAATAATAACACCGTCCGTCTAATATAACAAACGCAGCTTTTACTTTACTTGTAATCACGCATTCATATACGGAACCACTTCACTTCGACCACGTTCAAGATTGGCTATCAGGAAACTAATTTCTTTATCAGAATACCATTACGGCAACAGAGAATTCTCATCTAAGTAATAAACTTTGTATGTACTTATTTCAAGCCCCGTTATAATCGCTAATTATACATTAATTTTATTATTATACAGAAGGGTTTTTTGAGGTTCTGTAAAAGCTCGTTAATCGGTAAGTAGGATAATTATTAGGGCAGGGGTGGCCAACTTGATTGGACATAAGATCTACTGTTTACTAACGAAACCCTGTGCGATCTGCCAATATATACAGAGTGTTTCTTTTAAATGGGCCAAAAGGGAGAAATATGTATCCACAAGAGATACGAGAAAACTTTCTTAGGAACCTTTAGCTCTTTTTTGATACTGATAATTTTGGCGTTTTTATTTTTTGGTCAAGTGTGAGCTGTCCACAGAAATGAGTGAAATTGACCAAAATTTTTTTTAATGCTGTTCGACTCTGTTTCGTGTAAGGATCATTTCATTGTATCGGAAGAAAAAAATCGGGACGGCGGAAGTTGGTCAAATTTAGCAAAATATTTTTTCATACAAATTGTATGAACGAAAAAAATAACATTTTTTTATGATGCCATGTTATTTCGTGTCTTGTAAAGACCATTTCATTGTATGGGAAGGAAAATGCCCGGACAACAGAAGTCGGTCAAATCTTATGAAATACTGACACTGTTAATACGACTCTAAGCTGTTAGACGAAACATTACTCTACTTTTGACCAACTTCTACTGTTCAGATATTTTTCTGCCCATACAATTATCTCATCCTTATATGAAAGTAAGTCAAACAGCATAATAAAAAAATTGTAATTTTTTTTCGTTCATACAATTTGTATGAAAATATATTTTGCTAAATTTGACCAACTTCCGCCGTCCCGATTTTTTTCTTCCGATACAATGAAATGATCCTTACACGAAACAGAGTCGAACAGCATTAAAAAAAAATTTGGTCAATTTCACTCATTTCTGTGGACAGCTCACACTTGACCAAAAAAATAAAAACGCCAAAATTATCAGTATCAAAAAAGAGCTAAAGGTTCCTAAGAAAGTTTTCCCGTATCTCTTATGGATGCAAATTTCTCCCTTTTGGCCCATTTAAAAGAAACACCCTGTATACTTCTTGAAATCTTAAATGTAACAGAGTAATTTAGTGCAAATCTTTATGCAAATAGAGAATAAATACCGTGACGGAACAGCGATTGAAAAATGATACAGAATGATGCTGCAGTAGTTAGTAATTACGTTGCGCAGTCTGGTCTACTTATTTATATTTTTGCCTTGCCATGATCGACTGGACTAGGATAGTACTTGGGTAGCGATCGACCGGTCGATGTCGTCCGACTGCTTGGCTGGTCACCCCTGATATAGTATTTTCCAACTTTGCATGGATGGCTAAGGAAGAATACTGAAAGCTAGGAGTCTCGAAACTCATTTTGTTGAAAACTAAAATATCTTACCGAACTTTTGAAAAAATTAACATTTTTGTCCAGGAATTGAACTACTTAGTTGGTTTTGACAAAAAATGTTGTTGTATGTATGTTGTATGTAACCGATATTTTCGGGTAGTTTACCCGTAAATATCGGTAACAAGGATCAAATTCTGGAAAAATAATAACATTAAACGGCAAACCTCGTCTACTTTCTCGAAATTAAAAATAAGTTGGTCGTACTGAAATAGGATTTTACGGGATAAAGAATCTCACATATTGTAATAATAGTTACGAAACCACACCAGAATAATCATGTCCAGGATAAACTATGGAAAACGGTTTTGTAATATCAGTGTGGCAACCCGTTAATTAAAATTAAAACAACTAAGTAAACAACCGGAACAGGTTTTAATTACATTTATTTTAACGGTCTCTACAGGTTTGTTTAAAATAATAATTTAACAAACTATAAGATAATAAAATACCTAAACCTACCTATTAACTGTAACTGCATTAGAATTACCAAGAATATTGTATATAATTAGGTAGATATTAATTTAGTTTATTTACTAGGAAATAAAACACACTAAATAAAAGGCAAATAGATACACAAAGTAACAAAACAACCAGGAAAAATTATTAGCTACGACTTAATTAATTTAATCTTTAACATGTCAGGTATTTATGTATTATTTTCATTAGTATCTTCAGTAACTTTCATATTTTCATCTGTTTTTTCATACACTTCATCTCCGATGTTTTCGTCCGACTCGTTTTCAATTTCAAGCAAATCGTACCAGAGTTCAGCATGGAACAAAGCTGCTTGTTCTACTTCTATTTCTGCAGCTTCCACTAAAAACAATAAGATAGAGGTACGGAAACCGCAATGGATAAAATAAGGGTGTACCAAAGGGGCTAGGCACACACAGGGCGCCTATGCAGGGCGCAGACCCTTGAGGATTTAACAAAATAGTCGAACCCGAAATGAGGAGATCCGATATAGCCCACCTGATTAGCAAGCTGAAGTGGCAATGGGCAGGCCATATTGCTCGCAGAGCAGATGGCCGATGGGGTCGAAAAGTACTAGAGTGGAGACCACGGACTAGCAAGCGCAGTGTAGGACGTCCACCAACAAGGTGGACAGATGACCTTATAAAGGTCGCCGGAAGACGCTGGGTACAGGTCGCTTCCAACCGGTATAATATGTGGAGATCAAAAGGGTAGGCCTATGTTCAGCAGTGGATGTCCATACGGCTGAGATGATGAGTCGTTACCTACCTATTAACTTACGTTTTGTGATGTCTTTGAATCATGTTGGTCAGTCTACCATTTAGTGTCCACTGCTGTTTTATTTTAAATCTGGATGCGACTCAATAAATAGGTAAACAAAACTAAATCAGTACCTATGGCTGCACAAAGGCTGCACCTGCACTTTTTTTATCTGGAGCGTTTGTCTCAATCAAGCTCTCATAGTCATTGATTAATCCTTATCACTCATCGTTTTTTGATCGTGAAATGTAAATGATAAAATTTAAATTAGGTAAGTATGGTGTAAACTTACTCCGTAACTTCATGATGACTTCAACACTTTTCTTCATTCGGGCCATATCTGTTTCAATTTCGTTATGAACTTTTTCGTAGAAATCTGGACTGTTAACATCAATATTATTTAATTTTCCATCCATGTTTCTAATATGATAAAAACAAAATAAATCAAAGTGGAAAATAGTTTTTTTATATTTTTCCCGCCACATGTAGTTATGGTCACATAGACTATGGCATAGACATTTTACTTTTTTTTGGAACTAAGCATAGACCTACAGCATGGGCTGAGTCATGCACAATATTGTACCTACATGTACACACACCAAGCTATACAAAACCACTTTAACGTGGTCTCGCTTCTTATTATCTAGTCACATGTTCAACGATCAGCTTATTCCGGTTTTGCATAGCTTGATGTGTAGCCGTGTGTACTAGAACCTTCTCTCTTTAAAAATAATCAAATCGAATTAATCAATCATCATTCCTCATAGCTGCGGAAAAATCTTCTATTGTGAAATGCGCAGAATCTTCCAATGAAATAATAATGATTTAGTTTATGGCTGCGGCTGGGCTGTATAACCAATTTCTTTCACTTTATCAATAAATATTAAAAAGTAAAAATCTTCGAAAAGTCGACCAAATTAAAAAGTCAGATCAGTTAATTTCTGTCTCACTCTAGTTAGGATAAATTTCAGAGTGTTGTCGCACTCTATGCTAACTATTGAGTATCGGATAAATTCGGTTACTTTGCCATAGATCTGTCATTGTCACCACAGAGTACATTTTATATAACTGAGATAGAGACGTCACTCTAACATTTTATAGCGCCCTCTAGCAACAAGTAACAACAACAATCCATTAAGCAAATCTGCAGTAGGCCCTATGCAATTTTTTATTTTTCTATTTTTTTCGTATTTTTTTATGGAATAATTAAAAATGAAACATCAGATACAATGTCAAACATTTTATTTCAATCTTTTTTTACAGTAATTGAAGGCCAACTCTTGAATTTTGTCTTCCTTATCATAATCTTTACGTGATCCACATAATAATTTATTTGTATCTTTACACCAACTAAATAAAAATAAATTAATACATAAATCTTCAATTCTTGAAATCAATTGCACTTTATGTTCGTTGCACCTAATAAAACTATAATCTAATACAACTGAAAATATTGTTTTCATATATTGTCTGATGTTTTTCTTTTTACAATCTTTTTTTATTATGCCAGTGACAACATCTTGTATATTTGAAAAGCATTTCATTAGTGAGATGGAAGGATATGTAAGGCTCGTTTTATTTTTAAAATATTCCCTAAAATGAAGGTAGCTTTCATTTTCTTTATTTTCACTATAAAATGAATTCTTGCAGTCTTTGCATTTTTTTACTTTTAGTTTCCGCAATACATATCCTGTCACATACTCTAACTGTGCTTTTATCTTTGGGTCTTGTCTCTTTGTTTCAAGATCTACAAAGATATTGTCACTGTTCACATCATCAAAATCAACTTCCATAATATAACTTGATGTCTCAGGTTTCTTAAAAAATAAGTTTTTAAGGGATTTAAAATTGAAACATTTATCAACTTCACAATTGGACCCCGGCGAATGTATATTACTAAAATTATTAATTAGTAAGGAAGCATAGGCTGCTTCAAAGCCAGCACATGAAGGCGACGTGTTTCTATATCCATGGCTTCGAATACACCCAAAAAAATTCTCTAGGGGGTCCTGGTTGAAATGTCTCATCCATAGAGACGTCAAGTTATACTTGTTAGATAAAACATTGACAAGATATTCAATATTTTCAATTGTCTGCAACCAATTGGTAATTGTTGGTACAACACCAACTTTTTCTTTACTGCAAAACTTCATAGAGCTGATAATTTTCTTTGCTTCAGCCCACACTTTTTTATGTGTTGAATTTGGAGTTACTGGTCCAAGCAGAGGCTTCCCAGCCCTTTTTTTTGAATTCTCGTAGCTGCCATTAACGGAGTCGAACAAATTGTCGAAAAATAAAAGCAAATCTGCTGTTTCTTGGCATTCCTTTGGCAGAATTCCCATACCTGGAAAAGAAATATAAATTTATTATCATCAAATTAATCAATCAATTAGTTAAATTATAATTAACATTTATAAATTAGTTACTGTTAAATATTATTATTAATTACACTGTGAATCTAAATGACTATGTTTTATTTTTTAATTTCAGTTAAAAATTTTCAAGAAGGAATCATGTAAAGTATCGTTTTTTTGAATTCACTACTAAAAAATCTCGATTTAATTATTCTCTACTTACTTGCGAGGTATCCCATATTTGCTGCAACAGATCGACTGAAAACCTGTGTGGCACATTTGACTTTCATCTTTGAAATTTTATTTGGGACAACATGTCTATCAGTCAATTTAGGCATCAGCCGTATTCCTTTGTAAGCAGGATTTTCATTGTACAGATCCATTACATGACCCCATTTAGCAGTCTTTTCTTGACCATCTATTTTAAATTTTAAATTTTTATTAATTAAATTGTTTCTTATTCCTTTGATAAGGTGAGGAGGATCATAGAGTGGTATTACTTCTTCTCCGTCTACCTCAAATGTTTTATTCTTTTGCACTTTGTCTTCTCTTAGATGTCCTTCCTTTGTGTCTCTGATAAGCAAATTAATTGCACTTACATTTGTAGCACCTTGGTCACATACAGTTGCTACAACTCTTAGCCCAATTGCATGCAATCTTCTTATCACAAGCTTTATTTGTGAAGCCAATTCTAAAGCTGGTGTGGTGCTTGCACAAAATGTGTATGATATTGGTTGCTTGTAATTCTTTTGCACACCTCTCACCATAAATACTAGGGCGTGGTCTGCAATTTTTTCTGATGTTCTAGTGCCATTATTCACAAAACCACTCACATAATCCGTTCTTTTATTATAATCAAAGTGTGGGGTCAGTGCAACTTCATCGAAAAGTAATATGCATAACTTTTCTAATGATTTCATTTTTTTCACTTTTTTTTCTAAATGTTTAAACAAGTTTTCATTGATCCCTGGATGTAATGAAGCTCGTGCTATCATTCTGGTTAGCGTTAATGGAGAAGGCAGTACAAAAAACTTTCTTAACCACCGGTATGCTCTAGGTCCCTGCTTATAGAGGGTTAAAGCCATAATTTTTTCACTTTTCGTGAATCTGCATCCTAATTTATGTTTCCCTGCCTCTCGAAATTGTAGCATTGTAAATATATTTGCTGCTGACGAAAATTTGCTGACTGCTTTCTTAAATGTCTCATTTTCTGACAGTTTTAAGGCTTTCTTTAATCTTGTCATTGCAGAATCTTTTTGCCCTTGCAATTTTTTTATTTTATTCTTCAGCATTATTGTGTCCGAATCAAAACTTCTGAAAATTGTTCTCTTGACATCTTGTTTGCCTGCAAGTAAAAGTTATGACTTGATTTTAGTATAAATAATAAGTGCGTTTAGCGAAACTAAATAGTACTGATGGTAGACTAAACTAATGATATTCAGTTGTATCAGCTAAGACTGGAAGCTGACTCCAGCATAGTTGGGAACAAGTTAGGTCATTACACATCACTGTTAACAACTGTTAGTATGAAATCTACTGGTGAGTAAGAGTTCTTGGGTTTGATTCCCAGGGTGAACAAAGTGTTATAAGGTTTTTCCATCAGGAATTCCTCAGTAGCAGCCATGGTGTCTGGATTTGTGTCCAGTTTGTGGCAATAGGCTTGCCACATGGGACTCAAAAATAATGGGCAAAATGTAGGTGTACTATTGTACACCTCTGTCTAACCCTGTGGGGATTACAGGGGTGATATTAAGTATTTAATCTTTTTTTGCATGAATATGACATATTTTTTCCATTTCACTATTTTTGTTGGTGTGCTACAAGCAGCTACAAAATAATTCTAATGGGTACCTTTAGATGTTGATGGGGCAGGTTGCTCAAATACTGATGGACCAGGCTGATTTGGAGACATAACAGCTGGTTGTAACACTTGTTCACTTCTCTGACCGGAAAAGATAGTTTGTCTTGTTCTTGTTATATTTGTTACATTTTCTAAAGGCAAGGATGAGCGGATACCTGAAAAGAATTGAATATATTTGTTAATGCATATTATGTCACAATTATTTCAAGTGATGATCACCTGCTAACTGCTAACATAACTGCTACAGTAAATAAACTTAGTGAATTATGCCATAATTACAACACGCCAACATGTTCATCAATAATTTTATACAAGTAGTAGCCTATTTGGTAGGTCTTATGGATTTAATATTAGGCATACATGAAGACATTAAAATTACAGAGCAATTTAAGTTTTAAACCATTATCGGGTGTCTACACCTGTTATTAGTAATTCTAGAAATGCCTCATAGTGCATAAATTGATTATCATACCTGATAAAAACAATGATGGAACTGCATTTTTGCTAAGTCTTTTGCTTGCAGTACTGAATTTAGGTTCAAAATGTGAGTGACAGACTCTTCCATTCTTGAACACAGACTTGGGGTCTATCACTAATACATTTCCTCCAATTGCATAAATCCACATATTGAATCTATCCAACTCCTTTTCTGGATCAGGGAACTTATGCAGAATAGTATCTGGACCTGAAAATAGACCAAGGATTATATTTTCTCAAGGCACATAGATTTAAAAACTAAAGATATGGTCGTCCAAAAATTTGCCTGATGAAGAAATCTAGAGCTATCAACTAAACTATTATTTAACTCGCAAGTTATTTCTTGTACACATACAGATTAATTAAAAGTGTAATTATTTGTACTTACGAGTTTTTTTGCAGTTCAGCACACAACACTTGCTTGCATTCATCTTACAAACAGTCCAAATTTTCGTGCACGGGTCAATCAAATAGAGCGATGTCGTCGGTATCCTATACTTTTCCAGGTCAATGTTTAGAAGCAGAATCGTCAATGTCCATACAAGCCAAGTCGTCAAGAAAAATCCACAAATTAATCGGAGCGCATCCATTCACTCGAAATGAGAAAAACGGAATATTTTTGTTTTTGAAACTTTGAAAGTTTGACAACTTATTTAGTTTATTTTTATATTATTGGCATAGCTTCTGGGCCTTTGTTCCTTCAAATTATTTTGAAATTTACTAGAACTACGTTCCTTCTTCGCCGTTTAAAAAATAGTTTCAATCATTAGCGTTTCATTACTGGGTGGTTTTATTCATTTAGACAAACTTTGTATGATAACATATTAAATTGTAAAGCTGTCTCAAGTCCAGAAATATTTTTATATAGAATAAAAAAAAAATGTTATTTTAAGAAAATCTGAGTAAAATGAAGCATAAGTTTAGACTAAACCCTTGAAAATGTTAAGTAACGCGCCATCTATTAATAAGTAAATTAAACTTTTGAAATTACTATACGACAAAATTAAAAATCTAATGAAATGTGTAGTGTATCTCCAAAAGTAGAAGCCTAATCAAACTGGTGGGATATGATTCCCTTACTTTTGTTCTAAGCTATAGCACCGTGATTGTCACGCCTGTTCAACTCAAATAGACTCGTTTTGGTTTCTTTTGTGCTGATTGAATCGGATAAATAACGCGTGTTTTGGATAATTTGGTACTCGTGCATTTCACTCATGATTGTTTACTAATACTTGCGGCCGTGCAGTTGATAAGAACTCATTAAAGATGATGAGTGACGACGATCGTGACATCGATATTGAAAGTGATGTAGGTGTTTTCCCGATTTGACAGTTCACGGGTCCGTGCTGCATGTTTATTTTGCTATTGATAATATTTTTGCAAATTCCAGGCTGAAAATGACTCGGATTCTCGTACACATGCCAGAAACAGTGTTGGTGGCAGCGGATACTACTCGCAGGTAAATTGTGTTCGTATCCATTTCAAAAGTACCTACTTCAGATTTATATTTTTTTATAATATTTAATCGAATTAAAAGCCTTGCATGTGTGAAAAATCATAATTATGAAACAAATTGATTCAAATGCATAGTTTTTAGTAAAGATGTTAATTGCATTGTGAACTACCATTAAAATTGCTGAACCGTGACACTCAGGGGAATCTTTTAATGTTATAGGCAGAGAAAAGAGCCCACCATAATGCATTGGAAAGAAAGAGAAGAGACCACATAAAGGACAGTTTCACATCATTAAGGGAAGCAGTACCAGCTCTCCAGAATGAGAAAGTGGTATGTTCAAAAATTGTAAGCATTCACATTTTACATGTGGTATTTACCTTTATTTTTATAGATTTTAAGTTTTGCGTTACATTTAGTATGAACCTTGTATGTAATAGTAGTATTTAGAGTTGAAAAGCATAATATAGTAAGTTTATATTATACCGATATGGTCCTTACCACTATAATTCAAACTTAAACATTATATTTAACAAGTTTACTATTAAAATCTTTGCTTGAAACAGCACTAAATTAATGATTACTCTAAAAGTCTAAATAAATACTTAATAAATAGAGTATAAATTGGGTTTCAAGGTTGGTTAATCAAGGTTAGTGAAGGTTATATAAACTTTCTTCAATGTCATTTTGATCTGTTTTAGTGCTTCTAAAATTGCAATGCAACTGAACATTGCAAAAACCTCAAAGAACTTAATTTACTTTTTCTTTATTTATACAACTACTTGACTCAAAGCCATAGTAGCTCCATACCTACCATGGAAGTGATTGAGGCTTATTTCTTAATGAATAATGCACCTATGACAAATTCTTTCATAAATGCCCAAAAAGGAGATTTTTGAATGTGTATTAGTAGTCTTTTTTAGGACTTATTACTTCTATTTTTGCTGTAGTTACTTAATGCTTTTACTAAATAATAAACTGCTCAAATATATAACATAAAGTTAATCGATGCTTGAAAGACAAAAATTAATTATTTTTGCCTTTCAAGCCTTGTAATGTAGAGAGAGCAGACAGTTTTTAATTTATTTGCATGTTTGAGAATACCTCAATTTTTATATTGAATAAGCAATTTAAACATGCCATCATTAATAATTTGTCATTTTTCTTTAATTCCGCGCTTTATTTAAAAAGTTACTAACTGGTTTCATAGTTTACTTTATCAAGTCTTGACTGTTGTTTATTTCAGGCGAGTCGAGCACAAATACTAAAAAAGGCAGCTGAATACATACAATTTATGAGAAGAAAAAACAATTCACACCAACAGGACATTGATGACCTCAGGAGACAGAATAATATGCTTGAAACACAAAGTAAGTCTAACTTTAAAGCTTTCTAACATTTTTATTATTATTAAAATGTCCTAGAACCAAAATTCATGGGATGGGACGATTACATTAGACAAGAGTCAGGAACAACATGGAGCAGAGTGGCCATGATAAGACAGAGTGGAAAAGGTTGGAGGAGGCCTTTTTCGAAGGACAAACAGACTTACAAAAAGTAACCAAAACTCAGATAATTGAATAAGACCTATTGTACTGTGTAAACTATATTGTAAGATCTGGAAATAAAAGGCTCTGGAAAAAAAAATATATTATTAGAACCAAAATACTACATATGTAAACCTGTGCGCCTGTGTGGTTGATTACAGTCCACTCCATCTTGCAGAGAGGAGGCTTATGTCCCAGCAATGGGAACATTATAGTTATCTAAAAGTTACCTAAATTAGAAAGAAATTGATTAGAAAACCCAATAATTTCTCGAAACTTTATGTGCTCTGCTGTTTCACTATGGTTCCTAATGTGTAGCTTGTCTTGCAAGATTTGTCTTAAATCAGACTAGGAGAGATTATTGTGTTTATACAAACATACATTATTATATTGTAGACTTAAAACACGGCAAGTAGTGCAGTAAAAAAACCATGACCTTCAATTTATTTTATTAAACTACAAATACCTATTATTATGCTATATAGTTCTCAAGTGCCCTTGTTTTGAATACAAGGTTAAATTTCAACGAATAACCAAAATTCGTACAGCAAACTATATGAATTTGTTACTTAACTTACACCCCACTGCATTTACCTATTACATTGCCAGAAATTCGATATAAATTCGACCCAGAGATTTGTAAACAGGAGTGTTTCTGTACTTGCTACAGCACACAGTTTGGGAATCCATCATACTTTTTATTTTCTATTGTTGGTACATTTTGGTTTGTGCCTTCACCGTTTTGAGAGCAGGGGTCATGAATTAAATTACATAAAGTATTGCGCCTGTCCGCCTGCTGCTGGGTTCGAACCCACGTCGTACAACCACTGCGCGGGGCCACCGCTGATCTTTAAAGGCCTTTTACTTTAAAATTATTACAGCCACTTATTATAAGAAAACATATTTCCATTACAGTAAGAGCATTGGAAAAGGCGCGGCAGTCTGGCAACTATTCAGACGCGCATGAATTAGGGCTCGGCGTCAAATCAGAAGGCGATTCACATGACACGGACAGTTCCGACGGAGAGGCGACCACGCGTAGGGTCAAGAAACTTAAGATTAATGGAGTCATGTCTAGCAATTAAGCAGGTTGTGAGATGAATAACGTCTTAGCTAATGATGACACAGATTTCACAAGTTTTTAACCAAGAAGGTTGGGATCATATTTGGTTGCGCGACCGGTTCGCTTTTAGACTGGCTAGTTGCATATTCGCGCAATGCGCGGAGCTACGCGCTGGTTTGAAACAGCTTTATGCCCAAGTCTACGCAAAAAACTGAAGACAGACGCAGAGTAGTCGCGTGGTTTACGGTAACGATGATGAAATGCAGGATGTCGTCTTTTTCATTTTTGTTGCCTTGACATAAAACTTACATTTCCTCCATGTGGTCTATCCGTAACCGTCAGGCTGCTAATATGATCTTAGCCTAACAAACTACTTTGTTCCAATACATAATTATATTTTTGATACAGATGAAATGAAATAAGATAACTTTAATGTGTAGCGTGTTAGTGTTTTGTCTATATTGTAATACTTATATGTATACACCGTCTAGTTATATCTTTAAGAGCTGTAGTTTTAAACTAGCTTTGTTATGTGTTGTTTTATGTACATAATAAATAAGGAATTTTGGAAATTTATGTATTTGTACCAACTAATAAATTCAAATTAATATTATATATTCTACTTCTCGATATTTTATTGCAGTATTGTGTATGTAATGACAGAAAAAAAACATAATGAAATAAGTGCAAATGTTTTTAGATTCAGTTGGTTATTTTTTAAATATTAAATAGTCTAATGTTAAAGTATACAGTACACTTTCTTAGTGATTTGTTTGATATAATTATTAATAATACTTAATTAAATATACATATAAAATTGTTTTAGTTCTGTTGTAATGTTGGCAATCATTGCTGAGAGTGATTCATCTTTCTAACACTTGTGTAAGTATGTTCTTTGATATAATAATACCTGTTAAGTGAACTTTACATTGAATTTTCTTATTGATCTGTTTTTAAGTATTTTAAATAAAATTAATGATAATATTTTTAAGTGAGAAAAGATACATAAAAAGATATTCAGATTTTTTAACCTGTTTTACAAATTTCTTGTTCAATAACTTAGTTACTGTGAAATTTTTCATACATTTTACAGCTGCACCTATTTTTTTACAACTTAATTGCTGTGTATTTTATAATTTTAATATTATATTGAGCAATGGACCCCCATAGGTTTTGTTGAGGATACCATATAATTTACCGACAGAAAATAAACTCACAGGAATTAATTGTCTAAATAATTGACACACTACATTAATTTACCGTGTATGGTGTAATAGCCGGGCCACACCAACGGCGATTCCCGTTGATTTTCCCAATGATAGTCTTTAAATTCTCGTTTAAACTTCTATTAAAGCAATAATTAACGGGATTTCCCGTGGCCCTAGTGTAGTAGTAACTTTTTTTACAGCAACAAATTGGTAGTCAATTTCTTGAACAATTAATAGCCCAGACTTTATAATTCTATCTGTAGGACATTTTAGTCTTCGAGAGTCATCATCATCATCTTTTGGCTCCCCTGGGGTCCCAAGACCCTTCGCCCTGTATAATAAATATTCACTTGTAAAACCTTGATAGTTTTGTGTCCACACGAAGGCTCGCTTACACAAAGTACCTATCATTTCCCGTTACTATGGCCCTGTAAGTTTATTAATTGATTTAATGAAACGTTTTGATTCTGTCTATAACGAATAATAATTACGTTACTAAGTTTATCGTGAATGTACAGACGCCAGCAGGTCAACCTACCCCAATCTGTCAAATTTTACCTTCCGTTATTGTGATAAGGTTGAAAATCTCTTAAAGAAATTTGACTGATTGAGGTAGGTTCATGTGCTGGTGTTTGTACCAACATTTTTTTAATAAATTAAATTATCAAAGTACACCAAGATTGTAAGTAAATTCAATATGAAGTGTTAGATGTAAGTTTTAGTCTTCTTGAACAATTAATTCGAATAACGAGATGTATGCACATTACTAAAAAATGTATCTCGACTTACCCCTTCGTCACGAGATACACGTTAAAGAGTTGCTTAAAAATGTCACCGAGTTTTTGAGATCTATGCGACTTTCAGAGCGACGGATGGCAATGGAAACGCACTACACCGTGAATGGGGTACGTCGATAGGTACAGTTTTTGCATTTCACGACCGTGTGTCATAGCAATATAAGCCGTATGGCAATGTGTTACAATTCATATAACGCACTCGTGATTTACAACGACTGCACAAATAAAAGTGCAATATTTTGTGTGCTTAGAATTATCTATTACGATAATATTGTTTATATTTTTTAATGCAAATAAATGTTAGGCCTAAATATGTTTTTAAAAAAAATGTTCGAAAATCTACGGAAACGTGTTTGTTCTTGAAGACTAAATAGTTTTAACGAGGTAAATATACATAAATACTCTGTTAAAATCTTGCTTTTTAATTGAATACCTAAAATTCCTTTTTAATTTTAGGCAAACAGGTGAATAGCGCAAGTCTGATTGAAAAAAGGGTTACGCTGACAACTCGTCTCATTAGCTATTTTGTCTCTTACTCTATTACATCTAATTCACTAATACGTCACCTTGTGCATCTGGTCATTTTTATTAACTCTTCTCATGATCTATTTCGTCTCTTTCCCAACTCGTCCGACGCAAAAGATCGAAAAAAGTACCTAAATTGGGACCGCTAGGGCCAGCGCTCACTGCCGGCACGGCATGGTATGGCATGGCCAAGGAAATTATTACTAATCAAGTTATTTTGAATCATATTTCAATGAATTGAGTTCATGTTACTTTATTTCGATACCATGATGCCGCGACGTTCGCGAGATGCTGTGGCATGACACGACACGCCACGGAATGATGCGACGTGCCCCGGAATGCCGCGGGATGCTGCTGCATGTCGAGTCATGCCGTTTCATTCCAAGAGACGTATGGGTCACTTTGTGTCGAGGAATTATGATTGCTAAGCTATTTGAAATAAGGCTGTATCTTGTGCAGCAGTCATTTCAGTTAATGGGGCTCAGTCCGGTCGGTGTGTGGGGGCAAGGGAGGGAGAATACGATGCAGATGTGCATGCCGAAGCACAACCTGCCATCCTACGTAACGCCGCGAATTGCCGCAGCACAATCTGCCGAGCCATGCCGTCAGTGGGTGCCGGCCCTAAGTCTTACTGACCAAAAACTACCCTGTTCCTTCACATGCCCTTCTCAGGACTGTGATATCCTATACCACAATCTCACCACTGGCTTTGTACATACTCCCTCAGATCACTTCTACATCGCCATCGGTCCACTACTGGGTTAAAATTTCAACAGTTAGTACGCAAAAGTTTCCGAACGAGCTGGGCTAACTCTGTGTTTTGTTCAAGTGTCAAAATTGTCAAAATGTCAAAACCAAAAGTCCAAAACCATTTACCCGCGCTAAAAGTGCTAAAACCAACATCACAGAGTTGACAGAGTGCAATTATATGTAACTTAAACATAAATCTGCTTATATCACATAAATTCGGGTACAACAATGAAAGACCGACATCGACATCCAGTAATATTTAAACCAAACAAGCTTCGATCCACACTCAACAAAATGTGCCATCATTTTGCAAGCCGGAGCCGCCACACCTAATTCATGCTTCATGTTCGCGTGTGCTTAGTAACACATCTACTGGGCTCGTTAGAAACTGAGAAGACCAGCAACTCGCCAAGCAAATTCTATTGAACCGAAGAAGAAGACGACGTGGCTAATCTGAATTAACTCTCAAGAATGTGATGCCTGAAGAGAAGTTTGCTACCTATAAAACTTAGGGCACTGTGATCTTCACTCTGGGTTAGTGGGTCATCTTAGGGGTCTGTTGAAAAATTACATGATAGCATGTCATGAAGAAGACCCTATCTGCAAAATGGCATTTCATGAAGAAAAAAAACTTGCTTTTAAGATTGAATTTCATGCTGCTCAAAGCCGCAACTCGAGTCAGGAACTCCAAAATATTTCATTTTACATGGACCCACTGGGTACTCGTAAAAAGTCCAGAAAAAAAATTGGCTTGGTTCGGGTTGGTTGTTTCCATGGAGTAGAACTGGCTAGAAACTCCATGGTTACTCTTTTAAAATATACTCCATCTGTGTATTCAGTGCACTCACAGTTCTGCAGCGAATGAAGTTCATAGACTCAGTGTCTGGTTATTATCGCTATCTCTTCCTAAGTGTCCATCTGGATGTTGAATTTTGCTCAAAGCTCCTGCTATTTGATATGTTTGCTTAGGTACAAGTCATTTTCGTGTTGTTTGGTTATATGATATTGGGTTTAAAAGATAAAAAAAGGAAGTTGGTCAGTGGGCCATCTCAGTCAGGGATAATATGTATTGTAAAGATATGATTACTACTGTTTTGGTCTCGGCATTGTGTTAGGATTTGAATTCAATTTGAAAACCCAATAAAAATGGATACCCTCACAAAAAAAAAAAAAACAAAAGACAATCTAAACATTGGATTAGGGTACACACTTCCCTATGTGATTTCTAGTTATATTGTTGTTGTTAATATAGGAGTTTTTGTTGTTCTGTTTTTCATCAAGTGTTGCTCTGATTGTGTCCACACACACTGGGTGGTGATAAGGTTGTTCTCTCACTTTTGTGTTTTTGTCTACTAGGCTTGTTTCTGATTAGGTTTTTGTGTACTTCTCTTGTTGGATATTTTGAGCAATTTCTATTCAGCAAAAAAAAACCCTAAATGCTTATAAACATATTTCTATAAAATATTATAGAAATTATTATGAAATTATTAATTATTTCTATAATATTATGTAGGTTTACTCTCAAAAAGTTTGAATAGTTGTCATTTTTAAGGTTGCTCTTTTATTCATCTTTAAAAAAAATGTGACTACTCCATGTGCTGTTTAGCACAAACATGATGTGAATAACTAAGAAAAACAAATTATACAATCCACACTGTACAGTGGCCGGCACGTAAGTTGGCAAGAGTCGTTAGATGCGCAGAAGTCATTTTTTAAGATCTCTTTGGTGGTCATGCGGGTCGCGGGGTATGAGGTAGTGCCGATCCGAGCACGCAATTGGTGCGTCACTCGTCTTTCCCCCTCGCACCCAGTATACGCGCTCTCGCTTGCACTTGTGTGCCGCTAAATGCGATGCGCGAACTTACCCCCTCTACACCATAATCTTGCCAACTTACGTGCCGGGTACTGTACTTTGGTTATACATATAAACTATGTACAAAGTATAGTATGGATTTAGTTACAATTTCTTCTTACAACATACAACCTAAAAGTTCCAAATCTTTGTTGTCCCCGCCTAATTGACCCTGAATGTATGTGATTTAGTAAATTGGAAACACACTTGCTTTTTAAAGTTTCTTTTTTTTATGTTGCTTTGTCCTTGTTCAGAACCTTAAGGGCTCGTAACCAGAAAGTTGGCAACGTCGCTGATAGCTACAAAATATTTACAAGTTTTAATTAATTTGGCTATGTTACTGTATGGAAATAAGAAATATGGCTCTGTAGTGCACTAGAAAATTGATATGGGAATGCAATTAAAATACTGAATTTGATGTTGTAACCATTTCAGGTGTATAAAAGGCAGTTGGAAAGATTCCAAATGCTTTTTCTACGTCTAAAACTATGTATTCGGCGTTACGATATTAATTATTGCATTGCATTCCCTAATAAATTTTTTTAGTGCACTACACAGCGATATTTCTTATTTTCTTATAGTAAATTTGCAAAATTACTTAAAACTTGTAAATGTTGGACATCCATTTGCGACGTTGCCAGCAAAAAATACGCGATCTTAAGGCGGAGGCTCAGTCGTAGCCCGCGAAATTTAAATTTTCATGTATTTTTTGCAGTTTGCTTAACAATGTCAAGTTATAACTTGATCAAAATATGATTCGCGACAATAAAAAGCATAACTTTACATATCAGAATGATCAAAACATTCGCTCCAGTCCCGCTCACAAAGATTAGCTCAAATTTGGTAAAAAATCCGAAATCTAACTAATTTTGATCAAATATTTGTGAGAGTGAATGGAGCGACTGTTTTGATTATTCTTGTATATAAAACTAAACTTGTTATTGTCGCGAATCATATTTTGATCAAGTTATAACTTGACACTGATAAGCAAATTGCAAAAAATACATGAAAATTTAAATTTCGCGGGCTACTACTGTCGCTCCACCTTAATGTAGCTTAGCTGTTTTTGAGTTTTGATTTACAAAAGAAGTATGTTAAGGTGAAAGCTCCACCAGCCGCGAAATTCAAAATTTCTTGCGTTTTTTGCAATTCGCAGACTAAGAAATTTTGAATTTCGCGGGCTGGTTGGAGCATTCCCCTTAATATGTAAATGAATCAGAAGGTTTAACTTTAGGACCAAAAGTTACAATTTCTATAATATTTATATTACCTAAACATTAGCTATGGAGGAATACTTTTTTATTTTGTGTTGTGGTGAAGTCATCAAGAGAGGCCTTTTTTAAGTGGTTATACATAAAATGAGTCCTGCCACCCCGGGCAGGGCGAGAGGGATTGTCAGACTCGTACTGACTAAAATCCACGGTCTCCTTCAATAGCTCTTTATGTTTCGGGGTCACGGTTGCTTTCGCGTCAAATAAACCAGTACAAAAAATTATAATACAAGCTAGAACTATAACACCCAGCAGTTTAGATAGATTTAATAATAATTTAATAAGTAAATTAAGTATTCCTGACAATTTTACTCAAATAAAGGATGTCAATAAATTTTATGAAGAGCTTTTTAAGGTAGTGCATGCAGAGTTCAATAATAGTTAAAAAAAGAAAACCAAAACTGTTAACCCAAAGTTTATTTTCAGCGACTGGGCAACACAGGGTATTAGGAAAAGTAGGGAACGATTATTTGAGCTTTACGGCCTTAAGCCGTATATCAATACAGACAGTTTTAATAAATATGTTAGTACGTACTCAAAAATTTTTAAAAACGCTTGTCAGGCAGCTAAGTCATTATACATTAGCGAAAAGATTAAGTCAGCTGACAATAAGATAAAAACGGTGTGGAAAATTATCAATAATGAAACCAATCGAAATAAAAAGCATATTGATTTCACACTGGAGACCTCGCATGGTGTCGTAAAGTCTAACAAAGCTATTGCTCAGGAATTTGTAAATTTCTTTACTAGTATCCCAATAAGAACAACGGAAGCGATAAATTCCTCACCCTTGCTTTCTTTTAATTTACTAAGAGAAAACGTTCCAGCCTGTCCTATTGAATTTAAATTTAAGCATATAAACCCCGAGACAGTTGTGAAAGCTTTTAAGCAAATCAAGGTAAAATTAACCGAAGATCTATGGGGTATTTCTGTCAAAGTTTGTTCCTCTATTATTGAAACTATTGCACCTTATTTAGCCACAATATTTAATTTGTGCGTAGATCAAGGAGTCTTCCCAGATCTGATGAAATACAGTAAGGTAATTCCGCTTTTTAAATCCGGGGATAGTAAAGACTGCAATAACTATAGGCCCGTTTCCGTTCTGCCGGTCTTCAGCAAAGTGTTCGAAAAAGTTATGCTTAATCAAATGCTCACTCATTTTAACACCAATAAAATCTTGCACGAGAAACAGTATGGTTTCACCAAAGGGCGTTGTACGGCTGATGCCGGTGTGACCTTATTAAAACACATATTTACTGCGTGGGAAGAAGCTCAAGATGCCATTGGGATCTTTTGTGACCTCTCGAAAGCATTTGATTGCGTAAATCACGAATCTTTGCTGATGAAACTTCAGCATTACGGTCTAGGTAAACTTGCGCTAAGATTAGTGAAATCGTATTTAAGTGATAGACAACAGCAAGTTCAAATAAATGGTGTCAATTCTACGGGTTTAAAAGTTGAAATGGGGGTACCACAAGGTTCGATATTGGGCCCTTTTCTCTTTTTAGTATATATAAATGATCTGCCCTATTTATTTAAAAACCAACCGGAAATGGTATTGTTTGCGGACGATACTTCCTTAATATTTAAGATGAATAGACGTGCCTCAAATGTTGACGACGTAAATGTTGCCCTACAGCAGGTCCATTCTTGGTTCACTGCCAATAATTTAGTATTGAATGAAAAAAAAACTAAATGTGTAAGATTTGCTCTACCGAATGTCAAAAGCAATGACTGTGACATAGTATTGAATCAAGAGACATTAGAATTCGTCGACAAAACTGTTTTCCTAGGAATTACGCTCGACTCGAGGCTACAATGGGGTCCGCATTTAACATCTCTTGCAGGACGCCTGAGTTCAGCAGCATTTGCTGTTAGAAAAATCCGTCAATATACTGACATAGATACCGCGAGACTGGTCTATTTTAGTTACTTTCATAGTATTATGTCTTACGGTATTTTGTTATGGGGACGTGCTGCAGACATCGAATCAATATTCATTCTGCAGAAAAGAGCTATTAGAGCCATATACAATCTTCGCAGGCGCGATTCTTTAAGGGAACGGTTTAAGGATATTAACATCATGACTGTACCTTGTCAATACATCTACGAAAATATCATGTACGTTAGAAAGAATCTGCATCTATTTAGTAAAAGAGGTGAAAGGCACAATTATAGTACTAGATCTAGGGACGAATTAGTTCAACCAGGTTTCAGGTTAGCCAAAGTAGACTCATCCTTCATGGGGTACTGTTTAAAATGTTACAATAAAATACCTCCCCACATACTTCAACTGAATGAGACGAAATTTAAAACTTGCATTAAACGCACACTATGTAGTAAAGCGTATTATAAGTTGGGGGATTACATTGCTGATAAAGATGCTTGGCTTAATGCTGGTCCTTCTCCACAACCATAGGGGGAAACCAGTGGATTAGCTTGTGAAAATATTGTAAAAGCTGTAACTATTTTTGCATTGTATAGATTCGATTCATTAGTTTTATCTTCCAGACTAGTTATATGCGTTCATATAATTGTTTATTTATTTTTATTTGACTTTATTAAGTCATTTAGTTTTTATTTTTATGTGTTTGTATTTGTTTTATTTTAAATTGATCAACGGACGTTATTGTCCTACTCACTTTAGTTTTTAATTCCTCTTCTTTTTTTTTTTGGACTTTTCTAGATAGACATTTGTAGGTTATCCCTTAATTATTTTTTTGAAGCGGATGAAGACTTTGCATTGTATAGAGTCAATGTGTCTAGTATTATATAGCGTCATAGCCAGCATTGTGTGAGTACCATGTACTTCAGAGCTATCTTTAACTAGAAACCTACGTCTTTCATTGACTTGAATGACTCTGGCGGTTGAGAGTATGTCATGCTCACTCAAAAGTCTCGCTGATGGTGGCATGTCTGTCGGATCATTTAGTTCCCTTCAAAATGGTTGAGCTGAATGGTGCTGATATATGTGTCATGTTCGTGAACGGGCGCTGTCAGTTGGAACTGGTCATCTCTTAGCTGCCATGGTCTATTTTAATATTTATAACTTTATTTTTGAATTGTCGTTTTTATATTTACTATGGACACTAATAACTTGCCACATCGTTCTCACATAATGTACCTACCATCTGATGATGAATGATGTAACCTAAGATCTGTAATCATTTTGGCGATTGAAAAAGAGTGTCCATGGAGTTTCTTGCTCATTCTTCTCCATAGAGATCTACGCTTTGGAATGAGCACCTACGGTACTTTCACAGTTTTTATGTCTTGTGACTGGGACTGTAGCACCATAACTATTTTTGTACTAGTTTTATTTTGTCTTTTGACAGTTCAAAAGTGCCGGTTATGGCCTAATTGAAATAAATGTTTTGATTTGATTTGATTTGATTTGACGGTAATGAAATGAATCTCGCGACCCCGGCGATAAGAGAGGCCTGCTGCCCTGGGTGAGGCCATTTGTGTTCCAGTTAGGTTTTGCGATTTCGCTTAAATTCGGAACAAAAAAAAACTAGTAATTATTTAACATATTTTATTTTGTGGTTTACATAAAATTTTCCCGTCAGTTCCCCATTTTTTTTATTAAAACCTGTGCAAGGGTGTCTTAATTGACGGGCGGTTTCGTTTCTTATCCTAAGGTTACCAATATTTGTGTGTGAATCTATAGCGCAATAATAAAATATTCTTTTTATTCTTTCTAAAGTTAGGATTAGTAGGGAGTAGGAGTATGATGAATTAAGAACATTTATTATATTTTAGGGATTATTAATAAATAAACATAAATGTTAATAAGGAGTCTTACGTCCATATATAATACAATTGGCAATTAGTGTGTTCGGGGTTTTAGTTATGAAGTTATTCAGGTCATCGAAATATTTCCATTCTTCATTCCTTCTACAATGAGCCCGAAAGTGGCTGATATTATTAATGTTTGTCACATCGCTGCCGGACGGTAAAAACTATATTATACCAACGACTTGGTTTTCTGTGTTATTTAATTTTATCTGAATTGGTATACCTATCTTTAACATTAAAGTCAGTTTGATTGAGCTCAAACGCTATTGTAGTAGTAGACAAGGTCATATTTTAATGTACGTGTGCCGTTGCAGTCTTTACGTCATCGACATGGTACTTTATTATTTTGTTGTTGACAAAAATGTATTTTCACCTCACACGCTCGGAAAGATTCTCTTTCTCATCCAAATCTAAGCACAAATTTTATCTTGTGCGCTAGAGCACAAAGTGCTTCTCAAAATTCGAAGATTGAACCGCTCGTTTCTCTCGCGGTTCAGTTTTCAATACAAGTATCTCGCGCCAAAAATCAACTTTGCAGCCTTGTATAACAATTATAGAGGGAAAGTCAAACAAAATTTTTGACTACGCAACTTTTTTTGGACTAGTTAGGAGGTGAACATATAAAAAGTTTTTTTCTTTAATTTATCTACACAATTGATGCGTACTGTTTGCTGCGTATATGTGTTCTAGTTCAGATATGTTCTGAGACTTATTCCCACTTTGTATGCGACAAATCAGTTCCGGCTGCGTGGATGGTCCTGATGGTAATCCGGTCTGCCCTCTCAACTGGACGCCGGAGGCTCTTGAGCTGGTCTCGGATTGGGTTTCTGCTCTTTTTTCTATTTTCTGCCACTCTTAAACTCGTTTCTACGAACAAATAAAATGTACTCAAAAGTATGTTAATTAAAGGGTACCAAATTATCACAGAAAGTTGAAGCATTTTCACTATCTAGAAACTCCAAATCTACATCGTCTAGTCCCAGGCGAGCCTGTGCTGATGCTGTAACTGTAATGTAATGAAAAACATTTTAAATAAGGAACAACTTAATCTGTCTCAAATCATAATAAAACACTCAACAATTTATGCATACTTTGACTTTCTAGATTGGCATTTACGCGTTCTAATTCAGCGATGTGTTGAGACGTCGCACGCTCTATGCAAAAAATCAGTTCAGCTTGTGTTATCTGTAAATAAGTTAAATGTTGTACTACTTTGTATGTCATTTATGTAGGTAAATCTTTAATTATGATATAGAATAATCATAGTTTATTTACATTTGACTCAAAATTCGCCGTCGCAATTGGACGTAGTTATGCAAAATGGATCCAGCCACAAAAACTTACTTTTGAGAAAACACGAGTTTTAGTAAAATTGATATACCAAAACAACAAGACTGCAGTTTGTTTTCGAATGCATCTTAAATATTGGGTATTGTTATCTAATTCCTGTATAGTATTGTTTTAATAAGTTTTATGTTAATTAATATACTTTTTTCTCTCTTTCAAACATTATTCTGATCTTTTTACAATATTAAAAATGTGGGGTGGATCTTTTTGTTTGAAGTTTACGCAATAAAACACTTGTAATAATATTAAAAGTATTTAATTGAAAGTAATAAAGAACCGATACATAAAAAAAATAATCTTCATGATCAGACACGATAGCATCTGTTTCAACTCCTAAATCAACTTCACCTGAAAATCCATCTACGTCATCTAATAAATCGTCATCTGCCGTTAAGTTTTGGTAAAACCCTTTTGCATCTTGTGGAATAAGATGAAGTAGACTTTTCAGATCCTTTAATTTAGGACCTGGTATTGCTTTGCCAGTAGACCACATAGGTTTTAGTAACGACTTAGTGATGTTTTTTTGTCTCCCACGTGCATTTTTTAAATATTTATTTCTTTAAATTCGTCTTCGTAGTTTGACCTCATATTATGGTAAACATCTCATTTTTCTTTAAAACAATCTCTTTCGTCTTTAACCATGAGACCTTCGCTCCGTCAACTGCTTTTTTTCTATTTGTGATAACACTTTCCAGCTCTGATGATGTTACAAAATCTGTTTTATCCATTCTATGCACTTGAAATGGCTTATTTTTTTTTTTGCAGTGATTCATTATATGTATATAATCTTCGGGTAGGTAAATCCTTTGGTGCAGCTTTAAAGCACATTCTATTTTTGCAAAATCATTATCGTTTGGAAGGAAACTGTGACCTGACTCCAAAAATCGGAAACTTAAAATAAACCTAATATATATAACTATAATTTACTAAATTATAGAGGAGAGGTAATAATCTTTGACTTGTTTTTTAAAGAAAAAACAAGTCAAAGATAATATTAATGTCTATCAGAAGGTCTGATAGCACCCTATTGGAGTTGGGCCGCATCAGTCAGTGCTCTTCTTGCTTTTGACCTTCCTGAGCTTTCCCATGGAGAACCCTTTGAGTTCAGACATGAAAGGTAGATCAGGAGTGATCATTGGTTTTGGCTTGATCATCACGGGTGCATCCTCTTTTCTTGAAGACGAGGACGATTGATGAGGTGTGGGTTCGCCATGTGGTGAGGGAATACCGACTGGAGGACTCCAACGTCCCTCTTCTGTCCAGAGCGCACACAATCCGATCAACTAGTAAGTCCATGAATTGATCTTGATTCAGTGTGCCCTGGATTGGTTGAGTTGAGTCCTCTCCTCTAGTTTACCGGCTTTGTTCCGATAGCTGACGCCTTTGCTTTGGCTGCTTCAGTTACAGCGCGGACGGCTTTGGAAAATGTTTTAGTGCCGTGGCTCAAGAACTCTTTTGCCGCAGAAACACAAGCTAATGCCACAATGCTCAATTTGTTGTCAGCTGTCAGAATGTTCGATGCCTTTAGGATCGCGATCTTGGTGGAATCATCCACCAGTGATCCATTCATGGCTGCCAAAACGAACTGCTCAGCCTGACTGGTTAGCTCTTCGACATATCGGGTCTCCAGTTTCCTCTGCTCCTTAGGGGTTGCTAGCAGCATTGAAGTTTCGATATTAAGAACCAGAGCCACAGTTTTTAGGTCTTCTTTTAGGTCTTCGTCTGCCACTGGGATCAAGCTGGGGAAGATTGTATGTTGCATGATCAAGGGCAAGTTACTAATTCCCACCAGTGCTCTAGTCCTCAGCTTCCCGGGAACCTTGTTGCTAATGATGATAGAAGCGGTGGCTATGGGGAAAGCCTGAGATATGCGTGCCAGTGTCAGTTCAGTTGACTTTATGATATTAATCAAAAATAATTCTACATCAGGAGAGATTTTATTATGGCCTCCTTGGGTTCCACGTCTGTCTACTAAACCGACATTGGATCTCATTTTGCACAGTGACGTATTCACACGCTTAGGAGTTGTTAGGAGAGTTTTTATTAACATGTCTCTACAAACTTGTAAACCTTGCAAAAAACACTGTCGTGAATAACTTTTCTTTTTGGATATGTTAGAAGTGTTTGTTGAGACATAAAAACGTTTTACTGGTTGCTCTTTTATACAAGCAGCTAAGTACATACTTTGGGTATTATAGGAACCCAATTCGTAAAATTTTTGAAACTATAAATCTTTTTTCAACTGGGACCAATTCCTTACATCTTCTTATGCAACCACAGTCATAATCTAGAAATGTTTTAGGTTCAATAAGGATATTCTTATTATTTACGTAAGGAAGATTTTTATACTTCTTTTCTGTTCGTTCTTTTCTTGAAAGCCCTCCGTATTTTCTTTTTCTACCCTTTTGTTTTCTTCCTTCTAAGTTTACAATTTTGTATGTCCATCTATGTGATTATCTGTACTAGTAGAAGCAATATCATTAATAGTCATCACTTCAGCGAGGGTTCATTATTGGGGGCATTCTCATTTTCATTAATTTCTATGTTGTTTCTTTGTTCCCTATTAAGGTTATTTGTTGAGTCACGTGAGCTGGAGCTAGGATTATCATTAATAGCCGTGTAATTTGGGTCAGCAACCGAGTCATCACTGTCAAGGCCAGGACCATTTAAAATAATTCAAAAAATTTTGGTTTCAAATAATTCAGCAGTCTCAGGTGACATAGGCGGAAGAGGTGATGAAACTGCAGAAGCCCTCCAAGAAGTCCTCCAACCCCGGGCAGGGCTGGAGGGACTGTCAGACTTGTACTGACTAAAATCCACGGTGTCCTTCAGAAGCCCTTTATGTTCCGGGGTCACGGTAATAGAAATAAATCCCGCGACCCCGGCAGGCTTTGGCCCTCTGAGAGGCGGCCCCGTCGTTTTGCTGACAGCTCTTTGAGGCGCGCGTGGAACACGACGCGCCGTCGACCCGGGCGTGGTCCATGGTCGGACAGCGAGTTGCCCTTTTATACTCGCTGTCCGCATGCCCGCGCCTACGGTGGCCGGAGATCGTCTTGCGACGTCGGACGCCGTGGGCGTACACCACTGCGGTTAGGGTGGAGGGAGGACGCTGTCCTCTCTCGCTCGCGGCCCGCCACCTCCTTCACGAGTATTACTGCCTCGCAGAAGGTGGCGACCGCTTCACTCCGTCTCGCTCCGCAGCATGACCGAAACCAATGCCGGGCGCGAGAGGTCTCCGCCTATCGCCGCCGTGAGATTTGTGGGTTGGATCCATTTTGCATAACTACGTCCATTTGGTCAAATTTTTTTGGATTAAGCCTGTTCCTCCTTTGGTTTGTAACCAAACTAGCCTTAGAATAAAGTCGCTCTGATGGGACAGAAGAAGCCGGTATGCACAAATACTTATAGGCTATTCGATAAAGGGTTCGAAAAATATGTTTTCTTTGTTCCCAGAATTGTAGCCGGATTTTGTTTTCTGTCTAAGTAAGGCAAATCTAAATATTGTTTCAAAACCATTGAAGCGGACGATATTGGTTTTGTTGTGTTACAGTTTTATTTAGTTTTTTGTCAAAAAAATTCCAAATTTCATCACCTGTAGAAGTTTGCGCCGCGGATGTAGTAGGTAACTGCTTTTCTTTTTCAACTGGTTGGTGTTGAGCCAGGTATTGAGCAAATTCCTCAAGGACAAAAACCGCATTCTTGGCATTGCTCTCTACACCAAAACCCTTTTTTTTAAAGCGTGGATCCAATAAGGTGGCTTTTGCTGCTGTTCTGTTGGACTCATAGACACTTAATCTTCTATCAATGACTTCCAGCAGCGACCGCTGAACATGTCTTCCGGCTTCGGTTTTTTGGACTTATTTTGAATCGAACTTTGTAGTCTTCTGACTATTGAAATAATACATGATAGCGTCGTATACGAGTCGCCAGATAACAAGGACGTGACTTTTTCCATTGGCTGTAAAAAAGCAACACAGTCTTCTATTATCAACCAGTCCTCTGCATTCAAGCTTGGCGGAGGTGATGTAAGCAGAGGTAATCCTGCAGATGGGGAACTTTGGTTCTTAGCAATCTCTGCAACATGTAAAAACTTGAGTTCCACCTCGTTTGGACGTCTTGTTTTAGTTTCACTATATCTAAATTCATTTGTGTTTGCATTTCTCTAAGTGCATTTGATGATTTTGTACTCTGCTTGAAATGCGTAACGATGGCGCGACTTTTTGAAATTACGTTTATAACAGCGTTATTTTTCAAATGTGGGTGGGATACGTCACTGTCTGCTTGAATGCAGTCTTTGACTGCAAAATTTATAGTGTGCGCAACACAGAAATGATTTCTTTTATTTAAAAAATCCTTAACAGCTTTTTTCATGCTTGAGGCATTGTCGGTAACAATTTTTTCAAAAATGTTTCATTCGTTTAAAATTTCGCGCAAAGCGTTTGCTATATTTAAAGACGTATGCTGATCAGTGAGTTCGGATGTTGAAATGACAACTGATTTTAATTTTGTGTTAAATGGGCAGTTACACTAATGTAACCTTTTTGGCTGTCTGAAGTCCAAATGTCTGTTGTAAGGGCAATATACTCTACATCCTGTAGTTTTTGTTTTACTTTTGAATTGCAAATGTTGTATTTTTCTTCTAGCATTTCTGTTTTTTTTTTCTAGATGGCAATACATAATCAGGATTCTTTTTTTTTGAATAAGCTATAAAACCTTCATTTTCTACAATTTGAAGGAGTTGCATGTCTACTGTGATTGGATCACGGTGCCGACGATATTTCAAAAGAAAAAGGGGGGTCGTCGCTTTCGTTTCAGCAACGTTTGCGTTTAAAGATTTCGTCACTTGCACTTAACCTCAATAATTGGGGTTTTTTACTGATAACCGTTCAGGGGTTGATGCAAGCATAAAATAAAGCACGACACTATGTGGGGCTCAATTTTCTGCACCCAACGACACTTCACTTGTTACGATATCTGCACAAAAACCTATTTTTCTGAATTTTAATGTGCGGAGCGCGTGGTTTTTCGTGCCTTTCTGCTTGGCAGACCGAGTGCGAATCATATTGCTACCCCAGTATAGTTGGGAAAAAGCTAGGCAGATGAATTGCCGCAGCTTGGTCATTGCGGAGAGTCAAAATAGTTTGCTGACATAGCCAACAACCTGCTTGATTTCCTATGTTTGTGGAATCTCCGTACACAGAAGAAATTAGCTCCTGCTGTGATGTAACGTAAGAACAGAGATTATCAACCAAAATAACTTTTCCATCTTCTCGTACGAGGTATGTGTCATCGCCTATTTGTAGCAATAAATTGGAAAACTCCTGTGTGCTTTCTGGGCGAATGTCACTCTATTGAAGAAAATCTTAACACCGCGTCAGAGAATCCACCACACACGTAGGCGTCTCTGCGGTGAGTGCTTCTGGCGTGTTGCTGGTGGTTTGTTCTACTTCAGCCATATCTTTGGTCCACCAGGACGCGGGAACTGCTGTCTAGATTGTCCTGAAGTTTAATTTTTTTTTTGGTCTTGTTGGAGGTTTTGCAGGCACATTTTTCAGTTTTGACTTCTTTACGGCTTTTATTGCATTAAACTTGTCTTGAAGTTTATCTCCAAATAGGTAGTCGGATATTTGTGTCTGCTCCATTAGCTCCTACTTGTCCTTATTAAGGCCAGGTAGAATTAAGGAACGTCTAGTAATGCAGTTTTGATGGTATACTTGACATAATAATCTGGCTACGTCACTTAGAGTCAAAATCTGGTCAGTAGTATCTTGATTGGCAATAAGGGTGTTTAACACTGTACCTAATGATGTTATGGCAGCACCCTGGGTAGTCTGCTGGTCCCTGATACGACTGTCCCGTTTTACTCCACTATCACTGAGAGCAGCAGCCACTTCTTCGTTTAGCTTTGGTGGGTTGAGTAAGCTGCAGTTCCTGGGTATTTCTTGTTTGTTTATTATGTTTTTCATTTAAAAATGAAATGATTTAAAAATCAATTAGATTTAAAAATATAAAAGAAGTACTGTCACTCAAGTTTGATAGAAAAGAGTATGGAATACCATCAGCGCCCGGAACGGAGTCTTTACTGTGGCGAACGACACCTTTAAGCTCTTCTAATCTGAATGGAGAATTAAGGTCACAAAAAGAATCTATTGTCGAAAGGGGAATAGAATTTGTAATAATATTTTCCGGGACGAATGAGGGAGCTAATTTACCTAAAAAACTATTTACCAACTCACGTGAAAGGACTGCGCTAGATGAATCTGAGAACGATCTGAACCTTCTAATATTCTGTCAAACCACAGACGGTTGAACGTTAGGGGAAATAGAGAGGCAAAAATGATTTCCAGCTTTCAAATTTCTCTTTTTTAAATATTATTTTTGTTTCTGTAATTGTAAATTTTCTACGGTACAATTTTTAGGTAATTTATTTCACACTGTTTCCTTTTTTTAATTGCATCTGTGCAATCTTTGTCCCACCATGGCGGAGATAGAGAGAATTTCTTTTTAAAAGGAAAAAAGTTTATCTGCAGTTTTTATCATGGCTTCCGATAAGGCATCGGCACAGAACTGTTCATTACCACATTTAATTTCAGGTAGAACGGACACTATGTTATCTAAATGTTCCTTATAACTATGCCAATCAACATCCCCCAAATTGTACTTTAGCCGTGGAGCGCTCTTAGCATAAGGTTTTTGAATGAAGTGAAATAATAAAACTATAGGAAAATGATCACTGTCGTAGGAAGAAAGCATAACTTCCCAGGTCAAACGTGAAGCTAATTTGTCAGTGCATATTGACCTTCATGTGGAGCAGTGCGTCGAGTTGGGGACCCAGTATTTAATAAACAAAGATTGAGATTATCTAGAATGTCAATTAAGGTGCTCCCATAGTTATTTGTTGACGAAGTTCCCCAGACTTCGTGCTGAGAATTAAAATCGCCTAAAACTATAAATGGTTTAGGAAGAATTGAAAAAATAAAAAGCAACACCGCCATACCCATCAGAGCGTTCTTCTCTGATACATACTACATGCATACCAGGGATCCTAAACAAAGATCCTGGTTTAGCAAAAGCAAAAGGTTTATATTTGTTTACAATATGTTAATTTCAGATTTTTTATTGCACTTCGACAATTCGTTAGATGATGATGATGATTCAGAAACTGCATTTAATACAGTGGCAGCGATGGACGGTGAAAGGTAATGTGTTTGAGTTAATGATTTTATTAAAGCAATGATTAATTCATTTACAGATATTGAGGATAGATCATCCTTAGGGATGAGGGCACAGCCATCTTTTGATTGAGGTATATTCCTGGCAAGGTCCTGATGGTACCGCTGATCATAACCTTTAGAAAAGTGGGGTGGGAAACGAGGTTCAATAAAAACTGTTTTTTATATGATATTTTATTTTGTTTAGATGGCGAGTACTCAGGAGGAACAGAAGCATTGATATGGCTTGAAGTTGTGGGAGAAGAAAGCAAGGCATCAGCATATGATCTTTTAGAAATTGTGGCATGAATCTTTGAAGCTTCAGTATATGAAATACATGATTTGGCCATAGATTCTTTAATGTTTTTTTGACGTTCATATTCTAAACATTTCTTGCTAGTAGCTTCATGAAAACCATTGCTAAAACAACAGGATAAATTATCCTCAGAGACGGTGCACCCATCCCCATAGTGACCTTGACCAGCGGGGTTTAGACCTGCATTGATATTTGACATGGCCATATCTGCAACAGTTGTAACATTGAATTGTTGGTAAAATGTACAAGTCAACAGAAACTGCTGTATAACACATATATACACGCTGGTGAGGCGTGTAAATAGCCTGCACCTTTGTGAAGGTTGTGAAAAAAATTTTGAATTAAGAACCTATGTAAAAATTGTAATAGCGGACCTCAAAGTAAAACTAATTTCCCTATTGATGAATCCCCGAGAAACCAATACCAAATTATTACTAGCAGCAAAACATGCCCACGTACCTGACAATCCAGAGATCAAACTCAGAGCCAGGGAGATGAGAAGGTACCTCGTTCATGCGTGCGTGGTTTGTAGGTAAAGGCTGTCGGCCGGCGAGCAAAATCTTCTTAAATCCACCGGTGAAATGGTTTAAACTCCAAAAATCAACACTGCACTATAAGTTCTCAATGAAGCACAGATGCAGGTCCATTTATCTTATGATTTTCATCAAGGTCTCATCGAAAAAGGAATTTTTAAAAGCGGAGCACTGAAAACACACAGTGTCTTTCGAATGGTGGCGGGAGGCAAGGCACTCGCTAATGCCATCTATTGGTCATGTTGCGAGAAAACTCAAGAAAGTTTCGATACAAATGGGCGCTGCGGAAACAAAATATTGGTGCGAGGATTCATCAATAGACAAGTTAATATATTAAAATTGAACTACTAACATGTTGTATTATATGGAAAAATCCTAAAATATTATCATTTATTTTATTTATAAAAGTTATTGACGCTTCACCACACGCTTTGGAAGAATTTGACCATCAAAAGTTAAAATAACTGTTTCCGTATTTTTTAATAAAGGTTTATAATCAAAAATAGTTTTCCTTTTGATTCTCCTTAGTTTTAATATTTTGCTACAACCAATTGGCACAGAGATGTTTTCTTATATTTCATCATCATTCTACGGGTACGCCTCTGACGACACCCATACAAGTCACAGAGAATGCGGGGAAAAGTTTTATAGCACTCCTTTTCCAACAGCAGCTTGTTGGTTATAAACAAGTTGGCATCATTATATGCTGAAAAAACAATAACCAGCCCGTTTCGACCCATTTTCTTTAGACTGCCATTGATAATATTTTTGAAAGAATTTCCTTTCAAGAATGGACCAAAACAAACTGGATTTAAAAATGTATTGTCATTAGAGGCAGTTTGTTCTCTCTGTACATAAACTAAAAAAGGAGCAGCATCAGAGGAATTATATGTATAAGGCTGAGCAACTGAAGACGGACGCTGAGAAGATCCACTCAGATCATCAACACCAGCCTTTAACAAAGGAGTAAGCGGAGAATCAGAAGCCTTTTTAAGTTGTTTAAAGCTGAAAGAAAATCATTAAGAGAAAAAGTTGTTTTTTTTTTTCAATATTTTGAATATTTAGGGCACATCCATTTGAAGGTTGGTGAGAATTATGGTTTAAGAACTTTATTTTTCCTCATTAAGAATTTACAATAATTCACTTACTGAGAAAACATGTTTACATATAAAACAAAATTGTGTAAGCGTATAGAAATAGACGTTTAAAACTACTTCATACTTGGGTATAAAAAAAAAAAATAAAAATAATCATAGGATACATATTGTAAAAACGAAACATAAGCGGGTAGGCGATCACAGCTATTTCAGGGATCCAAAAACTGATATTCACTAGATGTGGCATCTATGGCAAAGTACTTGTGTGTTTTAATTTTAATTAATGGAAGTTATTCGGTGACATGATGTTTTAATAGTTTTTTAAAACTAGACATACTTTTCGTTTCTCTTATCTCCATAGGAATTTTATTAAACATGTTGACGCCTTCGTATTCAATATTTCTTTTCCCGAAACTAACTGTTCTGGGGGGTCGCGTTACTAAGTAGCTAGGATTACGTAAGGTAATTTTGTGTTGTCTTTTAGTGAAATTTAATGCTGTATGGATATCTTTTTGTAATATTTTGCGTATAAGTATACACGTGTAGAATTTATAAGTTTGGAAGATGTTCATTATCTTTGTGTCCTCGTATATTTTTTGAGTTGGTGTTCTAAATTTGTAGTTAAATAAAATTTTAATTAATCTGTTTTGTGCTGTTTGTAGTGGTTTTAGATTAGATTTAGCTGCGGTCCCCCAGATTTCTATTAAGTAGTCAATGTGTGGTTTAACTAAAGAATTGTAAATTATGTATCGCACTATTAAAATCTTGAATTATAGAATTGTGTACTTGTTTATTGTATCCTTGTTCAGATTTGGGAGGGGAGCGTGGTTTTAGAAATACAGTTTTTTTGTAGCTTGTAGTGGTAGGTAATTTGTTAGATGAAGTAATGGTAGAAATGTTTTTTGCAGAAGATAAAAGAGTCTCAGCATATGATTTAGTAACAGCAGGATGAAGTTTTGCTGCTTCAGCATATGAAACTGAATTATGAGCCATATATGTTTTGATCAATTTTTGCCTTGAAAATTCAGGGCAAGACTTATTGGTGGCAAATGATATCCATCACAAAGGCAACATGAAGCATTCCCTTCATCTGTATCGCAACTATCCCCAGTGTGAGCCTGGCCACATCTGAAGCATCTGGGTTTGGACCTACATTGCAATTTCGTATGACCAAAGCGGCAGCAACTAAAACACTGTACTGTAGGAAAGATATAAAGTTCTACAGGCAGAGCATTATAACATATAAAAATTCTCTTTGGCAAGATCTGTCCGTCAAAAGCTACTACAATGGACTGTGATGGTTTCCAGGTTGTGGTGCCATCTACAATTGATTTAAAATTTAATCGCCTTATTTTTAAAATAGGACCACATCCAATTGGTACTGATATATTGTCTATGACTTCCTCCGGAGACCATTCCGCAGGAAGCACGCACTAAGCCCATTCTAGTAACGTTAAATGTGGGAATAAATGCTTTAAAATCGTGTGTTTCAAGGCTATTATGCTTAATAAAACAATTTGCGTTCACTAAAATCAGAAAAGGAAATGCTTATTTTATTTCTCCCAATTTTCTTGACACTGCCATTTATTATGTTTTGAAAATTATTCTGTTTTAAAAACTTTCCAAATGTGATGGCATGCAGTATAGAACCATCATTTGAACTTGTTATTATTTTTTTGTAGATGTACAACAAAAGGCGCACTGTCCGTTTTGCTGTACAAGTTTCGGCCAATTTGTGCGGGAACTGGAATCTGAGATGGGGGAGTCTGAGAAATTTATTTATTTACTAGCTGTGCCCGCAACTTCGTTCGCGTGGATGTCGGAATTTAACAATGTATTTTTTAGTTGCAAGCGCTTAATTCAGGCCACATTTTTCATATAAACCGTGTATTTAGATTTTTTTTAGATAAATCAAAAATTTTTGACGCTTGTATTCCAGGTTTATGTAGGACTATTTTCCTAATGCCCTCTCCACCACACCACACCACACCACACCACACCACACCACACCACACCACACCGCACCACACCGCACCGCACCGCACCGCACCGCACCACACCGCACCACACCACACCACACCACAACTCACCACACCATACCGCCTCACCACACCACACTACCCCACACCACACCACAGTACCCCACACCATACCACATTACCCCACACCACACCACACCACACCACACCACTCCACTGTAGTTTTGCTATTCGAATTCGAAATTAGATCGCGCGACTGACGTACGACATCAAATTGTGAGACCAAAGTGCACCCGTAATTTTACTACTAAAACACTTTAAATTCAAATATCTTTTGATAGACTGAACCGATTCCAATGAAACAAAAACTAAATTCCTCTCCAAGTTACGCTTAATCGTTGTGTATAAAAGTTATCTACATTAATTTCGTACATTTTACGTGATACCTGGACAAATACACAGACAAACAGAAAAACAGACAAAAATTCTAAAAATGCTAGAAATGGGTTCTATTGGTTGTCCTTTAATACCCTGGCTATATTTTTTGAGTTTTCTTTTAATGTACAAAAATAACTTTTCTACAGTTTTATTATATGTATAGAATAGATATAGATATAGATTTATTTATAAAACTTTATGCACAGCGTTGTACAAAGACGGACTTAATGCCGTAGGCATTTTCTGCCAATAAATTAGCAATGAGATAGTAGAGGGGGCATTGGTATTTAAATCATTTTCATTAGCGACAATCGTCTCTACAGTGTCCGTACAACCACAACCCGATGTTTCGGATCCGTGGCCTCTTCGGGTTCTACGACGTTTATTGCAGTGTTTGAACACATGCACACGACTCCGTTTCAGAGCTTTTTTTGTTGATGACCCATCTGTTTCCATTCCTGATTCATTTGATTGAATAGTAACATAACTGCCTACCGGGGGAACTAGGTCCCCCGGATCAGGCGGGTCATTCAACTTAAACTATAATATACAATAAAAAAACACTTACCACTACAGAAGAAAGATAGAAAACACTAAAATTAAATTAAAAGAGTTAAACTACGTCACTAAAACTACTATTACTGATACTATATATAATTCATTTCAG
Organism: Agrotis ipsilon; assembly: GCA_028554685.1. Lineage (NCBI taxonomy): Eukaryota > Metazoa > Arthropoda > Insecta > Lepidoptera > Noctuidae > Agrotis > Agrotis ipsilon. The sequence continues at coordinate 9,146,581 of CM052973.1, read as the reverse complement.
GTTTAAAAATGAGAAGCAAAAAGAACGCGTCCGTCAAGTACGAGTTTCCCGCGCTTTTTTTGGCTTGAGTTTATGTATACTTGAATTGTTTACTCTATGTAAACAATTGAAGTATACATAAACTCTTTTTTCCATAGAAAAAGGTAGAAATTACAGTCTATAATGAGCCTCATATACCTACAACGAATCTTGTAAAACCTCAAGTGCTACCACGAAAATGAAGACTACGTAACAAAATTATATGGTAGCCCTTTATCGGCTTATCTCTTAGATCTACTTAGCAAAACAATAAACTACTTATATTTTCAACGACTGACATTAAAGTTATTTATTGCCCTAGTTATTGTAATTAGCAAATATTTTGTGGAACACCCGCTTCCCAGCTTGTAGGAATTATGTACCTGCGTTTTTCTTTATTTGGTGAGATTACTTTTTGGTGCTGTAAAAATGTGGAGTACGTAATCCCTTTATTTTTTATTCTTTTGTTATTACATTTGCATTTGAGTATTGCGAAGAACTATAACACAGCTCTGCTTATCGCAGTCCACTACTATTCAGATCTACCCTGTCCCTTGCTGTCCTCCCTCAGTGACGCCCTAAGCCGAGGTTCGTACCCACAGTGCCCTTAGCGTGTGGTCACTTTATTCGTCGTTTTTTAGTTGTAGGTACGCTCTGTATTTTTACACGATATATACCGTTAGGGCCTTCATAAGATCGTCGTTTTATTGAGCAGGGTTATAAGCTTCTGCTCAAGACTTGGTTCATGTGAGTTTTTGACTTCCGACACACCACGTCGCGGCCAATCGCCCCACACGGATTGTAATTTTCCTTTTTTCTTACTAGATAAAAATGTAATGGCTGGGCTATATTATGTGCTTCGCTCGCATTCATACTGAATTTAACAATCAATTAGGATCGCGCATGTGTCGCCATCTATTATCATATGAATGATACTGCTGTCTTTCACTGTAACAGTACTTTTTTTTGGGATAATAAAAAGATAATAAGATAAAAATGTAATGGCTGGGCTATATTATGTGCTTGCATTCATACTGAATTTAACAATCAATTAGGATCGCGCATGTGTCGCCATCTATTATCATATGAATGATACTGCTGTCTTTCACTGTAACAGTACTTTTTTTTGGGATAATAGGAACCTTATGTCCGCCTCGGGTATACCTCACAGCGTATATATAAAATTACAGGATGAACGATTCAATGGGTGAAGCGGCGATATGCAAAAACCGAATAAGTACGTAAACAAATTAGTGAGCGGATACGGTAAGTTTTGTGTATCGAGAACAATAGTGCCGTGAATGAGACGATGGTGTCGAGAGCAAAAAAACGAACACGAAAGAGGGTAGACCGATTTGTCTGCTCATAAACATCCACCCGCTATTACTTCAGTTCATCCGTGATAACTACTAACTCGGACCGTTTACCGTATAACTATTTGTGATTTCAGAAACAAACATTACACCGAGAGGAAGACCTGCTGGCAACTACCGAGTTCCTCTCTCAGGTTCGTTTTTGAGTAACATTCACAGACTTGTAAGTAATTTATTCATAATTACTTTTTTATGTACTTCGTTTCTTTGGTAACAGAAAGAGCGGCGCGCACGCATTGCTCGGTACAAGGAGTGTCGGGACGAGACAGCAGCACTGATAACGCAGTTGATTGAAGTGATAGAATGTGATCCTAACGTAAGTTTTTATCACATGATTTAGGTACTCAATTGTGTATTCTTTACATAAAATAAAAAATAGTTCAACACTATTTGTTTACAGATTCTGTAATTTTTCGCATCCAGGAAGGAAGCAATTCGGAAGAAACAAACTTGGAACGTGTTAATGCGAACCTGGAAGCACGAAGTACGTATCAACTGTTCAAGGATTAATTTGATTTTAGCTTGTTTAGGTTCTTAATTTGTTATTAATTATACATTTTATCATTTCAGTTGCATCATGCTGAACTTGGCGACCATGACTTGTCGCTTGTCGAGATATCTCTCACACGTAAACGCGAATCTAGAAAGTCAAAGTGTGGATTGAAGTACGGTATGGATTGTTGAATGTTTTGATCTGATTTGTGATAGATTAGGTTAGGTTGTTACTTATTACATTTTTTTTCATTACAGTTGCATCAGAACAGGCCCGCCTGGGAATAGACGGTTCAGATTTGGAATTTCTAGGTGGTTAAAATGCTGTAAGTATTTTTTACTTATTGGAATGTATGTACTCCTTCCTCGTTTATAGTCACGTTTAAGACGCGTGGCTATAAGGCAAGTCTTAATACAAGTATGATGTGACATTGGTATACAAGTGGCTAGAATAAAAAAAATCTCTTTCTGAAGATAGATAGGTTCTATAAGTTCAATACTGCTTGCAGTTTGCAAGTTGTATACCAAGTAACTTGCATAATAGAAACGTGGCCTGAATGTCTTCTTTACGTGTGTACTATATATTTTTTATCTTGTATATAGAAGCTTTAATAGTTTAATAGAACACTTTTTTTGTACTTTATAACGTTTTGTGTAAATACATATTTTTGTTTTTTTTTAGAGAACAATGCAGTCGGAAGTATTAAATTTGAATGCTACAGAAACGAGAAGGGCATTTAAACTCAATCTGCCCAGCAGACTTCGGAGTCGAGGCAAGTAAATCTACATCTACGCAGTCAGAACCGTGACTGGGACTTTTTGAGTGTTTTCAATCTCTAAAAGAAAGACTATTTAAAACATAAATATCACTGTCAAGCTTTTGAATAACATGTGCCTGCATTATCAGATTTCGTAAATTATTAATTTTAATATTTAATGAAAAGCTATAAACTTTGGGGTCTTCAAGTAAAGAGTGAATAGGGTACTTTTAGGCAAGCGTGCTTTACCGTCATCATTGCTTACCATCAGGCGAGATAGTAGTGAAACGCGAACTCAACATTAATTAAAAAAAAAACTTTTTATATAATGTTGTTTTGTTACAGAGAAAAAAATGTAAGCGTTTAGAGGAAATAAGTTCTGAATGCCAGAAAAACGCGCCAAGACACAATCCGAGATTAAGTAGGAGCCTCCGGCACTCGATGATAGGGCGGCAGACCGGATTCAGCCACACAGCCGGAGCCGACTACTCCACAATATGGCTACCAAGAACAAACCTGGATTTTTGAGTGAGTTTTTTTTCTGTCCATTCTATCTATAATATTCAGATAATTGTTAATTATTCAATCTTTACGGTGCAACACAAAATATGCTTTTTTTAAAGTTGCTCTACACAAAGTAATTCTCCTGTATCGTGGGGCGTTCACAAACATGAAATTCACTCCCAGACCCGAACCAGCTACTGCAGATAATACAAATATTTGTACCTACCGTGCGGTAATCGCACCCGGAATACGCTGTGCGGCGGTCGATGCTTAGCCACTTCGCCAACAATCGGTGTCCATAATGCTATTACAAAAAAAAACTTAAGTGAAACCTAAGGGTTTCTCTCTAAATTTTCAGTTCTCGACAGAAATAATAATTGTCTTTTAGGAGTGTTATTAAGTTTTCCTTTTCGTTTCAGCCGATGCGGATATCGCACTGCAGTCGGATTGGGTTAGTGCGGAAATATCATCATCACACAGTGCATCGAAACGTGGTCTTTCACTATCGGCCTCATATCAAAGCTCAAAGTCGCTCAACGGGCTATGGGAGAGGGCTATGCTCGGTGTTTCTCTACGTGGTCGAATCTGAAATGAGGAGATCCGTTGACGAATTAAAGTCACCGACATAGCCCACCGGATCAGCAAGCTGAAGTGGCAATGGGCAGGCCATATTGCTTGCAGAGAAGATGAGGTCGAAAAGTACTAGAGTGGAGACCACGGACTAGCAAGCGTAGCGTATGGCGTCCACCTATAAGATGGACAGACGAACTTATAGAGGTCGCCGGAAGACGCTGGATGCAGGTCGCTTCAAAACCGGTATATGTGGAAATCTAAAGGGGAGGTTTATGTTCAGCAGTGGACGTCCTATGGTGGAGATGATGATGACAGTGCATCGTGTGATGACTCAGTGATGAAAGTTAGGAGTTTCTTTGACCTCCATTCTTATTTGTTACTTGTATTATTTTACATTTATTTATTTTTTAGTTAATAACTTACATTGTGATAATTATGCAATCTACACATTTGTTATCAGTAAAATAAACAGACCGTACCATTTCTTAGATTCCAATTTCCTAAAGGCTCCTGCCTGCAAAAGTCGCTCTGGATTCTTTATTATTATTGTGTTCCGTAGAGTAGAACGTGTGTAGTAATATAAGCTGGACTAATTACCTACCACACTTGTCCTGAATCGAGTAGAATAGGATTAAACTTTAAATGAAAAAACACTTTAGTTAGTTCTGAAGGTGTAAAACGGCCTCTTAAAGCAATATTTCAAATGATTCACTTCGTAAATGAATAGCGAATGACGTTTTTGGAAATGCTTTAAGTAAATTATTTGGAATGTTGCTTTAGGGGGCCGGTTTTAACTAAAAGTTTAGTTCATTTAAAGTTTAATCCTATTCTACTCGATTTAGACCCTCTGCTTTCAAAGTACCTACAGAATAAAGTGCTGTCCAACACCAAATAAAAAAGCAAAAGAATTAAAAGGTAAAGCGATTAGGTATTTTACATTTTTACAACGCCTACGGGTGACAAAAGATTATTTTTTTACGACCAGTCGGCAGTTCTTATGACCCAATCTATAAAACGATCGCTTGAAGCAACAAAAACAATGGAAACAGTTCCAGGTATTATTATTATTCAGTAAAAGCTGTTTCCTTCCGCTAAAATGGATTATGGCGAATATTACTCACATTATGTAGATTTTTTTATTAATTTTACGATTTTCATCACTATCTCGCCTGAATGTGGTCGAAGATGAAAGTACGCTTGCCAAGAAGTAACATATTCACTCTTTACTTAAGATTAAATTGCCACCAAAAATTTAAACTATCAGAAAACAATGTTTCCGACATTGAATTCGATTCCTTATACCTCTGCGAACAATAACAATAAATAATTATCATTGGTCATCATAACAAAATTCCCCACTTAATTAGGGCAGTAAATCAACGAACTATCGCAAACTGCAGACTGAACAAACGAAACAGCAGAATTGGCGGGAAAATATAGACATAGCGGGTAAATGTCCGATGTCCAAATAGAAGCGGAACCAAACGAAAATTAACAAAAGAATCGCAACGTTTGCAGTGCAAGCGGCAGGCGGGGCTTCGAGTAAATAATAACTGCTTGCAATCAATAAATACAATACAGTATACTCAGTAAAGATAGATGTGTTGTTCGGGAGTTTGTTCCTCACCTCCTCCGATTATTTTGGAAGAATTGTTTATTAACATCCGTTTCCTCTGTTTCACCCGCTGCTCGGCTCCTTTTGGTCAAAGCGTGTTTTATTTTTTTACACTATTTTGGCGTTGTATTATTAATTATTTATTTGATATATTAAGAAAAGCAAAGTAGCGAGTGAATTTAGAATGTATTCTTTAAGCGTTTTCATTTGATACCCTTGTTGACAATATTAGAAACAGGCAAAGTAGCTAGTAAACGGTATATAATGTAATACAGGGTAAATTTATCAACTGGGCGTGGATGGCTATCTTCGAAACTATGAGAAATATCGAAAAATGTTGAAAGGAGTCTCGAGGTCGATTTTGATGAAAAATAAAACTGCATTATTGGATTTCAGAAAAAATAATAATCCTGACCAGGAATCGAACACGTTGAATTTGAAAAAAAAAACACATTCTGTATTAAGTATTACACCATTCGATAGTGTTGCTAATATGGATCAAATTCTAGGAAGTAATTCATATACGGCAAACTACGACAACCCTATAACCAGCGGACAACTGAGACGCTTCTTACGTCGCCTCATTTGTCATATTATAATGATAAGTAGTTTAGAAGTTATGAGGGAACAAACAAACATACATAGCGGTCAAAATCATAATCCTCCTTTTGGCTTTGCCATAGTCGGGTAAAAACTAGGGGTGCTTTTATAAAGCAGGCTGTCGTTGCAGACAGGTCGGCGCCGATGCGTATTGGTAAACTGAACCTATGTTATCTCTAACGCAGGTAAACTATTCCGATTACATGCATTGTTCCAATTGACAAGCTGTAAAACGGGTTTTCGACCATATATTTTGCTAATTACAGTAAAACCTTTCTTTTTAAATTCGGCGAAAATATAAGTAGTGTATTGTTTTTACTAAGAAGATCACAGAGATTAGCCGACACTGACATTTTGTCACGTAGCAGGAATTTTCTTGGAATTATTTATAGTTGCACAAAATTAGATGGAATGTGTTGTCTATCCATTCTGTATTGTTATTTTTTTCAAGGAAGTTTTATTTCTAATAAATTGACATGGTTTTAAGCAAAAGAGTTACTTGAAATTTTTCCACTCTAAGTATTCATAAAGGCATAAAGGTTTCGAAACACCTCGAACACTTTTTGGGACCAAAAAAAATAGCATGTTAAAATACGTCTTTCTCGGCAAGGTCTGCATTTCTATATTAAGGGATAATTGAAGAAGTATTGAGCAAGTTTTCAGTGTGCCTCAAAAACCTTAGCAAAAATACTTGCGAGCTCTCCAGCCATTTCTAGCGCCTCGCGGAGACACTCGCAGCGCGCGTATAAGACACTCGTAGCGCGTAGACACACTCGTAGCTGTTCGTAGCAGAATTGCTACGCTTTGTATTCTTCTCATAAACAATACAAAACATTTCTGGTTTAATTGTACAAAAAAAAACCTTTATTAAGATAGTAAATAATAAATGATGACCTATCTAATGAGATTTGTGTGCATAATTGAGCAATATTTTGTCTTATTATTACCTAACATAATGATTCATTTGTTTATTAAAGTGTCAGGGTTGTTTATATTAAAATATTATGGAGTTGGAAGTAGGAACAACTGCAAAAGTCATAAAGACTAAAAAAGTATTCTAAAAATTCAAGTGTCTTTTATTGGTCACACAGGTGTTCACACCAATCATAACTTTCTTATAAAACAAAAAACAGGCTATAGCATGATTTACAACAAAATACAAGATTAAATAACTAGCCTTTTAAAACAGATGAACCGCCAAAGCTTTGAAAGCAGTTTAAAAATAAAACTATCAGTTTCCACGTCATAAACTTATTAGACTCGATTGTAAATCCTATTGACATAAAAAATATGCCAAACTGGCTCTAACACTTCTTTAGAAAATTAAAACAATGAAATCCTAGAACAATAGAATAGATAATCCCTGGCTGACCAATAGCGGAGCTTTTACAGGTTGATCCCTACCCCTTCTTGTGGCATCCCTGCGTACGCGCAGGTACCATAAAAACTCGGTTCCCGAAAAAAATTGCTCAGTTCTTTGTCTGTACCTAACTAGTGCAGTTCTGAAATATACATTTCCTTTCATTTTTCATACTTTCGCGATCAAAATGGTGAACGACAAGGTATGGTACACATTCTGTGTTTTTGTTACCTAATAACTACAGAATGTTTATGATATCCGATGACGTATTTTTTACATTTTATTGTGTTTTCAGAAACAAAATCCTTCTCAATCGGACGTCCCTCTTAGGCGTCGCGGTAGACCTTCGGGGAGTAACCGAGTTCCTCTCTCACGGGTTTGTAAATTACTCTCTTGTTTATAATTAAATAAATTGTGTTTTTTTAAATTATTCTTTATTATTCGTTTTTTTTTGGGTACAGGAAGAGCGGCGTGCGCGCAATGCCCAGTATGAGAGAGAGCGGCGGGACGAGACAGCAACATTGATATCGCAATTAATTGAAGCTGCGAATTGCGACCCTAACGTAAGTACATTATAGTTATTCTTCAAGTAATAAATAATTCACATAACATATAAAATAGTTTACCATATATTTTTTTTACAGATTACACAAGCTGAGCTTTTGGCGACGGTGATTTGTCGCATAGAGCGTGGTTCTAAGGCTCAAGATATCGCAGAATTAGAACGCGTAAATGCCAATTTAGAAATCCAAAGTACGTCTCAATTATTGTTTCAATCAGATTTGAGATAATATAGGTTGTTCCTTATTTTAAATATATTTTTTTCATTACAGTTGCATCAGCTGAGGCTCGCCTGGGACTCGCCGATGCAGATTTGGATCTCTTAGATAGTGAAAATACCGTGAGTGTTTCTTACATATTGGTCCTACTGTTTAATAACTTACGGGTGTTTTTAAGTACTTACAATAATTTTTATTCTGAATTTGATACTTGAGGTACCAGATTTTTTATTATAACCATGTTTTATTGCAGAGAAAAAAACGTAAGCGCTCAATGGAACCAAGTTCTGAATGTCGGAATGTAGAAAAGCGTGCAAAAACCCATTCTGAGACCAGCTCAGGAGACTCCGGCGTTGAGGTGAGAGAGCAGACCGTATCACCATCATCCACGGAGCCGGAGCCGACACCTCCACAAGTCGGCAATGAAGATCAAACTCTTGACTTCCTGAGTGAGTGTTTCTGTCTTGTTCTTTCTGTCTATATCTATTTAAGTCTTTACAGTTTTCAACGTTCGTAATATTGCAGTCTTTTAGAAGTGTTACAACGTTTTTCTTTTCGTTTCAGCCGAGGCCGATATTGCATTACTCTCAGATTGGGTCAGTGCTGAATTTCCATCACCACATCAATGAATTTATTCGAGAGGATGTGGACGTCTAGCAGACGCACGCATGTGAGAGGCAATCCAACAGATGAAAAGATAAGTACCTAATAGCGAGGACAACTTCTTATTTTTTTTTATGTTAATTATTTGTTTTCAGATTCAAGCAAAAAATAACACTCTCGTATTTATTGCATACATTTTACATTTTTTCAGAAAGACATAGAGATAGCTGGGCCAAATCTGATTTGAAGAACCAACAAAATAAGCGACCAACATACGACAACTCGTGCAAACAGGTGCGATCCTCCTCAATCACTGAAACTTATACCTACATAATCAACGTTTAAAGAACAAACTCGTAATTATCGATTCTTTTTTTATTCGATGCAGGATACTTACAGTGTGGTCCCATAAAAATTTCATCAAATTTGGTTCAGTACTTTTTATTTTGTGAGCATTTTTGTTAATTTCGCCTACTTGGACGACATGATGATCTTTACTTTTTGCGTGTTTGTTACGCCATTACTTCGCCAATTGTGGAGCGATTTTCAAAATTGTTTTTTTGTTGTACTAGGGATCGTTCACCTTAGGGAATACTGCAAGTTTCATCGAACTCTGTTCAGCATTTTTTGAGATAGAGAATTTTATTGGAACTTTCTTTTATGCACAAAACATGGGCGATGTTAATACCGGTGCTACGGATTACAAAATTCTAGTGTACATGTAAGAAAATGTTGTATTTGCCAAGAATTTGGGTTGAATATTAAAACTAAAAAGAGTAAAATAAAAAACTTTTTTCAAAAAAAATTTTCCTTCAAAAACAACCACAAAAAAGGGTAAAATAACCTACAAAATAACTTTTCTTTCGGAAGTCGGTGGCAAAAAGACATCGAAATAATAAAACAAAGCCACCGACTTCCGAAAGAAAGTTATTTTGTAGGTTATTTTACCCTTTTTTGTGGTTGTTTTTATATTTTCTTGTTGCAGAAAAAGAAACGTAACCGTTTCAGAGGAAGGATGAAGCCATATAGAAAGACGGCGACGAAGAACAGGCTAAACTCTGGATTATTTGAGTGAGTGATTTGTCTATCTTCTATACTCTCTCAACTTTACTTTTCAACTGCCGTGTATAAAGCTGGATACTCACTTAGCAGTGTTGCATGTAACGTATCAGATACTGTATCAACCTGCCAGTGGGTACGGCTACTCCGAGCACACTGCAAGCCGCCTTTGTGTTTGTATGACACGCCGAGTGGCGGTATCACTGCAAACTTACAGCGAGCGGTTCGCAGCGGGCTAGTGCCTACGTACTCACTTGATACCGTATTTGATACGTTACATGCAACAATGCTAAGTGAGTAGGTACCCAGCTTAATAACCCCGTAGTCTCCCACACATCTCTATGCATATAGTATTGTCTTTGGTTTGTCTATAATTTAATGTAGGTAGGCACTACTTCAGTACTACGATCTTCACGACTTTTTTTGTTTTAGGCGATGCTGAGAAAAGTTTATTGGCATGAAATCTGGGAAATTTATGAATACCTGAATGCGACGACGGAATATAGTAAAAACAAATGTAACGGTACAAACTATTTTTACAAAATTCGCAACTTTCTAGTGAATTTTGAAAATGGTTCGTACTGATAATGTATTTTTGTTCTGTATTGTAAATATTTGTAAAGCATTTTCCTTGCATAAGCTAATTGTGACTAGAATGCCGTCACTGTTCTAATATATTGTTTTATAATTATGTAAATAGAATTTTCTTTGAATACCATTTTATGTGATTTTTTTGATTACTTTTTATATTAATTATTTTAAATTGCTATGTATTTTATGTTTCGTTCACTTTAAACTTGTAATTTTTTCATTTTTTAATGTCTCAAATGAGTAAATTATTTTTATAAATAAATAAACAAGCAGTAACTAGTGCAATTTGATTTCATTTATTCCAATGACCAATAGAATACCTCTACCAATTATAAGGCCGCTCGCCATGTAGTATAGTTTTTTACATTATGTACTTGTTTCTACCCCCGGATTTTCTATTCTTCTTTGATATTTTTTAAGCGCAGTCCACAGATTTTTTTTTTCCTTCGCCCTTTGCAGTACATAGATATACATACGAAAATGTCTATGGTAATGTTTCTATGTAGTCTGTGGTGACACTAGTCGATGTCAATGTCAAAACCTACGGTCAAAACGAAAAACACCTGTAACGGAACAGGTAAAATTAGGAACCTGTTTTACCAGTTCCAGTTCAAAGGAAAAAATAGTTACAAAAACCTGTTCCAAAAAAACAGACTGCATTGGAACCAATGACTCTTTCATTCCAACAGATTTAAATTAAAGTACCAAGTATCATTTAGAACAATACATGCCATTGAAGAAAAACCAACCTTCATACTTTTGTTCTGTACCTGTAAGTCATAATATGAAAAAAGAGCCTGAAAATTACAATACCATGTTGCGTGTTTCAAACTGTTGCAGATAGTGTCTGTTGTAGGTATATTTTTGTGGATCAGGCAAAACAGTAGGAACTGTTTTTTCGGTATAGAGATACCTGTTAAATATTGTTACTTTAAAATACCTGTTTCTTTTATCTGTTTCGCATAAAAACGCCTCACTCACTCCTACCCTCGTATTTCTCGAAAGTCTCGAACCGTCGAACGGTGAATGTCCGACATCGAACAAAACTAAATCCAAGTAATCAAGTAAAAGTGCAACATCATTACATCCACCCATCCACCTGCAACTTATAGTGCGATAGTTTTTCTTGTCTTGATCTCGGAGGGCCAACCATTCTTCGAGCTGAAATATTTGGGCGCGACGGTGTATTTTTGCGTCATACCTCGCTACGCAAATTGTACCAATTCTTAGTCTCCCTGGTTTACAAAGAGTATTTAGTAAGTTATATGGCCCATCGTAATCGAATCTGTATTTAATAAAACCAGGTAATTCTTTTTCAAATCTAAGACATTTTATTTTCAACCACCACACTTTCTCCCCGTTCTCCGCTATAGTTTTGTTTTTAATTATTTTCGAAGCAAGTGCTTTTACATCAATCATGTCTTTGTTAGATATTAAAATACTATAATAACCGAGAAATTGGCTTTATTCAGCATCTATGATGAATTGACAGGCAACAAACCCATAGCAACGAAATTCACTAAAGAGTTGCAGGCAAGGAGATTCACTACATTCACCCCTCCTTCTTAGTAAAACCCAGTAGCAGCATTATCGTCACAAATATAATCGTTTAGATACTGCGGGGGTCGTCTTTTCCGGCTAGAACGACGAATCTCTTCTTGCTGTACCGATGCAGGTGTAGATAAGTCTTGATCTTCATTTTGTTCATCGTTTGCATCTTCAAAATGGTCTTCATCAGGCAGAGGAGCCAAAAGGTCTGTTTGAAACTGTTGTCTCCAGTCCATTTTGCAACCGTATATGAGAGTACAGTGGATTTGTTTCTATCAATTCTGCTTCTTCCGACTAAGGGGTCTTTAGAATTTCACACTTTTTTTTTAATAGAACTGGTCCAGGGGACAAAAGCCTTAAAGAATTCAAATTCACTACAGTCTTGATATGATAATTCAGTTACATTAAATGGAGTTACATTTTTATTTTGTCTTTTTGATCTTGCCCGTAGCATAATTCCCTTCCAATCTTTTATATTATATGTGTACCTTTTTTCTTTTGGGCACTATGCATTGAATCTACTTCCATAAAACTATGACCACTTTCTAGATACTACTGTTCTTATACTTTGATTGTCTCATATGTATGTACTAAGTACAATAAAAATGCTGTTATGTACTGATTGGTATGTATGTTTTGTACCTGTGAAAAAAGAGCCTGTTCCAGACAATTACAATACCTAACAGTACACAGAAGAGAAAGGAGCATGTTTCAAACTGTTGCAGATAGTGTCTGTTGTATAATTTTGTGGAACAGGCGAAACAGCTGGAACTGTTTTTTCGGTATAGAGATACCTGGTAAATATTGTTACTTTAAAATACCTGTTTCTTTTATCTGTTTCGCATAAAAACTCCTCACTCACTCCTACCGTCGCATTTTTTCGAACGGTTCAAAAATTAACAGCGAATGCCCGACATCGAAATAACTAAAGGAACAAAATTAAATCAATGTAAAAGTGCGACATAATTACATCCACCTCTAACTTATCAAGTGCGATAGTTTTTCTTGCCTCCTTGATCTCGGAGGGCCAACCATTCTTCGAGCTGAAATATTTGGGCGCGACGGTCTATTTTTCGCTACGCCAAATTTTACTAATTGAAGAGGACGCCTACCTAACAAGCATGCAATTATGGCAGAATATTATATCCGAAGAGAAGACTTGCAATTTTCAAAGTTTTTCACCAAAGTTAAACCTTGAGAAGACCATGAAGATGAAAAACAAACATTCCGTTTTATGAAGAGGACATCCTACTTTCAAAATGTCCATTTCATGTTGGCTATGTCCAAAGTCAGTGGCTACATGCATCTTTAGTGCACTTAGTTTTCTCATTGGGGCACTTAAATTCCATTAAGTCTTGCATCATTTATGTCAAAGAGGCTGGCTATTTTCTTGTAAGGCTTAAATTGTTGCTAATATTGTTCATTATTTTCATCTTCAAAAATCTCATTCTAAGTGGACTCTGTTAAAAGTCTATTTCCTGATGTTTTGTTTCTTTAGACAGCATGTAAGTGGAGTGTAATATGAATCTAGGGATAGTTCTTGGTTTAGTTCAAAAATAATTTAAAATGTTCATGAAGTTGTTTTAATTCTGGTAAAAAAAATAATATTCTCTCAAAAGTCATTATTTTGTGCTTCCATGCATGACAAGTAGGTTTTGAGGAAATTAGAATTAGAAACTTAAAGATACAAATAGGAAGTTGGTTCTTGTTGGCAGTCTGTTGAAAAAAATGTTGAAGTTAAATATTTTGTAGACTTGGCAGCTCCGTCTGCATAATTTGTTGAACATTCACATTTGATACTAGTATCAAGTGTGAGTCAGGGGCTTTGTTTGAAATACATTGAGTCTTTGTCTAGGAATTGGCTTGTCAACTCACCGGAGAAATGGGTTTCAGAATAAAAAATCTGATTGCAAAATTCTGACCGTTCCATATTCTTATGAATTCATTTCATTAGCATCAGGATTGACTCTGGAATCACTAAGGAATGTTGATGTGAATCATGTTGCTTTGATTTTGTAGAAACACTTTGGTGGTCATAAAATATCCACCAAAGTGTGAAGACTGACATGTGAGGACACACCATAGTATTGCGGTGATATCTTTACATATTCTTATAGTCGTAGGTCTTTAGTTTGCTGAATTTGTTTGAATTTTTGATCTTTTCTGGCTAAAATTTTTTAGGAAACTGGCTCTTTTTTTATCGGTCACAGTTGAATGCAAAAAATATCAAATTGCTACCAACACCAATTTGATATTTTTTGCAACCAACTGTACTTGAGTTAGTTTGATTTTATATATTTGTTAGGTACCCTAATTGAAAATGCTTATTATTATGGTAGCAGAAGTGGGAAATAAAACTTATAAATATTTGTATTTCTTTTAATTTAAAAGATTTTTATTTATTTATATTACTTTATAGTCTATTCTTTAAATTGAATAATGCAGGTAAAAATGATTCAAAAGATTGCATAAAAGATTTTTTTTATTGGTCTTTTTTTCAGAAGTTGAATGTGGTTTTAGGGATATGATGGTTGGGTCTAAAGTTTTTGATTCCCGTTTGAAATGGAAGAATCCTCCAACCAGAGGTGGGTTGTATCTGTTAGGTCTCACAACAGGCTTGCGGATTTTTCTTTGATATTATTTTCTCATTCAGAACTTAATAGAAAGGTACTGGAATTTGAATTTAGTTATTTATTTACTACAAAGATGTCCCTAATAATGACTTAATCGTGTCTGCTACACGCGCGCGATCCCTAACTGCTAGGCCCTTTTCTTTCAGGACGTAAGGGATTAAAATATGGTCACAAAAATACGACAAATTATGTGTAATAAAAAAATAATACTTAAGTACTATTACAATCACGAAAGTACACACTATCTGTACCTTTCATATAAAAATCTCATTACTCACAGGTCCTGCCCGCGTTGACTAGATAGTCAATGAGAATTATGTCTTTTGGAATAAAACCTTCTGCATTACGTTGAGTTCTCTAATGTAACTTCCGAAAATATAATTCGTTGTTGCACCTCGGTCTTCCACATTTTTGCAATATTCATCCTGGTTATTGATTGATATGTTATATTTATTGATTGATTTGTTCATCGGCAATGGCAACTAAAGTTTTATCTGTCATGTTGGAACGTGTTTCCCTTGCAATGTTTCCCTGGCAACGTGTTTCCTTGAACAAGTGCCTGTTGAATTACTTGTTCAGCATGTGCAAACATTTCAATGCTAATATTATTCAACTGGCGGGCCTTATCTCATCTCTTCTGAGGAAACAAGATTCTGGCATCTCGTCTTCTAACATTAATAGGTTTTCATCTCGGAACGGAATATGACAAACGGTTAGGGCTGTAGTAGTATCCATTTTTGTAACTTTTAAGAATGTAGTAACGGATTCGTAACACAGCAGTTTTATTTCTAATTCGCATGTTTGAATTCTCCCTTGATGGAATGAATTTTATGGGTTCAACTCTTTGTTCTCGCATTTCGTTGTCTCCATCGTCCTCAATCCTCACCGTATTAGACATCATCAGATGGCAAAAGTCGATACTCGCATTCGGGAGCGTTTACTAGGAGTTGTGTGTATGGCCTTGGATACTGCATCTAGTTGGCTCCACAGCGTGCCGCCCGTTCTTTTTGCCCTTATAATAGCTTGGTGTACAACGGTCCCTATGTCATGAGGCTCACATTTGCTGGCATATTTTGCGACGTAATATGCGTTATATTAACATAATTAAAAAAGGGGTGGCAAGATAAACTTTCAAGGTACAAACACATTCAATAATAATTAATACTTTGGATGTTTATGATTTAAAATATGGGTTTTAAAAATATTCATAGAATTATGGTAAATGTCAACGTCTGGATTTGATTTTACAAAAGAATTCATCTCTTTGCTGAGCCTATTGAGAGGTGAGTATTCTCCTGTATTTGTGTTGAAGTCTTAGTATGGAATAAATTGAGTCCCGGGATATCTAGGTATTCTATTGGGGACTTTTATTCCAATTTATTCAATTAAATTAATACAGTCTCGCACCAGCGATGCTGTTGCCCGTCGCTGGTCAGAAAAATTTGACTCTGTATACCTTTTAATGGTTATACCACCATTGATTCGGTCGCCACGGGTAGGTGAGGTTGGCATTTGGGGCAAAACGACGTAGGCGTGCCCCCTTAAACCCCTTATTAATTTGAAAAAGAAAATGAGATCTTGTATTAGTCGACGGTCGCGTAAAATTATCATTTTGTAGCAACGAATACGTTGCTCAAATGGACACCGGGGAGATACACCACCGAAGGTATATGATAGGTGTTTTGTGAAGGCCTTCTGGTTTTTTCTGTTCTTTGTGAGTGTACTGCCTAGTGCAGGTTCCACACTACGTTAGCAAATTCAAGGTGGCATATAGAACCGACCGTTATTGGCTAGGACCAAACACATACTAGCTTCACTTGAAGCCCTCGGAAACCCAAAACGACAACAATGGTTGGTGCGGTCTTTGTAGCATGTGCTGGTATGTTTGTGTATTTAAACTTTTTGACGAGATTACATGACACTGATTGCGTAAAAAGTAGAATGATTGGAGCTAGGTTGATCTTCATCGATAGTTTTCTTGGCCCCGGCTCAATATTAAAGTGGAGCTTAGACCTAGACCAAAAGGTTCATTTTTAAATGTAACGTTAAAATTGACTGTAATTTAATTCTTAAGCGGTAGGTAAATGAGCCGGACGTGATTACCTAGTGACGAGCCTGACCTATTAAACAATGAAATAATTTTAAGTAGGTAGTTATAAAGAAAAAGAGAAGAACGCACTCAATCACTTAAATATAAATGTGCTACCTATCGTTCAAGAACACAATACAAAGCGTAACGATTCGGCTACGTCGCGCTACGAGAATGTCTACGGGGCGTGCTACGCAAACATTGTTGCGCTTAGACTAGGTCCACGGAACGATGTTGTACTTTTTTCGGTTGTGCCTACATAAAAAGGGTACCACCATTTATTTCTTAATCGTTTGTTTTTTGTTAGATACAAGTAAGAATGAAATTACAAGACATAATGTTCAGACATACTAATCATATCTAATGTTCTACAACTTTTCGCACTACGTCCAAAATGGCTGCCGGCTAATCTCTGTGATCTTTTTAAGTTAAACAATAGACTTATATTTTCGCCGAAGTTGAGAAGAACGTTTTTTACTGTGATTTTGTTAGCTGTAAGTCATCCATGAAAAAAAAAATGAATAGATAAGCAAATATGTGGTTGAACATTTGTTTCACAGATTGGCAATTTGCAAAATACATGTTTTCGGAATTATTTACCTGCTTTACTTACTTATTTTTTTTAAAGACCCTTAAGGATGTGGTTTAAAAATTCTTTAGTTTTTTTTTGTCTTAATGAACATAATGATTGCTTTTTAATTCTGTTTTTTTTTGTTTATTATTTGCTGCAGCAATGAGACACATAATGGTGTAATATCGACGGTGATTGCAACCACAACCCGCAGCGGCATAGCTAAATAATGCAGGCTGCATGCCTAAGCCATGCTGTGAAAGCAACAAAGCTGTGTGAGTAGCATGCCCGGCGACTGATGTGTAGGCTCTATAATAGGAATATGTCGCGTTCCAGTTGGGCGGAATGCCGTTGTATTTGATGCTGGGTATATCTGTTTTAAGTTTAGATTTTACAATGTAACATGTTCGGTTGAACATGATTATTTCAGGAACTACTGATTCCAAATAAACACGTTATATTTCGCGTTACAACTGTTTCTATTGTTCTCTTTTTTTACGATAGCAGTACAAAGTTACAAGATACTGCCCGCGCTGTAAAAATGGAGGTACCTTCAATCACTTCATGTTTTAATTCTGTTGTTAGGTATTTTACTTATATTTGTGTTTAAGTACTTTGTTCTGGTGGTTCTATGAAAGCAGTGTTATTGTGTTTTATTAAGCCGTATCCGACTCCTATCGGGATTGGTGCAGGCCTGTCAAGTGTGTAATATTTCACTACACATGCACTGTTTGCACATATGTTTTATCTATGTATAGTAGTACAGAATGGCGAGCTGTTTATGTAGGTAGCGGCCTAAAGGTATTTGGAATCAATTCAAAGAAATGGTTCGGGTTAGTGCTTGTTTATTTGAATGATAACTTAGTTCACATATCACAATTTCAGTTATTGAAAATATAATAGATGAATTATAAAATACATATATCCACGATGTAGATCGTTGATAATTGGTTAAAATTTGGTTGCACCAAAAGCAATTTAAATCGCGAACGTTGTGTATCTCTTGCCAGCATGTCCATATAATTGTAAAAAAATGAAATGATTATCCACATCTCACGCGAAGGGCATGTAGCTAGTCTCTAGGCTAGACGCCGAAGACCTATCTAGCTGAACTTTTTTTCGTTCCGGAAAATATGGCCGTGAAC